>JACYFF010002017.1:59672131-59719117 GCA_017589665.1 Selenicereus undatus
GCGAATAGTAAAGGAAATGTGGGTGCGCAGGGCAGGGTTGTGGAGGATAGTGCAGGTGATCCAATATCCACAAGGGGTATGAAATGTAATTTGAGAACAATTAGAACAGTATTCCTAGAATCGGTTAAGGAAATCAACACCTAAAAAGATGTTTTAGGTATCATCGTTTGGAGCTTCAATGACAACCGTGGGCAGGGGTATAATCTTATGACTGGCTGTGGTGGCCTCATCGACGGCGACGAATTGGCCAAACATAGCTTTGGTTAATTTTGTAATTTGACCAGAGGCGATAACCACATGAAGAGGTTTACGAAGGTCTGTCCAATATCTTTCTAGATAGGATTTGGTTGAAGCCATATTGACATCGAAACCGGTGTAAATTATGGCGTGAAACCATTCAGGCTTGTGATATCGATAAACAAGCTCAACTTTGATGTAAGGAACTCTAATCATAGGCTTTAATGGCTTGAATGATTGCACCATTGAGTATAATGGTCATCACTTTGTCTGTGAGGGTGTAAGTGGTTTCTGTTAAAAACCTCATTCCTAACAAAAGGTGGGCCTTTGTGTCAAAAGGTTCTTATTCAATGTGAATAATCCTTTCAATAGAATTAAAAAGGATAGGAACATATGAGATCTTGTGTTCCTGGATTTTTGGATAGAGATCCCGTCCAACATAATTTTGTTGTAGGGAGGGGTTGATCCAAATCAAACCATAACTCCAATTTGTGATTTAGATTTTGGTTACTAGCTGGTAAATGGCTAGTCACGAAAAGGGTGGTCTAGCAAGGTTAGCGTTATGGTGAGATCCAAGGATAGATCCATCAATAGAATATCGTCAGGGCATTCTCATGCCTTGGTCGAAGAGAGGCTTTTGTTGAATGTCCATTTTCCAGTTAGGTTCTAATTTGGGAAGGAAGAATCTTGATACCTGTTGTACCTCGCATACATCAGAAAAGATGTCGTCAATTTCGATTTCATTTTTGTCAAGGAATTTGTGAACAATATGTGTGTTACTAAGCATGTAACTAACCATCGTATAAATGGTAAAGGGCGAATGATGCAGACTATGTAAGAGGTATGTTCTTTGGAAATTATAACATAGATTAAGAGCACGGTTTGTGTCTAAATCTTTAATAGGGATACCATAATTGGGATATGTAGTAAAACCTAGGCTTGGGTACATAAGGTTTCTTTTGAGGATTCCTATTAAGGCTTCTACTCTATTGGCAATGCGATTATGCATGAGAGTGAACATAATGGGGGTATCTAGTCCTCTTTGGAAACTAGCCTTAATATGAATGCGTACTGCACCAAAATGAATATATCCGATTTTGTGTCGGCCTTTTTCAGGTATATTCTTAAGCTGTCGTTTTACCTGTTCCAAGGTAATGAGAGGTAATTCAACTTGACCGGTAGCAATATCGCCCGGGATAGGTTGTTCCTGCACGTTAGTGCCAAAATATTGGATATTCTTTCTTTTGAATATTTCCAGGAAGGTTTTTCTAAATCCTTCGTCAGTATTCAGCTTCATATTTTTCTCAACGATTTTTTGATATTTCTTTTTATCAAATAATACCTCTTTAGAATAGGTACCCGTTGATTTTGCTTCATCATTCTGTTCATGCGCTGTCGTCTGATTCTCCATTGTCAGAGTTGCTTAAATAAGTTAAGACGATGGTTTCGTCCTTCGAACTTATATCCGAATAAGATACTTCGTCGTATCTTGCAATTTGCTCAAACAATTCGTTAGAATAAGTTCCAGAAAAATTAATTTGTTTAGGGTGTTGATTAGCAAAATGTCCTTTTTCGTTGTAGTTCCAACATCTACAATCTTGTTTCTATGTGGATTTTTCGGTAATATCCTTTTTACCGCTTTTCTTCTTTTTCTTGGAAAATGTATTTTTTTAAAATGGTTTTGAAGATTTCTTAATCTTCTTTCCCTTTGTCTTTTTAGCCTTGAACTTTTTCTTTTTCTTTGGTTTGTCATAACAACCAAATTTACTGGGAAAATACATTTGGTATTTGCATTTTAACTTCTTCTGATCCTTCTGAAGTCTTTTTCTCTTGTATGCTTTCTCACATTCCTTTGCGAGAGTAATTCTTGCAAATTCAATACGCGCTCCTAATGTATCTGTTCTTTCAGGGCGGTTTGCCGCTTTCCACCTGCTGAAAATCAGATCGCTCCATCGATATGGAAGCTTTGTAAAGAACATATTGTTACGAAAATTTAACGAATTTTGCGTAGCTGATGCAATTTCAGCTTTGTAATAATATTTTTCAAATTCACAAATATAAGCATCAAAGTAGTAGGTATCACATATTTGTAAATTGTAGAGCATAGTCAGATACTTTTGTTTTTTTGTATGCTTTTCAGTCAACGGATGTTGAGCGTAATCTTCTCCAAGAAATTCTCTCCGAATTCGTTTTCGATAGTGTTGAGGATTGTCTTTGCATCATTTGTTGTCGTACCACCTAGGTACTGTCCTTTGGTTTCTTCTGGTAATGCCTGAAACCAATCGGCAACTTTTCCACTTAATGTTAATGGAATAAACGTTTTTAAAGAATCACCTTCGGTTCTGGTAACTCCTTGATAAATCAACAAGACTTTAACCCATTCTTTAATGACTTCATCTGTGTTTGACACACAGTCAATATTTAATATTGCTCTTGCATTGGTTAGTGGATAAGCATGACCGGGATAGGGGAATGAATGTCTTCCTCCTATTCTCCTACTCCGAGTAGGTTCATGTCTATACCTATACCTTTGTGACTCTTCATCGTCACTTCCAACCATATGACTATCATAGTTAGTCTGAGTTTCTGGATGAGCTTCACGTGCTCCCGTTCTTGAGGCTCCCGATTCGGGCACCATCATTGGATTGGATTGGGATTGTCCTGTGGAAGTTTCCATATTACATTGTAATTGGAGCGTATTAATCCTTTCTAGGATTTCTTCTTCCTCGTCGAAATTGGCTTGGTCATATTGTTTTCCTAGCTCTTCTAATGAGTAGAATGTTCTCACCATATTACTTACGGATGGATAACCTGGTTTGGTCGGGTCATAAGCTGTATTGAAGTGTACACATCTACGTACAATTCTTTGTTCTTCTTTGGGTTTGGTTCTTTCTATACACAATTTTTGAATTTCTTCCAACCCTTCGTAGATGCTATCTAATTTTACATCAATAGTGTTTCCTGTTAAGGAAGTTTTCCATAATTCCTTATGTGGAACATCTGTACTGGTACTAGCTTTATCCATCACTTAAGCCAGATAATGAATCTGTAGTTGGGCTAACTAGGTCTGGTTGCACATACCTTTCTTGATGAGCTAATTTAGCTTGTTCTAATATGAACTTCCAAGGGTTTGGTTTCATCTCGTCGATTCTGATACATAGGTTATGGCTCTAATACCATTTGCGGATCTTTTTCCATAGATCTTTTAACATTTTGAACTACTAGGTGCGGAATTATTCTTAGGCTTCTGTAGTCTTCTACAACTCAAGAAACGCTTGAACTTGTAATGATAACTTTTTTTATGCGTTCTAAGAGCATTATCTAAGACAGCTGAGGGTTCTTTAATCTCTTTCAAGAGTTCTAATTGCATATTCAAAGTGTGCGTATGATGCAATTCTTCTTGTTCGAAGATAGACCTAGGACTAGGTATAACAATTTCTCCATCTGCTAAGACAAGCAGTGCGTCAAGGAATTCATCACTAAGAGCTTCTCGCTCTTACTGAGTAACTCTTAAACTGTCTTTCTTAACCTGAATTAAGAACTCTATGTTCTCTTGTTCTTGTCTACACCTTTCTAAGGCATGTTCGACTATCGCTTTAGCATACTGTTGTTATGGGCTATAGGGATTCATGGCTTAGTACTAGGTTTCAAGTAATCAGTAAGAATCAATAGCAGTATTAATACTTGCATCAATAAAACAACTAGTAAATGCAAACATGAATTTAGAATATCGTTAAGCATAGATTCGATCAATGCCTCACTGGGTGACCGCCTGTTTGCCAACGACCGCCTGTCTTAGGGTTACTAATCGGCAAAACCAAAGGTAGTCTAGATCAACTTCATGTTTGAATGATATTGCCAATATAGATATGCAAGAACTAATTACTTTATTGAAACTATCAATATTACATTGACCTTTATTGATCACTCTACTCGCTAAGGGAGTATCTACTCACTAAGCATGACTTTTCTCTCTCTATGTTTTTCTATCTTTCTTCGATGCCTCCTGCAAATGCTAGAGCATCTCTTAAATAAGTGTAGAAGCTACACAGGTTACATCAACTTTAATTAAAGATACAATAACTCATCTAGCTTTGAGCTAGTGGACACTACTTTTGAAGCAGCAGTTCTATAGATAGTGCTTGTACTGTTGATAATGGAGTCTGCTTTTTCTTATAGCAGATTCTTTTTCGTACAATAATATCTTTTCCTTTTCTGCAGAGTAATCTTAGCCGTTGAACGTGGCAATGATTGAGGCTACTTTATATCCTCGTGCATCTTCCTTTGTGGTAGAGGGTCAAACACGCTTCCTTATTGAATACGTCGTGGACAGATGCAGCATCTTGGCGTGTTGTCGATGTGAATAAGACTACATAGGTGGGCTTGAGTGGGAAAGCTTCCTGGTATGCGGCATGCCGAGATAAGGGTAATTCCTGCACTTATTTTATTAATGGCATCATACCTTAGAGTGCAATTTCCTTCAGCAAAAATAAAAATATTGTTGGGGGAGTTGTATAGGAATCCTTTACTATTTTCCCTAATTTGCGATAATTTTTGCAAAAGGACAGTGAATCCTACTGCTCTTCTATGACAAATCCAGAGCTCATTGACTTGAGGTGGCTGCAAGGCCTTGGTAGGCCTAAATTTAATGTTTGCTTTGTTCGAGGAGCAAAGCTGAATAATTAACCATCCGGGTACGGGGACTGGATGAACTTCTGGACTGGTCGATAAGAACTTAAGAACGACCATGTCTGATCGTGAACTTCTGCGAAACTTTTTAATAGCTTCAATTATGGTTTTATGTAATCCAAGAATTTCATGATTGCCTAGTGAGCTTGTAATGCTCCCGCAATAACTATAAATGGCTGCTTGTGCAACTTCATTAATGTGGCTACCTGTAAGAAAATGGATTCTAGGATAGATCCCAGAGGTGTCAACAATTTGACTGTTAGTTGTTTGGGCTGAATATACCCAATTCGTATAGGGACTATATTGTTCCATTGTCAAGGCCTTTTTCATAACTGGCTCTTGTAAAGGCTTCATTGCCTTTGGTAAGATGAGGGTGAACTCATCATCTTCCTCTGTTTCAGAGGAGTCTGGGGATATCCGTGCCTTACTTTTCTCTTGGAAAGTAGGCTGAGATGATCCGTCATCCTTTGTAGATAGGTGGCTAACTTCTTCTTGAAGTTCTTTAGCCTTCTTAAAGGACTGTAGAAATTTATGATGAAGGTCCTCATCTATTTCTATGGCATTGAATGCCATAATTTCATCCAAGCTTGAAAGGGCTTGCATAATTCGAGGATGAATTTCCTCACAAATGTTCTTATGAACTTCTGTTACTCGCTCTTGAGCAAAACACAGTTCATGGATTGCCATTTCTAGCACGACTTTTATGTCCTTGCTTTCATCAACTTTCGTTCGTTCCATTTGCTTCCTTGCTAAGAAAATCAGCAAGATGATTATTCTTGCCTTTATTATGTTCAATATTAAACTGATATTCCTGAAAATATTGTTACCATCTATGGCATCGCTTATACTCAGGAGTACAAGGCAACTTATTAAAAATATACCCTTTAACATTCGTGTTATCAGTTCTAAGAAGGAATCTGTCTGGTAAAATAAAGAAATGAAATTTAGCGAAACTCTATTTTAAGGCTAGTAATTCTTTTTCATTACTGTGGTAATTAATCTCTGCTGGCTTAAAACTGCTATAAGCATATGTACAGATATGCTCTTTATTATTAGCCTTTTTGGCTTTAAGCACTCCTCCCCAATACTTATCTGATGCATCGGTTTCAACGATTAGTTGATCACCTTGTTCAGGAATGGCTAGCTTGGGTAACTGATTACACAACTTTTTTAGTTGCTGGACTATACTGGTGTGATAGTCTTGCCATTGCTGGTTCATTCTCTTTTTTAATAGATCCTGTGGTGGTCCTCTTAGCCATGCTAGGTTAGGGATAAAGTCATTGATGAAGTTCATACATCCTAAAAATCGTTCTACCTGCTTTCGGTGGGTTAGTTTGTTAGGAAAGTTTACAATTTTTTTGCAAACATGGGGTTCCATTTCGATCCCGCTGTGGTCGATTTTAAGACCAAAGAACTCAATCTGTTCTTTAGCAATTTCTGCTTTCTTTGACGATAAAATCAAACCATGGTCACGGCTTTTTTGAATGAATTTCATCAAGTGCATGACATGGTTGACAATGTTAGCTTAAAAAATAAGAATATCATCAACATAAACTAGACATAAGTCTGAGTGTTCGTTGAAGATACTGTCCATTCTTCGTTGGAAGATTTGTGGGGCATTTTTTAGTCCCATAGGCATAACATTCTATATGTACTGTCCTTGAGGTGTACAAAATGCTGTTAAAGGCTTCGTTGAATCCTTTAGTTTAATGTGATAAAATCCCTATTTGCAATCAAACTTTGAAAACCACTTTTAGTTAACGGTTTTATTAATAAGTAATTCCTTATTAGGAAGAAAATAACCGTAAAAAATGGTTAACTCGTTAAGTCATTTGTAATTAATAGTCATTCGAGGCTTGCCCCTTTTTTGTTCAGAATGATTATTAACCATAAAAGCAAGGCGACTGTGAGGATTTTGGTTTTCCTCAGTGCTTTTGAAGACTAACTGCTTTTCTTCGAGTTCACAAAGTTGGATCTTTAACTCTTGTTCATCAAATTGATTGTAACGCATAGGTTTTACGCGTATAATGGAGCGTGCTTCTTTAAGCTAGATATCAGCATAAGACTTGTCTTTATCCCAATATTTTAAGGGATTGTCGTCAAAATTAACTTAGAGCAGGGTTTTGACTTCTTCTTCAAGGCAGAATTCCGAAGCTTTTTGGGTTGTGTGCAAAGCTTGAATTAAAGCGGATGGTGTTATTGGCTTCTTTTGCCATGTTTTTTGGTGCTTCTTACACAGATATCCACCATGCTGGCTGCGCGGAGTAAAGGAAATGTGGGTGCGCAAGGCAGGGTTGTGGAGGATAGTGGTGGTGATCCAATGTCCACAAGGGGTATGAAATCTAATCAGAGAATGATTAGAACAATATTCCTGGAATTGTTTAAGGAAATCAACACCTAGAAGGATGTTGTAGGTAGCATCGTTTGGAGCTTGAATGACAACCGTGGGTAGGGGAATAATCTTATGACTGCCTGTGATGGCGTCATGGATGGTGATGAATTGGCCAAACATAGCTTTGGTTAATTTTGTAATTTAACCAGAGGCGATAACCACTTGAAGAGGTTTACGAAGGTCTTTCTAATATCTTTCTGGATAGGAATTGGCTAAAACCGTAGTGACATCCACTATGTTGGTTGCGAATAGTAAAGGAAATGTGGGTGCGCAGGGCAGGGTTGTGGAGGACAGTGGAGGTGATCCAATGTCCACAAGGGGTATGAAATGTAATTTGAGAATGATTAGAACAGTATTCCTGGAATTGGTTAAGGAAATCAACACCTAAAAAGATGTTTTAGGTATCATCGTTTGGAGCTTTAATGACAACCGTGGGTAGGGGTATAATCTTATGACTGGCTGTGGTGGCCTCATGGACGGCGATGAATTGGCAAAACATAGCTTTGGTTAATTTTGTAATTTGACCAGAGGTGATAACCACATGAAGAGGTTTACGAAGGTCTGTCCAATATCTTTCTGGATAGGATTTGGCTGAAGCCATATTGATATCGAAACCGGTGTAAATCATGGCGTGAAACCATTCAGGCTTGTGATATCGATAAACAAGCTCAATTTTGATGTAAGGAACTCTAATCATAGGCTTTAATGGCTTGAATGATTGCACCATTGAGTATAATGGTCATCACTTTGTCTGTGAGGGTGTAAGTGGTTTCTGTTAAAAACCTCATTCCTAACAAAAGGTGGGCCTTTGTGTCAAAAGGTTCTGATTCAATGTGAATAATCCTTTCAATAGAATTAAAAAGGATAGGAACATATGAGATCTTGTTTTCCTAGATTTTTGGATAGAGATCCCGTCCAACATAATTTTGTTGTAGGGAGGGGTTGATCCAAATCAAACCATAACTCCAATTTGTGATTTAGATTTTGGTTACTAGCTGGTAAATGGCTAGTCAAGAAAAGGGTGGTCTATCAAGGTTAGCGTTATGGTGAGATCTAAGGATAGATCCATCGATAGAATATTGTCAGGGCATTCTCATGCCTCGGTCGAAGAGAGGCTTTTGTTGAATGTCCATTTCCCAATTAGGTTCTAATTTGTCAAGGAATTTGTCAATAATATGTGTGTTACTAAGCATGTAACTAACCATCATATAAATGGTAAAGGGCGAATGAGGCAGACTATGTAATAGGTATGCTCTTTGGAAATTATAACATAGATTAAGAGCACGGTTTGTGTCTAAATCTTTAATGGGGATACCATAACTGGGATATGTAGTAAAACCTAGGTTTTGGTACATAAGGTTTCCTTTGAGGATTCCTATTATGGCTTCTACTCTATTGGCAATGCGATTATGCATAAGAGTGAGCATAATGGGCGTGTTTAGTCCTTTCTAGAAACTAGCCTTAATATGAATGCGTACTGCACCAAAATGAATATATCCGATTTTGTGTTGGCATTTTTCAGGTATATTCCTAAGCTGTCGTTTTACCTATTCTAAGGTAATGAGAGGTAATTCAACTTGACCAGCAGCAATATCGCCTGGGATAGGTTGTTCTTGCACGTTAGTGCCAAAATACTGGATATTCTTTCTTTTGAATATTTCCAGGAAGGTTTTTGTAAATCCTTCGTGAGAGTTCAGCTTCATGTTGTTCTGAGCAATTTTTTGATATTTCTTTTTATCAAATAATACCTCTTTTGGATAGGTACCTGATGATTCTACTTCATCATTCTGTTCATGCGCTGTCATCTGATTCTCCATTGTCAGAGCTGCTTAAATAAGTTAAGACGATGGTTTCGTGCTCCGAACTTGTATCCGAATAAGATACTTCGTCGTATCCTGCAATTTGCTCAAACAATTCGTTAGAATAAGTTCTACAAAAATTAATTTGTTTAGGGCATTCATTAGCAAAATGTTCTTTTTCGTTGCAGTTCCAACATCTGCAATCTTGTTTCGATGTGGGTTTGTCGGTAATATCCTTTTTACAGCTTTTTTTCTGTTTCTTGGAAAACTTCTTATTTTTCTTAAATGGTTTGGAAGATTCTTTAATCTTCTTTCCCTTTGTCTTTTTAGCCTTAACTTTTTTCTTTTTCTTTGGCTTGTCATCACAACCAAGTTTATTGGAAAAATACATTTGGTTTTTGCATTTTAACTTCTTCTGATCCATCTGAAGTCTTTTTCTCTTGTATGCTTTTTCGCATTTGTTTTGCGAGAGTAATTCTTGCAAATTCAATACGCGCTCCTAATGTTTCTATTCTTTCAGGCCGGTCTGCTGTTTTCCACCTGTTGAAAATCATATCGCTCCATGGACATGGAAGCTTCGTAAAGAACATATCGTTATGAAAATTTAACGAATTTTGCGTAGCTGATGCAATTTAAGCTTTGTAATAATATTTTTCAAATTCACTAATATAAGCATCAAAGTAGTAGGTATCACATATTTGTAAATTGTATAGCATAGTCAGATACTTCTGTTTTTTTGTACGCTTTTCAGTCAACCGATGTTGAGCATAATCTTCTCCTAGAAATTCTCTCCGAATTCGTTTTCGATAGTGTTGAGAATTGTCTTTGCATCATTTGTTGTCGTACCACCTAGGTACTGTCCTTTGGTTTCTTCTGGTAATGCCTGAAACCAATCTACCACTTTTCCAATTAATGTTAATGGAATAAACATTTTTAAAGAATCACCTTCGGTTTTGGTAACTCCTTGATAAATCAACAAGACTTTAACCCATTCTTTAATGACTTCATCTGTGTTTGACACACAGAGAATATTTAATACTGCTCCTGCATTGGTCAGTGGATAAGCATGATCGGGATGGGGGAATGAATGTCTTCCTCCTATTCTCCTACTCCGAGTAGGTTCATGTCTACACCTATACCTTTGTGACTCTTCATTGTCACTTCCAACCATATGACTATCATAGTTAGTCTGAGTTTCTAGATGAGCTTCACGTGCTCTAGTTCCTGAGGCTCCCAATTCGGGCACCATCATTGGATTGGATTGGGATTGTCCTGTGGAAGTTTCCATACTACATTGTAATTGGAGTGTATTAATCCTTTCTAGGATTTCTTCTTCCTCGTCAGAATTGGCTTGGTCAAATTCTTTTTCTAGCTCTTCTAATGAGTAGAATGTTCTCACCATATTACTTAAGGATGGATAACCTGGTTTGGTCGGGTCATAAACTGGATTGAAGTGTACACGTCTACGTATAATTCTTTGTTCTTCTTTGGGTTTGGTTCTTTCTATAACCAATTTTTGAATTGCTCCTAACCCTTCATAGATGCTATCTAATTATGCATCAATAGTGTTTCCTATTAAGGAAGTTTTCCATAATTCCTTATATGGAACATCTGTACTGGTATTAGCTTTATCCATCACTTAAGCCAGATAATGAATCTCTAGTTGGGCTAACTAGGTCTGGTTGCACATACCATTCTTGATTAGTTAATTCAGCTTGTTCTAATATGAACTTCCAAGGGTTTGGTTTCATCTCGTCGGTTCTGAGCCATAGGTTATGGTTCTGATACCATTTGCGGATCTTTTTCCACAATTCTTTTAACATTTTGAACTACTATGTGTGGAATTATTCTTAGGCTTCTGTAGTTATCTACAGCTTAAGGAACGCTTGAACTTGTAATCATAACTTTGGTTATGCCTTCTAAGAGCATTATCTAAGACATCTGAAGCTTCTTTAATCTCTTTCAAGAGTTCTAATTGCATATTCAAAGTGTGCATATGATGCAATTCTTCTTGTTCGAAGATAGACCTAGGACTAGGTATAACAATTTCTCCATCTGCTAAGACAAGCGTTGCGTCAAAGAATTCATCACTAAGAGTTTCTCGGCCTTGCTGAGTAAATCTTAAAAGGTCTTTCTTAACCTGAATTAAGAACTCTGTGTTTTCTTGTTCTTGTCTGCACCTTTCTAAGGCATGTTCGACTATGGCTTTGGCATACTATTGCTATGGGCTATAGGGATTCATGGCTTAGAACCAGGTTTCAAATAATCAATAAGAATCAATAGCAGTATTAATACATGCATCAATAAAAAAACTAGTAAAAGCATATCTGAATTAAGAATATCGTTCAGCATAGATTCGATCAGTACCTCACGGGGTGACTGCTTGTTCGCTAACGACCACCTGTCTTAGGGCTACTAATCGGCAAAACCAAAGGTACTCCAGATCAACCTCTAGTTTGAATGATATTGTAAAAACAGATATGCAAGAACTAATTACTTTATTGATGGTATCAATATTACATTGACCTTTATTGATTACTTTACTCCCTAAGGAAGTATCTACTCACTAAGCATGACTTTTCTCTCTGTATGTTTTTCTCTCTCTTTCTTTGATGCCTCTTGCAAATGCTAGAGCATCCCTTAAATAAGCGTAGAAGCTAGATAGGTTACATCAACTTTAATTAAAGATACGATAATTCATCCGGCTTTGAGCTAGTGCACACTACTTTTGACGCAACAGTTCTGTAGATAGTGCTTGTACTGTTGATAATGGAGTTTGCTTTTTCATGTAGCAGATCTTTTTTCGTACAATAATTTCTTTGCTTTTTTTGCATAGTCTTCTTAGCCATTGAAAGTGGCAATGATTGACACTACTTTATATCCTCGAGCATCTTCCATTATGGTAGATGGTCCAACATGCTTCCCTATTGAATACGTAGTGGACAGATGCAACATCCTGGCGTCTTGTCGATGTGAACAAGACTACACAGGTGGGCTTGAGTGGGAAAGCTTCCTGGTATACGGTATGCCGAGATAAGGCTAATTCCCGCACATATCTTATTGATGGCATCATACCTTGGAGTACAATTTCCTTCATCAAAAATAAAAATATTGCTGGTGGAGTTGTATGGGAATCCTTTATTATTTTCCCTAATTTGCAATAATTTTCGCAAAAGGACAGCGAATCCTACTGCTCTTCTATGACAAATCCAGAGCTCATTGACTTGAGGTGGCTGTAAGGTCTTGGTAGGCCTGAATTTAATGTTTCCTTTGTTAGGGGTGCAAAGATGAATAACTAACCATCCGAGTACGGGGACTGGATGAACTTTTAGACTGGCCTATTAAAACTTAAGAACGACCATGTTTGATCGTGAACTTCTGCAAAACTGTTTAACATCTTCAATTATGGATTTATGTAATCTAAGAATTTCACGATTGCCTGGTGCACTTGTAATGCTCTCGCAATAACCATAAGTGGCTGCTTGTGCAACTTCATTAGTGTCACTACTTACAAGAAAATGGATTCTAGGATAGATCCCAGAAGTGTCAACAATCTGACTGTTAGTTGTTTGGGCTGAATATACCCAATCGTATAGGAATTATATTATTCCATTGTCAAGGCCTTTTTCATAATTGGCTCTTATAAAGGCTTCATTGCCTTTGGTAAGATGAGGGTGAACTCATCATTTTCCTCTGTTTCAGAGGAGTCTGGGGATATCTGTGCCTTGCCTTTCTCTTGGAAAGTAGGATGAGATGATCCGTCATCCTTTGTGGATAGGTTGCTAACTTCTTCTTGAAGTTCTTTAGCCTTCTGAACGAACTGTAAAAATGTATGATGAAGGTCTTCATCCATTTCCATGGCGTTGAATGCCATAATTTCGTCCAAGCTTGGAAGGGCTTCCATAATTCGAGGATAAATTTCCTCATGAATGGTCTTATGAACTTCTATTACTCGCTCTTGAGCAATACACAGTTCATAGATTGCCATTTCTAGGACGACTTTTATGTCCTTGCTTTCATCAGTTCCATTTGCTTCCTTGCTAAGAAAATCAGCAAGATGATTATTCCGGCCTTTAATATGTTCAATATCAAACTGATATTCCTGAAAATATTGCTGCCACCTATGGCGTCGCTTATACTCAGGAGTACAATGCAGCTTATTAAAAATATAATCTTTAACATTCGTGTTATTAGTTTTAACAAGGAATCTGACACGTAAAATAAAGAAATGCAATTTAGCGAAAGTCCGTTTTAAGGCTAGTAATTCGTTTTCATTACAGTGGTGATTAATCTCTACTGGCTTAAAACTGCCATTAGCATATCCACATATGTGCTCTTCATTATCAGTCTCTTTGGCTTTAAGCACTCCTCCCCAATACTTATCTGATGCATCGGTTTCAACGATTAGTTGATCACCTTGTTAAGGAGCGGCTAGCTTGGGTAACTGATTACATAGCTTTTTTATCTGCTAGACTATGCTGGTGTGATAGTCTTTCCATTGCTGGTTCATTTTCCTTTTCAACAAATCCTGTAGTGGTCCTCTTAACCATGCTAGGTTAGGGATAAAGTCAATGATGTAGTTTATACATCCGAAAAATCGTTCTACCTACTTTCGGTCGGCTAGTTTGTCAGGAAAGTTTGTAACTTTTTCGCAAACATGGGGTTGCATTTCGATCCCACTGTGGTCGATTTTAAGACCTAAGTACTCAATATGTTCTTTAGCAATTTCTTCTTTCTTTGCAGACAAAATCAAACCATGGTCGCGGCCTTTTTTAATGAATTTCATCAAGTGCATGGCATGGTCTGCAATGTTAGCTGAAAAAAAATAAGAATATCATCAACATAAACGAGACAAAAGTGTGACTATTCGTTAAAGATACTGTCCGTTCTTCGTTGGAACATTTGTGGAGCATTTTTTAGTCCCACAGGCTTGACATTCCATATGTTCTGTCCCTGAGGTGTACTGAATGTTATTAAAGGCTTTGCTTAATCCTTTAGTTTAATATGATAAAATCCATATTTGATATCAAACTTTGAAAACCACTTTTTGTTTAGGGTTTTATTAACAAGTCATTCCTTATTAGGCAGAAAATAACCGTAAAAAATGGTTAACATGTTAGGTCGTTTGTAATTAATAACCATTCGAGGCTTGCCTCTTTTTTGTTCAGAATGATTATTAACCCTAAAAGCAGGACTACTGTAAGCACTTTGGTTTTCCTCAGTGCTTTTGAAGGCTAACTACTTGTCTTCGAGTTCGCGAAGTTAGATCTTGAACTCTTATTCATCAGATTGATTATAACGCATAGGTTTTACTCGTACAATGAAGTGCGCTTATTTAAGCTGGATATCAGCATAAGACTTGTCTTTATCCCAATATTTTAAGGGATTGTCGTCAAAATTAGATTGGGGCAGGGTTTTGACTTCTTCTTCAAGGTGGAATTCCAAAGCTTTTTGGGTTGTGTGCAAAGCTTGAATTAAAGTGGATGGTGTTTTTGGCTTCTTTTGCCATGTTTTTTGGTGCTTCTTAGAGGGATATCCACCATGTTGGCTGCGCGGAGTAAAGGAAATGTGGGTGCACAAGGCGGGGTTCTGGAGGATAGTGGAGGTGATCCAATGTCCAGAAGGGGTATGAAATCTCATCTGAGAATGATTAGAACAGTAATCCTAGAATCGTTTAAGGAAATCAACACCTAAAAGGATGTTGTAGGTATCATCCTTTGGAGCTTGAATGACAACCGTGGGTAGGAGAATAATCTTATGACTGCCTGTGGTGGCGTCACAGATAGTGATGAATTGGTCAAACACAACTTTGGTTAATTTTGTAATTTGACTAGAGGCGACAACCACTTGTAGAGGTTACGAAGGTCTCTCCAATATCTTTCTGGATAGGAATTGGCTGAAACCATAGTGACAGCGGAATCAGTGTCAATCATGGTGTGAAACCATTCAGGCTTGGTCATATTATTTTCCTAGCTCTTCTAATGAGTAGACTGTTCTCACCATATTACTTACGGATGGATAACCTGGTTTGGCCGGGTCATAAGCTGTATTGAAGTGTACACGTCTACGTACAATTCTTTGTTCTTCTTTGGGTTTGGTTCTTTCTATAAACAATTTTTGAATTGCTCCTAACCCTTCATAGATGCTATCTAATTTTGCATCAATAGTCTGCCCTGTTAAGGAAGTTTTCCATAATTCCTTATATGGAACATCTGTACTGGTACTAGCTTTATCCATCACTTAAGCAAGATAGTGAATCTCTAGTAGGGCTAACTAGGTCTGGTTGCACATACCATTCTTGATTAACTAATTCAGCTTGTTCTAATATGAACTTCTAAGGGTTTGGTTTCATCTCGTCGATTCTGAGCCATAGGTTATGGCTCTGATACCATTTGCGAATCTTTTTCCATAATTCTTTTAACATTTTGAACTACTAGGTGCGGAATTATTCTTAGGCTTCTGTAGTCTTCTACAGCTCAAGAAACGCTTGAACTTGTAATCATAACTTTGGTTATGCCTTCTAAGGGCATTATCTAAGACAGCTGAAGCTTCTTTAATCTCTTTCAAGAGTTCTAATTGCATATTCAAAGTGTGCATATGATGCAATTCTTCTTGTTCGAAGATAGACCTAGGACTAGGTATAACAATTTCTCCATCTACTAAGACAAGCGGAGCGTCAAAGAATTCATCACTAAGAGCTTCTCGCCCTTGCTGAGTAACTCTTAAAAGGTCTTTCTTAACTTGAATTAAGAACTCTGTGTTCTCTTGTTCTTGTCTTCACCTTTCTAAGGCATGTTCGACTATGGCTTTGGCATACTGTTGTTATGGGCTATAGGGATTTATGGCTTAGTACTAGGTTTCAAGTAATCAATAAGAATCAATAGCAGTATTAATACATACATCGATAAAAAAAACTAGTAAAAGCATATCTGAATTAAGAATATCGTTCAGCACAGATACGATCAATAGCTCACTGGGTGACTGCCTGTTTGCCAACGACCACCTATCTCATGGCTACTAATCCGCAAAACCAAAGGTACTCCAGATCAACTTCTAGTTTGAATGATATTGTCAACACAGATCTGCAAGAACTAATTACTTTATTAATAGTATCAATATTACATTGACCTTTATTGATCACTCTACTCCCTAAGGGAGTATCTACTCTCTAAGCATGACTTTTCTCTCTCTTTCTATGTTTTTCTCTCTCTTTCTTCGATGCCTCTTGCAAATGCTAGAGCATATCTTAAATAAGCGTAGAAGCTAGATAGGTTACATAACCTTTAATTAAAGATACAATAATTCATACAGCTTTGAGCTAGTGCACACTACTTTTGACGCAACAGTTCTGTAGATAGTGCTTGTACTGTTGATAATGGAGTCTGCTTTTTCCTATAGCAGATTCTTTTTCGTACAATAATATCTTTGCTTTTTCTGTAGAGTAATCTTAGCTGTTGAAAGTGGCAACGATTGAGGCTACTTATATCCTTGAGCATCTTCCTTTGTAGTAGAGGGTCCAACACGCTTCCTTATTGAATGCGTCGTGGACAGATGTAGCATTCTGGCATCTTGTCGATGTGAATAAGACTGCACAGGTGGGCTTGGGTGGGAAAGCTTCATGCCATATGACATGCCGAGATAAGGCTAATTCCTGCACTTATCTTATCGATGGCATCATACCTTAGACTACAATTTCCTTTAGCAAAAATAAAAATATTGCTTGGGGAGTTGCATGGGAATCCTTTATTATTTTCCCTAATTTGCGCTAATTTTTGCAAAAGGACAGCGAATCCTGCTGCTCTTATGACAAATCCAGAGCTCATTGACTTGAGGTGGCTGTAAGGTCTTGGTAGGCCTGAATTTAATGTATGCTTTGTTGGGGTTCAAAGCTGAATAATTAACCATCCGGGTACGGGGACTGGATGAAATTTTAGGCTGGTCGATAGGAACTTAAGAACGACCATGTCTAATCGTTAACTTCCGCGAAACGTTTTAACAACTTCAATTATGGATTTATGTAATCCAAGAATTTCGCCATTGCCTGGAGAGCTTGTAACGCTCCCGTAATAACCATAAATGGCTGCTTATGGAAGTTCATTAGTGTCGCTACTTACGAGAAAATGGATTCTAGGACAGATCCCACAAGTGTCAACAATCTGACTGTCAGTTGTTTGGGCTGAATATACCCAATCGTATAGGAACTATATTATTCCATTGTCAAGGCCTTTTTCATAACTAGCTCTTATAAAGGCTTCATTGCCTTTGGTAAGATGAGGGTGAACTCATCATTTTCCTCTGTTTCAGAGGAGTCTGGGGATATTTATGCCTTGTCTTTCTTTTGGAAAGTAGGATGAGATGATCCGTCATCCTTTGTGGATAGGTCGCTAACTTCTTCTTGAAGTTCTTTAGCCTTTTGAACGAACTGTAGAAATGTATGATGAAGGTCTTCATCCATTTCTATGGCGTTGAATGCCATAATTTCGTCCAAGCTTCGAAGGGCTTGCATAATTTGAGGATGAATTTCCTCATGAAGGTTCTTATGAACTTCTGTTACTCGCTCTTGAGCAATACACAGTTCATGGATTGCCATTTGTAGCACAACTTTTATGTCCTTGATTTTGTCAGTTCCATTTGGTTCCTTGCTAAGAAAATCAACAAGATGATTATTCCGGCCTTTAATATGTTCAATATCAAACTGATATTCCTGAAAATATTGCTGCCACCTATGGCGTCGCTTATACTCAGCAGTATAATGCAGCTTATTAAAAATATAAGCTTTAACATTCGTGTTATTAGTTTTAACAAGGAATCTGACACGTAAAATAAAGAAATGCAATTTAGCGAAAGTTCGTTTTAAGGCTAGTAATTCTTTTTCATTACTGTGGTGATTAATCTTTGCTGGCTTAAAACTGCCATTAGCATATCCACATATATGCTCTTCATTATCAGGCTTTTTGGCTTTAAGCACTCCTCCCCAATACTTATCTGATGCATCGGTTTCAACGATTAGTTGATCACCTTGTTAAGGAACAACTAGCTTGGGTAACTGATTACACAGCTTTTTTGGCTGCTGGACTATACTGGTGTGATAGTCTTGCCATTGCTGGTTCATTTTCTTTTTCAACAGATCCTGTAGTGCTCCTCTTAACCATGCTAGGTTAGGGATAAAGTCAATGATGTAGTTTATACATCCGAAAAATCGTTCTACCTGCTTTTGGTCGGTTAGTTTGTCAGGAAAGTTTGTAACTTTTTCGCAAACATGAGGTTGCATTTCTATTCCACTGTGGTCGATTTTAAGACGTAAGAACTCAATTTGTTCTTTGGCAATTTCTGCTTTCTTTGCAGACAAAATCAAACCATGGTCGCGGCTTTTTTTAATGAATTTCATCAAGTGCATGGCATGGTCTGCAATGTTAGCTGAAAAAAAAATAAGAATATCATCAACATAAACGAGACAAAACTAATTTGATAAACGAGACAAAAACATTCCATATGTACTGTCCTTGAGGTGTACTGAATGTTGTTAAAGGCTTTGCTTAATCCTTTAGTTTAATTTGATAAAATCTATATTTGATATCAAACTTTGAAAACCACTTTTTGTTAAGGGTTTTATTAACAAGTAATTCCTTATTAGGCAGAAAATAACCGTAAAAATTGGTTAACACGTTAAGTCATTTGTAATTAATAACCATTTGGGGCTTGTCTCTTTTAGGTTTAGAATGATTATTAACCATAAAAGCAGGACTACTGTGAGCACTTTTGTTTTCCTCAGTGCTTTTGGAGGCCAACTGCTTGTCTTCGAGTTCACGAAGTTGGATCTTGAACTCTTGTTCATCAGATTGATTGTAACGCATAGGTTTTACGCGTACAATGGAGTGTGCTTCTTTAAGCTGGATATCAGCATAAGACTTGTCTTTATCCCAATATTTTAAGGGATTGTCGTCAAAATTAGCTTGGGGCAGGGTTTTGACTTCGTCTTCAAGGTGGAATTCCAAAGCTTTTTGGGTTGTGTGCAAAGCTTGAATTAAAGCGGATGGTGTTTTTGGCTTCTTTTGCCATGTTTTTTGGTGCTTCTTAGAGGGATATCCACCATGTTGGCTGCGCGGAGGAAGGGAAATGTGGGTGCGCAAGGCAGGGTTCTGGAGGATAGTGGAGGTGATCCAATGTCCACAAGGGGTATGAAAGCTAATCTGAGAATGATTAGAACAGTATTCCTGGGATCGTTTAAGGAAATCAACACCTAAAAGGATGTTGTAGGTAGCATCCTTTGGAGCTTGAATGACAACCATGGGTAGGGGAATAATCTTATGACTGCCTGTGGTGGCGTCATGGATGGTGATGAATTGGTCAAACATAGCTTTGGTTAATTTTGTAATTTGACTAGAGGCGACAACCACTTGAAGAGGTTTACGAAGGTCTCTCCAATATCTTTCTGGATAGGAATTGGCTGAAACCATAGTGACATCAAAACCGGTGTCAATCATGGCGTGAAACCATTCAGGCTTGTGATAGCGATAAACAAGCTCAACTTTGATGTAGGGAACTTTAATCATAGGTTTTAATGGCTTGAATGATTGCACCATTGAGTTTAATGGTCATCACTTTGTTTGTGTGGGTGTAAGTGGTTTCTGTTAAGAACCTCATTCCTAACAAAAGGTCAGTCTTTGTGTCAAAAGGTTCTAGTTCAATGTGAATAATCCTTTCAATAGAATTAAAAAGGACATGAACATGTGAGATCTTGTGTTCTTGGATTTTTGGATAGGGATCCCGTCCAACATAATTTTGTTGTAGGGAGGGGTTGATCCAAATCAAACCATCACTCCAATTTTTGATGTAGATTTTGGTTACTAGCTGGTAAATGGCTAGCCGAGAAGACAGTGTTCTATCAAGGTTAGCGTTGTGGTGAGATCTAGGGATAGAACCATCGATAGAATATCGCCGGGGCATTCTCATGCTTCGGTCGAACAGAGGCTCTTGTTGAATGTCCATTTCCCAATTAGGTTCTAATTCGGGATGGAAAGATCTTGATACCTATTGTACTTCGCATACATCAGAAAAGAAGTCATCAATTTTGATTTCATCTTTGTCAAGGAATTTGTCAATAATATGTGTGTTACTAAGCATGTAACTAAGCGTCGTATAAATGGTAAAGGGTGAATGATGCAGACTATGTAAGAGGTCTGTTCATTGGAAATTATAACATATATTAAGGGTACGGTTTTTTTCTAAATCTGTAATAGGGATACCATAATAGGGATATGTAGTAAACCCTAGGTTTTGGTACATAAGGTTTCCCTTGAGGCTTCCTATTAAGGCTTTTGCTCTACTGGCAATGCGATTATGCTTGAAAGTGAGCATAATGGGCGTGTCTAGTCATTTTTGGAAACCAGCCTTAATATGAATGCGTACTACACCAAAATGAATATATCCGATTTTGTGTAGGTCTTTTTTAGGTATATTCGTAAGCCATCGTTTTACCTGTTCTAAGGTAATGAGAGGTAATTCAACTTGACCATCAGCAATATCGCTTGGAATAGGGATTGATTAAATGTCGGGTGAATCGATATTAGGCCTCAGTGAGTATAATTAGTGATTAATTATTTTCTTACCTTCGGTAAACTTTAATCCTGAGTAATACAAAATTTTATCTTTGCTCAACACTTCAAATAATTTGTTTTCGGGCTGGAACATAGCTTTTTGGGCCCAAAACAAATGCCCAAAACAAAAGCCTAAAACTTTGCTAACTTTGTTATTTCACTAATTGCTCATTTTAGCACGTAATTTTAATTCGCAAAAAACTACTTTTTGGGTGGATAATTTCCAACCGCAAGTAGCTATTAATTGACAATTTATAACCACAAAAATTCAACAAAAATTCACAAACCCAACTCTCTATTTTGATTGTCCTCTCCACAGCTCCATGGGCAAAAAATAGGGGCAGTAGAAGCTGCCCCTTGTACCGCCAGTTTTGGTGGTTTTCGGCCACCTCTCGACTGCCCCGACTTCCCCTTGTTGCTTGCTATCTTGTCCAATCATCTAAATCACTTAAAATAGCCCCCTCCTCTCTGTAATTCAAGCTTAAAGTGAGGTATATCTCAAAACTCTGACTTGTTTTGTCTTGAGTTTTATGGTTGTTTTATTTATGGGATATGTTTGGATGATCAAATTGATAGTTATTGTGCAATTTTTATTGAGTTTGGAGATGTTTGGAGTTATCGGCATTTGATCAAGAGCATGATTTCATGATTTTGTATTTGCTGAATTGCAATTATCGAAAATCCTGGGAATTATGGGATTGTCCAAAAAATCTGAAATTTCTATTGAAGATTTTCAATATTATTTGGGATTTTCTGGAAAAATTTTATTAATTTTGGAGGTGTAATCAGTGAGTTATTGAACTTTGAAGAAAATTGCCCTGTTTTGGATAAGAATTATGTAATTATGTATTAATGAAGTTGTTTAGAGTTTTGATATGTGTATGAGGACTTAAATGATCTTTTTATATCTGACTACGGTGATTTGAAATGATTTCAAGTGAGTTTATGTAAAAAAAAAAAGAAGAGAAAGTTAAATCACTGAAGGGCTGAACTTTCAGGAAATTAGGGATGACTTTGGAATTAAACTAGCAATGAATGGTCCGGCCCAAAATTATGATTTTTGGTGGGTATATAGCTCAGTGTGTTAGCTTTAAAATTCCTCCTGAATTGCCTCAATCCGAGGTTTGTGAAAAAGGTTATGGTCGCTTTACCAAAGCTGTGCATGATGAACAAAAAACTGACACACTTATGTTTTAGCCCCATTTTGGGAATCCTATTGTGGGAATCATGCTTTGTGTCCTTCATGAAAGTTTTATAAGACTTTATAATCTTTACATATTGGGGTTTTAGGTCTCCATTTGAGGTCTAGGGTGAAAGTTATGAATTGTTCAAGTGAACTAACCTACTTTGGTACAAATTGGGCTGTTATTACAATTTCTGCGCAGTGATATACTTGGAGGAAAATTCTAAAAATTTTACTGTAGATTTTTCATATTATTTTTGAGTTTCCTATAAGATTTTATGAATTGTGGTTAAGGTATTGGAATTTGATGATTTTTGGAAGCATTTTGAATAAATGTGTCAAGAGCATGCACTCATTTCGTTCAGGCACTCATTTTGTGTATTTTGGGCCAAGCACGGTCATTTAAGGGAGAAATGAATATTCATGGAATTTCATGGAGCTTTTAGCTTGATTAATGAGAAAGAAGAAGACAAGTATGCAATTTGAGAGCTTGTTTATAAGCTTTGAATCATTTATGGATTTTACAAAGAAAATACCACATTTAGTGAGCTTAATAGCTTTTATTGAGTTCAATGATTCATTTGGGGTGGAATTCTATATCTAATGGATTTTTGAATGAAATAGGATAAGTGGGGAGATTTGTCACTCAAAAACCATATTTATCAGACCAAGTCATTGCGATTTATGCTATTTTGAACCAAGATATATCTCTCTTGGCCTCAAACCTTTATTACTTACTCACTTCAGAATATATCAACTGTGTTTATCAACCCAATCTAGTGTACTTGCTGTTATCTTAAACCAAGTTATACATCAACAAGCCTTAAACCCGTATCAGTAATATATTTCAGAAAAGGCCACAACCACTCTCTCAATTATCACCGTCAAGGCCTTTTCCGTTGTAATCTCATTTATCGCATTGTAGACTATTTTACTTCTATTTACTTTATATCAAATTTAATTACTTTCATCAATTCAAGTTTGAAGTTATATTGAAATAGCCAAGTTATTTATACCATATAAATTACTCAATTTCTACTACACCTACTTTTACTTACTTAATTCTATGAGTAAAGATTATTTACTGACTATACATACTTACAATGACATTTATGAAACACAGTTGAGGTCTAGCCATCGTTCCCCGTTATACATAAGTGTTATCAAATCAGGACATATTTATCAAGTCAGATGACATTTATGAAATAGCTAACTTGTATCAAGTCAGATGACATTTTTTAAAGACTCAAAGTACATCCATTGCCTGTATATTCCGAAAGCATAACATGTTTATCAAATTACAACTCTTAATGAGTTTATCAATGGATCAGTTTATACTGGGATTTGTCATTTAACTTGTGACCTCGTCAGTTATCATCTATAGGGCGTCAGCCCATCGTTTACCCGCACGGTTTCAGGCCAACTCTTGATCAGATTGGCAGGTGTACACCTATGTATGGATCATATCATTGCAAGGGGTTCACATCCAGATAATAATGAGCAATTCAGTTTCATATTACTTTCATTTTCATTGTTATTGCCAACTAAATGAATTGCAAAGACGGATATCCCTCAACAGTGTTTATATGTTCATTTTACAATACAGGTATGGATGTACTGAATTTTTGCTCACATTTTCGAATTGTTTTTATGTTTTTCATTTTAGGTGATGAAGTATCACCTGTTTCCCCTTTTAGCAAGCCCTTTTGGAATTTATCAGATGCTCACAGTGGATTCAGCATAGCATGAATATTGGATTCGACCTCAAGGTCAAGTGGGATCTATATTCAATATACTTGTATAGTGCAGAGTGCAAGTTATCACATGGTATGATTAAGTTAATGGTATTGAAGTTGAACTGTTATGGACTTTGGTCTCGAAGTGTTTAAGTTAGTAGATTTTGTGATTGTGAATATGAGTTGCAAGATTAAATGCTTTCAGTGAGCGTTGTCCTTATCAGGACGGCGGTAGCACCTTCTATTATTAAGTCTTCCATTGCAGATTTTTGTAAATTATGTCATTAGCATTTTGGGGACGTTACAATAATTAAGATAATTAAGCTAATTAATTTTTATTAACTATGATTTATGCTGGAATCATCACCTGCTTGCCTTAGTCCTAATTATTCATACATTGTTTACTCACCTAAATGTATTACCTTATTAGCACCCTAATTAAACTATATTACTGATATAGTTTTAGAATTAAAAGTAGAATTAGTTAAAATTAAGACTGAACTGAAGGAGTTTAAGAATCAGTTAACTATTGTCCATCTTTCTCTTATTAACGAAGTTAGGCATAGCGAAAAAGCTACTCCTAGTATTAGTACTCCTTTTCAGCATAAATATCCTTTTCAAAACCCAAAAAACAAGATTCTATTTCCATTGCATTAGTTAAAAATTTAAAAAGAAATAGGACATAAATCTGGTGAAAAACGATCGAAAAGAAAGAAAAAGAAGATGAAGTATGAACAATATACTGTTGAAGAGGAACAAAAAATGTTCGAGAAAGAACAAAATCCAGAAGAATTAAACAAAATCATGAGGGTCATTAGTGATAAACATGATGTTTTATCTGATGAAAATGAAGAAATTAATAATGTCCAATTAGAAAAAGAAATATATCAATAAATGAATCTAATTAAATTAGAAGATCTCAATGTATTACCATTAGAAGAAATTAGAAGAAAATTGGATAAAAAAATATGGTAAAATGACTGTTGAAGATGAGATTAACGAGATTGGTGAGGAACTCAACTTAGGTGAAACAGAGACCAATCTAGTTAACAATGTCGTTCCTAAGCCTCAAGAATTTGGTGAACCTTGTAGAAGAAACAGTCATTTCTTAAGACCTAGGTACGTTCCAGCAGGACGTACAAGCAATTTTTCCTTTGCGTTTATCCCAAGGAAAACCACAACCTTTGAAAAAATTGGCTTTACCCCAATTAGCCAAACAGGATATATCTTAAACATTGATGGAGCCCGTAATAGAGAAGAAATATTTGAGCATTGAAAAAGAGGAATGAATAGTGTCTTAAATTTAAACACTACATGGACTACTGCAAACTTCTTAAACTATATCGAACATAGTTTTCCCAACACTATAGCCAACTGGTATGATTCATTAAGCGAAGATGGTAAAAATACATTAAGAATGATGGAAACACCTGCTACTATGTTTAGAAATTTATGTAAAGAAATAGAAACTATATTTATTGGATCTAAACTTGATTCTGAAGAAAAAGCGAGAGAATGGCAAAGAAAAATTAACAATATAGAATTATGGGATATAAGATATCTAGAAAATTATATTATTGAATTCAGTCAGTATTATTACAAAATTGGCCATAATGAAACTAATCTTACTATGTTCTATGACAAATTGCCATACCGATAAATTCCATAATTAATGAAAAATACATGGCTTGGCTTGAACGAATAGATGTTGTTGATACCCTTGGTTCAAGAATTTCTTATTTACAAAAATGGGTCAATGAACAATGTCTTGATCTCCAGAGGCAAAAGAGGAAAAAGAAGCAGTTTTTAACTTGCTGGGATTCACTTCATAAATGGGGAAAAGAACCTGAAAAATGATGAAAAAGAAAATTCTATAAGAAAAAGAGTTTTAATAAGCAAAGGGGAGAAAAATATAGACGAACATATTATAATAAACCAAGTCCTAAACAACATAGATTTTTCAAGAAAGCAGCTTATTGTCCTGTAGGAAAAAACAACTACAAATGCTGGCCATGCAGAGAAGTTGGGCATTATGCTAATGAATGCAAAAATAGGAAGAATAACAAACTTATTGAAACCTTGGGAAGCCTAGATTATGTTGAGTTTAGTGAAGATGAGGCATTAGACCTAGCCTTAAGTAACAACAAGGGGATTGTTGAAATTATAATGGACAATGAATATGAAGAAAGTGATTATGAAGAAACAAGTCATATGATGGAAAGGAGCTAAATTAGACTTGGTGACCTTCAAGGAGAAGATTTTGTCGTAGACAATGATCATGAAGAAGTAAAAGGAGACTGGGTTCTTCCCATAATCTAAAAAGACATGATTTATAAAAAATTCATCTTTCAATTAAAAAGTAAATGTGTATGTGAAATGATGGAAGGAGATCTCGAGATAAAGGACTGTGAGTATGACATTAGGGAAGTTAATCTTATTAATTGGGAGAATATCCTTAAACATAACAAAGATAGAAAGTATAGGTATATCCATGTCGGAAGTGTCCAAATCCAAATCACACCATTACAATATTATAGTAAAGATATTGATCTTTACGCCTTATTCTGTGATATTAGGCACACCAAATTCAATAATCAAATTATCACATGGATAAAAACCAAATTATGTAATGGGTCAATAGGATTCAACTGTCGACTAAGACATTATGTGAGTTTAAAAGATGAATTTGCTAAAATCTTCTTATCCCTTATGATAAAAACAGTTGGCATGAACATGAAAAGAGGAAGATATCCTTTAAGGATATTTTGAAAAATTATCTATAAATTAGATAATCCAATAGACCCAAAGACCAAGGTAACAATGATTGAAGCAGAGAAATTTTAAAGTCCTATTCCTATGCAAAAGATCCAAAGGATTAAGTCCAATCCTCAGGAGATAAAAATCAATCGTTAATGGATATCAAACTTTTCCAATCCTACAAAGATCAATAAGAAAAATATAATAAAAATTGATGAGGAGAGTAAAATCACCATTAAACCCCAATTATTAAGAAGTATGAATACAAGATCAGATTGGGGAGAAGGATCTTCATTACCTAAAGAAGAGCTTAAAGAAGATGATACAATTAGCATGATCAGTGAAATAAGTAGAATGAGTTTTGAAGCTGCAAGACCCAGTATAGATTGAATAACGAGTTTAGATAGAAAGGTCATTGGATACAAAACTAGAACTATTAGTGAACCAATCTATGAGGATGAATTAGTTAAAAACATAACTATGGAGATATGCTATGAGGTTACCAATACAAATCCTAATAGCATCTATATTCCAATAAAAGTATGTTTGGAGGGACATAACAAATATGAATTATGGGCCTACAAAGATAGTGGTTGTTCTGTATGCTTTGGAAAAAGATCACTATTTCTAGAGTTTATGTGAAAAAGAGCTAAAAATTCTTTACAAGTAAGGATAGCTGATAATAGTATTATGAGTCACAATAAAGCCATAGAAGCGTTATCCATATAATTTGGAGGAGTTGAATGCATAATACCAGTTCTATGGGCTATTGATCAATCCTCTCATGATATGATTATCGGAAATAATTTTCAAAGATTATATTCTCCGTGCATCCAAACCATAAACCAAATAATATTTACAATTAATGGTCACTCAGTTCCTATTGAAAAATTAAGTAAGCCTTACACTCATTACAAAATCGAATTTACACGCAACCAGCGTTGTGAGAAGGTAATGCCTGTACTGCGAGAGGTAACACTAACAATCTCATTGCCTGAATTATCTGTTAAAGAGCAGATTGTTGAACAACAAGAGAAATTATGCAAAGAGCTCTACTCTTATAATCCTCTAAAATTTTGGGATAAAGATAAAATATTTGCTAAAAGTACTTTATTAAATCCCACTACTATTATTCGAGTTATAATCCTCTAAAATTTTGGGATAAAGATAAAATATTTGCTAAAAGTACTTTATTAAATCCCACTACTATTATTCGAGTTAAACAAATGGTTTATACACACCAGGACATCCAAGAATTTAATAAACAAATCAAAGAAATTTTGGATAAAGGATTAATTAGGAATAACAAGAGTCCTCACACCAGTCCCACTTTCATGGTAAGAAATCATGCTGAAGAAAAAAGAGGAAAAACTAGAATGGTAATCAATTATAAAAAGCTTAATGATAATACTGTCTATGATGGCTATTATATTCCTAACAAAACTGTCCTTTTCAATAGAATTCTAGGAGGTTCTTGATTCTCAAAAATGGATTTCAAAAGTGGTTATTAGCATATAAAAATGGACGAGGAAAGTATTATTTTAACTGCATTTAGTGGCCCACAAGGACATTATAAGTGGGTAGTAATGCCATTTTTTCTTAGAAGCGCACCCCAAATATTCCAAAGAAGAATGGATAACATCTTCAAAGACCTTAATCATTGTTGTTTAATATACATTGATGATATTCTTGTCTTTTCCAAAACCATAGAACAACACAAAAATGATGTCTTGCATGTCACCCAAAGATGCATTGATCATGGTATTATACTTGGAAAGAACAAGCACATTTGTGCAAACACATGAAATTGAGTTTTTAGGTCTAGAAATAAAATCTAGATAGATTATTCTACAAAAGCATATTCTAGAAAAATAGAAAATTTTTCTGAAAAAATTGAAGATATGAAGCAACTAGAAAGGTTTCTTGGATGCCTTACTTACACTTTAGACTTCATTAAAGATCTAGCTAAACTAAGAAAGTCATTGCAGCAGAAACTCAAGAAAGAAATAAGTTGGACCTGGACCACTAATGATACAAGATTGTTCAAAATTTCAAGAAGATGTGTAAAAATCTTCCTATTCTTGATTTACCTAATGAAGAAGATGATTTAATTCTTGAGACAGATGCCAGTAATGAACATTGGAGGATGGTACTCAAAATCAAAGAAGGAGAAAAACTTTACAAATATTGTAGTGGAAGTTTTAATAAGGAAGAATGCAACTATCTCACGGTGAAAAAAGAAATCCTTGTAGTCATAAGGGGAATTGAAAAGTTCTTAATCTTTTTAGCCCCAAAACCTTTTCTGATTCGAACTGATTGCAAAAGAATACTTGGTTTTGTAAAAAAGAATTTATCAAATATGCAAGTGCAAGAGAGACTCATGCGTCGACAATTACAGCTTAACCAATTTTTCTTCTCTATTGAACATATACAAGGATCGAAGAACTCTCTAGTAGACAGTCTAACTCGAGAACTCACCAATAGTGATCATCAAAGCTAACCTCCTGCCAGAAAAGGAGGAAATCCTTAATGAAATGTCATTCCTACTAGAACGGGTTACGCCTTATAGTAAAGTTCTTATTGATAATCTGGAATTCCATACAAAAAGTAGATAACATTTTGGTCTACTTTCTACTGCCTACTTAATAGCCCAAAGATGTTCCCTTTTAGAGTTACAAGTTAGTTATCTTCAGTGTCCTTATGATATCCAAGAAAAAAATAAGTTCTCATGTTCGAGAGAAATGGTTCAATGAGTGGTGTGAAGCCTATATTGACGTCTATCGTCATTATTCCTATGGTATTTAGGAGTCGTAGGGTACAACAATCTACTTTCCCGATAGGTCTGGAGTTGGTGGTGTTTATTTCCTAGCAAATTCATTATCTCCAAATGACCTGTCTATAAAGCTTGAAAATACGGGATGGTACTTTACTTCACAGAAATCCCAAATCCAAATTTCCAATTTTTCTCAATTTTAACCAAAATCTAGCAATGCATGTTCAAAAGGATCAATTGGATTCTTACGTCTCCTAATGGTCCAACGAAAAATCCACTTCGCAGATGCCTAAATTTAGAGGTTTATAGCACCTTAATTGAATATGAAAATGAAAAGGCCAAACCAGCCAATTATCTTGTCCATATCGTTGATTGCGACGATCTCAATGATCAACGACAAAATTGGATTCGTGGAAATCCGGTACATCTAGTTACTGACCCTGCTTTGTCAAGGGTCATTAGACTTTTCAACATTTATCATTAATGTTGGGCATTAATCGAATAAGGAAAAACATTAATGCATTGTGAAAACACTACTTTCGCCTATGAAAATAAGTTTAAAGACTACATGAAGGTGGACGGAGCAGTGTCAGAAGATATCTTTGATTATCTCTTTGATGTTGGAGCTCGAAAATTCTTATCAAAAAAAAGGGAATAAATATCCCCTTGAATTATTTGAAGAATGGGACCCAGAGCATCTTAAGCAAATTGATGAAGATTTTGATGATTATCCAGATAATGATGGTCTGGAAAAGATAATTAGAGATGAAGGCATGCAGAATCTCAATAATCATGACTAGTCTTGTCATTATTAAAAGTTCTGAAAAGTAGATGCTCCATCATTGTACTATCTTGACAAGTGTGTGGTTTGAAAAATAAAGCAGTATATTGTAGCTGTTAGTGTGTAATGTAGCCATGTGAAAAATCAGTATGTACTGTAGCCATTAGGGCATCTTATGTACTCCAAATTCTCTATAAATAGAGAGGTCGAGTGCTAAGAAGGGACATAGTCATTTGAGCATTCTTGAGCAAAAGGGAAGTCAAGATTCTCCAGTTCTCTATGAGCAAGCATCTCTAATGATCTTAGCTTAAAGTCCCTCTTCAAGCTTTCCATTGTAATATTTTCACTTTCAAGCCTTCAATAAAAGAAGTTTTCCTAGTAGCGAATGTTATCCAATTGAACCTTATGTCTTAAATATGATAATTTCTTAAATAAAGTCTCACTATCCTTTAAAAATATAAAAAAAATTTTATTAGTGACTACGGTCCGAGATAGGAAACAAAATGGATCTACCCTGTGCCTGATCTAAGGAAGGTGGGTTTGAGGTTAGCAATCTCTATAAACCAAAAGTTAGAGGAACACCGAAGTCCAGCGCCGACTACGTTCAGGTAATGGTCGAAACTCTCTAATGAAGCTTTAATTGTTTAGCTAAGCATGATGGGCCATTAATCACATAAAATATAATATTTATCATATAAATAGTAGAATGTGATAATGACCAACACTGCCCCAAGTGCACTGGTGTTCATAGTACAGATAAAAGATATTGTTCCTTAGGGACTACAGTAATCAATCGAGCTTAACCTTGTCAGAATATGCTAAGCAAAAATCTACTTTAAATGGATTCGATTAACTACTACAAATAAACTTGCCTAAATCAAAAAGAGAAAAACGTTTAGGAATTGTCGTAGTTATGGAAGAGTATTGGATCAAAATGAATAAACATGTGCTATTATCTAATTTGTTAATTCTGAGGAATTGCAATTTTGTCAATAAACTTGATCTATTCTTTCGAAATCAATCAAATTTGCCTAAACTAAGCAAACATCGTTCTTTGAAACGAATTTGACTTAATCCAAGTTTAATATATTCAATTACTTACTAGCCCTCCTAACATATAAATCTCTCCTTCGAGACGAACTTATACTAAGTCTATTCAAGCAACCCAACAATCAAATGTCATCTTTCGAATGTTTACTTGATTGTTTCAAGTGTGCAAGTAAATTTTAGCCAAAAATCAACTCACAAGATATCAAACACTTGATAGAATAGAATCAAACCAATCATGAAAATAAGGCACAATTCTTTAAATCAAAACATGATCCAATAACAATTCCAAAAAAACTACTAAATTCCTGTACTAAGAGAACTACTCAGACATTATAAAAGACAAACTAACCAAAACAATTCGGCAAAATCTTGAGCGGAACGGATTTGATTGAGATGACCTTCACCAAGGGTTTTAGAACCACCTCATGATCAAAACTCTCATACTCAAAACTCACACAAACTAAGCAAAGAACAAAATTTAAGAGAAAATAAACTAAACTAAACTAGGAGAATTCTACTTGCTTGCTTGCCTGGGATTGCTTTTGAAGTACTCTTTCTTCCCTGCTGAACATCACTATTTATAGAAAATTCTGATTGATCTCAGCTACACAGCCGAGGAAAAACGAAGAGGCAACAGTTACAAGTATACCACGATCCATGGGGTTCACCACGGTCTGACCGTGGTCTGTGCTGGATCCGGATTTTCGTTCTTTCTTTGCTCTACGGTCGTGGCATAACATGGATGACCATGGCGGAGCTTAAAACACAGCCACTAAAGAGCAAATGTTGGGTAAAAAGACTAAAAATCCTAAAAATACATAAAACAACTACACCCAAGCCTTAATCGAGAATAAGAGAGTAAATAACATCATTAAGCATAAAATTCTCCTAAAAGCAAGGCAAAATAGCCCTAAAAAGATGTACATAAAAAGCACTTATCAAACTCCCCCATGCTTAAACTGTTGCTTGTCCTCAAGTAATGTAAGGATTAAAGATATGCACAGCCTCCTCAGGATAGACATAGATAGCATTCAAATGGCAAGTATGATCCGTAGGTAGCCCAAAAGATGCAAAAATATAGTTAACAAACAGAGTCGGGAACGAAATTTCAAAAACTTTTTATAAACCATAATGTAAAACTTGACCCAATCGTCCCCTAAATTGTCAAATACAATCATTCTAGCATATGAAACGAGTAAGACTAGTGAGGCCGGTAGAACCTCGCTATAGTTATATAGCACTCATATGTTTGACAATGTATATATATATGAAGGTTCTCTCAATTCTATTTCCCTGGACACAAATCTACCATAGGATTGACAAGATTTTCAAATTCGCCACCACTAGAATGCAAATACACTAAACAATCATAAGGACTTTTATAGAGATGTAATGGGGCTTAGGAAAAAGGTGAGAGAGGAACAAATATATTTGGAAATGAGGAGCTAAAAGCCATAGACTAAGAGGTTAAACAATTCCAATGCATCATACTACATTCTTGTTGAACCCTACCAACTCATCAACAAAATAAATCCCAAGTGAAAAGAGACAGAGTCGAAAATTGCTAATACCGTTTATTCCCACCAAGGCTAATCACTTTCTTCGAATTTTTCTTTTGTTCTTTTCTTTTTTCCTTTTTTTTCATTTGTCTTATTTTCAAAGAGGAATAGCCAAGAGAATTCCATAACGAACTTTAAAATCGAACTCTTCTCTAAACTTTACACAATAAAACAAGGGATTTATCAAATGTTTGCATCCCTACACCAAACAGCCAAAATTCGCTAAAGAGAATAACAATCCACCTTGCTAATGCCCTATCAAGCTTGATGCAAAAGACTGTAATGCTCCTCTAGCCTTAGCTTAGGGGTAAGACAAGTATTTGGCCATGGGCTAAAAGTAGGAGGTTCAGATCAAGAAAGAAGGTTATAGGCTCAAAGGGGCTAACAAGGGATACAATTCACAACAAGTGTGGCTATTTGGCCATGGGTTTCAAATAAATCAAAGAAAAAAAAATGCCTCAATTATATTGCCTAAATGTATATGCGAAATGTGATCTTGAATGAGAATCAAAGCAAGTTCTAGAGAAATGACGTCAAGAAAGAGTCACACGTGAAAGAAAATATGAGACTAATACTGATAAACAATCTCTAAAGATTCCAAGTCTCACGAAACATCTACCACAGTCAAAACTAGTTCACTAGCACACACATGCCAAAATTTCATGTAAATACTCATGGGAAAAAATCAATTTGCATCAACATGTGGTCAAAACATGAAATTCAGTTCGAAAATTCATTCGCAAACCTTTATGCACAATATGGGCGAATCAAAGGATCAAACTAACCAAAGAAAGCTACCAAATCTATAAAGATCATCATCGGAGGATTTTTTTTCCTTTTTTTTCCTTTTTTTCTTTTTTTTCTTTTTTTTCTTTTTTTTGTTTCTGTGCTCCTACAAACAATGCAAACTAAAATGCAAAAGAAACTAACAAAAGAAAGAAACTAAAATGCAACCTAGAAGAAAACTAAATGCACTACTAAAACAAAGCTAAAACAAAAACTACAAAAACTATCACTAAAAATATATACAAAGCAAAAACAAACACACCAAACAAAAATAGGCATCAGACGCCAAATATGATAACTAACTCCCCCATGCATGAATACACATTGCCCTCAATGTGGGCACATTATAAAAAAAAAAAGGAAAGGGGAGTAGTAGAAATCAAAATTAAAGAGGAAGAGGTGGAGGAGGATGGGGTGGGAAATTACCCGAGAACTTTACTGCACTTGACCCTTTTCATCTATGGTTGAATCGGATTAGTTAGCATATGAACATTGACGTTTTCAATTGGTTGTCCCACTAAATATGGCTTCAATTGCTATCCATTGACTGTGAAAGCTCCGCTAAACTCACTCCATATCTCCACTGCTTCACTGTATTGAACTTTGCTAATGTTAAATGGTCACAACCATTGGGATTTCAGTTTACCCGGAAACAATCTCATCCTTGAGTTGAATAGGAGGACCATATCATCTTTTTCAAAACGATTCGTCACAATGTGTTTATTGTGCCATTTCTTAGTTTGCTCTTTGTAAAGACGTGAATTTTTATAAGCCTCCAACCTTAGTTCGTCGATCTCATTTAGTTGTAGGAATATTCATTCTCCCACTGCTTTTAGATCAAAATTTAGTGTTCTTATAACCCAATAGGCCTTATGTCCCATTTTCACTGGCAAGTGACAAGGTTTTCCAAACACTAACCATTATGGTGTGGTACCTAGAGGAGTCTTATAAGTAGTTCAGTATGCCCAAAGAGCATCATCTACCTTCAAGGACCAATCTTTGTGGGATCAATCCACTGTTTTCTCCAATATGCTTTTCAATTCTCTATTCGAGAGTTCCACCTGCCCACTTGTTTGGGGATGATAAGGTGTAGCGACCTTATGAAATATCTCGTATTTTTTTAAGAGTGACTCAAGAGGCTTGTTGCAAAAATGTGTGCCGTTGTCACTTAGAAGAGCTCCCGGTGTGCCAAATCGTATGAAAATATTTTTCTTCAGAAATTTAAGAAAAATTTTGGAATCATTTGTCGGGGATGCAATGACTTCCACCCACTGAGAAACATAGTCAACCACCACAAGGATATAAACGTTGTTATGGGAAGGAGGAAAAGGATCCATGAAGTCGATCCCCCATACATCAAACAACTCTACTTCGAGTATGCCACTTTGAGGCATTTCATGCCTTTTCGAAATGTTCCTTGTTCGCTGACATCTAGCACATGTCATGACAAATTTCCTTGTGTCCTTAAAGAGTGTAGGTTCATAGAAACCTACTTTGAGTACTTTCTCAATGGTTTTATCTGGTCCAAAGTGACCACCATAGGTTGAAGAATGGCAATGGTGTAAGACACTACGGACCTCTTCTTCAGGTAAGCATCTTCTATAAATCCCATCTCCGCATAGCTTATAAAGGAAAGGGTCTTCCTACACATAGTATTTGGCATCTGTAAAGAACTTCTTTCTTTGTGCGTAGGATAATCATGGAGGTATCACGCCGCACACTTTGAAGTTCACCATATCAACATACCATGGAGCAGCTTGTTGGATATAACTAATAACTGCTCACCAGGGAAAGAATCATCAAAGGGAAGCACTTCACTAAGAGTGGACTCTGGGCCTAAACGAGATAGATAATCGGCAACCACATTTTCCAATCATACCTTGTCTTTGATTTCTAAATCAAACTCTTGAAAGAGGAGGACCCATCGGATGAGTCGAGGTTTGAATTAGATTTCTTCATTAAATGTCTCAAAGTGGCATGATATGTGAAAACAATGACCCTCAAATTGATCAAATAGGACGGAAATTTTTCCAAGACAAAGACAACTGCCAAGAACTCCTTTTCAGTAGTGGCATAATTGACTTGAGCCTCGTCAAGAGTGCGGCTTGTAAAGTATATGGCATATGGTTTATTGTCCTTTTGCTAACCTAAAACAGCCCCTACGGCAGTCACTTGCATCACACATTATTTCGAAAGGCAACTCCCAATCTGGAGCTTGCATTATGGGGTCGTTGATTAATGCTTCTTTTAATATGTGAAAAGCACTCAAACATTCTTCGTTAAACTCAAAAGGCACATCCTTGACAAGTAATTGAGTGAGAGGTTTTGTAATCTTTGAAAAAAAATTTATGAACCGTCGGTAAAAACGAACATGTCCAAGAAAACTTCTCACACCTTTTACAGAAGTTGGTGGAGGCAATTTCTCAATTACCTCCACCTTTGCTTTGTCAACTTCAATGCCTTTGTGAGAAACAACATGACCAAGAACAACTCCCTTTTGCACCATAAAATGACATTTCTCTCATTTCAAGACCAAATTCACATCTTCACATCCTTGCAAAACTTTAGATAAGTTATTCAGGCAATGGTCATACGTTGTACCATACACAGAAAAATCATCCATAAAGGCTTCCATTATGTCCTCAATAATATCTGAAAAGATAGTCATCATGCAACGTTGAAATGTGGCAGGGGCATTACATAACCCAATGGCATTCGTCTATAAGCATACGTGCCATAGGGACATGTAAAGGTAGTCTTTTCTTGGTCATTTGGGTGAATAGGCATTTGAAAGAATCCCGAATATCCATCTAAGTAGCAAAAATATAAGCTCTTTGCCAATTGTTCAAGCATTTGGTTAATGAAGGGAAGAGAAAAATGGTCTTTACGGTTGGCTTTATTCAATTGTCGATAATTCGTACACATACGTCACCCTGTAACAGTCCTAGTAGGGATTAGCTCATTATTCTCATTTTTGACGATAGTCATCCCTCCTTTCTTAGGTACAACATGGACCGAGCTTACCCATGCACTATCTGAAACAAGGTAGATAATGTCGGCTTTAACCAATATCAAAATTTCCTTTTTAACCACTTCTTGCATGCTAGGGTTTAATCTTCTTTGGCATTCAATTGATGGGTTATGATCGTCCTCCATCAAGATTCGATGCATACACAAAGAAGGATGAATCCCTTTTAAGTAATCTCGGTTGTATCCTATGGCTTTACGATGCTTCCTAAGTGCTCTAAGTAATGAGTCAACCTGGGTAGCATTCAAATTTGCATTCACAATCACAGGATATATAGATTTTGGTCCAAGAAATTCATACCTCAGTGATAAAGGGAGAGGCTTTAACTCTACCTGGGGAGCTTTTTCCCAATCGAACGAGGACTTACTTTCATCTTGCAATAATTCTACCTTAGTGGAGGAAGGCGGAGATGGTTGAGAAGCTTCTAACAATTGAGCACACTCGGCTACTTCGGGATTTTTATCCTCAATAGTGCTATTATTCAACATCAAGTGCTCAAGTGGATCATTAGAATTAATGTTAGATGCGATTTCTCATATTAAACTATGAACCACATCAATCTTATTACATTGATCAGAAATAGAAGGAAACTTAGCAGCTTTTAATAAATTAAATTCCACATGAACATCACCCACATCAAAAGTGAGTGTACCATTTTTTACATCGATGCCGCACCCTACAGTGGCCTCTTGAGAATGGTTGAGATCCGTGTATCCTCCTCCATTTCTAGAATCACAAAGTCTACTGGTACGTACAAACCCCGTACTTTTATTGGGACATCCTCCAAAATACCCACAGGGCATTTTACAGAACAGTCTGCTAATTGCAAGGAGATAGTAGTTGGTCTTAACTCTCCTAACTCCTGTTTTTCATATAGAGAAAGGGGCATCAAGCTTACACTTGACCCTAGATCGCCCAAAGCACGGTTTATAGGCACATTCCCTATTAGGCAGGGAATTGAAAAACTGTCGGGATCCTTTAACTTAGCTGGAAGCTTATTTTGAATAGTTGCACTGCACTTTTCAGTCAAAGCTATCGTTTCATGCTCTTCTAGCTGTCTTTTGTTAGACATAATTTCTTTTAAAAATTTAGCATATGAAGACATTTGGGTCAAGGCTTCAGTAAACGGTATGTTTATGTAGAGTTTCTTAAGGATTTCTAAAAACTTTCCAAATTGCATATCAAGTTTTGCCTTAGCCATCCTTTGAGGAAATGGTAAAGGTGGTATGTAGGGCTTCGGAGAAATGGTCTTAGGGTCCTTAGGAACCTCATCACGCTTATGCGGGACATCATCAATTATTTCCTCAGCAGGCGAAGATAGCTCTTTCTTAACATTCTCGACATGCTCATTCCTATCTGGCGAAGATTTATCGTTGGTAATTTCCTTATGTCCCTCTAGTTGCTTGCCTTCTCATAGAAGCATTGCATTGCATTGCTCCCTCAAGTTAAGCTCAGGTTCACTAGGTAGTCTATATGAGGGCGTCAATGAAAAAGTAGCTTTCTGGGCATTTTGGGCCTCTAACATCCTATTATGAGTTGTAAACACGTCAACCTTTAAGGCTAATAGCTTAATGTCCTCATCTTGTTTCTATTGTGTCATAAGCATGTTTTCCATCATTAGCTCTAAATTTGACTTTTGGGGCATCTGAGAAGGGAATGATGGTCTTTGAGAACCAGTGGGTACTCTAACATTCATAGTGGGCATATTCACAGTGTTTGGATTCCACCTATATGTAATAACCCGACCTTAACCCGTATTTATTTATTTATTTAGTTATTTAAATCATTTTTATTTATTTCATTAATCATGTTTATTCAATTACTTTACCAAGTTTATTGACTTAATCACTCATGGTTATTTGTTTAACCAAATCATATTTATTAAATTCAATTACGCTCCATTTATTTATTTAACGAATTTCATCATGTTATTTAAAATTTCCACCTACATTTATCATATTTAATCATCTCGGTTGAGAGATATTTCATTTTGGGTACTGCATTGCAACTCAAATTTCATTGATTATTAAGTCGAAGTTTCGTTGATTGAATAAATATCGGGTGAATCGATATTAGGCCTCGGTAAGTACAAATTAGTGATTAATTATTTTCTTATCTTCGCTAAAATTTATTTCCGAGCAATACAAATTTTTATTTTTGTTCAACACTCCAAATAATTTTTCAAACCCCAATTTAGCCTTTTGGGCCCAAAACCAAAGCCCAAAACCTTGCTAACTTTTATTATTTCACTAATTACTCATTTTAACACCTAATTTTAATTAGCAAAAACCTACTTTTAGAGTGAAAATTTACAGCCATATGTGGCTATAAATTGACTATTTTTACACACAAAATTCAGCAAAAAAAATACACAAACCCACTCCCCATTTTTTTTCTCTCTCCTCACAGCAGAAACAGGGGCAGCAGCTGCTGCCCCTTGTGCCGCCACTTTGGGTGGTTTCCGGCCACCTCTCAACTGCCCCGAGTTGCCCTTGCTGCTAGCTATCAAATCTAACCCCTCAAATCACTCAAAACAGCCTCCTTCTCTCTCTAATTCAAGCCTAAAATGAGTATATCCCAAAACCCTAACTTGTTTTATCTTGAGTTTTATGGTTGTTTTCTTTATGGGTTATATTTGGATGATCAAATTGATAGTTATTGTGCAATTTTTATTGAGTTTGGAGATGTTTGGAGTTATGGGTATTTCATCAAGAGCATGATTATCATGATTTTGCATTCGTTTTTATGCCACTGTCGAAATTCTGGAAATTATAGGATTGTCAAAAAATTCTAAACTTTTTACTATAGGTTCTATATATTATTTGGGATTTTCTGGCAAACTTTCATGAAGTTTAGAAGTGTAATAAGTGAGTTATGGAATTTTGAAGAAAACTGCCCTGTTTTGGATACGAATTTAGTAATTTTGTATTAATGAAGTTGTTTAGAGTTTGGATACATATATGAGGCCTTAAATGATATATTTGTATCTGATTGTGGTGATTTGAAATTATTTCAAGTGATTTTTTATGTGAAAAAGGAAGAGAAGTTAAATCAGTTAAGGGCTGGAATTTCAGGAAATTAGGGATAACTTTGGGATTAAACTGGTAATGAATGGTCCAGCCAAAAATTATTATTTTTTGTGGGTAGATAGTTCAGTGTGTTATCTTTAAAATTCCTCTTGAATCGCCTTAATCCGAGGTCTGTACAGAAAGTTATGGTCGTTTTACCAAACTGCGCAGAATAAGATTAAAACTGATACACTTGTGTTTTAGTCCCATTTTGTGAATCCTATTGTGGGAATCATGTTTTGAGTTGTAAATGAAAGTTTTTGGGGACTTCTTAATATTTTCATATTGTGGTTTTATGTATCCATTTGAGGTCTAGAATGAAAGTTATGAATTTTTGAAGTGAACTGACCTGCTTGGATGTAAATCAGGTTGTTATTATAATTTCTGTGTAGTGTATATTTGGAGGAAAATTGTGAAACGTTTATGGTAGACTGTTCATATTATTTCTAAATTTCCTGTAAGATTTCATGAAATTTGGCTGAGTATTTTGATTTTGGTGATTTTTGGAAGTATTTTGAGTAACTGTATAAAAAGATCAAGTGAGATTGATCATGCACTCATTTTGTGTATTTTGGGCCAAGTCACTTATAGGGGGAAATAAATATTCATGTACTTTTATGGAGCTTTTAGCTTGTTTTGAGCTTTGATTCAGTTATGGATTTTACAAAGAAAATACCATGCTTGGTGAGCTTAATAGCTTCTAATGAGTTCAATGACCCATTTGAGGTGGAATTCTTTATCTAATGGATTTATGAATGAAACATGAGAGGTGGGATGTTGTGACTTATCAGACCAAGTTATTGCAATTTGTGCCATTGAACCAAGATATACCTCTCTTGGCCTGAGACCTCTATTACTTACTCAATTCAGATTGTATCAAATGTATTTATCAAGCCAGTCTAGTGTACTCGTTGTTATCTTGAACCAAATTATAATCAGCGAGCCTTAAACTTGTATCTTCAATTTCAGAAAAGGCCATAACCATTCTCTCGATTATCGCCATCAAGGCCTTTTCCTTTGTAATACCATTTATCTCATTGTGGACTATTTTTACTTTCATCAATTCAGTTTTGAAGTTATATTGAAATACACGAGTTATGTGTACCATTTAATTACTCAATTTCTGTTACGCATACTTTTACTTACTCAATTATGCGAGTAATGATCATTTACTAACTACACATACTTTCAATGACATTTATGAAATAGAGTTGAGGCCTAGTTATCGTTCCCCATTATGCATATGTCTCAAGTCAGATGACATTTATGAAATAGCTGACCTGTATCAAGTTAGATAACATTTTGTTTTAAAGACTCAAGGTACGTCCATTGCCTGTATCTTCAGAAAGCATATCATGTTTATCAAGTTACAACTCTTAATGAGTTTATCAATGAATCAGTTTATACAGTGGTTTGCTATTTAACTTGTGACCCTGTCAGTTATCATCTATAGGGCGTCAGCCCATCATTTACCCGCGTGGCTTCAGGCCAACTCTTGATCGGATTGGCAGGTGTACACCTATGTATAGATCATATCAGTGCAAGGGGTTCACATCCAGATAATAACGAGCAATTCAATTTCATATTACTTTCATTTTCATTTTTATTGCCAACTAAATGAATTGCAAAATCGGGTACCCATCACCAGTGTTTCTATGGTCATTTTACAAATACAGGGATGTATGTACTGAGTTTTTGCTCATATTTTCGAATTGTTTTCATGTTTTCCATTTTAGGTGATGAAGTGTCAAATATTCCTCCTTTTAGCAAGCCTTTTTGAAGGTCATTAGATGCTCACAGTGGATTCAGCATAACTTGAATATTGGAACCGACCTTAGGGTGAAGTACTTGTGTGGTATGGTCAAACTATTATGAACATCGGGCTTGAAGTGTTTCAGTTTACTAGATTTTGTGATTGTAAGCACGAGTTGCGAGATTAAATGGTTTCAGTGAGCCTTGTCCTTATCAGGACGGCGGTAGCGCCTTCGGTTACTGAGTCTTTCGCTGCAATTATCAGTAATTATGTCATTAGTATTTTGGGGGCGTTACACTATAAGAGAGATTCGGGTGATTCTTCTAATGTAGATTATAAGTATTAGAGTAAGGGTCAATGGTCGGTCTCAGGTTGAAAGTTTGAACATAATTAACTTCATTAGGGTCCTAGAAAAAAGGATTTCTAACTTGACAGTTGAAAGATATATGCTCAATTGAACCACAAATCTCACAAGGGGAAGGGGCACTAGAGTTTACAACATTAACATTTAGTTGGTCCGGTCTCTTAGTCATAGCATCTGCTTTAGCAGAAAGTAAAGTAAAAGCATCAACTTGAAGCTTACCTCCAACCCGCCTAGGTTGGGCTCGTTCAGTCGACCACTGAAAGTTATTAAGCATCGTCTCCTCAATAAGGTCATAGGCCTCATCCTCTGTCTTGCTTATTAAAGTTCCTCCTACCATCACATCAATAGTAGACCTCACAGCTTGGGTCACACTGTTATAAAAGACCTGGATAATCATCCAGTGCTGAAAACCATGATGGGAGCACAAACGCAGTAAATCTTTAAGCCGCTGCCAGCCTTCATAGAGCGTCTGATCCTCTTTTTGCAGAAAGTTGGTGGTTTGATTTCTCAGGCTCACTGTCTTGCTTGGAGGGAAGAATTTGGCAAGGAAATCTCTTACCAACTCGTCCCAAGTAGTTATGCAACCAGATGGCAAAGAGTACAACCAAGCCCTTGCCTTATCCCTAAATGAGAAAGGGAATAAGCGCAGGCGAATCGCATCACTAGAGACTCTGTTTAAGTTTAGCGTATCGCACACCTCTAAAAGACCGAGAGGTGTAGATTCGGGCCTTCCAAAGGAGTTCCGCCGAACTGAGATTACTGCACCATAGAAATAAGTGCTGGCTTGAGTTCAAAGTTGTTGGCCTCTACAGTAGACCGAGCTATGCTTGAGTTGATCCCTTGGACTCTGGGAGTAACGAAATCATGAAGGGTCTTTCTTTCTTCACCCACCATGTTTGAATTCCTTCTTACCTTGCGCCTTTGTTCTTCGATCCTTTGCTTTTTCCTCCTTAAGCGAAAAGTCCTCTCAATCTCTAGATAAGGCTCGTACAAAATAAAACTTCGCATAAACTAGGAAAAATTCCTCCAAGCACTTTCACCAACACTACCAATGCAATTAAACAGGAAAAAGAAAAATAACAAGAAAAAAAAACACAAGAAAACAATAAAAACGCTTAGTCACGTTCGCACAACAATACTCAATAGTTAGCAATTTACTCCTCGGTAACGGCTCCAAAAACTTGACCAACACTGCCCAAGCGCACGGGTGTTCGCAGTACAGATAAAAGATATTGTTCCTCAGGGACCAAAGTAATCTATTGAGCCTAGTCTTGTCAGAACATGCTAAGCAAAACTCTATTTCAAATGGATTCGATTAACTACTGCAAATAAACTTATCTAAATCAATAAGAGAAAAACGTCTAGGAATTTTTGCATTTATGGAAGAGAATTGGATCAAAATGAATAAACATGTGCTATTCTCTAATTGGTTAATTTTGAGGAATTGCAATCTTGTCAAGAAACTTGATCTATTATTTCGAAATCAATCAAATTTGCTTAAACTAAGCAAACATCGTTCTTTCAAACTAATTTGACTTAATCCAAGTTTCATATATTTGATAACTTACTAGCCTTCCTAACATATAAATCTCTCATTCGAAATGAAGTTTTGTTAAGCCTATTCAAGCAGTCCAATAATCAAATGTCGTTTTTTGAATGTACAGTCGATCGTTTCAAGTGTGCAAGTAAATTTTGGGCAAAAATCAAATCACAACATATCAAACAGTTGATAGCACGAAATCAAACCAATCATGGAAATAAACAGAATTTTTTAAATCAAAACATAATCCAATAACAATTCTAAAAAAACTACTAAATTCCTAGACTAAGAGAACTACTCAGACATGATAAAAGACAAACTAACCAAAAAAATTCGGCGAAATCTTGAGCGGAATGGACTTGACTGAGATGACCTTCACCAAGGGCTTCAGAACCGCGTCATGATCTAAACTCTCACACTCAAAACTCACACAAACTAAGCAAAGAACAAAGTTTGAGAGAAAAAAAACTAAACTAAACTAGGCCAATTCTACTTGCTTGCTTGTTTGGGATTGCTTTTGAAGTGCTCTTCCTTCGCTACTGAATATCACTATTTATAGAAAACTCCGATTGATCTTAGCCACACAGCCAAGGGAAAACGAAGAGGCAACAGTTATAGGCATACCACGGTCCGTGAGCTTCACTACGGTCCGATCGTGGTCTATGCTAGATCCGAAATTTTGCTCTTTCTTTGCTCTACGGTCGTGGCATAACATAGATGACAATGGTAGAGGTTAAAACACAGCTATTAAAGGGCAAATGTTGGGTAAAAAGATTAAAAGTCCTGCAAAATATATAAAATAACTACACTCAAGCATAAATTGAGAATAAAAGAGTAAATAACATCATTAAGCACAAAAATCTCCTTAAAATGAGGCAAAATAGTCCTAAAAAGATGTACATATAAAGCACTTATTAGATAACTAGTACCAGTAAAGTCATTATAAGAAGTATAAACAGGAATATAAGCTTAGTTTTATTAAAAATTATCAAAAAGTTGAGTATTTGCACGTTAAACCTCATTTTGGGCAAAAATTGCAAATTCAGAAAGTTCGAGGACTACGTTGCAAAGAAAAACTTCGACCGGTAACTATTTTGTAAAATATTATCCCCCATTAATAGGTTACCCAAAATAGTAGATACTTAGGAATATATTCTAAAGATATTGATCCCTAAAAATTATTTTCAGAGAATTAGGGTGTCCCAGAGTGATAAATTGTTTTGAATTATGTGGATGTTATTGATCATATGGTGTGTGGCTCCACGGTCAAGGAGCCATCGAAACGGAACAGCAGAATACGTTTTACAAGACATGCTTTCTTGGTTTTCTTTTTCTTCCAGTAAAGTATACATTTCTTCCAATTGAGCTGTGGAAAAACCACCAAACCTGCCTGCCTTGTTTTCTGATCCGTCACTTTTGTCCTGCCCCTCTTTTCCTTTCCCTCGCGACGCTTCACCTCCCCGTGGTTTGTGAACACCATAGCTCTGCCCAGATTCATGCACATCTCGTCCTCCTACTTTGCTACTCTAAAGCTTAAGATTTCCTCTTCCTCTTCCTTGGTTTGGCCGATTCTTCAACTTCTCTAATTCGATGGTTAAGCCACCAATTCAAAACACTGCTCTTTTTCATGCCCAAGCTTGTGACAGTGGCTACACCGACCAGAGTTTTTTGGGCTAGTTGTTGCTCCAGGTCGGGAATGTGACGGCACCAAGCGCTCCTGGTTTTGTTGATGTATGTCTCTACTCCGCTCCTTATTTATTTGCTTTGTTTCCACTCCCTCTGTATTTGCCTCTTGGAACCTTTTCTCATCCTCTCTCTCTCTTACCCAGTAAATAGTTTCAACAATTGTTTTTTCCCTTCAAACCTTTTTCACAAAACTATTTTTGTGGGTATTTTGGAATGAACCTCTCTATGAGTAGGAATACTGGTAAAGGTAAGGTTGCCTACAGCTGGATCTCCCCAGACTCCGTGAAAACGGGACCCACATTAGAAATTTGTTGTTGTTGTTTGTTGTTGTTGTTGCTCCAGGTGCCTCGATTCAGGCTTCTTGTTGCCTTAAACGCGGCCCCCTCTGTCAAATCACGGCCATCAATTCCTTTCACCAGCGCCTGTTGCTGCTTCTCTCGACTGACAAACGCAAGCACCTTGTTCAAGTTGGGAAGGGCCTTTAGCGAGAGGTTGTTAGATTGCACCGTCCCGTAGAGATCGCACCGTCCCGTAGAGATCTGAGTCCAGACCCATGAGGAATTGATGTATTTTTTCTTCTTCTAGGTGTTTGCTCATATCTTTGCCAGCACCGCAGGCACAGCTTCGCACAGCCTGATAGTTGTCTAATTCATCCCACAGAGTTTTCACGTTTGTGAAACAATCAGCGATGTTGTTCTTCCCTTGTGTTGTTAGAGTCAATTCTCTCTTAAGTTGGTGAATTTTGATTGCGTTCCCCTATGAATATCTTTCTTTGAGATCAGTCCAAATTTGTCTGGCTGTCTCGGCATATGCCACGGAACCATGAAGGTTCTTGTCTACGATATTGTATAGACACGCTCAGACCATTGAGTTGCATCTCTCCCAGGCATGAACTTCTAGGGAGGTGTTTTGAGGCTTGGTTACACTCCCATCTACAAAGGCAAGTTTATTCTTCGATTTCAAGGGATTAATGGTCAGTGAATTCCAATTTGCATAGTTGTTACCACTAATATTCACAGGACTTATGATGTTGCTCGGACTATCTGAGCTACACAAGTAACATGGAGATTGTGGGTCTATTGGGTCAACCTTGATGTTCTGTTTTCCATTCTTGGCTTCTTTGTTCTGTTCTTGGTCATTCTTGCCATCCATGTCTGTGCCTTTGTCTTTGCACAGTTTATGACATCTGTGATTTCTTAACCTTGCTCTGATACCATGAGAAGTTTGGAGAATTGGGAGACAATTTAATTCTTACTGGCGCTTCCCTCTCGCTGGTGTTCCTTTTATTGAGGCAAAGCAAGAGATACATGAGTTGTACAAGATCTTGTTAACCAAATTTAGACCCCTGGGAATATACAAGTTAAGGCAAGTAGAATTAGAATAAACTACAATTGATACAATATATTTACATAATATATCTTGTTCCCAATGTTGTCTCTCTCTCTCTTTTATTCTTAGAGACTTTAATAAGTCAGCTTATCAGCTTCCCAAGAGCATTTTTAGTTCAGCGAGAGTGGATGTCGGGTTGGGGTTTGCCCTGTGGGTGTAGTCAGCATCATTGTATATGATTATGCTTCTGTAGTTCAGTGGTGACTGAATCAAATGAATTCAGCGCTAGTATCGAAAAAAAACCCCTTCATTATTTTCGTCTTTTTGTATATATTTTTTTAATCATTGTTGCACATTCTAATAATCACAATGTTTTAGTTTTTAAGATAAGAACATGAAGGAGGACGTCAATGGGAGCAAATACATGGTGTGAGGTTTCAATGACAGTGAACATCTTAAAATACATTTATTACCGAGTTAGTGCCTGAACAACTACTTACCAAGAAAACAATCCCAACTGCATTCATCAGTTCGTTAAAATCCCCCACCAACTCTTCTACACACTCATGAGTCCTGGCTTGCCCATGTGCAAGTGTGCAACATGTATAATTTCTAGACATAGCACACATAACAGGAAGTAGGGGCTTTTTTGCAATAAGTTTCCTACTTTGGAGTTTCATAAAATTTAGCCAGTATCAGCCTATTTTTGCAGGTGTTCTTTGAATGAAAGTAACAAATTTAATAAAAACTTTTTTGGGAATAAAAATATGGCGTACAGGTGTTTGGAACACCTTAGCCAACCCCTTTGTCCACCGTTGTCTATATATAGCATTCAGTTACGTTGTTTGGTGTTACAGCTTTTTGCTCTATAAATAGCAA
>JACYFF010002017.1:59734117-59780664 GCA_017589665.1 Selenicereus undatus
ATATATGTATATATATACGTATCTGTGTATATTTATATATATGTATGTTTGTGTATGGAGCTACTCTAGTAGGATGAGTAGGATGGTGCAGTAGTAGCCATTTGATCTAGATAAATGGTCAAGGTTTGATTAGGTTTTCCTTGTGCTCCATTCACTTTGGTTCTGACTTTTGCTTCTCGATTTTCTGCTTGTTCTTGTCTTTTTCAGTATCGTCACTTCCAGTTGCCTTTATCAGTGTCATTTAAACCATTTTCATCAAAATTTTTGTGTTGCATTTCCTGTTCATAGCTTTTTATTGTTGAATTTATTGCTGATAGTTCATGTTTGGATGTGCTCTTTGGAATTTGCTGCTACTTTTTCAAGTGGCGTTTCGGTAGGGTTAATATGATATTATAATTAAATCACTGCATTTTGTTTGATTCTCAATGGCAAAATGCCTTGTTAATCAAACAGTTAAGGTTTGTAGGTAAGTTTGTTGTAAATTTTACTTGTATTTGTTGAATTTTAATCTCATCGTATGCGTTTTATGTGCGCTTTTTATGTAGATATGGACCTAGAAATTCTGCTTTTGATGACTTTAATTTTTCGAAAATTTACATGTTTTTCTGTTAGTAAGTTCCGCTAAAACTTCTTGCATAATTGGTGATCATTAGAAATGTAAGTAGTGATCAATTGGTGTAACTGTAATGATCATGTAAATTTGTATGTAGTTTTCCATCGTCGTTGTTATTCATTCCTTCCCAGTTTGGTCATCAATAGTTTTGTCATTAGTGATCGGTACAGGTGAGATTAGTGATCTGCTAAATACATGTTCAGTTTTTTGAAATTTCTTGTAGAGCTTAGCTTTTCTGTTCTTGGTGATCATCGGATATGTTATTAATGATAAGTAGACTTGTAAATATGTTGAATAATTTAAAATTTTTTGCATTTGTCCTTTGATTTTATTTCTTTTGTTTGTTGGTGATCAATGGACGTGTTATTAGTGATCAATGGTTGTCTGAGTAGTGGTCGTTTGTTATGTGATCAGTGATATCTCAAATAAATGTTTTAATTATTTTTTTGTTATTGCATATCCATCTTACTTCTTGTGTTCGTGGTGTTCTACATATGTGTTGTTAGTAATTTCTTGAAGAAGTGCTTAATTATTTTGAGCTGCTTTTAGAACTGCCCGCTTCTATTTGTTAGTGATTAATAGACGTGTTCTTAGTGATCAATAGTTGTCTTATTAGTGATCATTTGTTATGTGATCAATGATCTCTCAAATAAATTTTTTTAGTTATTTTTCTGCAATTGCGTATCCATCTTAGTTCTTGTGTTCTTGATGTTCTATAGGCACGTTGTTAGTGATCTCTTGAATAAGTGCTTAATTATTTTAAGCTGCTTTTAGAACTTCTTGCTTCTATTTGTTGGTGATCAATAGTCGTGTTATTAGTTATCAATAGTTATCTCATCAGTGATTGATTATTATATAGTAGTGATCTCTTGATTTTTTCTTTATTTCATTTTCCGTTGTTTTGTTTTTAAGAAATGGTCAGTACAAGCAATAGTCAAACTTCAATAAGGCTTATTGACTCTCAAGAGCATGTTGTTATTGGAACTCAAACTAAGCAAAGGTAGTGGCAAAACACTTATGTTCTTTTCATTGGTCATTTGCTTGTATTGATGATTAAGAATACTCAACTTACTTTATTAAAATAACTTCTGCACTCAATAGCTTATGTAAAGCCCCAAATTAAACATGTTTCACTGTTGGTATTTTCCTTAATAATCCCACAATTATAATCTGATAAATCCAATGATAGGGGCATTACCGCCGTCCAAAAGGACAAGGCTTGAAACATGAGTTCTATAATAACACAGTTAAACATAACCTCAACTATACACATTCACACATGATCATCCATTCACAATCAACTGTTAACCAATGTGAGGTTTATAAACCATAGTAAGATAATTCAACATGTAATTTACATCCTCATACACCGAAGAATTCAAAATACAGCTTTAAAGTATGTATATACTGTATCACTGCTGATTAATACAAATTTCCTTGCTCAACTTATTCTCTTCCGCTGCTTTGCTAGCATGAGTGCAATTCTCTGAGCATTTGCCTAAAACAAAACATGAAAAACATTTCAAACTGTGAACCAAAGCTCAGTACATGCATTCCTGAATTGTTAAATGATCATTGAAACACTAATTGGGTCCGCTTTCCAATTCATTTTAAGTTAAAACAGTGGATGAGTTGATTGTAAAACTGCATTGCTAGTTATTATCTGATAGTGAACCCCTTGATACTGTTACGATCCATGGTTAGGTGTACACTTGCCAAGCCAATCGGGGACCTGGCCTGAAGCCTCGTGGGTAACTGAAGGGCGAATGCCCTATAGATGATAACTGATGGGGTCACTAATTAACTGATAAATCATTGTGTAAACTGATTCATTGATGAACTTAACAAAACATGATAACGTTGATAAATACACTCTAATTTCTAAAGATACAGGCAATGGACGTACCTGAAGTCTTTAAAATGATATTTCACTTGATAATACTTATACACAATGGAAACAATAGACTAGGCCCCATTTCTGTTTAAGAGATGTAATTATAGATAATGTAGTTAGTTCACTGGCATAATTTATAACTTTAATGAAAATTGATTAATTAAAAGGCTTCTACAATTCCAATGATTCAATATAAGGCAAGTTAAACCAAGATGATCTGAAAAATAAATCAGTTAGTGTTATTGAACTTGAACGACAACAAATTGAAACAAAATTGATCACATTGGAATGATTGAGATGATAATAAAAAGATTTCAATTGAAATGAACGAAATATGAGTTTTTGATGTTTCTGAAATGGACAATGAAAAGTATAATGCTTCTGAAATAGATAATAGAAGGTTTAATACTTCTGAAATGGATGAAATAGATAATAGAAGGTTTAATACTTCTGAAATGGATGACAAATGGTTTAATGCCATAAGGGGTGTTGTGAGGTTCATAACAACTCATATAACACCCTAACTTGGTCCAAAGGATATTGATTTTGAGTTATTACTCTGCTCACTTCCCAAACTTCATTTTCATACTTAACTCGGTTTTCAAACCTAAGTAAGCTTCTATACATAATCAAACTTGTTGAACTCACTAAACTTTGTAATTTCTTTGCAATATCCATAATGATATAGAAACTTCTGAAAATATTTCCAAATGTCACGATTTCTATATTCACTCATGTTACCGTTTGATGGTCTGCATTAGAAAATCTATATCTTTCACTCCCAACCTCCAAATAAGATGTAAAATCCCAATATGAAAAGATCATAATGTCCACTAAAACTTTTATTTAGGACACAGAGCATGACTCACATAGTAAGGTCCCTAAAATTAGGGTAAAACACAGACGTGCACAATTTCAATTCAATCTATGTAGTCGTAGCAAAATGACCATAACGTTTTCCAAGGAACTCGAATTAAGACGATTCAAAAAGCATGTGAAAGCTCACTCATTGATCTATCTACGCACGAAAAATCACAAATTTTCAATGAGCCAATCAATACCAGGTTTTTTTCGTAAAGTTCACTGTTCAAAACTGCTCCCAGTTTCGATGTATTCTGCGTAGCCTTTACTAAATTGGTCATAACGTTGTCCACACAACTCGAAATTGAGTAATTTCAAAGCCTATCGAAACATAACTCATTAGGATATCACTACACCAAAAATTACAATTTTTCAATTTGCCAAATAGTACCAGTTACTTCCCGAAGTGGCCCCTATTTCAGGTTTGCTTCCCAGCTTTAATTCACATATTTTCAATCTTTTCTTCACATAACCACCGACTAAAATCACTCTTTAACTCATATAAATCAACATAAACATCTTGATATCCATTAACAATACCAAAGATCACAAAACCTCATTTCAAACAATCAAAATCCATCATCACAACCTAAACTTGCATGATCATGAACAACTTTAATCATTACTTGCTTTGAAGCATAATCAACAACAAAAATATCAAAATAACACTTGATTGCATCAAGACAACATGAATCATGATCAAAACTAACATAAAACCAAGAATTAAACAAAGTTGGATTTAAAGATTACCTCACTTAAGCTTGAATATAAGAAGATGTGAAGGAGGTATTGTATTTGGTGCTAGTGGTGGTTGAGGGGGTGGTAGCTGGTGGTGCTGTGGTGGTGGGGCTGGCCAGCAGTAGCCTTGGCTAGTGGCAGGAAGTGGCGGCAGCAGTTAGGGGGAAGGTGATGCCGTGGAGGTGGAGAAGATGAAGAGGAAATGGAGAAGAAGAAAAAGACTTTGTGTTTTGTTTGCTTGGTTGTAAATTTCTTTTTGCCTTATCTAAGTATGTGGTTGATATTTAAGCTCCCAAAACTAGCTCTTGGTGATTATGATTAGATACGAACAATGATAATAAGCTAAATCAAGTATATAAGCATGTTGGGCTTCAAGTTGGGCCCAAATGAATTGGGCGTGAAAATAAAGCACTCCGTTGCGATAAAATTTTTGCGTAGCTCGAAATTATATCTTTTTTTTGTGTGATGTTATGAAAAATAATTTAATGTTTTAAAACATAATTATTGAGGCCTACTATCAATTTTCTTGAAATTGGTACTGTAAATAAAACTTGAATTGCAAAGTGGTGCCTAAAATTAAATTCTCCCAACCGGGATGATTAAATGAGGAAAATAAATATGAAAAATTAATAACATGGCTTAATTAGATAAATAAATATGATTTAGGGTCGGGCTATTACAGCTTAGATAGCAAAGGACACGTCGAAGTTGGGCGCAAAGACTACCTGTGACAGCAAATTTCAACTCCTCCATTTGTGTATATAAGTTTGAGATTCATGATTTGCAAATCATCTATGGTGATGGATGTATTGAGGAGTACAAACCTTTGGGACACCTACACCTGCAAGTATTGGGACATAGCAGAGCAATATACAACATCCAGAGCATGACAGTGAGGTAGATTTGGAATGTGTGAGATAGATTGCAGCTTCACAAGGTTAGCATAGTGTACAAGGGGCATAAGGAATAGATGTGCACGTTTGTGATCTCCAAATGGTGAACAAGGACCAACACGTGGCTAATCTCCAAATGATGAACAAGGGCCAAGAAGGCCAAGAAGGCAACGTTGGGTCTAGAAATGGTAATCATGAGATGTCACATAAGCGAAAATTAGACACAGTAAGCTCAAGGAGTTTAATAACCAGATGCCACCTAAAGCGTTGCAGCAAGTGATTGAAAATCTAAATAATAAGAAAAAGGAAGCCACTAGAGAGATTGAGGGGGGGGGGGGGTTCTTGCATTTACAAGCTAAAATGATCCCGGGGAAGTTATAACACTGTGGTTGGTACAAAACTTTAACACATGCTCTTACTCCCTGCCACTCGCCCATGGCAGAATGAGGGTGACCGAGCATGATGTGCACGTGATGTTAAGTCTGCCTAAAGGCCAGCTTGAGGTAGTTGAGCCTAAAAACAAAAGCAATGTGAGCGTTCAGTTTATAACCCTCCTGAGATGTTGGAAATACCAGTGGCCTGAACGTGATAGCATCCCTAAATATGGGAGGTGATTGAAATGGTGTAGGGTCAAGTAGATAGGGGTGAGGACTTCAGAAGAAATTTCGTAATGTTGGTTGTGTCTACATGTATCTGTGGCAGGCAAAAAAGAGAAGTTATTTACCTAATAATGAACGCACTGGTAGATTTGAGCAAATTGAGATTATTGAATTAGGCGCAATACACGATAAAGGTACATGTATCATCAGTCGATGAGTAGAAAAAGAAGACGTCACAATTCTTCGGAGGGCCAATCCTTTTCTTAATGGTACATTCAAAGTCTTTCCTCATTAATTATGTTTAATTTTGCCTTACGTAGTATGAAACTTTGAATTAGTGATCGCTTTCAGAAGGTCAATGATTATTATTAAAAAATTATCGATCATCCATAACATGATCCTTGTATTTCAACTGTGAGAATACCCTGATCTTGCATACAAAATTAGTGACATTTTTTTCATTTGAACATTGTTAATAACATCCAAATTTAGTGATCAACATATGTTTAGTTACTGATTAGTAATTTCTGGTGTAGTTAACACTAATATGTTATATTTAATATGCAACAATATTTGCTAGCAAGGAATTGTTGCAATGACAATCACTAAATTATCTAATAAGGATCACTAGTTTGTCTACTGATGACTACCAATTGTTTTCAGTAGGATTTAAGCAATCAGTAACTTTGAATCCCTAATTCCCATCAATGCATGGATTGTTTGCTTACGAATCACCATCTGTTTGTTTGGTGATCAGTAAAACAAAAATTAGGGATCAAAAAGAAAATATTTCAACATATTAAGGCTAACAAATTAGTGATCATTAGCAGACAAATTAGTGATCATTAGTGTCACAATGAGTGATTAGCTAAGCTTTCATTTTATAATATGTCTTGAATGTTGTTCCTATCAATATGTTTATGATTGTTGCCACTGTGTTACCTTGATCGTGTGATTTTCAAACTAAGGTTGGTGCCTCCTCAATTCCTGACGTTAAGAGGTGGACAAATGGTGAAATAAAATCTGGGGCGGGACTGGAATTTGTAGCTAGATTTGGAAGAGGTTATCTCAAGGATACCTAGGATAAGATGACCATAACTGACGAGGAGGAAGAAGTTAATGAAGAGGAACGTCGCAGCAAAAATGATAAAGATGAAGCTAAAGCCAAAGATGAAACAGGAGTTTCAAAGTTTAAGGTCAGTCAACATTTTTAATGTGTCATTTGTTTCTTTAAAAAAAAATTATACTTTTGTTGTTGTGCTGCATTCTTTTAAGTTAAGATGACATCTCCTTTTTTGACTATAAGTACTATTTGTTTGAATGAGGCTCTTTTTCATAATGGTAACGCAGCAACTGATTTAATAATAACCAACAGTCGACTGTTGGTGGAAGTGATAACAGAATTGGAGAAGTTCATTCCTAGGGCAAGCACCCCACTTAAGAGAGTAAGAAAAGCAATTGCCGAATCTGCGAGTGATGCACTCATCGGTGATAGGACTAATAGGTCGAAGAGTAGAAGCCTGGTACTCTCACAGGGCTCGTATGAATCTTAAGGGTTCTTGATGGAAATTGATGTGATTGAGAAACATTTTGTTGGCTCCCGAGATACGGTGCATGACTTCCCAAAGTTCACTCCACCCAGTTTCACCCTTGGGGCATCCCAAAAGGAGAAAGAGGCGCTGCCCAAAGGAGTTGTTATTATTGATTCGGAGCTTGATATTCTGACAACAAAAGTGCAAGTGGTACATTATGATGTGTAGGATATCCTTATGAGATGTATCAAGAACCCCGCATAATGTAGCAATACACCATTGCCACGAGATACTTCTTCTCGTAGTCACGTGGCTGACTTTTTGTTGCTCTGTGATGAAAGTAAATGGCATTATGGTTCAACATTATTTTCGACGGTCATCATATAAATTAGTGATCTTAAGGTAGAAAAATTATTGATCATGCTACCAATAATTTTTTTGCATGTAGAGTTTGTCTCTAACCTAGAAAATACTGATGATACATATACACATCAGTGATCTTTTGTGGTTTAAATATTTCTAGTGAACTACAAATCTTGTCATCGTTATTAATAAATTTACTGATCTTTAAGAGATAAATCAGTTATCACAAAAGATTGCACTAGAAATGTATTAAATTGGTGATTATTAGTTGATAAATTAGTGATCATTGCCTGATCAATTGATGAACTTTTTACATGTAGGTTTGTCTCTAACCTAAAATGTAGTGATACAAAATGGGCACATTAGTGATCTATTGTGTTCAAATATTTTTAATGGATAGCGAATATAGTGATCGTTATTGACAAAATTACTGATGTTACGAGACAAATTAGTTATTACAAAAGATTAAACAAAAAATATATTAAATTGGTGATCATTAGTTGATAAATTAGTAATCATTACTTGATAAATTAGTAACCATGTCATGCAAACATGTTCCCCCCAGCCATGCATGACACTTTAAAATCATATCATGAATGTATACATGATCTGTATAAGACTGTATAGTAGTTGTCTCGAGAACTGTTGTTTATGTAAATATATTTTTATGCCATTTTCCTCATTACTTCTTCTGTTTCATAGGTCCAATAATGGTATGCTCCCCAGAAGACAACCAGGCATTTGTTGATCGATCGGTGAGGAGAATTGCAGAGCATAATCTTGAGATACAAGACCTACAAGCAACAACTAATACTGACAAAGGAAAAGCTATAGTGGTTGAAGCCTCGAAAAGGCAGAGAATGAGGTTAGCGCAATGTATTATCACAGAATTCCTAGTAGGCAAGAAAACGATGCTAGTTTTGTTTGTGATAAACTTAATGTCTATGATCTTACGTTTTTGTTCGGGATAGATTCCCCTTGTATGAATTTATTTTGTTATATGTGTGTACTAACTATTGTTACTTTTCGGTACCCTTGCCAATAGAGTCTGGACCATCTTTATGCTCCGCTTACATGCAGTGGAATGAGAACATCTCTTGCGTAATTTCATACGAATTGATGGTGTATGCTGACTTTCTCTTCAACTCAGAAGAAGAACAGAGGCACAAATACATATATCTCCCAAAGAAGGTGATTCATAAGCAAGTCTTTTATAAACGACAATTCAGTGACGATTTTGTTTGTTTATTCTCTAGCCAAGTGTTGTATGATGACCTATACTACGTGCCCAATCGAGGCATACTTTCAACCATTGCTAGCAGCGATCGTGTTGACAAAATTATCTTCAACATTTGAGCGAATATATTGAATGCAAGTAAGCTGAATACAACTCGTTCCTGTGTTCAAAGGATTTTCTTTACAAACAAAGCACATGTGAGCTAATTGTCGAAAATACTTTCCATGATATTTTTACACAAGCATGTTTACTTTTCATAAAAACAAATTGATTGTCCCAGCAAAAGTCTATTTTTTTTTGTTTTTGAAGCATTTGTACATGAAGACAAAAGAAAAGCCATGCTGAAGTTGTGTTTTTCCGCCAGCTGAATGAGGAGATGTCATTGAGTCCACATATTAACTTGAAGCAAATTGACATGGTAAGAATTAAGCAAGACATATACATTGTTTTTTTAAGGGTTTTCTTTCCTCGCCTATTCTTGAGGCACTAGTTTCTGATAAATTTGGTCTTTTTAGGTATTCTTCCATTGTTGTAACGAGGGAAAACAGTTTCTCATTTGCTTCAATTTCATGCAAAAAAGTCTAGGCATAATTGACCGCATCAGAAGAAAGCACAGAGAACATTATGTATATGAATGTTGAGTTATTTTGGTAAAACTTCATAAAATTCTAATATGCTTTAAAAACAAACTTAAGTTGATGTGCTTTCCTAATTTTGTTGGTTTTATGTGAGCCTTGCAGAGTATGCTCTTTCCGAAGTATCTCACAAATAAATGGAGTTATAAGAGCATAGCAAAATCAATTGAAGGCTCTGAACTAAAATACATAGATGTGGCTTGGAAGCGAGATGCTTCAAAGATAGATGATAATGAAACCATTGATGTTGTAAAGCACATGCAGGAATACAAAGGAGTCCCTTGTCAATAGGACATAGGATTCGCCAATGATCAGGTGTTTAAAGAACAAAATTTCCTATGCAAACTTAATTTTCTAAATCAACACACTTAAACATGAGATATAATGATAATTCATAAGTTTCATTTGGATCTCAGGCGGCTGTAATTCATAAGTTTAGGATGGAGTGCCACCACAAGATCCTCACTTCAGCCACCAACGTGATTTCCCCACATGTGAAGAGCATGGTAAATGTTTACAAAACCAAAAGGCTAAAACAGTCAAGAAAGTAGTGGTCAACTCAGGCATTGCAGTTGTTTGCAGTCAAGAAAGTAGTGGATTTTAGTTTTGATGATCAGTAGATATCTAATTAGTGATAAGTGATGAATTAAGTAAGTTTATAATTTTTCTTAATGTTTGGTGATCATTAGATATTTAATTGATTTCTTGAATACCAAACACAGTTATAATGATGTCCAAAACTAGTTGTGTTCATCAGTAACTAAGTTTATAACTTCACATGTATTGTGATCTACAAAGACATTACCCAGGAGAATACAATTGAATCCATTGATCACCAAAAGCAATGCTGATGATCACTGAAACAACACGTATTGATCACTAACTAATGATATGATATCAGTAACTATAATTGTGAATATGTTGATAACTATAAACACTACTAGTGATAACAAAAAATGCTTCTAATGATTAGAAAAAGTAGAACTATTGATAAGAACATAGACTATGATTTTTTCGATTAGAGTAAACCCACAAATGCAACAAAATAACACCTGATGCAACTACTATCTGATATATGTTTCAAGAAAAACAAACATATTTATGTTGACCATAGAAAACCTACGTGGTGAACACCAAAACACAACTTTAATGATCTCCAAAACTGATAGTGTTGACCATTATCCCAGTTAAGAACATATGATGATCAACAAACACGTTCCCATGCATCAACATAATTTTATCAATTGATCACAAAAAAGGAACACTATTGATAACCAAAGAACCACCTATTGATCACCAACTACAATTGAGGATATATTGATCGTCATGAATAATCTAGTGATCATGACTTACAAAAAAAGAAGAAGAATAAATGTAGTGATCACTAAACATAGTTCTTATGATCACCAAAAGATATCATTTAATAATCAAAACATATATTATCATTTTTTTCGTGTACTAAAGTTATTCTTTTGATTTATTTTATTAAGCCTTAATAAACCTTAAATTCAGATACAAAATTATTTATTCATTCTTAACATCTTTAAATGTTAATTTTCTGAAAAATAAAGAATTTCATTTTTAATTAGTACATGTTATCTACTTAAAATTCAAAATTTTGTTGTCTTCTATAAAATTCAACCGTCCATTGTCTTCTAAATATTTCATCTTTTAATTCTGGTCCAAACAAAAAAAAAACATACACAAAAATCACGATTCAATTTTTAAACAACACGTTGACTAATTTAAAGCCAGCTAATTATATACTCTCAATTATGATAGCCAACCAACTCTTCTGATTCTCAAGAGACTCTTCATTTTCTCGCATGCATATGGCTTTGCTATTCTCACACTCTCTCTCTCTTACTCTATGTCTTTTTCTCTCATAGTTGTAATCTGCAGTTGTCAACATTCATCAACTTCTCTCTACATTGTCTGCATTTTGAAGGTGACATTCATGACTTTTGTGTTCGTATTGTTCTTCTTGTTTGGTTTTAGTGCACTTATTTTGCTTTTTTTTTTTTACCAATTTATCTTCGATTTTTTTTATCTTCTCTTAAGTTCGAACATTTTCTTTCGAAATCGAGTTTGAATTCTACTTGTAGAAGCTTGTAATTTGTTTTTACACTAAAAAATGTCGTTTGGTTTCTAGAAATGTACCATGCCCTGATCCCTCACTTACGAACTACCTTTATTGATTTCAAATTTATTTTTCTGCTAATATTGTACAATTTGGTAAAGTTTAGTGATATAGTGTGCTCTTGAAGGATTTATTTTCCTTAATCTTTTTGATTTCATATGAATTTGATTTTTTTGTAGAGTTTCCTTGCGAGCAATCATGGCCACACAAAAAGTTCAAGAAACAACTAAGGAAAATTTATAAGGATCACCTTCCAAGAGGTAACAAAATGCATTTCAAAACTTAAGCGAATATTTTCATTGTAGTTTGTGATCATTAGTCATATATTTAGTGATCATTAGGTACAGTTTTAGTGATCGTTTTGCTTATGTGTTTGTCCATTGATGAGGTTGAGTACGTTCTTTTAAAAAAATTCATATTCTGACATACCTTAAATGTGTTTCTTCAAAGAGGTGAAAAAATGTGTAAAAACTCTAGAGAAATAGTTTTTTCATATCGCACGTCTAATTTGTGATGGTTAGAAAGGTGATTTGTGATGGTTAGGTCTAATATTAGTGATCATTTTGCATATGTGTTATCTGTTTTATTATTGTTAGAAAGGTAATTAGTGATCACTATATATGATATTAATGATGATTTTTTTATAAATGTTTGCTCATTGTATCCTACTCTATATAAATCTTTGCTTTCAACTAGTCAATAATATCCCTTTGCTACCACCAATATAATTAAACTCACCTTAAATGTGTTTTTCGATTGATGACTTTCAGAGTGTTCTTTTAAAAATATTCACATTTTGACACAGCTTAAATGTGTTTCTTTAAAGAGATGAAAAAATGTGTAAAAACTCCAGAGCAGCAGTTTTTTAATACTACACGACTAGTTTGTGATTGTTAGAAAGGTAATTAATGATTGTTAGGTGTAATATTTGTGATCATTTTATATATTTGTGCTATCTGTTTCTGATTATTAGAAAGGTAATTAGTGATTGTTAGGAGTAATATTAGTGATCATTTTGCATATGTGTGTTATCTGTTTTTGTCACTTTTAGAAAGGTAATTACTGATTGTTAGACATGATATTAATGATCATTTTGGATAAATGTTTGCTTATTCTATCCTACTTAGCATAAATGTTTGCTTTCAACTAGTCAATAGCATCCCTTTGCTATCACCAATATTAGTAGACTCACATAATAAATTACTCCCTTACACTTGCAATTTGTATCATATGTTGAGTATTTGTGATCAATGCAGTTGTGATTGGTGACCACTTGAACTATGATTGGTGATGCATTATATTTTCTGAATTCATAGATGTATGCACACTATGTACTCACTTACCTTTTGTTTTCTACAGTCCTAAAGTAACTTCAGACCTGGATGAAAGTGGACAAGGTGCTCATCAAAGAAGAGGATCTATTGGTAAGACTAGCAGCAGTTCTGGCCAAGGAAAAAAGCATCGATAGTCGATACAAAGTATTTGCCCACAAAACAGACAGTGGTGACAATGCTAAGAATGAATTTCAAAAATCGTCGAAGAAAGCTCCAGAGGAAATGAAGACCAATGAAAACCAACTCCAGAAAGAGTGAGGAGTAGGTCGAGAAGGACAACATGCATAGTGAAGAAATTGATAAGAAGAAGAAGACTGACAAGCCTCTAAGGAATAAGGAAAAGAGGATGAAATCTTTTGAGGGAGTAGGAAAGGATGATGAATCTCTACAAAAATGTGCAGAGAAAGAGATAGTTAAAAGAGAGTTTTATGAGAAAGGCGAATGAGAAGAAAATGCATAATGTTGCTGAAAAGACTTCAAGTAAACATCCAGGGCTTGAAAAATCTCCTAAGAAGCCCAACAAGAAGAAGAAACTTGAGAAGAATCCCCATGCAAATCCGAGAAGAAGTAGGGAGCAGAAAAACCAAAAGAAATAAAGAAGGAGAAGCCAAAGAACAAAGTAGTCCCTATTAGGTGATCATAGAGGATGCGACACTTATCAACCCCTGTAGTACATAAAGGGCACGTCTTTGAGGTGGAAATTGCTGATAGTTCTGATGCAGAAAAAAGCAATCCAACTTATCAAGATAAGCAGGTCGATTGTGATGACGATTGGACACGACAAGAAGAAAAGACTACTATTGCTGAAACTGTGAAGGCTGTTTCAAAGGGGCACAAGCCTTCATTAGAATCTAAATGTGGGAAGAAATAGAAAGATATAGTGGAGAAGAGGAATGATGGTAAAAAGAAACCAGAGAAGCCTCTAGCGAAGAAGACAAATGCAACATATCTCATAAGGAAGCAGAAAAGGGTGACAAATCTGCCCAGTAAAGTAGAGAGAAAGAGTTGCTAAATGAGAGTTTTGGAAAGAAAGGGGAGGTTTCAAGTAAGGATGGATGATCTGAGAGAACTTCTGAGAAGCCTCAAGAGGAAGGGGAAGATTTTGAAAAATCTCGCACTATATCTGAAGGTAAAAAGAAAGCGGAAGATATAATGGAGAAGAGGAAGGCTGGCAAAAAGAAACCAGAGAAGCCTCTAAAGAAGAAGGCAAAGAGGGACACATCTCATAAGCAAGGAGGAAAGGGTGACAAACCTTCCTAGAAAAATGGAGAGAAAGAGGTGCTACATGAGAGTTTGGCAGAGAAAAGGGAGACTTCAAGTAAGGATAAAAGATTTGAGAAAATTTCTGAGAAGCCTTAAGAGGAAGGTCAAGCTTTTGAAAAATGCCCAACCAAACTCGAGAAGAAAGAAAGAGCAGAAACGACAGAAAAAAGAAAGGAGGAGCAGAAGAAGAAGGCAATCGCTGTTAGGCAATCACGAAGGATGCGAGCCTTATGGAAGCCTCCAATACAAAATGGACACATATATATGGTAGAAATTTCTGATAGTTCATATGCAGAAGAAAAACATTTGAGTGATGAAGATAAAGAAGTTGATCATCATGACAACAGGAAATAGGGGGAAGAAGAAAGGACGATTCCTGAAACTATAAAGTATGTTCCAAAGAGGAACAAACCTTCATTAAAATCTGAAGGTCATCAAGGGACTGAGCAGAAAGATGCTCAATCCAACACTGGTATTGCTTCGGAAATGGAGAGAACAACCAGCTCGACAGAAGACATCCAAATGGGCCCCCCAGAGTAGCCTTTAAAATGTGAGGATGAAGGTGGCAATGAGAAGAATACATATCAAAAGGCCTTTGTTATGAGGATGAATACACATTCATTCTCATCATTAGTGGCACAGCTAAACGAAGCCCAAACTGAAGCAGTGAGATCAAAGGGGTTTGCTTCATTCTTAAAGATTGATGTGAAGCAAATGCCAGGGAAGTTTTCAAAATGGCTAGTAGATAGCTTTGATCCCTACTCTATATGCTTCAGACTTCTAGATGGGTAAAAGTTTCCAGTCACAACACTTGATGTGTATATGGCGTTAGGTGTATGCCTATAGGGGGGAAGGAAAATCGTAGCAATCATAAAGTCTTCCACGGATGAAGAATATGATGAGGTTAATGCTATGTGGCTCAAGGAGTGAAAAATCATCAGAATGCCCCTGAACTCACTTGTATGCTGGACTTCATCCTGGCTAAAAAAGACTGGGGCGAGAGCTTCAAAAGAAACTTCGTCATATATATGGTGAGTTGCTTTTTTAGTGGATCAAAGAATCGCTATTCCGGCATGTCCATGCTGAAATATGTGAATAATGTGGACCAGATCACATCCCTAGACTGGTGGTAGTTTGTATTGGACAAAATAATTAACAGTGTCAGGAACTATAAGGAGACTAAGGTTCGCTCATCTTCTTGATGGAGAGTTCTGATATTCCAACAAACTATCACTTTATAAAATTAGTGATCAGTATAATGAAACACAATGATGATTAAAAAAGGAATGCTAGAATGTCTTAGTGATCAGTAACTAACTCACTAGCAATCAGTAAGTTGTTTGGTAATGATCAGTAAATTGTGCATTAGTAGTCAATATTTTTTATCTTCCTATATTTGCAGATGCTATACTTAGATAGACTTATGTTCATCCACCAGATAGTGAACAAACAATTTCCTACGATGTCCATATGGACGAATGAGGACATCAAGAAAGGATAGAAGATGATTATAGGAGCAATGGGTTTGGGAGGGGTGTTGTTGAACCTCCACTGCACATTGAACAGCCAACAAGGGTTAAGCAGTAAGTTGGTGAAGACAATAGGATGGTTGAAATTAAGATAGTAAACAAATCACTCTCATCTTTTGTGCACAAAAATGTGTGAGCCACCCTTGTTCACTGATAAATAAAGATGTTCAGACACCCTTGCATGTGAGGAGCATTAGTTTTCAATGTTACTCATAAAACTTGGTACAAAGTCCTGTGTATGGTGATCAGTAGATGTTTTTAAGTGATTAATAGAAGTAATATTAGTGATCAACTATTGTAGAATTAGTGATCATTAGAAATAAGATTAGGGTTGAGTTAAACTGAATCTCTCTTTTTTTCCTCTATTGCTTGGAATTCAATTTTTTTGTGCAAGGGTGATGAATGGAGATCTCATTGGTGATAAGTTGGAACATAGTTAGTGTAATAGCCGGGATTCTTATCCCAGTGCTGACTGTCTAGACTAATGTTTTTATTAACAGTGCTCTATTTAATTGGCCATGTTAGACTATTTAATTTTGTAATAAGTAGGTGTAATATTTATACGGAGTAATTTTATTAACTTTCATGATTTATTACGCAATTACATGAAAATTAGTGAGTTCGTTAAAAATTTAGTCGAGGTGTGGTTACGCAAAATTAGGAAGTTGAATTAGGACATTTTGGGTCGAGATTAAGCGAGATCAGATGATTTAGAACTGAACTCGATTTAATAGGTGGGATTAAAGAAACCAAACAAAGAAAAGAAACAAAATGGAGTCGAGGCCCCCTTCCTTTGTCGCAAAAAAAGAGAGTAGAGGGAGGTGTTCTCCTACTCTGCTCTATGACCACGGACAGAGAGAGAGAGAGAGAGAAAGAGAGAGGATGCTAGCAGTGCAGTCACCGACACTAGCAGGGGCCACCTCCGCAGCAGCTGGGTGCCGGAGTGCGCAGGTAGTGATAGCGATGGACGCTTCGAATGGCAGGGGTTTGCGGCAGTTATCCCTATTCTGATGGCTCAGCGTCTGCTTGATGATGCTGGCTTGGAGATCGAGTAGTGGGTGGCGTGTCGAGAGCAAGGAAGGGGCGATCTAAACCATGCAAAACCAACCCGAACAAACCCTAAATCGGGTCCTTAAGCTTGGAGCGAGGTGGGTGGTTCTTGATTCCTAACTACTAATAATTTCGCTAGTTTTGATGCTTATTTTTCCTAGTTATCTGGATATTGTGCAATTATGGATTTAATTGATTTCATTTGGGAATGAATTGGAATGTATAGGAATCAAGTAACATAGAAAGATGGTTTGGTTACTAAGAAAAAAATTAGATATTAAGAGTGAATTGCTTAAATCATCTGCAATCGTAATCAAGTCATTCATTATTTGGCGTAACTCGACATTAAGAATAAGTTGTTTGAGTAAACTGCAATTGTAGTCAACTTTCCTAGCTATCTAGTAGAGGTTGACCTTCAAATTGAGTGCTTGGCTATTGGAAGTGAACTGAATTCGTAATCGAATTGCGGCTATTTGAGTTGCTTGAATAATCGAGTTGTTGTTTGTAACAAATTGAGATTGAAACTAACGTATTGATTGTTCATGCGCTAAAACATTTCCTTTTAGTAACTAATAGTATCGAATAAGCTCGACAAACGTGTTTTAGAGGCCTCACATCTTACAAACTGAAATGAGTCTAACCATTGAACTATTGAGTTCCTTTAAGTAAGACTAGTTATAAGTAAATTGCAACTAATGGTTTCTAAAACGAGTTTTAATGATTCTTTGATTGTCCACAGAGGCTATGGAAGTGAGCTGTTGAGTGAAAAGCAATGTGAATTACAACTAAGAATGCCTGCAATGTGTTTAAAAGTGTGCATTGACAAGTGTGTATGACAATTGCTTTGATATAGTTAATTTCCATGAGTCTCATTATCAAGGATGTAGGTTAGATCACTAGTTTGATAAGGATGCTTTTAAGCAAAACTGACCGTGAATAAGTTTTAGGTATGTAAGCTTTTAAGACAAGTTTTAATGACATTTCCATTAACAAGTATATGCGTATTTGGTCATTAACTTGTTTAGAAGCATGATTTGACAAGATGAATGGTTGTATGCTTTTCAAAATTTAAATGACCTTATTAAGGCATTTTAGCCTTCATGAGAATGAAAGTGCCATTGTCGTGATGCAATGAGAGCTTTGAGACAAAAAGTGATTGAAATTAGACGCATCTGAAATGTTTTAGGCTAAGAGAATGGTGCTAAATGCTTACACAAATGATTAGGGAGCAGACCCGGTTTGCAAGAACCCTAATGCCTAGGGAGATAGACCCATAAGTGGGAACCCTAGAAGCCTCTGACGAGGGTAATGGTCCATTGATTATGAGAGTCCCCGGGGATATTATGAAAGGGCGAATGTAGATCTCCCTAATGAGCACGAATATAAGAATCCGATGCCCACAAACATGATTCCGTACTTGTTATGTGATGAAAACTCCTCATTCAAGGAGTATGTTAGCGCAAAGATTTGAAAAAGTGCATGTACTCTTGAAAAGAGCTTTTACTGAGTTCCAAATGATATTCCAGTGAATAACGACTTCTTTATAAATGATTACTTTGGTTTAAGTAATGGTCCTTGCCTTTATACGTTAATTCCAATCTCTTACCAAAACAAATCTTACTTAGTGATTTTAATTGAATTCCTTGATGATAGGTGTTTATTTGTGAATTACTTGCTCTACTATTCTCCATACCTAAATTTGTGCGTGAGTCAACTTACTTTTGAGTCTGGTATACTTGCTATGTGATGTTACATAAGTGCTCGTCACTACTAAAATACAAGAGACATAGTTTAGGCCAGTTGACAACTCTTGGGTATGAAATAGAAGAAGATTAGGAATATCTTTTAAATCTTGAAGGATTTTGAGGTAATATTGAACATGGGGGAGCTTATGTGATTATTATGTGATATTAAATATCCAACATGTGTAATTGCTACTTAAAAGTATTACGTACTGCTGTTTTGCTTTTTTGGGGGTTGAGAATCATTCACTTACCATGTGGTAGCTCATCCCCTCTCTATTTCCCCTCTTCCTAGGTTTTTGATGTGACAAGTAGAAGTTAACTTACGTATGCCAAGTTGGAGTCTTCCCCTTGCTTCGAAAAAGCGTTAAGTGTACATATATACGTAGCTTTATGAGGTTAATGATGTAATATGGTGTATTTCTAGATTCCCAAACACATGTAAATAAAGTGCTTTGCTTCATGTATTGCATATTGAATAGCGGTTGCTCTGAATGGCCATGTGGGCCATCCATTTGAATAGTAGGTCGTTTGTTTTAGTTAGAATTAATTATTCTTGGGATGTAAATCCCAGCAGTCCAGATGTGTGATCCGTTGAGTCAAATCTTTATTTTCTTCTTATTATTGAACTTTATTATTTGATTACTCCGAGCGTGTGGCCTGTAGAGTTGTGGACTCCGTCTTGTAGCCATTGAGTTCATTTCGATATTCTTTAATGCTTTTATTCCTCGTAGAGACATAAAGTAAGGCTTTAAGCGTAGGAAGTAAAGAGTTTTTAGGCAAAATTCCGTCCGTTTCGCTCTAGGTTTTAAGAAATCACTAGTACTTCTAGCCCTAGGGTTAGGAGTGTTGCAGATAGTATCAGAGCAAGGTCCTGCGACCACAGGCTGTAACTTGAGCGTTGCATTTCATATAGCTACCTAGGAATGCATTTTTGATGGCGTGGCATATGTCGTGCTTTTGTGCGTAGATGTATTTTTCGTATGCAAGTTGGTGCGTTTGTGATAAGTGCTAAAAGTGTATATCTTTTTAGTGTCATTTTGCTGCATGTTTAGGAGAATTTTGTGCTTAATGTCAAAATTTATATCCCTATTCTCGTTTTATGCTTGGGTGTTGTTCTTTGATGGCATTTGCAGGATTTCAGGCCATTTTGACCCGGTATTTGACTCTCATTTGAGTGTATGTTGACCCCCCACAGATGCCCCTAAGATGCCATGCCTGTGGAGTATGAGAAGAGCAGAAAATTCAGTTCTAGACAAGACCACGGTCGGATTGTGATGCCGGCCACGGACCGTGGCAAGTTGGTAACAGCTACCCTGTTCATCTTCCTCTGTTATGTTGCTGAGTTTCATCCAATTGCTGCTTAAAATGACGTGTTTTAGAGTAGAAAAAAGGGAGATCTGGTTCAACAACCATAGTTTTACTTTCATATTTGTTTTAGTTTAGTTAGGTTTTAGTGCAATTTTCATTGAGATTAGAAAGGAGAAGCTTGCTCTGAAAAGCTTAAAGATTGTTGCACAATTCAAGAGAAGCCGTTGTTCTAAAGTTTTCCTTTCTTCTTTTGAAATTGCTTTTAAACTCTTGTTTCAGTTGAATTTAGAAACATGAGTGAGTGGTTTTATCTAATCTAGGGATATGTTAGCCATAGAATTGTTGTTGGATCTTTTATCCTTGAATTCTTGCACGTATTTCCTGTTTGAAATGATTAATGTCTATCTCGAAATTGGAATGTATTAAGTGGAATTTGGCCAATTTTACTTGATGTATTAGGTAGTAGGGTGAAGTACTGAAAGGTGAAACTCTCTACTTGATCATCTTGATAGAACTTAATTTAGCAAAACTCCAGAAATACACTTGAGAGAGTGTTAGTTGAATTTGTTTAGGCAATTTAGTCTTTTTCGAAAGAAAGGATTAAACTCAATTTGATTGCAATTCCTTAAATCGTTCTTTCTATGAAAAGTGCATGCCTAAATCCGTGATCTGACTCTTTACTTGGTGAATCAAATTCCTAGATTTTTTTCCGTTATAGAATTTGTTTATTTAAATTGACCATTTGAAAGGATTTATCGCTTAACAAATTCTAGTAAGCTCATGACTCGATAGATTACTTTGGTCCCTGAGGGCGACCTTTTAATCTATACTACGACACCCATGCGCTTGTGGACATGTCAAGTTTTTAGAGCCGTTGCCGGGGACCAATTTGTTAACTATTGAGTTAGTCTTACGAAATTGACTAAGTGTTTTATTTTTTGTTTTTTTTATTCTTATTTCTTGTTTGATTGCATTGGCAGTGCTAGTGATTGTGCTGGTAGGAATCTTCCCCGTTTATGCGAAGTCCATTTCTATATGAACCCAATCCCGAGATCGAGAGGACCTTTGATTTAAGGAGGAAGAAGTAAAAACTTGATGAACAAAGACGCGAGGCTAGAAGAACTTCACCAAATATGGCAGGAGGATGATGTGACCAAAGAAGGACACTTAGGGATTTTGTTACCCCTTGAGTTCAAGGCATTGCCTCAAGCATCGCTCGCCCTAATGTTGATGCAAATAATTGTGAGCTCAAGCCGGCTCTCATTTCCATGGTGCAGTAATCCCAATTTGGGGGCACCCCTTTAGAAGACCTGAGCTTACACCTCTCAATCTTTTTAGAGGTGTGTGACACATTGAAGCTTCATAGAGTCTCAACTGATGTCATCCGACTGTGACTGTTTTCCTTTTCACTAAGGGATAAGGCGAGAGCATGGTTATATTCTTTGCCTTCAAGATGTGTCACCATATGGGATGAGGTAACTAGAGCTTTCCTCGCTAAATTCTTCCCACCAAGAAAAACGGTAAGTTTAAGGAATCAAATCACCAACTTTACTCAAAGGGATGATGAGACGCTCTATGAGGCTTGGGTGTGGTTCAAGGATTTGTTGCGGTTATGCCCTCACCATGGTCTTCAACGATGGATGATGGTTCAAGCTTTCTACAATGGTATAACCCAACCAGTAAGGTCCACTATCGATACGGTGGCAGGAGGAACTTTGATGAATAAAACTGAAAACGAGGTCTATAATTTGATTGAGGAGATGATACTCAACAATTTTCAATGGTCCACCAAACGAGGCCAACCCAAGCAGGTTTGAGGTAAGCTTGAAGTTCATGCACTTACTTTGCTTTCTGCTAAAGTTGATGCTATGAATCAGAGGTTTGATCGTATGAATGTGAATGTTGTGAATTCTAGTGCCCCTCTCCATGTGAAATTTGTGTTTCTATTGAACATGTGACTTTGAATTGTCAAGTTGGGAGTCCTTTTTCCCAAGAATCTAGTGAAGTTAATTATGTCCAAAACTTCAACTTGAGACCAGCCAATGACCCTTACTCTAATACTTACAATTCGAGTTGGAGGAATCATCCGAATTTCTCATATAGGTCTAATCCAAACCGTCCAACTATGCCCCTAACAAATGCTAGGCCACCCCCCGATTTTCAAAGACCACATTTCCCTCCACAAGCTCCCCAAAAGTCCAATTTAGAGGCTATGATGGAAAGTATGCTTATGACGCCATTACAAAAACAAGATGAGTACATAAAGCAATTAGCCTCTATGGTTGATGTGCTTACAACTCACAATAAGATGTTGGAAGCCCAAATTGCCCAACAAGCTAGCTTTTCATCTACACCCCCAGATAGATTCTCAAGTAAACTAGAATCTAAACCCCGTGATCATTGTAATTGTGTTACCTTGAAGGACAGGGTAGAAGACCCTATTGTCCCCGAGGATGCATCATTTGAAGAGGGTAGAGAAATAAACATGGTTGAGAGCAAGGAGGGGAATGATGGTGGCAAGGCTACAACATTTATAGAGAATGAAAGTTTAGAGATCCCTACATTTTTTCCACCCGAACTTCCTGACGCAGGTAGCTTTTCTATCCCCTATGTGGTGGGAAGGGTGGAAATTGGAAAAGCCTTATGTGACCTAGATGCAAGCATCAGTTTAATGCCCTATTCATTGTTTCATAGGCTTCACTTAAGGCCATTACAACATGGACCATTTTCGCTACAACTAGTAGACGATTATGAAACGCAACCCTTAGGCAAATTAGAAGATGTGCTAGTCAAAATAGGAGATATTTGGTATTGGAAGACTTCATCATTGCTGATATGACCGAGACCGATGATGCCCAAATTATTATAGGAAGGCCTTTCATGGCTACCGCAAGTTGTCATATTGATGTAAGAAGGAGGCATATAACATTTGAAGTACAAGGGTGTATGCTATGTTATGCCATGCGGAGGAGAAAGCGGTTTCTCTTAATTCTTCGTTATTAGATAAATTTCCCCCTTCTCCTAAGATTAACATGGAGGATGTCTTAAATTGTCAAGATCCTCCTGGTTTTGATTGGATTTCCACTGAGGACCCTGACCAAGGGTATGTTGAGATGGAGTTTGCTGCTCTTATGCCACCTATCATACCTGTAGTGCCCCGACTCCTTTCAGTCATAGGTCTTATGAATAACGGCTTCAACGATCGTCGACTAGCCCCACAAATCACCAGAAGTCTTTCCGGCGTGCTTCGTCCTCGTTCACATGCATCCTGAGAAACTTCCGAGGAGGTCACCCATCCCAAAATTACTCCCCAACAAGCACGCTTAACTGTGGAGTTCTTAAGACTGGGCTGCCCGAAAAGAAAGGTGCACCTTTGGTGATATAAGTAGTCACTTCGATCCTTTTTGAGCCACACTAGGGGTGTTACAATCACCACCGCTTGAAGCACACAACGTCCTCGTTTTGCCTCACTAACTGACCGACTTACGAGTCCTCTTGACCGGCGGTCCACACCCAGCATCTTTGCCTTGCTAGGTGACTGCCTATGGGCTCTCCATCCACTGGCGCAGCTCACAGTTGCGGGTCGGCTCTGATACCATCTGTAGTGCCCTGACTCCTCTCGATCATAGGTCCTATCAATAAGGGCTTCAAGGATCGTCGAATGGCCCCACAAATCACCACAAGTCTTTCCGGCGTGTTTCGTCCTCGCTCACATGCTGCCTGAGAAACTTCCTAGGAGGTCACCTATCCCAAAATTGCTCCCCAGCAAGCACGCTTAACTGTGGATTTCTTAAGAGTGGGCTGCCCGAAAAGAAAGGTGCACCTTTGGTGATATAAGTAGTCACTTCGATCCTTTTTAAGCCACACTCGGGGTGTTACAATACCCAAGGTTGAGGTCCATGCTTCTAATGAGTCTGCTATGAGTGATTATTGCAAGTTTTACCAAGCAATTCTTTCTTTGCCCCCTATGGAAGGATTTGATGCAGACTTTGATTTGGGTATTGAACAAGGAAATAGTGGCCAGTTTGATGGACCACGTACGCAGTTTGTCTTGTACACTGATAGTGCACTATGGTATCAATTGATGATGACGAATGACCTCCAACTTGAGCCTTTAAGGTGGTACCTACATTTGAAGAAGTTCAATTTTGTGGTTCGCGATAAAAATGATGTCCATACACTCACTGATCTAGACAAAGCATAGAAGTACGGTCAAGCTCTTGGCCTTAAAAGAGCACTTCATGGGAGGCAACCAAAACCTTTTTATAACTTTAATTATCATCGTTTCTTGTCATTTTACAAAAAAAAAAAGAGAAGAAAAAAAAGGAGAAAAAAAGAGAAAAAAATAATAATAAAAAAAAGAGAGTAAGAAGAGAGAAGACAAAGTAAAAAAGAGAAAAGAAGAAGGCATCTCAAGACCATGACCAAGCATCCCCTCAATGCGGCCGTGGGGAGCCCAACCGGGACAACTAAGAAACTAGGTGTCTAACAGACACCACGGTTTGCCTGTGGTGACCCCCACAGACTGTGGTAGTCTGCTACAGGTCGCGGTCAAGGGTTTTGACCACGGTGACCCATCCTTTTCTCTCAAAATCATCTTCAACCTCGACACACTCTCTCTTTACCTCCCACTTTCTCTCTCTAAATCCACCATTACTAAACTTCCATTTCTCCCTCATTTTTCTCATTTTTACTCCATTTTGTTCTTCAACCGCACCTCACCTTCACTCATCTTTCATAACGACCTTTTTCCCTCTCTAACTCTTCTTTGTTTTCACTTAAATTCTTCGTTTTTATTTCTCAAAATTTAATTTTTAGGTTTTTGTTTCAATTCTTCTTCCATTTTTGCAACAATAGCACCCACCAAGAGGCAAAGGAGTATCAAGGAGGTAGGAGCATCTAGTCAAGCACCTTCCGAGCCTCAACGGACCTCCCGAACTTCCACCAACGCACTGCTCAAGGTAACATTCCTTGTTTGAGGCAAAAATGTGTTATTTTTAAGGTACTTTTTCATCAGTTTTATGCTCGTTTTAATAATATTTTTAGTGTTTTAATAGGAGATTATGTTATTTTGCAGATTTTGAATAAATATGAAAAAAAAGGGCTTAAAATGGCGGACAAGGTGAGAAAAATAGAGAAAATATCGGAGGTTGAAGAACCGGGCCAAATTCCAAGAAAACCGGTTCAGATATGAGGAAAAATAGAAAAAAAGAAACCAGACCGGTCCAGTTGAACCGGACCGGCCCGGTTCAGCAAACCGGTTCGCGTGAACTGGTTTCCACTTAAAAAACCCCCCTCTCCTTCATTTTCTCTCTCCCTTTTTCAGTCCCCTGTTCTTTCTCTCTCCCCAAACCCAGACCCTGCTTCTTCTTCTCTCTTCTGTTTCCCGAAACCCAGAACCTTCATCTTCCATCCCCATCTCGCTTTGCTTTCTCTCTCTACCTGTTCTCTCTCCTCTAGCACAACAACCCCACGTACACCCCCAGCCCACCGAATTCCCAAAACCGAAACCACCCTCTACCCACGGTTTTTTCCAAAACCGAAACCACCCCATCCCACCAACTCACCCACCGCCTCTGACAACCACCAAGCCACGTCCCACCTTCGCTGGCCTCATCTGAACCGTCCACGTACACCAACACCAGACGGAGGGTTGAGATCGAGAGGGGGCGTCGAGTTCCTTGCTTCGGGTATAAGAGATGAGGAGAAGACACCATGGAGGAGTAGCATAGACTAGGTAATTTCTAGGCTAAGTTGTTCTAGATTTAAGTTTTAATTTCGTATTTCAGGGTTAGAATTTCAGATTTTGCGATTAGGGTTCTTGTTAGTTAGTGACGAATTGATGTATTAGGGTTAGAGTTTCTGATGTAATTCGAACTGTTGAAGCAACTTTTATCGAAATTTTGTTCAGTTATTGAAGGATTTTCGCATTTCATTGTTACTCTTTCTTCCCCTGCTTCATTCGATTCATAACCGTGAACTTGGATGTGTGTCAATGGCGACTCAGCCATTGTTGCTAGTTAAGGCTGAGCTGCAAGGTGTTGAGGCCTAGACTAGCATTAGCATAATCCCCCTCCCCTTACTCTATTCATCTGCCTCGGTTCTGTGGTAAAAACGCGTTGTGTCGACCTGCTGGCGTTCGGATGGCTGCGAGTGTCATGGCTTGGAGTTAATCGTGTTGCTTGGTAATCCCTTGCCGTTTTGTTCCTGCTCCCCATTTCGATCCTGTTCATTCCCCTTTCCCTGTTTTTACTGATTCTGTGTTCGTGTTCTGCCTGTTGTTTATTTTCAGTCTACTTTCAATTTCTGTTTTCAATTTCAGTTCTTTTTTTTCGTTCCCTTCCCTTAGTTAAATCAAGTGCCATAAGCTGCTTAGTCTAATTCTGTGATTAAACCATGATTAATCTCAACTTTAGTATAATTAATTTGGTTAACTAGCATAAGCATAAGTATTAGTTTAGGTTAAATCGATTCAGTTTACTCGGTAGTTCTACATCTTAGTTAAAAAAAAAAGTTGCTCAATTAGTTTAGGTTCCATTTAGTCTAGTTAATTCACTTTTAATGACCATAATCAAACGTCTTCACTGTGGACCGACCCTCTACGTATTACAATGATATTGTATGCTTGAGGTTAAATTCCATTTAGTTCACATTCTCTCTAAAGAAAAAAAAAAAACTTCAACATTCCTCATCGTCTTGGTTTAACCAACCACGATCATGTTGCTAGATATGCTTGTTTGAATGAAAGCATGATTGTGGCAACTCATTCTTATGATGAGGAATTATTAGGCCGTTTAGGAATGTTAGATGATATATGGTGGTTGTTTGCATGAGGGGGTATGGGACATTTTATTGAACTTAAGGAGCATGCATATCGGGACGTTAGCTTAGAATTCCTGAGTATATTACATGTTGAGGTCACTGGAGGGCCTCAATGTCAAGCAGGATATATTTCATTTTATCTACAAGGGCAATTTTATGAGTTGAACTTAGGTACCTTCAACAGCATATTTGGTTTTCCACCTAACATGGATTTATCAAACGGACAAGTCCCTCGAGAATTCAACCAAAATGCATTTTCAGGCGAGCTTTCGGGGAATGTTAGGTACAATACTAGTTCTTCTAAATGCACCCATATTCAGAACCCTAGCATTCGGGTAGCTTAGCATATCCTAGCTTGTTGTTTCTTTGCTTAGGATGATAGTTTGAATGTCTCAAGATTTTCTGAGTTATATTTCTTATCTTGTGTGCTTGATGGTGTCCAACTTGACACCGGGGAATTTTTGGCCACGCAATTGTATAGTGTTGCTGTTAGCAGTAAGGAAAGGATAATAATTGGTGGTATTGTCACAACTATTGCTAGATTTTTGGGTGTTGAGCCCAATCCTGAGGATAGAGTATCTGGGTCTAAATGGCTTGATCAAGCCGCTTTTGAGATCATGAGCTTTTGTAAAGTAGAGGTTGGACGTTTGTGCTAGATTTACCCTGGGGATCAGCTTCTGCCGCTTCCCAATGTTGATCGAACTACCTTATTTTACGAAACTAACCTTTACTGGGTACCTGGCGATGTCGAGGTTGTTCAACTCATACCCCCTCTACGCCCTTATTCTAGTCAAGCTGGACCTAGTTCTTCCTCCCAACCACCCCCCACTGACTATGCTGACCTCCAAGCCACCCTTGGGTCCATTCAGGAGGAGCAAGTATCCCTTCGAGATTTTGCTACTTCTAAGAATGCCGCTCTTCATGACTTTGTCCAAGAGCAGTGTGACAAGCTCCGTGGGATGCTTGAAACCCGAACTCAATACTTATAGGACTATAGGGCTTGTTTAGAGACTTGGCAAGGTTGGCATATCTTTTATGGCTAACCACCCTATCCTCCTCCCCCACCTCCTTACTAATTTTTTTTTTGCTACTCCCCTTTTCTCATCTGTACACACATTGGGGACAATGTTTTGTTCAACCATGGGGGAGTTAGTCCTTATTTCATGGCATCAAAATGCCTAAATTGGTTTGTTGTGTGCTTGTGTATGTATTATACTTATTATTCATGATTGCATTTGGATTTTCATTGTAGGTTTTAATCTTATTTGATTAGAAGCATGTTAGAAAGTATATTTAGGTATCTTTTCATTCTAGATTGCATTTTAGTTTCTTTTTTGCATTTTTTTCTTGGTATTGTTATTATTATGCATAAAAAAACCAAAAAAATGAAAAAAAGACACAAAAATCCCCCGATGATGATATTTGTAGATTAGGTAGCTTTCTTTGGTTTACATTGATCCTTTGATCTGCCCAATTGTGCGTAAAAATGTTTGAGAATGAGTTTTCAAAAAGGAGCTTCATGTTTTGACTATATATTGACTACGAGTTGATTATCCCATAACTCTTTACATGAATTTTGGCATGTGATTACTAATGACTAGTTATGACCTTAGTAGATGTCCCGTGAGGCTCTGAGCTTTTAAAGGCTAATTTATCAATTTGGTCTCTTGTCAATTCATGTGCGACTCTTTCTTGACATCATTTCTCTAGAACTTGCTTTGATTCTCATTCAAGATCACATTTCACATATGCATTCAGGCAATATGATTGAGGCATTTTTTGACTTAATAGCCACCCTTGATGCGTATTATATCCCTTGCTAGCTCCTTTGAGCTTATATCCGTTTTTATTGATTCGAACCTCCTATTATAGCCTTTGGCCAAATGATTGTCTCACCCTTAGGCCAAGACTAGAGGAGCGTTTTATCCTTGTTTGAGTTTAATTGGGAACTAGTAAGGTGTATTACGATCTTTTTGGTGGATTTGGCTGTTTGATGAAGGGATTTGTATTCTTGTGTTATATAAGAATTCCCCTATTGAGTTGAAATTCTCCATTCATAAAAGATTTCCCTTGGCTACCTCTTTGTAAAAAAAAAAAGAAGAGAGAAAAAAAGAGAGAAAAAAAGAGAGAAGAAATAATAACAAGAGTGTTAGCCTTGTTCACATTCCAAATGGTATTTATGACTTTCAACTCTTTATTGCTTCAAGTGGGGAAGTAATTAGTTGGTGAATTGCATTTGTGTTAGGGAGAACGTTGTATGATGCATTGGAAATGTTTAGTTTTTAGTCTATGGCTTCTAGCTCCATATTTCCAAAATGTTTGTTTCCCCCTTACCTTTACCCATTGCCCCATTACAACCTTATGAAAGTTCTCATGATTGTCTAATGTGTACTGCATTTTAGTGATGGCGAATTAGAGAGTCTTGGCAACCTTATGGTAGATTTGAGACTATAGAATGAGAATTAAGGGAATCTTCATATATTTTCAAACACATGAGCGATGAGTGTCACATGAATATAGTAAGGTTCTACTGGCATTCCTAGCTCCATTTGTTTCATATGTTAAATGATTGTATTTGATGATATGGGAGGATTGATTCAAACTTGGCGTTGTGGTATATCAAGTGGTTTCCGAAAATTTCATTTCCTAGTCTATTTGCTAAATGACTTTTTGCACCTTTTTAGGCTAACTTTGGATCGGGTTTGCCATTGAGATGCTACTAATGTCTATCCTGAGGAGGTTTTGAATAATTTTTGGTCTTAGTGTTGCTTGGGGACAAGCAACGATTCAAGCATGGGGGAGTTTTGATAAGTGCTAAAAGTGTGTATCATTTTAGGGTCATTTTACTGTATTTTTAGGAGAATTATGTTCTTAATGTTAAAATTTATATTCTTATTCTAATTTTACGCTTAGGTATGGTTCTAAAATTTGCAGGATTTTTGACCATTTTAACTCGACATTTAACCCCCATTTGAGTGTATGTTGACCCCCCATGGATGCCCCTGAGATGCCATGCCTGTGGAGTATGAGAAGAGCAGAAAATTCGGTTCCAGCCAAGACCTCGGTTGGACAGTGGTAAGCTGGGAACTGCTACCCTCTTCGTCTTCCTCTGTTGCGTGGCTGAGTTTCATCCGGTAGCTACTTAAAAAGACGTGTTTTAGAGTAGAAAAAACGGAGGTCTGGTTTAGCAACCATAGTCCTACTTTCATATTTCTTTTAGTTTAGTTAGCTATTAGTGTAGTTTTTGTTAAGGTTAGAAGGGAGAAGCTTGCTATTGGAAGTTTGAAGATTATTGCACAATTCAAGGGCTCCCATTCTTGCAAAGTTTTCCTTCCTTCTTTTGAATTTGCTTTTAAACTCTTGTTTTAGTTGAATTTAGAAACATGAGTGAGTACTTTTATCTAATCTAGGGATCTGTTAGCCATAGAATTTTTGTTGCATCTTTTATCCTTGAATTCTTGCGCTTATTTCATGTTTGGAATGATTCATGTCTATCTTGAAATTGGAATGCTGTGAGTGGAATTTGGCTAATTTTGCTTGCTGTATTAGGTAGTAGGGTGAAGTACTGAAAGGTGAAACTCTCTACTTGATGGTCTTGATAGAACTCAATTTGACAAAACTAGAGAGAGAATTATTTGTTAAGAGGAGACTTAGCAATTCACATATCTTTAACCTAGACTAAAATCAAATACACTTGAGAGAGTGTTAGTTGAACTTGTTTAGGCAGTTTGGTCTGTTTGGAAAGAAAGGATTAAATTCAATTTGATTGCAATTCCTTAAATCGTTCTTTCTATGAAAAGTGCATGCCTAAATCCATTATTTGACTCTTTACTTGCTGAAACAAATTCCTAGATGTTTTTCTGTTATTGAATTTGCAAATAGTTAATTAGCTTATTTAAATTGACTATTTGAAAGGATTTATCACTTTGCAAATTCTAGTATGCTCTTGACTCGATAGATTACTTTACTCCCTAAGGATGATCTTTTAATCTATACTACGACACCCATGTGCTTGTAGACGTGTCAGTTTGATTAACTATTTATGACTTGAGTGAGCTAATTGATCGAATAGATGAGCCATTTAGTAGAGTATAGGTTGAATGAATTGTATTCCCACGAATAAGCTAAGTGTTAGCTCAATCAAAATTATTTTGCATATTCACCTTGGCGATTTAAATCGAAGCTTCAAAGTACGCTTTGTTTGAAATCAAATGATTGGGAATGTTTTAACTCTAAGCTCATTCTTCGCCCTTTGTGTACGATGTGCTCCTCGGGTCTTATAATGGAGTAAGTAGACGTCCTAAAAAATGGTAGATAAAAAGTTAAGGATTATTAAACCATTCTCCATTTGTCAAAACACGAAGATTTTAGGATGTTGCCTTATTTTCTAATGATGGTTGAGTTAAGGTGTGCTTTCTCATTCGGAACTCAGATCTATTATGAGAAAATGCATAAGGTTTAGATTCATGATTGAGTGCCATTATGCATGATTGAATATTCCTTATGAGTATATACATGCGAAGATGTGTATATCGCTCGATTTATTGAAGATAAACCATTAAGAAGTGGATTAAGACCTACTCTCTATGTTTGGCAACCTTACTAAATGATACTTCCTTGTGTGAATTCTGAATTGCTTAAGGGAATTAAGTGAGAACTTCGTATACATGCATATCAATATGGGTAGTTGTGATAGGGTCTTGTTGATTGTTGCATGAGTGTTATTATGAGCCTCCCATATGGTTGTCATTGATACTTACATTTGGCCTTAATCTGGATTTGCTATTTACATAGAGAGTCTTCCTTTCTTCCCAACATGTAACTACTGTTACTCACAAGTCAGCTAGGCATTATGCTCATCATGGCATGGAAAGTTATTCTTATTATAGGATTGATAGTCCCCTGGCTATATCAAGCCCAACACACCTAGAGCATAGATAAAAAGGAGAACCTGACAGACTTTGGAATTGTTATACGACACGCATCGCTTCGTTACCTCCTAGGGTAATGATCCATACCTTTCCAACACCTTGCTAAGCATTAACACCAAGTGCAAAAGCCATAATGACCCACAGTAGAAGGTAGAGCCTTCCCTTCCATACTACAAGCTCCTTGGACTTCTATAATTACCTTATGAGACAAATGTGTCATAAAGCCTCAATGTATATCCATAAGACCATTAGTACCACTATCCTTACCCTAAACCATTATTGGCTGATCGATAGCTAGCATCTAACAAGTTTAGACAACCCTCAAGACATACCTTTGATCCTTGATTCAAAGGAGGGTTGTAATCATGTATGCTCATCTAAAAGTCCTTCCGTGGGGTACTACTAGGAACTTGAATGTTTAAAGCATAACCATGGCATTATACGCAATATAATGGCCATAAAATCCTATATAGTTGCTTGAATTCGTATGAAGGGTCATTTATATGCTTTATAGATGAATTGTATGGTGAATGCACTTCTTAGTGTTTGCTTGACTTGAGTTTGGTTAAGCATGTGACTAAATCAGCTAATTGATTTATCTTATGTAATTCATAGCATGAACCTCTGAGTCATTGTTTGCATTCCAAGAATTCTTTGATCTCATTTTATAGTTGAATAGCTGCATACACACATATTTAAAGCATTATGTGGCAGCCATAGGAGCTTGCAGTTGTATACCTTTACCTTTGTGTTTGTGCTTGATCAAAAGGCATGCTAGTGTACTTATATTTGTAGTTGACTTCTTGACTCGAAGGCTCATGAATGAGTGTGTGTATAATAATTTTTAGTATAACCCAACTGAACGCCTTGGTATGATATAAATAACCTACCTTGTACTATGTTTTGAGGTATAAGGGTCATGCGCCCCATGTTAGTTTTCCTAGGAAATCCAAGAGTGGTGCTATGCTGGTTGTTATACTTACTATCGTTACTATTTTACTATATCATGATCACTATACATGAATTCACCGCAATTCTGGGAACCTTGTGATTAGGACGTCATGCTATCATTTTGCATATTACCACTACTATTTTTCAAACCAACGATCAACATTTAACATATATGTGTGCTTGCTTATAAGCATTCGAGCAAAATACAAAAGAGCTAGGTGTCATCTGCAGGGAGTTGTGTTTCCAACTACTAGAACTAACCAAAGCATCTCAAGCTAGGAAAAATCGAAGGGGATAGAAAATAGAACTAAACTACTAAAGCAAAAACAAAAGAGCTATGATTAGACCTAAGATAAACTAAGTGATCAAGTCAAGCCCTCACCTTCCCAAGTTACGCTAGTATTCAGAGATGGTCTGTTGCATCATTAAAACCACGCAAGCCATCTCTCAAGGGTCATGAGCTAGTCTGATTGTTCTAACCTCCTATTTTCATGGGATTAGTTCAATTAAACTACAAGATTGACAACACCTGACCTAGCTAGAGACGAGACTATTTTCATGTCCCAATCCCAACTATTCTTTATACTCACACTAGACAATCAACCTCACCTCTCAGCGTAAGTCAATTGCCCCAAAACACGGATGGAAGTTCTTTTAAGCATTTCATCGAACTCTTGGTGGGCGTGAAAGAAAAATGTAAATTATAGGCATAAACAAGGTACGGTTGAAGCCTAAACAAGGTTAATTAGCCATCAAGGGCTAGCCATAATCCAATCAAACAAGATTAACGACTAATTAAACACGAAAGCATGAAAATCTAAACTAAACCTAAACTAGCAAATAAGAACATAAACATGAACAAAAGAGGAATTATTCTAAAGTAGCATGAATGAAAACTAAAGGAAACACAAAATCATAATAAAAACTAAACATTTAAACTAAGCAATTCAAATACAATAATTAAACTAACAAAATGAAATCAAGAATAAAAACGTGAAATAACGAGAGAGAGAGAAAGAGGGAAACTTATGCTTGAATTAATTGAGGAATTGGAAATCCACAAGCTTGAATCCCGAAATAGAAACTACAATCCTAATTTAGTCCTCCTATTGAGGTTTTTTTGGCTAAAACCTAAACTAAACTAGCCTAAAATCGTCAAAGAGAACCCTGAGTGACCCTCGAGTGATAACGCCGAAGGAGGTTTAAATAGAAAAATCGAGCGAACGGGCGAATAAGGGGGAGGCCCGACCGTGCCACTTTTCTGGCACGGTGGCTCGTCTCCCCTGCTGTTCCTTCTTGCCTGTTTTTGCTGTTTTTCTTCACTTTGTCCTATCTTCGCTCCTTTTTGCAGTACTTGCTTCATTTAAACTTATTTCCTACAAAACGTAAATAAAACAAATAAAAATCCTAAAGATTAAGTTATTATACAAGTTAAAAGTGGGTGAAAAAGGCACGTAAAATAGGACAATTTATCGCCTAACACTAGGTGTTCTCATGGTTATAATAAAGCTAAATGAACAATTGAACTGTGAAATACAATTGTTAGCTATACTGATCAAAGTATGCAACATGATGCGACTTAGTTATACTAGGATATGTATTTTGGATAATCTAATTAGGATAAAAAGAGACCTAGATTAAATTAGCTGAGCATAGCATTCTATGTGCACATCTTCATGATTCAGAAGTCACTACTTCTGAATGGAGACCCTAAGGTAAAACATTATAATGGCTAGGCTATTATTTCATTATTTGATGCATGAAGTTGGTATCAGATCTATCTTTACTCGAGAACAAGCTTACCACGCCCTCTAAATAATTCATGTGCAAGAGATACGTGGAACCTTCCCTAATATTGTCCTGTGCTCCAATTACACCATTTTCCCCAAGTTGCTTATTTGCTTGCTAAATTAATAATTCCATGCATTTTCCTTAGTAGTTTGCACGCCATATGTTTGTGAGGTTGGTTGATACTGCCTATTCTTCTTGTCCTAAGGATATTGAGTTGTTAATTTTCCTTGATGTCGTTGTGGCTTAGAATCTTGCTTGGAGTGTCCTATGTTTAGGTGATGCTATGTGATGCTATATGACGTCTCTATTACCTTGTTATGGAATTGAAACTCCTTGGTTAATTAACCTGATTCTAAAATACTTCAATTACTTCATGCGTCCGAATGAAACTACCTGTACACGACCTTGATTTGCAATGGCTTAGTTGTTGTATAACCTTCATATGTCGATCCATGGCAATGTATATACATAGAGTTATTGGTCACAATGCGGATCATGTTTAGATAATTGAAGGTCTATGTTCCTTTTAAAATAAGCTTAATATGGTTTTCCATGCCAACTCATTTGCCCCTCTTTTATGCGATTGCCCTCAGCGCCTAAATAATGTGAATAGACACTCAAAAAGGATTGGCGCGGAGGAGACTGGACACCATAAGCATCTTTTACGATTTAAAACATACAATTAATTGTAAAACAAGATTCATTCTATTATGAGTTGTATAGATCGTGCCATGTGTATGCGTATGTTATGAATGAGTGAAGTATAAACCAAAGAATTTCGAGGACGAAACTCTTTTAAAGGTAGAGAAAAATGTAATAGCCGGGATTCTTAATCCGGGAATAACTATCTAGATTAATTTTTTTATTAACAAAGCTCTATTTAATTGGCCATGTTGAACTATTTAATTGCGTACTAATTAGGAGTAATATTTATACGAAGCAAGTTTATTAATTTTCCTTATTTATTACACAAGTACATAAAAATTAATGAGTTCGTTAAAAATTTTGTTGAGGTGTAATTACGCGAAATTAGCAAGTTGAATTAGGACATTTGGGGTCGAGATTAAGCAAGATGACATGATTAACCGAACTCGATTTTGTAGGTGGGATTAAACAAACCAAACAAAAAAAAGAAACACAAGGGGGCTGAGGCCCCCTTCATCTTGAAACAAGAGAGCAGGGGGGAAGGTGTTCTCCTACCTAGCCCTGCGACGCACGAATAGAGAGAGAGAGAGAGGATGCTGGCGGTGAAATCGCTGGCACTAGTAGGGGCCACCTTCGCATCGTCTGCATGCCAGAGTGTGCATATAGTGAGAGAAAAGGAGGCTTTGAATGGTTAGGGTTCACGGCAGTTGTCATTGTTCCAAAGGCTCGACAATTGCTCGATGGTGATGGTCCAAAGATGGAGCAGTGGGTGGCGCATCAGGAGCAAGGAAGGGGCCATCTGAACAATGCAAAACAACCCGAACCAAACCCTAGATTGGGTCCTTAATCTTGGAGCAACGTAGGTGGTTCTTGATTCCTAAGCTACTAATAATTTCACAGGTTTTGATGTTTATTTTACCTAGTTATCTGGATATTGTGCAAATATGGAGTTAATTGATTTTGTTTGGGAATGGATTGGAATGTATAGGAATCAAGTACTATAGAAAGATGGTTTCATTATTAGGCAAAGATCAAGCATCAAGAATGAATTGCTCGAATAAACTGGAATCGTAATTGAGTCATTGGTTATTTAACATAACTCGACATTGTGAATGAGTTGCTTGAGTAAACTGTATCCGTAGTCGACTTGCCTGGCTGTCTAGTATAGGTTGACCGTCAAATTCAGTTGCTTTGCTATTGGAAGTAAACCGAATTCGTAATCGAATTGTTGGCTATTTGAGTTGCTTGAATAATGGAGTTGTTGTTTATAACAAATTGAGACTAAGACTGAGTTATTGGTTGTTCATGTGCTAAAACATTGCCTTTCAGTAACTAATAGTATCAAATAAGGTGGGCAAATGTGTTTTAGAGGCCTCACATCTTGCAAACTGAAATGAATCTAACCATCAAACTATTGAGTTCCTTTAAGTGAGAGTAATTATAAGTAAATTGCAACTAATGGCTTCTAAAATGAGTTTTAATGATTCTTTGATTGTCCCTGAAGGCTATGCAAGTGAGTTATTGAGTGAAAAGTAATGTGAATTACAACTAAGAATATCTGCAATGTGTTTAAAAGCATGCATTGACAAGTGTGTATAACAATTGCTTTGATATAGTTAGTTTCTGTGAGTTTCATCATCAACGATGCAAGTTAGATCACTAGTTTGATAAGGATGCTTTCAAGCGAAATTGACCATGAATAAGTTCTAGGTATATAAGATTTTAAGACAAGTTTTATTGGCATTTCCTTTGAAAAGTGAATGCATAATTGGTTATTAAGTTGTTTAGAAGCATGATTTGACAAGATGAATGGTTGTATGCTTTTCAAAAGCTAAATGACCTTATTAAGGCATTTTGGCCTTGATGAGAATGAAAATGCAATTATCATGATGCAGTGAGAGTTTTGAGACAAAAAGTGCTTGAAATGAGACGTGTTTAAAATGTTTTGGGCTAGGAGAATGGTGCTAAATGCTCAGACAAATGATTAGGGAACATACCTGGTTTGCAGGAACCCTAATACCTAGGGAAATAGACTCAGAAGTGGGAACCCTAGAAGACCCTGACGAGGGTAATGGGCCATTGATTATGAGAGTCCCTGGGGATATTATGAAAGGGCGAGTGTAGATCTCCCCTAATAAGCATGAATATAAGAATCAGATGCCCCACGAAAATGATTTCGTACATGCTATGTGATGAAAACTCCTTGTTCGAGGAGTTTGTTAGTGCAAAGATTTAGAAAAGTGCATGCACTCTTGAAAACAACTTTTATTGAGTTCCAAATGATTTTTCAGTGAATAACGACTGCTTTATAAATGATTGCTTCGGTTTAAGTAGTGGTCCTTGCCTTTATGCATTAATTCTAATGTCTTACCAAAATGAGTCTTACTTGGTCATTTTAATTAAGCTCCTTAATGATAGGTGTTTATGTGTGAACTAATTGCTCTACTGTTCTCTATGCTTGAATTTGTGCATGAGTCAACTTACTTTTAAGTATGGTATACTTGCTATGTGATGTTAAGTAAGTGCTCGTCACTGCTAAAATACGAGAGACATATTTTAGGCCAATTCAGAACTCTTGGGTATGAAGTAGAAGAAGATTAGTTCTTTAAATCCTGAAGTATTTTGAGGTAATATTGAATATGTTGGATCTTATGTGATTATTATGCGATGTTAAATATCCAACGTGTGCAATTGCTACCAAAAAGTATTATGTGCAACTGTTTTGTCTTTGTTGGGGTTGAGAATCATTCACTGAGCGTGTGGTAGCTCATCCCCTCTCTATTTCCCCATTTTCGAAGTTTTTGATATGATATGTAGAAGTTGACTTACGTATGCCAAGTTGGAGTGTTCCCTTTGCTTCAGAAAGGGCTATGTGTACATACATACGTAGCTTTATGAGGTTAATGATGTAATATGGTGTATTTCTAGATTCCTAAATATATCTAAATAAAGTACTTTGCTTCATATATTGCATATTAAATAACAGTCACTCTGATCAGCCATGTGGGCCGTTCATCTGAATAGTAAGTCATTTGTTTTAGTTGGAGTTAATTATTCTTAAGATGTAAACCCCAACACTCCGGATGTGTAATTCGTTAAGTTGTATCTTTTATTTCGTTCTTATTATTGAACTTTATTATTGGGTTACTCCGAGTGTGTGGCCTGTAGAATTATGGCCTCTAGCATGTAGCCGTTAAGTTCATTTTAGTATTCTTTTATTCATTTATTCCTCGTAGGGACATAATGCAAGGCTTTAAGCCTAGGAAATGACCAATTTTTAGGTGAAATTTTGCCCGTTACACTCCAGCTTTTAAGAAATCACTAACACTTCTAGCCCTAGGATTAGGGTAGTTACAGTTAGTACACCATATTACCTATGTGATCAGCAGTTGTGTAATTAGTGATCATTATTAATAACATTAGTGATCAATACAGATGCTATTAATGATCAAAATGTGTAAGTTAAAAATGAACAGTACATGTATTGTTGGGGATTAATAGATATGTTATTGTTGATCACTACTTATGCGATGAGTGGTCAACATAGACACATACTGTTTAGTGATCATCTAACTTAATTTTGAATTCCTGTCTTTTGTGAGGAATATGTAGCGAATTATGACAACTAATGTTTTTGGTGATCCTTGTAACTAAAATTAGTGATCACTTAAATTAGTGTTTACTTATTGTAGATTTTGATTGACACTTACTGCTTTTATGTATAATGATCATTAGAGACGCTATTTGTGGTCAGTTGGGATAAAATTGTTCATTACTTTACTTAATGTCTAGTTTTTTGTAAAAATTACTATTAGCAATCAATTTTCTCTTCATTAGTCTGCAATTCGATGATTGGTTATTACGTAGTTAATAGTCATGTTATTAGTAATCAACTGACATATCTATATTGTTTTTTTTTAAAAAAATTGTTTTTGAAAAATGTAGAAAGATGTAAGCAAGACAATTTCTACTATTAAGCAATTGGCATTTGCTTGCAAAAATTTTATCATCGTCATGCATTCCATGTGCAACAAGTATGGGGAAAATAAAGGTCTTCATAAGATACTAGATGAAGCAGGGGCAATGTTCGCTCGTTCTGGCGATGCTCCTACTGCACATGATGAATCCCAAAAATAGTGCAGAGCTGATGGAGTGCCTGCAATCAGTGAATTTTAGGATACTGTTATGAACGAGGATGTTGTAGAGCTTCACAGTGCTCATATGGAGTTTGTAAAGCTTCAAGCGAAGCAACAAAAAACCAAGGACGACAACCATCCTTCTTCAACCCCACGTCTGTAGTTTATTGCCCAGATAATTAATAGAATTATTCCAAAATACTTTTTTTTTCAAATTTAGTACTTTGTTATTCTATTGTAATTACTAAATAATATTTTTCAAAATTATTATGGTAAAAGAACAGCTATTGAGCACCAGATATAATTGAGTATGTGTTCGATCACCATGAGTAAATATCATTTAAGTGATCACTAAATATAGTTGTAATGATTGTCATAACTGCACCTGTTGATCATTGAGTGATATGGTTTAATGAAAACAAATATTATCAGTTTTTGTCAACTTGAATTATTCTTTTGATTTATTGATCACCAACTATAATTGATAGTCTGTTAATCACCATAAACAAACCTAGTGATCACTGACTGTCATTCTAATGATCACCATAACTACCCGTGTTGATCGCGAAATGACATCATTTAATGAAACATATTATATTATTTTTTAGGTGCTCAAATCATTCTTTTCATTTGTGTTCTTACGTCTTAATAAACCTTAATCTAAATAAAACATTTTATGTTTGTTCTCCACATTTTGAAATGTTAATGTCTAAGAAAAATATAATTTCATTTTTTATTAATAAATGTTCTTTGCTTAAAATTACAAACTTTATTGTCTTGTATAAAATTCATACACGCATTTTCTTTATGTTAAATACATTCATCTTTTAATTGTAAATTAAAAAAACCGCAATTAAGTTTTTTGAAAATCGCATCTCTTAATTTATATTCTTATCCCAAGGTAAGATTAAATGGTTATTGTTATGACAGTCAACCAACTCCACTGATATAAGTACCCAAACAACACACACACACACACACACAAAGAAAAGAAAAAGAAAATAAAATACACGAAACTAAAAAGAACCGCATAATTATTGTTTAAAAGTTTAAGACCATGCGAGAGGCTCTTCATTTTCTAAATCTTTTATTACTCTACTATTCTTAGTTTCACTCTTACTATCCCTCTCACTCTCTGGCTCTCTCTCTCTCTCTCTCTCCCCCCCCCCCCTTTCTCTCTCTTAGGTTGAATTTGCAATCTCACCAGCATTCATCAAATTATTCAACTTCTCACCACCATTTCTACATTTTGAAGGTGAGACTCTTTACTTTTCTACGTGACATTGCTCTGCCTGTTGAGTTTTAGTACATTCAAATTGTTTTTTTATGCATTTATCTTCAATTTCTAGATGGTCTTTCTTGAATTTGAATATTTTTATTGGAAATATGTTTTGAAATCCACTTCTAGTAGCTTGTACTCAACTTTTGAACTAAAAAAAGTGTCGTTCTGTTTATAGAAATGTACCATGCTCTGATCTTTTACTTAAGAACCTCTGTTTTGAAGGCTTAATTTATTTTTTTGATAACATTGTACAATTTAATGAAGTTTAGTGGTATAGTGTGTCTTCGAAGAAGTTTTTTTTAATCATTCGTTTTGACACACATTTCATTTTTCTCTAGGGTTTATTGCTGAGGAATCATGGCAACACAAAAAGTTTAGGAAACAACCAAAGGAAATGGAGAATAATCACCTTCCAAGAGGTACAAAAAATGTATTTCAAACCTTAAGTAACTATTTTCACATTACATTTGTAATTTTTGACCGTTAGTTACATATTTAGTGATGATTTGGTGTAGTATTTGTGATCGGTTTGTATATGTGTTTCTCTGTTGACAAATTTGGGCACATTTTTTGAAAAAAAAAACATGTTTTGAGAAACTTTTAAATATTTCCTACAAATATTGTAGGAAAATCTACCTAGAACAAGTTTTCATACTGCATGTCTTGTTTGTGATTGTTAGGAGGATAATTAGTGATCGTTAGTTGTCATATTAGTAATCCTTTTGGATATGTGTGTTTATCTAGTGAGCGATTTTGAGGAGATTGTTTTAACCAAATCATTTTCTTAAATGATTAAATATTTCCTTCAAAAATTTATTTTCAAACCTTAAGTAAATTTTTTTCATATTACATGTGCACTTTATGATCATTGGTTAAATAATTAGTAATCATTAGGTATAGTATTAGTGATCGTTTTACATATGTGTTTGTCTAGTGATGAATTGCAGTATTTTTGTTTGTTCCCTAATCTAGATGACTAGTGATCACCTATTTAAATGATAAATTTTCCCCCCTTTATCCCAATTGCTGAAATCTGAACCATTTTTTGTGTTTTTGGTGATCAATCTTTGCATAGTAGGTGATCAATTCATTTATGATTGGTAATCCTTTCAAATATGAGTAGTGATCAGTTATGCAAATTTTTTACTTACTATGATTTGCTTACAAATTTGCCATCCGTTTTTTGCGATCAATATAGGTATGATTGGTGATCACTAGTGTTGTTGTTGGTGATCAGTGGAGGTATGATGTGTAGTTTGTGAACACAGACTACATATGTGTTTGGTTAAATTTTGATCAATAGGAATTAATTTAATGATCAATAAAGGTATGATTGATGATCTCTAGTGTCACGATTAGTGATCAGTAGAGTTATGATTGGTGTGTCATGTAATGAGTATTTGTGATCAATGCATTACTGATGTAGCATATTTTCTGGGATCATTGAAGTATGCTACTTGTTTTTTAGTTTGCTTTTGTACATAAACTTGTGGTTTTATTACAAGGGCCAAAATGATCCTACTGGTGATCAAATCTATGAAACAATAAAAAATGTCATTGAAGACGTAAACATGGGAAGTTTATTCACCAAAGAAGTGGAAAGGTATTGCTTATCCACATATTCTAATTACAATACAATATCCAAACTTGTATACTAACTTTCCTTTTGTATTCTGCAACCCTAATACACCATCGAATGAAAAAAAAAAATGAAAAAGGTGATGATGAAAGAAAAGCATCTGGTGAAAAAACTAGCGACAGTTTCGGTTAAGGAAAAAAGCATCGATACAAAGTATTTGCGCATAAAACGAGAATTAACAATGACAATCCAAGTCATTATGATAAAGAGGACAATGCATTTGACAATAAAGACTACAAAGACAAGTCCTTGGCTGAGAAATAATCACAAAAGAAAGGCAAGATTGACATAGATGTCGAAGCCAGTGCAACATACGTACTGGTATCTGAAAGACCATTGGAAAAAGCTGCACAGCAAAAGAGCATTGAAGATGAACGCACTGAAACACATGAAGAAAACAAAGCTGACGAGAAAAGGGAGACTGAGAACAATGATAAGGGTGACAAGTCAGCACGAAAGCTCCCACAAAAAGAAAATCTTTCTCAAGAACCAACTATGAAGCCGAAAAAGAAGAAGACGAAGAAGAAGGGCAAGATTGAGAATAAGAGTAGTGAAGAGGTCCCCTCCCTAGAGCATGCACATGACAAGGAAAATAAGAAGGCAAAGGGAAAAGAAGGACTTCCTAAGAAACCCACGGAGAAAGGTCCTTTAAAGAGGAAGTTTGGTAAAAACAACGCACACAAGCCTCTAAGCAAGAAGGCAAACAAGGAGAAATCTCCTGAGTATTTGGGAAAGGGTAACAAATTTGTACAAAACAGTGGAGAGAAAGGGGAGGAGAAGAACAGTAGCAGTGGCCAGAATGCTGCCAAAAAGGCTCTAATAAGGCAAAGAAGAAGGTGCTTACTCATTGGCACTCAAAGGCTGTAGTAGAAAAAGTCTATGTATTTAATAAGGAACTTTCTGACAGGTCTAATTCAGAAGAAAATTATCCTACTTATGAATGCGAAGAGGTCGATCATGATGAAGACCACATAGAGGGGAAAGAAGAGGCCAACATTCATAAAATCGTAAAAGCTCCTTAAAAGAGGAACATGCCTTCATTAAAATCTGAAGGCAGTCAGGGGACTAAAGAAAAACATGTGCAATCTAATTGTAGTACTGCTTTTGTGGTAGCAAAAACAACCAGCTCAACACATGACCTTTAGATGGTCCAGGAAGAGGAGCCCCTAAAATTGAGGAGAAGGCTCCAAGTGAAAAAAGGATGCACCAGAAAGCGTTCATGACGAGAATGACTAAGCGCTAATTCTTATCACTAGTGGCACAACTCAATGAAGCCCAGACTGAGGCAGTCAAATCAATGGGTTTTGCTTCCTTGTTTAAGGTTGATATGAAGCAAATCCTAGAAAAGTTTTCCAAATGGCTCATGAGGAACTTTGATCCATATGTTGTTTACTTCAGGCTTCCGGATCGGGAGAAGTTTTCGATCACAACATTGGATATGTATGTGACCCTAGGTGTGCCTTTCGAGGGAACGCAAATTGTAGAAATCACTAAGTCTTCAATGGATAAAGAGTATGATGAGGTGAATGCCACGTGGCTCAAGGAACAGAAAATTGATTAGAATGCCCTGTAACTCACTCTAATGTCAGAGTTTGTACTGGCTAAAAAAGACGAACGAGAGAGCTTCAAGATGAATTTCATCATATATTTGGTGAATTGCCTTTTTAGCAGATCAAAGAATCGCTATTGCAGCAAGTCTATGCTGAAATATGTGAAGGGTGTGAACCGAATCGAATCGCTGGAATGGTGCCAGTTTACATTGGATAAGCTCATAAACAGTGTCAACCACTACAAAGAGACTAAGGTTGTAAAAGGCGTGCATTTCGATACTCCACTCTTCCTCTTGATGGTAAGTTATCCTATTCAACAACCTATGCCTTCAAAAAATTGGTGATCAATATTAGCAAACACACTTCTCAATAAAAACACACTTATCATTAATAAAGGAATGCCAGAATGTCTTAGTTATTAACAATTAACTTTCTAGTGATCAATAAGTTGTGCATTAGTGATTAATAAGTTGTGCATTAGTGATCAACTGTTGATACATGTGTAAGAAACCTAATTGCTTCTACTAATGAAATATTTTTTTATCTTTCTTTATTTGTAGATGTTGTACTTAAATGGAGTTGTTTTTACTGACAGAAAGAATTCCCTATGATGTCGACATGCACTAATGAGGACTTCAAGAAAAGGGTAGAAGACGAGGCCCGCAGCCACGGTTTTGGGAGAGGTGCCATTGAACCTTGCCTGAATAAGCCACACCCAACAATGACTGACTAGCACCCTGCTGAAGACATCAAGACCTCTAAAATTGAGGTAGTAAACAGAACATACTTATCTTAATTGTACCAATCACTAATGACTCAAAATTGAATTTCTATACTAATTAAATATTAAGTGAAGTCATTGCTAATCTTATTCATGCTGATCACTAATAACACAACTATTTGATCACCAATATTACTACTATTGATCACAAATATAGAAAGGCATGGTGGTGAATGCTTAAAGTAGATAAATGTTTTCTTCTTTCCGCACAATGCTTAAAGTTCAATATGGTAACATTATTATTTTTTTAAAAAAAAATATAGAAAGGCATGGTGGAGAAGGCCATTGGTAAAGAGACGGTTGCAGCAACACTGGATTTTCCACAACCACCAGGGACTCAAACTGAAGGTGCTGAAGATACAAAAAAGTCAGAGTTTGAGGCAATAAAATTCCGACCTTTGTGTCCATTCCTTAGAGCTTAGTCCTTGTGTGTGAATGTCAGTATATGGTGATCAATGGAAATGCTATTGGTGATCAATACTTGTGTGATCAGTGATTTAATAGAGATGCGGATCTCTGATCACCTAACTCAAACTTAATTTTCTGTCGTTTTATGGCATATGTACTGAGTTATGAATGGTCATATTTTCAGTGACCATTATCAATAATATTAGTGACCAATTAAATCAATGTTTGCTTATTTTATTTTTTGATTCACAATCATTACTTTTGTATATAGTGATCATTATAGACATTATTTGTGGTTGGTGGCATACAATTCTTGATCAGATTACTTAATGTTTAAATATTACTTCTATTTTAATTATTCTTTGGCCAGTGATCATGAGAGATGTTATTTATGCTCAGTTGGCATAACATTGGTGATCATATTATCTAGTATTCAATGTTTTGTCAGCATTGCTTTTATTTCAATTCTTCTTTGAGTAGTATTCAGTACTGATGCTATTAGTAATGAAAGCTGATGCTTTTAGGGATCAATTTTCTAATCATTAATTTACAATTTGACGACTGTTTGGTGAGTTATCAACAGGCATCTTATTACCGATCAGCTAACATATGTATTTCTTTTTCAAATTTGTAGAAAGATGTTGACAAAATAGTTTCTGCTATAAAGCAATTGGCATTGCTTATAGAAACTTTATCATTGTCATGGATTGTATGTCCAATAAGTACGGCGAGAATGAAGATCTTCATAAGATATGAGACGAAGTAAGGGCAATGTTCATCTCATTCTGCGATGCTCCTGCCGCAGATCAAGAATCTCAGAGAAAGGGCAGTATGGAAGGACCGACTGCAATTGGCAAAGGTCAGGTTTTCAACACTGCTGTTATAAAGAAGGTTGTTGCGGACCTTCACAGTGCTCATATGGAGTTTGTAAAGATGCAACTAAAGCAACAATCAGACAAGACGGTGGTGGTTCTTCATTTAGCCTTACACTTGCACTTCTTAAACCAGACATTTAAGCTCAAATTCCAACAACCACATATGTGGCAGATGCAAGTGTTAGTGTTGAGAAGGAAGACCATCGTGAGAATGTGCTCACGGATCAGGCAAAGAAGGAAATGAACAAGAATGATAGCATCCCTTCATTCAGTCTAGGGTTGGGAATGAGTCAGCCGGATAGCCAAAGTCCAGTCCCTCAGAGCACATCTTTGTCTGATCCAAATAATGCCGGGGAAAAGCATATGAGGATGATGATGATGGTGCTCCATTTATATTGCCCTTGAGGAACACTTCTCATGTGAACCATGACATGAGCATCAAGAAGTCAACTAAGAACAAGTCCAAAGCATGGGACAAACCTTCTTCTAAAAGGGGTGATGTTAGGAACCCCTTGAGGAACACTTCTCAGGTGAACCACGACATGAGCATCAAGAAGTCAACTAAGAACAAGTCGAAAGCAAGGGACAAACCTTCTCCCAAAAAGGGTGATGTTAGAAACCCTATGATAAGGATTTAAAAACCTACTGTGCAGAAGAGCAGCAGCGCAAAAGCACCATCTCCTCCCACTACCGAAGACCAATCACAACAGAGCAAACAACTAGTGCCCTTTTGAACGCATAGGGTAAGCAACCCCAGTACGAAAAATCTAAGAGCACTCCACCACCCAAAGATAAAGCTGCCACACAAAAAGCCTACTGTGCACCATGAACGGGCCAAACAAATTGCCAAATTTTCACCGCAAACCAACCAAGACAGCAGCTGCAAAAGTTAGCATCCAAAGCACAGGGGCCACAAAAACAAACTGGAGGGGAGAAAGCACAGTTATCGGACAAGGTTAACGCCAATGTGCAGAGCACCACACATATCGGTAGTGGGAGGAG
>JACYFF010002017.1:59815664-59841904 GCA_017589665.1 Selenicereus undatus
AGTTAAACGCACTTACCAATTTATAAGATGTGCTCTTCAATATGTAAGTTTCTCTTGCCTAAGATTTGAAGACTTATTATGGAAGGCAAATTTCTCCTTTCTTAGATTTGCCCATCTTATAATACAAGGGGGCTCCTCACTTCTTTTTATATAGCTGCTCACGATTTCCTATACAAATAAATTTTGGAGACTTTACTTTGAGGTTTATTTGCCCTTGCGGTCGTGCCCTTGTCTTCTCTCTTCCCATGTGCCTCCGATGCTCACTTTTGCTTTTACAGTCTACTGCTCGCTTTTGCTTTTGTCGTCTGATGCTCAATTTTGCATGTCTTGTCCTTTCCTCACATAAACCAGGTCTGCCCATTGCTGCAAATTTGTGACAACACCACCTTTGCGGTAATTGCATTCATTTTTTGGTTCACTTTCCTGTGTCTGACATTGAAAGTACAGTTGATAGTGCTTTCCAACTGGTCACTTTCTTGCAGAAAAGAACATCATATTGCTGCAAAGTTGTGACAGTAACACGTCACGGTAATTGCATTCATTTTTTTGTTCACTTTCACATGTTTGACACTGAAAGTACAATTGATAGTGGCAATGCTTTTCGACTTGTCGTTTTCTTGCAGAAAACTCGTGGGTGTTGCTACAAAGTTGTGACAGTAACACCTTAAGGTAATTGAATTCCTTTTTTCATGGATATGACAGTGTGTGGAAGGAATCCCAGCACCATGATGTTGGTCGACATTAACTACTTTTTTTTAATTTTTTTTTAATAAACATCCTTCTATGGGAATAAGGCCCAGAGCTTTTATCGCTTCATATTATTTTTTTTGTAAAATGCTTTGCAACCGATTGTACAAGATGTCTCTCTCTCTCTCTTTTTTTGGTGCATGAAAGAATCACTATAGAGATGTGAAATTTCATTTACTTATTTATTTTATATCGTGGCAAATTTTATACAAGTCTTTTTTTTTAAGACTCACTGCGCATGAGATACGACATCGGGATTCAGCAGTTGAAGACTCGCTGCGCACGAGGGTGATCAGACTCGGTCCTTAGACTTTGAGGAGAGAGCATTCGCATATGCCAGCGGGATACGATAATTGAAGACTCACTGTGCGTGAGGGTGATCGGACTCGGTCTTTAGACTTTGAGGACAGAGCCCTTGCACATGCCAGCGGGATGCAGCACTTGAAGACTCGTTGTGCGTGAGGGTGATCGGACTCGGTCTTCGGCCCTTGAGGAGAGAGCCCTCACTCATGTCAACGGGATGCAACACTTGAAGACTCGTTGTGCGTGAGGGTGGTCGGATTCGGTCTTTAGACTTTGAGGAGAGAGCCCTTGCACATGCCAACGTGATGCGATACTTGAAGACTCATTGGGCGCATATGTAATTGGAGTCGATCTTTAGACCTTGAGGAGAGAGCCTCTGCATATGCCAGCAAGACGTGTCGCCTGAAGATTGAGCTATGCTAATGAGCCGCCTGAAGACACTAGTCATTAGCTTGTTGAAGAATGGTTTGCCATTATCAGTGATGATGTATCGAGGCACACCGTATCGGTAGATGATGTGCATTTGAATAAAGTCGACAACATTCTCCTTCTTGACTTCTTTTAATGCGATTGCCTCCGCCCACTTAGAGAAATAATCGGTGGCGGCAAGAATGTATAAATGACCAGCTTAAGACTTAGGAGTGAGGGGTCCCACGACATCAAGTCCCCAAACCTCAAAGGGCCAGGAAGCTACGGTTGGGTGGAGTGGTATCGAACGTTGGTGAATGAAGTTGGCGTGGAACTGGCATGTGTCATACCTTTTGGCAAAGTCTATGCAATCATGCACCATGGTGGGCTAGTAATAGCCCATTCTCCTGAGGCGATCATACAATTTAGGCCCGGACTAATCTGCGCCACACACCCCTGAGTGAGCTTCCTCCATTACTTGCTGTGTTTCCTCTTCGCCTAAGCACCTTAACCAAAGACCAAGGAAGGAGTGTCGATAGAGAGTATTGTTGTAATAAAGAAAATGTGGTGCTCGCCTTTGGATTTCCGCCTTATGCCTACCATCATTTGGCAGCTTCCCGTGCTTTAGGTAATCAATTAGCGGGTGATGTCAATCTTCTTTTTCCACCACATAAACATAGACTGCATTAACTCCCTGGATGAGTTCGTCTTTTGATGGTGTGACTACCCACTTACCGCAAACTAGAATCGTCATATCTTCTTCTACCCCCAGTGCCAAAGTGGCTGCAAGATTTGCGAGCGCATCGGCCATCTTGTTGGCACTCCTAGGGATGTGCAACTTGACAGTATCTAACTTATCTTAGATTTGGAGGGCCTATGTGTGATACAGGAACAAATTCTTTTTCTTAATCTCATACTCCTCGAGAAGTTGACTGATGACCAGTTGTGAATCACCATACACATCTAAGTCTCTGATGCCTATCTCTACGGCCATTTGGAGGCCCAAGATAAGTGCTTGATATTAAGCCATGTTATTGGAGCACAACTGAGTCAACGCAAATGAGTATGGGAGGATGTGTTTCTCAAGGGAGATGAGCGCTACCCATGCTCCCACGCCATCTTGTCATGCCGCACCGTCAAAGTACATTTCCCACGGGGGAAGAATGTCTATGACACAATGCTTCTTCACCAGGTAGATAATTGTTTAGCTCCCACTCGTCAGGAATTGGGTGATCTGCCAGGAAGTCTGCCAATACCTGCCCTTTAACAGCCTTTTGTGGTACGTAGACGAGATCGTATTGTTCTAAGATAACAACCCATTTTGCTAGCCGCCCACTCAGGACCAATCTGGACAAGATATACTTGATTGGGTCAGCCTTAGAGATGACTCGTACTGTGTGAGCTTGCATGTAATGCCTCAACTTCTGCATAACAAACATGAGAGCTACACATATCTTTTCGATTGGGGGGTAATTTAATTTAGCTCCGACCAAGGTTCGACTCGGGTAGTAAAGTGCACTCTCTTTGCCCTCCTAATGAACCTCTATTTAGTCCCATTTTTAGCCCCTATTTGACTCATTTTCTCATGCGTTTTCACGTTCGATCATGTTAAGGAAGAGTCAAATCAGCTTCCTTTAGCGCACTTTTAACTCATATAACATCTTTCGATATTTTCAAGAACTTTATTGAAGAAACGGAAAGATGAACAACATTTAGAACAAAAGGAGTGCCAAGAAGGCGACAAAAGTTGTGAAAAAGCGTTGCATAGAAGTCCCACGAAATCGGAGCCACGTAGGACGGCCGACCCACTCGAACCTGCACAAGTGACCGGGAGGCCAAGTGGCACGGTTAGGCTGTTCCAAGTGGCACACCCGTGCCACTTGTGCGGTTCTGGGGTGCTTCGGGGCAGAGTTTTGGCATGGTCAAACCCTGCCTCGAGGCACTACCGTGCCACCCCCGTTTCCACGCTGCGACTTAAATTTCCTTCGGGGCTGTTTTGAGGGGGCATTCAGTTTTCATTCAGTTTTCTTTCCTTAGACTATTCCTTAGGCGATTTCATGTCTTGTTTTAGAGAGTTTAATTGTTACGCTTTTGGATTGCATTCTTGGATTGGAAGTTGATTCTACCTTTGATTGATTCGATTAATTCCAGGTTCTTGCTTCTAGTTCTCTCTCCTCTTGTTCTTGATTATTTAGGGTTTGGTTGTCATGTTTATTGAATCGAATATTGCGATTGTTGTTATAAAGATGATGTTAGGCTAAATCCTTCAACTTAGGTTGGGATTGACGTTGAATATGTGTAGTTGAATCTTGTACTGGCCCGATCCCTGCTCCCCCTTTGTTTTGTAATTACGAATTTTACTATGTACGCCACATGTTCGATGAAATGCTCGAAAGAACATTCATCCTCTTTATTAAGGTTTAGGGGAGCGTTGAGAGACGAAACCTTTACCTTGTACGCCTTACTGGACGATTAGTGTTTTAACATGAAAATAGTTAAGATTCTAATTGGGATTTGAGATTGTGAATCTTATAATCTTTCGACTTTTAGTCCTATGAAAATAGGCAACCATAGTCTAGGATTAGTCTTCGACCCTTGAGAGAGGGAGGAGATGGGCTTAATTGACAATCTGTCCATTTTTTATGCATGCATGGGAGATGTTTGGTAGGGCTAGTAATTGATTCGCTAGCATATTTGTGCTGTTAATTCCAACCTGAGTGCTTCCTATTCTGCTGCTTACTACACTTATTAGCTGTCATTGTTTCACCTAGTTTAGTCTCCCAACCACGATTTTGATTGCCTAGCTTGACTGGTCTAATTAATTCTGGTAGTTGAAGCCAAGTTCCTCGTGGACACGACCCGTACTTGCCGGTTGTTAGCTATAGCTATGCCGTGCACTTGCGGTATATTCCTAACTCAACACCTCCTTATTTTCGTATGCACACAATGTCCCCAGTGATCTTTCTTGGGCTGCAATGTAAAGTATCAAAGGCTTACCGGGAACTGGAGCTCCTAGCACCAATGGGCTTGATAAATATTTTTTGATACTTTTAACGGCATTCCTGCATGATTCATCCCATTCAAAAGGTGCCCCTTTCTTCATGAGGTGGCCGAATGAATGACAACGACCGACAAGGTTTGATATGAACCTCCTGATATATGCTACGCACCCTTGTAAACAGCGAAGCTCCTTAAGGTTCTTCGGCGCAGGCATGTCTTAAATGGCTTTGACTTTAGCTTGGTCGATTTCAATGCCTCGATGTCGGACAATAAAGCCTAAGAATTTACCGAAAGTAACGCCAAATGTGCACTTAAGTGGATTCATCTTGAGTTGACATCTTCTTAATCTCTCGAAGATTTGCTGGAGATCACGCAAGTGGTCTGGCCTCTTTCTTGACTTGACCACTATATCGTCAAAGTAGCATTCCACCATCTTATGTAGCATGTCCTCAAAGATAGTTTGCATTGCCTTTTGGTATGTGGCTCCTGCGTTTTTCAAGTCGAATGGCATCACCTTGTAGCAGAAGATGCCTTTAGGTGTGCGGAAAGTTGTGGCTTCCTGATCTTTTGGCGCCATTTGAATCTGATTGTATCCTGCTGTGCAATCCATAAAGGATAGAGCTTCATGTCCTGTTGTCGAATCAAGCATGAGTTTCATCACAGGCAGTGGAAAATCATGTTTGGGGCAGGCATCATTGTGATCCCGAAAATCCGCACAAACACGCAGTTGGCTGTTCTTTTTCCTTACAGGGGCTATGTTCTCAATCCATGTTGGGTACTTGACTTCACGAATGAATCCTGCCCCTATGAGTTTGTTGACCTCCTTTTCGATTTCTGCTACTAACTCTGGTCAAAAGTGTCGTTGGGACTGTTTCTTAGGTGAAATGCCCTTTTTAATAGACAAGCGGTGGACTGCGACTTTTGGGTCTAACCCGGACATTTCTTTGTAGCTCCAAGCAAACACATCTAGAGTTCGTCTACCATGGCTTCCCAGATTCAACTCTTTGAGTTCGTCTACCATGGCTTGCCCTCCGTCTTCTAGAGTCTCGGTAGTTTTCGTGAGTTCTATTTCGCAACTTCTCGAACTGTGATATGATTGGAGGAAGTTTGTTCCTCTTGCTTAAGCTCCTCTTTTGGGCTTGGATTAACCCTATGGCCAGTGAAAACCAATATGCGTCTCTTGACTCTCAGTGAACCCTCTGTCTTCACATCTAGAGTTGACAAGCATTTCATACGAGAAGGGATGACACTTCGGACTTCATTTATTTCGCTAAGACGACCAAATACTCAGCCCATCTCCTGTGCGGATGGCGAGCTTCCCAATTCTTCACCTAACTTGATCCTAGTGAAGACTGAAGGTTTAGATTGTGCGCCTACTTTTAACCTCCAGAAAGTAGAAGACTTTGAGACCTTGCCATTTCCCACTTTGTCGAACGCAGAAGCGCACCCTCGTGAAGTGGAATATTGCAATCTATCAAACACAGAGGATTTTGATTTGTTCTTGCCATCTTCTTCATCATTTTCAATAATCTCTTCTACTGTAATACACTGAGCAAAGGACTGCTTGTCTTTACATTGTCCTGAAATCCGGATGGGTTGAGGGCGTACATAACCAAGACCTACCTTTGGAACTGCCACCATGCCACCTTGCTCTTGTATTTTCTTTTGTGTCTCATTGACGCTGTAGGGCTTAGCTTCAATGACATGTCCCAAAGAAACCGGCTTATCAAAGTCATAACCAAATTTCTTCATCAGCTTGCACGCATTTGGATCAAATCCATCATCGGTGTGCACCTTCAGCAAGTTACCCTCTTCTTGAAGTGAGCCCGTGGAAGAAACAACGAAGCCAAAGAAAGGGGCTCTAGCCACCCTGCTTTTACTAGCATTATGAGTTGGAAGCACACCTTTATCTCCAAGGATACAAGAATCGATCTCCTTGAATTTGCTAATAGGCTTAGTTGCGCTTTCAAGAGTTGTGCATTTACTGAATGGCGCTTCACCCTCATTACGGCGGGATTTAGGAATGTACCTGAATACTAGCGCTTCAGGCTTTGTTGCAACAACTACCCTTTTGAAGGAAAGATCTGTTATTACTTAACTACTTTCCCGCTCACATTGTCGTCGCTGTGTGGCATTATCATTAATGCCAATGCTTGTCTTCACATGAGTATCTTCATCACTCCTCTTACCGGTAGAGGAGATAAAGGCTGGCATAACTTCCTCAAAAGGGGCTCCTTCCTCGAAGAATCTTGCATCGGTAAAATGAGATTCAGCCTTCGCAAATGGTTTAACATCAGCATTTATCTTCTTCTCTCCGTCGCGGTAATACTTGAGACACTGGTGCAAAGTTGATGCCCCCACCCCATGCTCATGAAGCCAAGGTCGTCCTAGCAACAACTTATATGAAGTTTTTGAATCTATCACATGAAAGATAGATGTTGTGGAAAGATCACCCATTGCCAACTCCAGGCGAATCATGCCGATTGCACGTTGACCCTGTAGATTGAAGCCTTGTATCATCATCCGGCTTGGGCATGATGTTAACCGCCGAGCCACCATCTACCAAGATGCGTTTGACTTTTTGCCCCCGAACATAGCCAGTGATAAACAATAGACAATTGTGGGGTTTTGACTCAAGCAATAGATCATCATCTGTAAACGACACAGTTATGTTACAAGTGACACACTGAGTTGGAAGCTTTGCAGGCTCTTTGGCTTCCTTTACTTTGTCAGCATATGACTTTGCCTAGCGCATGACAGTTGCAACTTGCTCACGCATTTCATGAGGCAGCTAAAAAATTTCTTTCTAACTTATGCATTCGGGCAAAGCTTCTAAGATGGCGAAGACTCTGTCATCTGTATTTAAAGAGGATGCCTTTTGGAGATCTTCCTGTGCATGTTCATCATCATCCTCATCTTCAAGCTCAGAACATGAAACCATGTTAACTGTAGCATTCTTAAAGAAGCACCTTGGGAGGAATTCTTCTAATGTGACAGGGACAAGGGGTTCTTGTTCAAGCACCTCGACCAGTTGAACTCCATGCCTCTTATAAGAATTGGGCTTCTTCTTCCCCCTAGGGTATCGAGGCGTCTTGTTTCTAGCGCGACTCTTTCTTTGATGGAGTATGGGTGGTTGAACCTGCATTTGCTTCCTAGGCCTTCGTCTCGTGACGAGCGTCCATCCTTCATTATCTTCATCAGGAATGTCTTGCACATGCTCCACCTCCATAAGTGTCGCCGGAACCATTAATGAAAACATTATTGGCTCAAAGCTTCCAAATTGTATGGTAACCCACTCTTCTTTCATTGCAGGAGCCAGGTCACAATGCTCACACAAAATTGTCGTGTGATTGGTTTCAGCCGCCTCATCCAAGTCAAGGATGATCGTTCCATGTTGAGCCAACTACATAATACGCTCCTCGAGCGTTATGCACTTTTCAAGAGGGTGATTAATGACCCTGTGATACCGACAATACTTTGGGTCATTCACCTTGCCTACTTCTTCGGGGCGTTTTGATGGCGGTAACTCAATGATACCCATTTCTAACAAATCATCCAACATGCCTGATAGATCTGAGTTAGGGAATGGGTACTTCCTTTCTTGAAGCTCTTTCAACGTAGGGCGCTTCTTCCCAACTTCTTTCATTGGTAGGCGTTGCTTCTCCTCTACTCTTGATTTCCCTAAAATCCGAATTGGTTGGCTTGTAGTGACCGACATGGATTCTTTGGTAGAGCTCTTAGAGGACATAGGATTTTTTTTGAAGTCACCCTTGTCCTTCCTTGCTTCAAAAGTAGGGAAAGCTTTTTCGCGACGATTAGCTATCGTCATCTCCATATCAGGTGCCTTAGTAGCAAACTCTTGGAAGGTCCTGGGCTTGCTCATCTGTAGGGCGTAAAGTAGGTCCAACTCCATGCGTTGAGCACACGTCTCTACTGCAGAAGTCTTAGATAATTGATCCTTACACTCGAGGCTGAGTGAGTGCCAACGGTTGATGTAGTCAAGAACAGGTTTGTCTTTGCACTATTTAGTATTTGTTAGCTCAGTCATACTAACAGTGCGCTGGGTGTTATAGAACCTGTTCATAAACTCTTACTCCATTTGCTCCCAGCTATCAACAGACTCGGGTAGCAGATCGATATACCTGTCGAACGCAATGCCCTTTAAAGTCCGAACGAACTATTTCACGAGTAAGTCACCACTAGTACCGGCATTGTTGCACGTCTCAATGAAGTGCGCAACATATTGTTTTGGGTTACCTTTCCCATCAAATTGGTTGAACTTGGGAGGTTGGTAACCATAAGGCATACGAAGAGCGTCAATCCTCTTCGTGTAGGGTTTGGTGTAGAGATGGCTTTTTCGTGAACCGACTCCTAGCTGAGTTTTGACATCATTGGCAATCAACTCCTGGATTTGTTAACAAGTCATTGCGCTTAGAGATGAATCATTTTATGGCTTATGACCCTTCTTTGACCTGCCGTCATCTTCAGAAGCCTCGCTTCGATTGGACCCTTTTTCGTCCTCATCGCTACATGCGCCTTTATTGGACGATGCACATGACTCTTTGTCCAGTTTCTTCAGCAACTTAGCAATATGTTCCTCTTGGCGCTTGATGCGCGTATCTTTTTTGCACTCTCCTTAGAGAGCCTTTCCAATGTGGCTTTCATGCTAGTGAACTCTTTTTCAAAATTGGCAGCTCCTACCATCATAGCAGGCATGATGACAGTAGGGGATGATTCAGCCTCAGATTGTGGAAGGCTTGCTCTTCTCGGTGACGACGCAGAAGAATCACTGCTATAATAATCTTCCACTTCAAAAAATGGAGATTCATGCTTTGTCTTCATTTCCTGAATGGATTTCTCCTTGAGAGGGTCAACAGACAGAACTTTTTTCAGGCACGTCGGGGTCAGCATTATCGGTCGAATGCAAGAATGCAATTGCAACTGCTCGTTTGGTGGCAGTGGCTGCTGCAGCCTTCGCCATATTTCTTGTCACCACTCCGATGCTTTGCTTACTGTAGGTGGTGTCAGAGTTGGAGGATCTTCGTTGGAAAGATCCGGATTTCTTCTTCAAAGGTAGAGAGGCAGCATTCCTTGTGGCCATATCTTCCTTGCGAAGAGTTGGTTAAAAATTCTAGATTTCCAAGAGAAGGAGATGAGAGGAAGACTGGTCCCATCGGGCGTACCAGAAATTTGTAACCACAAATTTCAAATCTAAATCGAATTAAGACAAGAAATATGGAACAAATTCAATTTTTGTATTTATAATCAAAAAATGGGTACAACAACAACAACAAACTCCTAATATGGGTCCCGCTTTCGCGAGGTCTGGGGAGATCCAGCTGTAGGCAACCTTACCTCTACCGGTATTCCTACCCATAGAGAGGTTGATTCCAAAAGACCCACAAAATAGATTTGTGCAAAAGGTTTGAAGGGAAAAACGATTGTAGAAACCATTTACCGAGTAAGAGAAAGATAGAGAGGATGAGAAAAGGTTCCGAAAGGCAAATAAAGAGAGAGTGAATACATAGCAAATAAATAAGAAGCGGAGCAGAGCGGAGACATACATCAGCAAAACCAGGAGCGCTTGGAGCCGTCACATCCCCGAAAAGCACGACCTGCAGACAAGTAAACCGAAACCCTACCCACCCCACACCGCCTAAGCTACAGCCTGACCCCTACAATCAGAAACCTTAATCCTGTCCCGCCACAGCCTCCTATCCTGAGCCATGTCCTCCGTGAGTCCGACAACTCTCAGGTCCTCTCTAACCACTTGTTCTAGACTCTTCTTCGGTCTACCCCTCCCTCTCTTACCACCGGGGGGGTTGATTCTCTCACACCTTCTCACTGGGGCGGTCGATCTCTTGTTCGATCTCTTGTTGGTGACTTGATGGAGGGCCAAAGTGGCTTGAATCTCGATCAAGTGCATGCTTCAATTTCTAGAGTAAACGGCACGTTTTCATGCAATTGTTGTTTCTTTCTAGAAGGTCTTCTGTGGAGAGAATTTCTATCTCCGAATGAGGGGGATGCAGCTATATTTATAGGGAGGAGCCTCCCCTCTCTTTTAGGGATAGATTGGCCTTGAACTCGGGCCGATGACTTGGGAGTCTATTTAAGTTGGCGACTTGGTAGTCCACTGGGCGATTGACTTGGTAATCTTATCGGGTCGTTGACTTGATAATCTTATCGGGCCATTGACTTGGTGATCGTTTGTACCCAAATAATTAAATTAATTAATTGGACTAGCCAACATTAATTAACTTAAATTATTTAATGACGTGGCACATATTTAATTTTTTTTTTTGTGCCTACATAGGGATCTCGTTCCCGTGCCCAACCCAACCTCAATTTAAATGTGGAAGTGGATAACTCCATTAAGCTGGAAGATCAACAAAGTAGTGATGATGTTTTTAATTGCCTAATTGTCGCTTCCAACTTGGAAACTGGGATATTTGAAAGACCAAACATAGAGCAAAATATCTCAAGCAATATCGCGATTTCCACGGACAAGGAAAATATTCCCCAGGGAAATAATAGCCATGTAATTGAGCCCATTGCAACAGTCAGGGTCCATATGCAGAGAGCATTAGCAAGCCCAGTCAACAATCGAAATCAGGGAAGCCCAAGTCACTCTAGCCCACACGTAGCGTATATTGAACAACACGATGCAAGCCAGTAAATCGGCCCAATTCATGACCCCGCACACACTAGGACTTAGCCAACTTAATGCGAGAGCTTCGGTAAGGTTGCAATCTAGTAGCAAACGGGGCAGCCTTCATAGTGACTCTTATCACAATGGCTGATAAACCTTTACTTGACCTGATTTTAACCCGTATTTGATCACTTTTTTTAATGGTTTTTATATCGAATTTAGATAGGAAAGGGTCAAGTTGACTTTCTTTGATTCATATCGTGCTTATAAAGCAGTTTGTTTAACTTTCAGGAGAAATTGTCTGATTTTGATAGAAAGGAAGGTTTTGGGAACGAATTTGGAGGAAGGATAAAGGTCCAACAAGCCCCAGCAGCCAAGCGAAGCAGAATGCAGGAGTGCAAACCCGTGTTATAGGACCAGAAGTTGTTAGACCTGGCAAAACTGACCCAAGACTCGAAACCCAAACCGAACAACCAGGATCCATACCCTAACTAACACCCGAAATGGGATGAACCGATTTTGACCCAAACACCCAAGGTAAACTGATCCAAAACCGAACGAAATCCGAATTGTAGCATGACCCGAAATTACCCACACCCGAAATGATCCGACCCAATTCAAACTCAAAACGAAGTGACCCGAACCGAAGTGACCCGAAATTGACAACTCGAACCCGACTCGAACCGTACCCATTTTAAAATCGATCTGATTCCTACCCAACTCAATTTTTCCCGAATTAAACCCGAACATGAATATACCCAACCCAAATATAACACGAACCGAAGCATACTCATAAATCATAACCAGCCAACGCAAAACTATTCCTAAATCCCTAAACTTCATTGTTAAGGCCTAGAAGAAAAGCTCCTATTGTAATTTAACAAAACTTTGATAAACAAGCAAATCATAATCTACCTATAACCATAGAGCCTTTAACCAAGTAGGTAAAATTTAATACTTTTGACATATTTCAACCTATTGGTTGTTGCCTTGTTGGCTTGTTGCTAATCCCGTAAGTTGCTAATCTAGTAAGCAGAACTCTTGAAGATATTGACTTCAATTTGGCGAATTATCATAGCAGATCAAAGTTAAATGTCTTGTAAAACAGTCATGTGCTCCTTTAGTTGTGTGACAATAGGCAGTCAATTAAAAGATGAAGTTAAAGCAAACATATAACAAGACGTAAGAATACTGATTTAGTTTGGTTTATGAATGCTGATAGGACATAATGCAATCACTTCAAAATATGAGTGTCATACAATTAGTTTTTAATTGCCTCTCAGATAATGAGATCAAAACCTATTATGAAATTTGGGAGGGAATCAAACATACACAACCCCAAAATCTAAATCCGACAAGTTTCAGAGATAGGATCGACACTAGGTTGTTGTTGACATGAAACTTCGGCTCACTACACACATCATCTAATGCACTAAACAACACTGCAACAGGCAATTCAGAAGTAAAAGCATTCAGATCCCAAAAGATCAGCATGAAGTGAAATACTTCACATTTTGGTATTTGACATAGTAAGGGATAAATATTATCCCTTGTTTCCAGTCCAGGATGACTCTGGTAAATCTGATTTTCTACTTCAATTTGGAAGTTAAAATTGCTGGAAAATGTGAAAAATGAAAGACAATACATGGTCATGATGAACACAAGCATGAAGCTGAAGCTTCTACGAACCTTGTTCGGAAATGTATAAATAACGACTAGGGAAGAAAGATTGAAACCCAGAAAATTGAAAATTCATCGAAAAATGCAATGGGGCAAAGAAGAGTAGAAGGCAAAGTACCAGTGGGCGGTGGCAGCCGACGTGAGGATCGATGAGGCTGTGGGCTCGAGTGGGCGGCTCGATCTGAGCGGTCGGTGGCTGGGCTCGAGTGGGCGGCTCGATCTGGATAGTCGGTGCAAGTGGTGGCTACTCAGCAACAACTCAGGGTCGACGGAGAGGGGTGGCTATGGCCCCTGTGGGAGTCTTGCGAGTTGGAGAGGATCGAGACTCTGAGAGGGGGTGGCCGGTGGCATCGAGCGTCGACCGGTCAACCGTTGAGTAGAATCGGGCAGTTGGCAGTGAAAGAGCAGAGTGTCTGACTGGTGTCTGGAGAGGGGAGAGTTGAGGGTTTTGGTCTTTTGGACATTAGTTTAGTTTTGTTAAAATTATAAAATATTAGAATTTTTTTTAAAGGTTTTAGACTTTGGGGGGAGAATTTGAAAATTTAAAACTCAATTACTTGAGGTTAGGAGGAAAAAAGAAAAATAACTTAAGATTTAAGAGGAAAATTTTACAAATTAAATCAAAGAAAATTTCAGAGGAAAAAATAAAATACTTAATGGTTTTTAATTTTTAATTTGTTAGATATGTAATAAAAATATTAAAATCAATTAGTTGCGTTTAGGAGGGAAAAAGAAAAATGACTTATGACTTAAGAGGAAAATTTTACAAATGAAATCAAAGACAGTTTAAGAGGAAAAAATAAAATAGTTACTAGTTTTTAATTTTTAGTGTGATAGATATGTAATAAAAATATAAGAGATATAATATTTGATCAATATATAAATTAAGAACAGACAAGCATAATTGACAAATTATTAAACTTGTTAGGATCTAGCAGTATTATTTTACTATTTAATTCACTTAATAACTTAATGCATGTTAGGATTATAAAGTTATAATATCATTCTATGACTACCGTCATTCCATAAAAAATACTGCATTAGTGCATCACTGATCTACAATCCTAAATTATCTTCATAACATGTTTAAATTTTAATTCTACATAATCATGTTCAAGAATATATGTTTGCATATGATCTCATATTAACGTGACTCATTTGAATTTTAGACAACTAAATTCCAAGTCTCGAGTTTCGATAACCAACATTCACACTTACATAAATGTAATGATAATTAACACATATAGACATTTGATCTCACAAAGACAAATCAATCTTGATATATGATCACTTAAGGAGCTATCAAAAGAACATTGAATCGATTATTGAAAATGCTGACTTGAACCAACTTGTTTCTTTTGACCAACTCAAACATGACAATTGACAAACATCAAGTTATGAACCAACACCGAGGCCAGAATAAAAATTTTATTATTTTCTTTCTTTTATTGGTCATTTTCAAGGTGTATATATTTTGGCGTTGAGCCTTGCAAATGAGACAATTGACTCATGAATCATGATTGGCGCTAAGTTGGTTAACTAGTTCTGTCATAACATGATCTCAACTGAGATATTTGAAACAATGAAACTTCAGCTAACAGCCCGCAATCCTTTAGATAATTGTACGTCGGTCGTCGCATAACTGTATAAGAATATAAGATATAGGGATACGGATGGGTTGTACTTCAGTACTTGTACTTACTAACATTCATAGTAAATGTATATGTATAAAACTAAGCCAATAAAAAAATTCAATTACAAAAGTTCCTTTTAATTTTACTTAAGCTTTGAAACTTATGTGTGTGTGTGTGTGTGTGTGTGTATACATATATATGTGTGTGTGCGCGCGCGTGTGTGTGTATTGTATGGACGTATAAACAATTAAACGTTAACGTATGAGTCTGAGTGTATGACTTGAAAGAAGAACACAAAATAAATGGGCTTAACTAACTAAATAGATTTTATCTTTTAAATATAATTTAATATTAAAAATGAGCACATTCAAAATATACACTGACCCGAAATTAACCCGAATTAATTTATACCTAACCCGACTTACACTTGACCCGATATTCACCCAAACATTGAACCAAATCCCACCTGACCCAAATAAGACTCGACCTATACCCAATCCGAACTGGGCTACCGTACACAACCCGAAACATACCCGACCCAAACTTCAGTCGAACCCGAACTTGACCCGAACATGACTGACCCGAAAGTGACCCGAACCCGAACTTCACCCGAACCGAACTCGAACCCGAACCCGACTCGAACATGATTGACTCGAAATTGACCCAACCCGTACCCGATCTGATTGACCCATTTGTCAGGTCTAGAAGCTATGCACAGGCTGGTGTACAACCATGCATCATGCCAGTGCATGGGTGCACGGTTCTGCATCCTACCTGTTGTTGCGATTTAACCGGTTTTCAGCCTTTATAAAGGGTCTTTTTCTTTCTTTTTGGAAGAGGCCTTTGCTGTGTTTTTGAGAGGGGCAATTAGGGTTTATCCTAGCCTCCACAAACCCTTTAGGGGAATATTAGATTAGGTTAGTTCTTGTATACATTGTAGAAGATTTTAGATTTGCAATTGAAGACTAAGTTCGTCCTCTCATTTTCTCTTTAATTTCATGCTTTTTAATTTATTTGCTAGTTCAATAGATTACTGTTTTGCTTTGGTTGTTCTTGAGATGGCCAATTGATTCTTGTTTAGGCTTTGACCTAACTGCTTATTCTAGAATTTAGTGATTTTCCTCACGTCCACCAAGTGTTCGATGACATGTTTGAAAGAATTTTCATCCGTGTTTTGGGACAATTGACTTATGCTGAAAGATGAGGTCAATTGTCCAGGGTGGGTAGAGAGAATGACTAGCATTTGGACATAAAAATAGTCTGGGTCCTAGTTAAAAACAGGGTTGCTACTTTTGTAGTTTAATTGAGTTAACCCCATGAAAATAGGTGGTTAGAACAATTAAACTAGCCTTCAACCCTTGAGAGAGGGCTTAGGTTAGCTTTAATGGTAAAACCGATCAACTTTGAATCCTAGCATAACTTGAGAAGGTTAGGGTTTGACTTGATTTGTTAGTTTATCTTAGGTTTAATCATAATCGAAGTCTTTACTCACGTTTTATTAGTTTAGTTTTATTTTCTATCCTTATTTGTTTTGCCTAACTTAAGACGCTTTACTTAGTTCTGGTACTTGGAAACACAATTTCCTGCGAACGATACTCCAAGTACTCAACAATGCACCTTACACTTAAGGTTTATAAATATTAAAACTTTTCCCTAAAAGTTTTTGGTGCCATTGCCGAGGAGTACCTGCTTTTCAATATTGAAGCTTACTTGTGCATTCAAGACTAGGCCTTTATTCGAAAAAAAACCAAAAAAAAAATTAAAAAATGCCAGTTTGTCACTTTCCTCAATATAAGGATGAACTGTTTTGGAGATACTTTGACATATTGCATTCTTTTCATGCTCAATGTGGTTACTATTTTGGATAAGTGGGAAATTTTTGTGCTCGTAATATTGATGAAGCTTGAGATTTGCTTGAGTGGTTGGCTTGGGATACTTATGAATTTAAGACTAGTTGTGTTGATTCTTGCATCCCCTCCCGTTGCATCCTTAACTATGCCCATCTTGTGTGAGAGCATTGTAATCGTTTTGTCATGATAGTAATTCTTGTCCTTATTATGTTTCCACTAATGCTTTTGCTAGACTTTGCCGCATGATTGAGACAATGAATGAGCGACAACTCAAGCTTACTAATTTTATGCAAGAGCATGACCTATCACATGAGATTGACCCTAGGTTTCGTTCCCCTGAGCCTAATGGCAACCTGTGTGCTGATGGCGAGTCTTTTCCTATTCTAGAGTCCGGACTAGAGGAAGTGTTTGACCTTCCCTCGACTACTGTGCCCCTTCTTGCTCTATCCTCACCTAACACCGTTAGGGACAACACTGTATCTCTCATGACCTTTCCTAATCCACCTTACCCTTTAACTCAGTCGATGGGGTTTAGGGAGGATGAGATTTTTAGTATTGATGGCAGTATTGATGAGGATGATTTCTATTGTGAGTCAAACAATATAGCTATTGAGGAGCATGATCCTAATAAGACTCTTACTGGGAGGCCTGGTGTGGATATTGTGTTTACAGTTTTCCCTAGTCCTGATCATGATGACCATGTCTACCCTAATCCCCTCGATATTTTTCATGCTTCTCCTTCATGTTCACTACCCTTCCACTCCTCTGAGTGTCATGATTGGCCACTTGTTGATTCTAATGTTGTGCTTGAGGGGAATAAGGTCGATTATTCGGGGACTTTAGGTACCTTTAGAGGGCATAACCCCTCCCTTAATCCTTACAATCTGTACCTAGAGCAATTGCCTGAAAAAATCATGTTGATTATTACCTTCAACTATTGTACTTATTCTTCCACGGCATTTGATAAGTTTAAGAGAGCACTCATTATCGTTTTTAGATGCATTTTTTTGTGCTCTTACTTGCATCTATCTGAGTCGCATGCTCAGGTGTTCAATAAGCTCCTGTGAGCTTTGACAACATCTGAATTGGTAGCCTGGATCTTGAGAAGATGAGGAGTGGCTGATGCTCCTCGAGCCTCCCATCGCACCATTTTAGAAAGGCTTCGTTTGGGTACAATCAGTATCCAACTTGGTATAATCATCCTAACTCTTCTTCTTTCTTTTTATTTTCTTTATTTTCTTTTGTTTAGTTGTGGATATTAGATTATGTTTAGTTGGGGATATTAGGTTGTGCTTTGTTGGTGATCAACTTTGAGGTGAAATTTGGGATTTTGTTGAGCCAACTGATGACTATGATCACCTTTTTGCTTTGTTTTCTTTTTTTGTGTGTTTTATGTTGTGTGATTTGTGTTTGTGATTTTGTTTTCTTTGTTTTTGTGTGTTGTTGTGGTGGTAGTGACTCCTCGACTTCCAATGAGGACATTGTGACATTTAGGTGTGGGGGTGGGAATTCATATGCCCTTTTGTGAATATTTTTGTGAAAATTTTTCACTTTTGTATAGTTTTTCTTTTTGGCTTTGGGGAAGCTTCGTACTATTCTAATAAGCTTATATCCCCTCTACCTTGACTATTAACTTGCATACAAGCATGATGTGCATGATAGATTTCCATCCTCAATGTGTCATTCTAGGCCCTAATTCTAACCCCACTTGTTCATTATCGATGTGTAATGCAATCCTTATCTATACCACCATCATTAGCTTACGGTCGTAGTCTTCCATGATTGGCTCTTTCACTTGTCTTCATTTGTTTGCTTTTCAAAAAAAAAGAAAAAAGAAAAAAGAAACTGAGAAAAAGAAAAGAAAAAAATATTGAATGACAGCTATCCATTTGAGGCATGCGCTACTCGGTGTTAGCCTTGGATGCAATATTGCTACTAGGTGCTACCCTTTGAAGCAATACTGTTACTGAGAAAGCTTGCATTCTGTGTTATTAAGCCAATAATGTAGCTTGTGTCAGTCAAGTGGGATTGAGTTGATTCTAGTAAGCTTGAGTCCTAAGATGATGATGCACTTGCACATCGAGCACTATGATGGATTTAAAGTTTTGATGTACAGTGGGGTGAAAAGTTAGTGCTTTGCTGTCATCTATGGGGATAGAGAGTCTTGATGTGTACACCACGTCCATGTGCGGGCTAATATCTTTGTTACAAGAGTAATTTGGTTGGTTATAACTTATACAACTTTCTCTCTTGTATATTTTTGTGTTTTGTTTGTAAACCCAAAAAGATTTTCTATTTTTCTTTCTCTTTTTTAAGATTTTGTGGGTATATCTTCTGCAAATCCTCACGAGACATCACTCGTCCACTTAGGGAACCAATGGGTTTTAAGGGTTTGTTGCATACGTTAAATACAACCGTGATTCCTACGACAGTGAGTTAAGTTCCTAGATTAGTTTTTATTTTTGTTTTGCTCGAGGACGAGCAAAAGGTCAGTATAGGGGTATTTGATAAACATTTATTTGACCTGGTTTTAGCCCTTATTTGATCACTATTCCTGATGGTTTTTATATCGAATTTAGATGAGAAAGTGTCAAATTAACTTCAACTCATATTGTGTTTATAAAGTGGTTTGTCTAACTTTCAGGAGAAATTGTCTGATTTTGATAGAAGGGAACGCTTTGGGAACGAATTTGGAGGAAGGATAAAGGTCTGACAAGCCTCGGCAGCCAAGCGAAGTAGAATGCAGGAGTGCACAACCGTGCAGCAGGGCTAGAAGTTGTGCACGGGCTGGTCCACAGTCGTACGTCCTGCCAATGCGTGGGTGCACAACCGTGCGTCCTCGAAGCACAACCGTGCATCCTACCTGTCGTTGCGATTTAAGCTGTTTTAAGCCTTTATAAAGGGGTTGTTTCTTTCTTTTTGGGAGAGGCCTTCGTTGGGTTCTTGAGAAGGCAAATTAGGGTTTATCCTAACCTCCACAAACCCCTTTAGGGGGAGATTAGATTACGCTAGTTCTTGTATACATTGTAGAATATTTTAGATTAAAGTTATTCTTCTCCTTTTCTCTTTAATTTAATGCTTTTTAATTTATTTGCTAGTTCAATAGATTATTGTTTTGCTTTGGTTTTAATATTTGTTTGTGAATTAAAGCTTTGATTTTTTGTTGTGATTTGTTCTTGAGATGGCCAATTGATTCTTGTTTAGGACTTGAACTAACTTGTTTATGCTAGAATTTAAAGATTTTCCTCGTGACCACCAAGTGTTCGATTAAATGCTTGAAAGAACTTTCATTCGTGTTGTGGGGCAATTTCCTTATACTAAAAGCTGAGGTCAATTGTCTAGTGTGGGTAGAGAGAATCACTAGCATTTGGACATGAAAATAGTCTGGGTCCTAGTTAGATCTAGGGTTGCTACTTTTTTAGTTTAATTGGGTTAACCCCATGAAAATAGGTGGTTAGAACAGTTAAACTAGCCTTCAACCCTTGAGAGAAGGCTTAGGTGAGCTTGAATGGTGAAACCGATCAACTTTGAATCCTAGCATAACTTGAGAAGGTTAGGGTTTGACTTACTTTGTTAGTTTATCTCATGTTTAATCAAAATCAAAATCTTTGTTTGTGTTTTAGTAATCTAGTTCTATTTTTTATCCCTATTTTTGGCCTAGCTTGAGATGCTTTACTTAGTTCTGGTACTTGAAAACACAATTTCCTGCAGACGATACCACAAATACTCAACCATGTACCTTGCACTTGGTGTTTATGAAAATTCAAACTTTTCCCTAACAGTAACCCATCGGAAGGGGACATATGTTCTAAGGGCAACAATGTCTCCAATGTTGGTGTGGAGGTTGAAGGGAGGACAAGTACACCGGCTTCGTCAAGGTCGGGAGAGCCCTTGCATAGGAATAATAATGTCTGAGTTATGGGTATGGATAAGACTGAGAATAATGTCAGGTGCGATAGCGCCTAAGCTTACCCCCTCTTGGGATGCCCCTTTTCTTTTCCCGTATGTTAATGAATCATAATACAAATCTATCTATTTCTGCGAGACGGAGGACTACATGTTTGTATTCATTCGTATCTTGGTTTGGAATGTACAAGGAACCGATAGCGTTTTCTGAACGTTTTAAAGGAGCATATTCGAGTTCAAGAGCCACAAATTCCAGCTTTGCTCAAAACCCATGTCTGTGGAATAAGGGCAACTGAGATTTGTGATAAAATAGGTTATTCAGGTTGTTTTTGAGTTGAGGCTAGGGGTTTTCAGGAGGGCCTTTCGTTGCTATAGAGAAAGGAGGAGCTCCGGATGGACTTTGTTAATTCTCATGAACTGTTCATCATAATGCAAGTGAGGCTAAAAGGAGCTGGGCCTTGGTTCTTCGCAGCGGTCTATGCGAGCCCTAGTCAACCCTTGCCAGAGGTGCTATGGAGAGAATTGTCCCAGTTCATTGAAAGCGTTAATGCACCCTGGTTTCTTGCGGAGGATTCCAATGATACTATTAATTTGGATGAGCGTGATGACCATGGTGGATTGGACATGGCTCGAAGATGCATTTGATTTAAGAATTGGGCTGATAATAACCGGTTGATCGACATTGGCTTCTCGGGCCCAAGATTCACCTACATAAGAGGGCTTACTTCGACAGCAAGGAAAAGTGCAAGATTGGATCGGGATTTTTGTAACTCTCAATGGAGAACTAGATTTCAAGAAGGTGCGATTCGACACTTGTTGAGAAGTCATTCGGATCATACTCCATTGATTATTAGTACATGCGGTTTTGCTTTGCTGTCTCAGTCAGCCAAACCTTTTAAGTTTCAGGTGGCTTGGACTTTGCATAATGAGGTTGGCAACTTCCTGAGTAGTCAATGGAACGCTGCTGCTCCTCTAGTTCCTATGTTGGGTCGTCTAGTTTCAGAGCTATTCATGTGGAATAGGGAGGTTTTGGTAAATATGTTCAGGCAGAAGTAGAAGTTATGGGCTAGACTCAAAGGTATTCAACTGAAGCTCTGTATAGGGGGCCCGAGATATCTTTTCAAGTTAGATACCAAGCTTGAGCAAGAATCGGATGAAGTGCTAAGCCAATTGGAAATGTTTTGGTTTTAAAAATCTCTTTTCGAAACGCTATGAGACGGCATCGCAACACAAGATTTTTCCATACATATACTATTATCAAAAGAAGAGTGAACAGGATTGAGAGCCATCAGAGACCAAACAAAGGTTAGGTTATTGACCATAATCAAGTGAAACAGGTGGTATTGAATTACTTTTCTGACGTTTATTTAGAGCCACATATGGAAGAAGCACCTACTCTTATGCCTTCTGGTCTATTTCCTCGTATCGGTGAGGAGTTAGAAGCTTAGCTTGCAAGACCACATGTGTTACAAGAGGCTCTTGAGGTACTGAATCTAATAATCCTTATAAGGCCCCGGGGCCAGACAGTTTTCATGTGTTTTTCTTTTAAAAATATTGGAGTCTGGTGGCTTCTAATGTATGTGAAATGGTACTTGGAGTGCTCTATGTCCAACATCTTCCAGAAGGGGTTAACAATACCTTTATTACTCTCATTCCGTAGGTGGACCATCCTAGTTGCTCTCTTAATTTAGGCCAATTAGCTTATGCAACGTAGTATACAAGTTGATAACAAAATGCATTATGCAAAGGCTTAAGGCGGTGCTCCCTTAGTTGATCTCTGCTGTGCAAGGTAGTTTTGTACTAGGCTACCAGATTGGGGACAACATTATTATTATGCAAGAGGTCCTTCGCTCAATACGGAAGAAAACTAGAGCCAAGGGATACATGGAAATTAAATTGGACCTGGAGAAAGCTTACAACAGGCAACGATGGTCCTCTATTAGGGATATCGGGTTAGATATGGGGCTCCCTCAAGGGATGATTGAGGTCATCATGCCATGTGTTACCTCCTGCTCATTCTGTATCCTATGGAATGGAGATCCTACAAAAAGATTCCAACCAACTCGGGGTATTAGATAGGGCGATCCACTCTCCTCATACTTGTTTGTGGCATGCATTGAGCAGCTATCCTAGTTAATTGACACTGAATATTGCATGGGAAACTGGAAAACTTTCCCTACCCGTAGAGTGGGACCAAAAATCTCTCATTTGCTTTTTGCAGATGATGTAGTCCTCTTTGTTGAAGCTATAATTGAGCAAGCTGTTGTTATGAAGAGGTGTCTTGATTCTTTATATGAAGCATCGGGACAGAAGGTTAGTACTCAGAAATCTAGTGTGTATGTCTCCCCTAATACGGACTTGGTTGTGGCTAGAGATATTTGTGATACTCTAAGTATAACTCAGACTAAGGATTTGGGCAACTATTTAGGGGTGCCAACCATAAACGGAAGAGTGACAAGGGCTACGTACCCAAGTGTACTGGACTGTATTGATAAAAAAACTTGCTGGTTGGAAGATGAGGTTGGTTTCCTTGGCGGGACGGGCAACCTTGATCCAATCCTCTCTCAACTCTATTCCAGCTTAGACTATGCAAACGGCTAGAATGTCCAGAACTATCTGCGACGACATTGACAGAAGAGTTAGAAGATTTCTTTGGGTGGGCACCTCTATTGAGCGGGAAATCCACCTTGTCTTGTAGGAAAATACAACTAAACCTAAGGCGCTAGGCGAATTAGGCATCCGGGCTATGAGACAATTGAACGTAGCACCATTAATGAAAGTAGGTCGGCACATGATTTCTAAGCCCAACAAGTTGTGGGCTAAGGTTTTGAGAGGGAAATACTACAAAGGGGGTGACCTTGACCACATAAATATCAGCAGCAGCTGCTCTAATGTCTGGAGAGGGGTCATGGAGAACTATAGCAAATTTGTATAAGGGGATAGCCTCGGCTATAGAGGATGGGCGTACAACTAAATTTTGGAGTTAGGCATGGGCAACCAATGAGTCGCTTATGCTTCGTGTCACTGCGCCACTCCCACTCAAGAATAGGAGAAGTTGGAATGTGATTACTGGTCAACTGAGTTCGGTTGGGATTAGGATAGGCTTGCACATTTTCTGTCTTATGATACCCTGCAGAGCATCAATACATATATTGTAGACCTAGGAGTTTATACTCCCAGGTACACATGGACGACCAATTCTAGCAAGGAGAAAGATGAAAATCCAAAAAATTAAAAATTAAAAACAACAAAACAACCGCCACACCGCCACTTCCCATAACCGTCGCCTGTCCACTTCCCTGAACTTCAGTTCACCAGCACTCCAGCAACTACTCGAATTCTGTCTGACCTCAGTTTCTTCCACCATCAATGCGAGAGCAAACTTCCAGAGCATCAACAATGCATAATATCAAGCAACAAAGTCCACTTTCAACAGGATAAAACACAAACAGCAAAAACTCAAGTATCAGAGGTGAATCATCAACCATGGTAGATGCAGAGGAATGCGTGCAGGCTAAAGATGCTACTAACCCCAAAAATTCCACGAATGACAACAGGGCAAGAAAATCTAGAGTTACCCTCACATACAAGAGGAAATCCAGGTAAGTTATTATATGATTTGTGTCAAAAATTTTGAAAGAAACCACAAAATTGAAGCTTAAAATGCTTGAGTGATTGGGTATGGAGGTGTCATGTGATTGGACAATTGTTAATGAACCAAAACAACATATTAATGAACAAAAACAAAATTGAAGCTTGAAATGCTTGAGTGATTGGGTATGGAGTTTTGATGGATTGTGACACTGTGGATGAGTTCAATTTTTTATGGGAGAGGTATGTACTTGTTGAAGTGTATTGCTAGTAGTGTAACCTATTTCAATATAAACCTTATCTCAAAAGTGAACACTGTTCACAATCCTCTTTCTGCGTGTTCACTGCAATCTTGAGTATTGTTCATTTTTGATGTTTTGAACACATGTTGTCATGCATTAAGAGTTTGCAATGTTGTATACATTATGCCTTTAATTGTTGTGTGATTGTATTTCATACTGCTTACATGGTTCATTTTTCATTTTTGTTGCTTTTTATTAGAACATGCATGTTTTGTTTCATTAAATGGTATGAAGCATATTGTGGGTAGGCTATTATAATTTATATGTATCCTATATTGGACTTCTTCTATAGTAAATCGTGTGCAAGTCTTTTCTTGTCATATATTTAGAGGACTAGCTGGGATTAGTCTATAAGGTTTGTATATGTGTATGGTCTAATTGGTTTATTTTTACTCTATTGCTGGTTCACTACGCTATTTAGTATTGTTCACTGTATACTATATTTCGAATTGGAATTATGTTTTGATGAAATTATGTTTTTTACTATGTATTGGTTTTTTTTTTTTTGGCAATGTGTGTTGTTGGTTATCTGCTTCTTTTGGTTTGCTTACATTTGCTTGTGTTTTGTTTCATTTATTCATAACTGTTTATGCAACTTTACCTTTAGTATTTGTAAGTTCACTACACGTGATTTTAGTATGTATGCGTTTTTTCAATTATTTTGCGCTATTATATATGCTTATGAATTACATGTTAAATTTCAGCATGATGGAAAAATGGTTGTCATTAATGAGCTACTTATAGAATATGTGTAACTAGATGCAAGTAGATGTAATGTATTCTTACTTCACTAAGTATATTGAATGAGTTCATTGAGTGACTACTGAATGTTCACTATAAATTGGTATATGTGTAACTTGTAATTGATTAACTAGGGGTTGTTGTTAATTAGTTCACTAAGTACAATGCTTGAGTTCACTGAGTGGCTAATGAATGTTCACTTTATATTTTGATTTGCATTGAAACTAAATGCAAAATTGCCTTCATGTGTAACAGTTGGAGAATTTGTATATTTGTAACTTGTAATTGATTCACTATGGGTTATCAATTAGTTCATTGAGTACAACAATAGAGTTCACTAAGTGACTTATGAATGTTCACTATAGATTTTGGGTGGCATTGAAACTAAATACAAAATTGCCTTCATGTGTAACAGTTGGACAATTTGTATATGTTTAACACATAAATGATTCACTATGAGTTGACAATTACTTCACTGAGGACTTGACAAAGTCACCTATAAAAGGTGCAAACAAAGGGAATGTGGCAGTGGTAATTGAAAACTAGGTAGATTGCATTAGTTCACAAAAGAAATGAAGAAGGTTCACTATATAATGAATGCAACCAGCTTCTTTTACAATATGTGATCCTCACTATTTAGTTCACCATGTAAATGAAGCCTGTTCATGATTGCCCTTAGTGTATGCTGACTATATCACTAAATAATTTAGTAAAGAACACAATCAAACATACTACTTCTGTCCATATGCAAGTCTTATTCAGTACACTATAAAGTTTGCACCGCTCACTGAGTTGACTAGGAAGTTTTATTTAACATGGGTATTCTTTCATGTTCAGTGCCACCATAGTTCACTATAACATATTAGGTCGTTCATCATAGAGCCATTCGTAGTTCACTATAACCAGCTCCGTACACATGAATATACTTAACCTCTTGCATTTTCTATGACATGCAGGTGTTTTTTCCCATACTTCAAGACCATCATTTTTTTGTCCCCTGTTATGGCTTTGGAGGCAAGAAAGTAATTGTACTTGACAATCGCTTGAATGGAGAGAATGCCACATCAAGATATAAGTATTGTGCGATGGCCATAGTAAATATACCTGAAACTCTTCTGTTGACTTACTTAGTAATTACAAAGATTTTGATGAAACACAAAATTAGAAATTAAGGTGTTGCATTCAAAAGATATAACATATGAAAAGAGAAGCAATATATAGTTGTAGAATCATATTAAAAATTATGAAGAAAAAATGAAAGATTATATGCATATCATAATTATTTTCTTGAATATTATCGAAGATCATGTGCATATTTAATTTATGTGATTGAAAAGATTGTATGCAAATATGATTAAAGGCAAGATATTATTATGCTAGGCAAATGTGGAAAATATTAATTAAAAGGATTTTATTTGATTAAATATCC
>JACYFF010002017.1:59841914-59860787 GCA_017589665.1 Selenicereus undatus
TATTAATATTCTTGCAATATCAAATTTGTATTTTAAATTTGATCTCATAAAGATTATATTGCATGATTTTATATTGCCCTTATTTGAATATTCTAGCAATATTGTTAATATACTTGCAATATCAAATTTGTATTTTAAATTTGATCTCATTAAGATTATATTACATGATTTTATTTTGTTGCCAAGCTTCAAAAAGATTTACATGTTCAAAAGGCAAGAGAAGAGATTGTGAGCAAATAATTTCTTATTGGAGAAGATCACAATATCAAATCAAATTATATGCAGATAACTTCCTTCTTGGACAAATCGGCATATGGCTACTCAATGCTATAAATAGGGGCTGAAGGAAGAAGATAAGTATTCAAGAAATCAGACAAGCAAGTTGCAATCCTACTACACTGAGCTATACATTTGCCAATCTCTTTGAATCTCAAATTGTAATCAAAAGTCTTGAGAGACCTTGAGGAATTCTTATTGAGGAGTGAACAACGGAGTTGGTGTGAGGTCACAACTCCTCCCAAGCTTAAATCAGTGGTTGGTTTAGGTAGTTGGGATCTTTAGAGTGTGGTGCTCTGAAAGAAAGTGTGAAGGTTCATCTTAATAAGAAAAGTAGAGTGTTGAATCCTAGAGTTGGATAACTCTAGGCGGGGATTAAGCCTGATTGAGGCCCAACCTCGTTAAAATATCCTTGTGCATTGTCTCCCTTCAAATTTTGCATTTTGATTTCAACTTTAAATTTATTTTTGCAATCACGCTATTCACCCCCCTCTAGGGCGATCTGAGTCTTCATCTTCCTTGTTATCTACTCCTTCAATGGGAAATGGTGGCCATTCCAAATCCATAATTTTTGTATTACTTTGACGATCAATTAACAATATGACATGTCTTCTATCAGTTGGGTCTTGACGAAAACAAAGTAATTTATCGGTATGTATGGCCTGGGCGAGTGAGAATAATGACTCCTGAAGGTTGGACCATCAATTAAAGAGTGCCAATCTTTGCAAACACTCTTGAATCTTGAAGGGGATTTAATGGATAATCTCAACAAAATTTGAATTTCTAGTTCTTCTGATAAGGATGTTTTCACCTCCATTCCTATTAGTAAAATAGATATAACAAGGTTGAGAAAATATACAGGAAGGAATTAACAAGTGGTGGTGTGAAAAGTTATAAATAGACCTATTTCAAGGATATTTGACAACATTTCGAGTAATTGGAAGTTGTAATTACGATAAACATGGAGCTTAAATTTAGGATACTATAAAAGTATTTGAAAACAGGGATATCTAGCCTTCAAATTTTGAAATTATATATAATGCTATCACTTAATTTAAAAGTCGTATATTAAGTATTGCTTACATGACAAAAGATAAGGCTTGTTAATTATACGTGTCCATAAGATTGCACTCAATGAAATGTCAACAGCTATGACAATAATATATAAAAAGGGTTTTTCTATGCCAATAATTTGAATTCTTGGGGTTTTGATGCAGGTAGTCTGAAATACTGTGAACAGTATGAGTTTTTTGAAATATTTATTTTGTATAGTACATGGGTGATTTTAGATTGCACTTTTTAAGCAATTTGAACCTGCAAATGAATATTTGTAATTTAAATGTCATATGTTTGAGTTATTTTAAGCGCAATATCATCTAAAATTATTTGAAAAATACAATATAAAATTATCCTTGTACTATCAAAAATAAATATTTCAAAAAATCAGATTAATTGAAATTCGTGTTCTAAATTAGATTATTGACATTCAACCCCCAATAGTTTAAATTATTGGCATCTATAAACTTTAATATTAATTTGTTACAAGCATGTTCACGGTAGTATTTTTATTTTGTACAATATACCCCTAGTTTAGAATTACCCACTACCAGATCTTCCTCTCTCCGTTATAACGTTGGTTCCCCCCCCCCCCCAACTTTTGTTCTTGGATCCTCCATTTTGCTGGAGTCGAGTTACTGTTGGGCCACTTAGGGGTAGCGCTCTCCCATCATAGATTTTGTCCATTTATAAGACTCGAACTTGAGACCTTACTTAAGGGGAACAATTGCCAAATCATTTGAACCAACCTTTGTTGGTCCCCCCGCCCCCCAACTTTAATTTCCCTTAAACTAGACATTAGTTAACAAATTTTTTCCCATCCTCGTGCCCTTTCACCTCTCACAGTCTGACATCACCAATGGCTAAAGTTATAGCAAGTGTTTCGTTGTTCGCTGTTTGGCTAGTTTTTTTTATCGAAATTGCTTGTTTGAGAGCATTTTTGCTATTTGACTGAGTCAAAAACTGTTTTAAGTGTTTGGTTAATAACAAACGATTTGGAATGACTTTTTGGTCCCATAAAGCAGCTTCTCAAGAAGCTCAACCAAACAACTTTTTCAAATGACTATTTGCATTTTGGTTCCAAATGACCTTAATGCCCAAAGATTGACCTAATTAAATTACACCAATCACTATTTCTGATAAAAAAGTTAAATCATTTATGTCAATTAATTTTACATAATATATATTTTAAATATCATGTAAATTTCACTTTATATTGCAAAATAAAAATAGACTAATAAAGAAGTTCTATGTACAAATAAAAAGCAAACAATGTTATGGGTAGTAGATCTTGTGGAAGTTTTACTTCGAAATATTAAAAAGAAGATTAGATCAATATAATTAAGTACAATTAACAGAATAGGACTTTATGAATAAATGTTATTGTATGTATTACTTCAATTTTAATTCATAAATATTCAGAACAAAATTGAATACTAAACAATAAAATACATGTGTATATAAATAATAAAATACATTTTACGATACAAAAGTAATTTTATGAAACAACTTTTACATAAATAGCTAATTTCACCAAACACTTTTTTGCAAACAGCTGATACAAATAGCTATCGGAAACAACGAATAACAAACAGCTAACAACAATTTGCCAAATAGGGCCACAAACTAAACACTCTATGATCAGGTCATCATACAGTACCAAATTGACTAGCCTACATCACTATCGAATGAGCCTTCGCAATCACGATTCTTTGTGGAAGCCATCATAGCCAAGATTTATCATGGCCATGAATCTTACCACTCCCCAACCTTTCCTTGCTCTAAGAGCATTGCCAATAGAGTTCCAATTTTCGGAACTCTAGCCTGCCACATCAACAAAAGTTCCACAATTTTGGAACTTGCATTCCATCACTTCTCCAACAAATGGAACTCAATTGTAATCATCCAATAAAAATACTTGTCATGGACCCACTTCATAACACACAACCTATTTTTTTAATCATATAAAAATTATATATTACTTCAAAAAAAAAAAACAAAAAAATAATAAAAAATATATCAAAACTGCCACGAGAGGGGGACCGTACTGGCCTGGTGACTCGCGTGTCCCCCCCTCATTTCTCCTTGCTGCCAGAGAATTTTTCCCATGCTTCTTCCACGCGAGCCCCACCTTTTACACGGGAGGCAACCATTGCCACTGCTCTAAGGCCATCCCCAGCCAAGGGACCGCATGCCACTATTGGCCCCACATGGGACACAAGCATCATCGAAGGGGGGGCAAAACTCCGACCAGTTCCATCCCTCGTTCCTTTTTTTTGGACGTATTCACAAGCAAAACACAGCGTTTGGTAGCAGATCATAGAAGGGAGCGATGCACTTTGATCTAGGCTGGGCAAAAAAAAAAAAGAAAATATGGCAAATATAGCCATTGGACCGTGGGTACATGTGTGTACTGGATGTGGTGCAATATAACTGTTGCAACCCAATGGCTATATTGTAATTTTTTTTTGAATGATTAATTAGTGTATAAATATGAAGTTAGTATTGTAAAAAATCAAATCTCAAATTTCCTCCCAATCTCTCAATTTGAAAATTTGTCATTGTAGCTATAATTATTTTAGAAATTTTGTTCAATCTCTTTGGAAGTGAAGAAGCAAAAATTATGGTAAGTGCAAACTAATTATGCTTTAGCTATGTTTATGTTTCTTAATTAAATAATTTTTTTGAGTTGTATATTTGAACTAATAACTTTCCTTTATGGTTTTGTTGTTAGAGAAATTTGGGAAGTGTTTCAAAGTTGACGAATCAAGATAAAAGTCAAGTAATGTGAAGAAATTTGTAAGAAAATTTTCTTACGCATATTTATTCTTAATTGTACGTTTAAATAAATAAAGTTTTTCTTAAAATGTTGGAAATTATATTGTATAAATATGAAATGCATAAGTTAATTATTAAAAATAATATGTGTAATTTGTAAGTTTTAAACTATGATGTTGGAATGAATTGTTTGATACATTTCACACAAGTTAGAACTTAGTACAATTTTAAGAAAAGGAATTGCTAGATTTGAGGATCGAGATGTTATAGAATTCATGTGTTATGAGTTTAATTTGTATGTTCATATGTTTAAAAGTTTATGTTATCATGTGTATTTTAAATTGAATATTGATAAACCTCTAATTTCACCATTTGGACTCTTTAATTCCACCAACCTTTTCCATATATTCTCTAAGATTAGTGGAAGATTTGGCAAAAATTTTCTCCTCTTTGCACGTGATCATCTTATTCGAACTGCATCTCCTTTTTGAAGGTGTGTTGGCCTTAATTGGAAGAATTTCAGTGCCTATTGGCTTAAAAATGAACAAGCAATAATACTATGGAAAGGAATGACGTTCGATGATCGACTGGAAGGGTTCAAGGCATAAGGATCAAAGGGAAGACACTTACATGGCCAGTCGTGCATGTAAACATGGTTGTGCAAGTCAGAAATTGAAGCCAGAAAGTTGCACGGCTATGCACCTGAGACAAAAAGTTCCTATAGAGTTGCACAGCTAGTCGTACGTTTTTCCATGGTCGTGTGTTTCTCATTTTTTCACGGCTTAATTGTTTTTCAAGGGCTGTTTTGGGACATCTTTGGCTCTTAGGCAATTTCTAAGGGTTTTTAGACAATTTTCTCGGTACTTTTGGATTGAGTTGGCTACCATTGAAGTTCGTTCTACTTTCCCCATACGATTAATTCAAGTTTGTTTCTTGATTCTCTCTCTACTCTTCATTGTTATTCTAGGGTTTTGTGTGAACCATGTTCATTGTGATTATGGTATTCAATATGATTCTAGGCTAAATTCCCCAACTTAGGTAAGGATTAATGCCGATTATGTTTAAATCATGATTTAGCCCCAAAACCCTTACTTTCCGGATGTTTGTATTCATGATTTCTACTATGTGCACCATGTGTTCGACGAATTACTCGAAAGAGCATTCTTTCATTTTTGTTCGGGTTTAGGGGAGCATTGAATAACGAAACATTTACCGAGCATGACTTAGTAGACAATTAGGATTTTGATATTAAGATAATTGAAGTTCTAATTGAGATTATGGAGCGTAGACCTTGAAATCCTTTAACTTAGTACCATGAAAATAGGTGGCTTTGGTTCTAAGATTAGTCTTCGACCATTGAGAGAGGAAGGAGATGGGCTTGATTGGCAATCCATCCATTCATAATGCATGCTTGGTTTTGTTTGATGGGGCTAGTAATTGATTCGCTAACATAATCGTGTTGTTAATTCCAACCTAACTGTTTTAATTCTTTGATTTCTTAATCCCATTCTTAGTTGCTACTGCTTTCTTAGTTGTTAGTTAAAGCTCCATATTCGATTTGCCTAGATTGAGTGTTCAGATTAGTTTTGGTACTTGAAAGCGAGTTCTTTGTCAGATCGACCCGTACTCTTCATGCACCAGCTACAGCTACGTTGTGCGCTTACGGTTTTAACTGTAACAAGTTTTTTGCGTCGTTGTCGGGGAAGTTGTTTTCTTCAATATCAGAACCGGTTAACATACTCTAGACTACGCTTTTATTTCTCTTTTTGTACTGTTTAGTTCTTCCTTATTCTTGCTAGATACAGTTTATGCTTGGGTAGTGTTTATTTCCTATACACAAGAGGAGTTAAGGGAACCAAAACCTTATCCCATTCAATCCTGAGATCAAAGCAATCGCACGATAGCGATGTGGAGAAGCTAGAAGAAAGAAGAAGGTGGAAGTCGTGATGGCTAAGCGAGACAGCAAAGTGCTTCAAGACTATGCCCCACAGCAAGCTTCGGGCATTACTTCATCCATTGTTAGCCCCACGATTCAAGATAACAGTTTCAAGCTCAGCACTGCCCTTATAAATTTCGTGGAGAGGGATCAGTTCAGCGGACAGCCCTCAGATAACCCCAATGTGCATCTTCGCAAATTCTTTGCGAAGTGTGATACTATCAAGCTCATCGGGGTGTCCACCGATGCGATTCAACTGCGGCTCTTTCCTTTCTCACTGAAGGATTGAGCTAGTGACTAGCCGCAGAATGAGGAGCCCAACTCATTCACTACTTGGGAAGTTTTTTCCAAAGCCTTTGTAAATACTTCCCGCTTGGCTAGACTACAAAGCTAAGGACATACATCACCTAGTTTGCTCAGCAGGATGGGGAGTCCCTATATGAGGCTTCGGATAGGTTTAAGGACCTTCAACGGCACTCCCCCATCATGGTGTTCCGAACTGGCTCTTAGTCTAAACATTCGACAATGGGCTAGAGCAGTCAGTGAAGATATTAGTGAATGCTGCAGTAGGAGGCACTCTCACGGGGAAGTCCATAGAAGTTGCAAAGGCTCTGTTGGAAGAGATGGCTTTGAACAATTACCACTGGTTGAGTGAAAGAGCCGCCCCAAAAAGGAGTGGTGGGAGGTATGAGGTCGATGCTATGACACTTCTAGCCAGCAAGTTAGATGCCTTGGATGCCAGCAAGTACTCCTCCCATTCCCGGAAGTTCTTTGGGTTCACTAATAAGAGTTTATGCTTTTTGTAAGACTTGTGGTGTGTAGGGTCACACATATGTCAAGTGCTATAATGTTCCCTCTACCATTAAGCATGCTAACATTTTGCATAGCTTAAACCCTCCACCACATAATTATTCCCACTGCATTACCTACAGTCAAGGTTGGAAGAGTCACCTCAATCCTCTCTATAAGAACCCTATGCAGCCGCCCGGTTTCCAATATAGAGCTCCTTACAACCCACCCCATCCACCTCCTCAAACCAAGTCTAACTTCGAGAGCCGCATGGAGCATTTCATAGCAACCCAAACTAAGACTATGAAGCTCTTGGTGAGTCGATCAACCAACTGACCTCCAAGTTTGATGTTATGGTCTCACACCAGAAGGCAACCGATACCCAGATCGCTCAGATAGCTCAGTAGTTTACTCATCTATCTTGACCTTGAGGGCATATACTAGGTCAGCCTAAGACCAACTCCAAGGGTCATTCCAATGCCATTTCTGCAATTGAAGAGGGGTTAGAGGAGAGCCCCTTAATGGTTCTCCAGGAGATAGTTTCATTTCCTAATTCTGTAGGAACATAGGGGAGGAAGAAAAAGAGAGTTCGAGCTCTAATGGGAAGATTAGTCCTTCAGCTTCAATTTGCCTCTATAATCTACCCGTAGGGCTGGCAAAAATTCGGGTCCGGGTAATTCCAGGTTGGGACAAACCGGAGAATCAGACAAAAATGGCATACCCAAACGTTGTTCGAATTTTAATTCGCACATCTAGACCATACCCGAACCCGGACCCGGATGTCTGGATGTCCGATTTTAACATTGACAAATCCACTCTCAATCAAGCGCATGTTTGCATTCAATTTGCATACAAATTAAAATCTGAGCCTGGAAATTCAACAAACAAAATACAACCACCAACCAGTATTACAACTATCTATATATATATTGCAAACCAGTTACAATTTACTGATTCACAAATTTGAAATACCAAATCAAGCTCATTAATAAATTGGTGGGTGTCTATATCGAAAGGATATCACATAAATCAATCAGTTTAGAAATGTGCCCCACCCCCTATTTATCAAGCTACTTTCTTTGGACCTTCAACCCGTTAAAAAAACTCCTATAAGTGCCAAACAAATAAAAATCAAAACAATCAAACAATGAGAAACCAAAATTAATTCATTCACATATTCACAATGTAAACAATTAAAGCCCCATCTGTTTATTTAGCGTAATCAAACTTCAGCTTAGAAAAACATGATGATAACAAATAAACAAACAGCTTCAGCACCCAAATATGATCGCATTGAATTCAATGTCATTTTGAATCTCAAAAACCGCTTTCAAACAACAAGGAAAAGGAAAAACAAAGAAAAGAAGGACACGAAAACCTTCATTGACACATTCAGAAGATAGTTAGGCATAGAACCAACATCATGAAAAGCAAGTTTAGGAGAGAGAGTTAGCATACCCTACCCTGGAAATAAAATAAGAAAAGGGAAAGTTCAATCAAATTCGATTAATTAAATTTGCCTAAACCCATCTGTGTGAGAGCCACTAGCCAGGGCGGCTAGCCAAGGCGACGTCACTGGGTGCCTACGTGAGAGCCGAAAGGAGGAGGCATGGGAGGCATTGGAGTCGAGAGAGAAATGAGAGGAGAAGTTTGGATTTGGAAAGTGAGAGGATATATATGATTCTAGGTTTTCAATATTTCAATTTTTAAGCACACACTTATTTTCGCCAGGCCAAGCATTTCCCAAAATCAAATTTTTTTTAAATCTTCCCCCTTAATCAGCCAAGCCCAAGAATTGTGGCCTCAGAAATCTGGGTCCGAACATTGTCTAATTGTCCGAATTTTTTCGTACCCACATGTTTTCACAAATTCGGACAAATAGGACCCAGATTGAGAAACCCGGACCCGACCCGATTTTCAATCCCGATATGTCCGAATGTCTGAATGTTAAATTTAGACATAAAAATGATGTCCATTTCTGATTTTTTTCGGGTCGGATAAATTCGGGTAATCGGGTCAGACAGTATTTTGCCTGCCCTATCCACCTGTACCTTTCCCTCAGATAGTGGCGTGGTCCAAGCTATCTAAGCTTGAGCCAAGATTTGCATGATTCTTGGATGTTTTGAGGAGGATATATGTTAGTGTTCCTTTCTTGGAGGCTTTCAATAAAACACTCACCTATCTGAAATTTTTGAGAGAGCTTCTTTCCAAGAAAAGAGAGCCTGGAGAAGCTTTAGTGGCTCCCATTAGAGAAGCCTGCAGCGTGATTTTACAGAGACGGTCACCATCAAAGTTGCAGGAACTTGGTAGCTTCTCCATCCCATGCTGCATAGGGGATATGCAGATTGAGAGAGCCCTCTGTCATTTGGGAACTAGTGTAAGCCTAATGCCTCTCTCTCTACAGGAAGCTAAAATTGCTGGACCTGACACCCATCACTATATCTATTCAGCTAGCAGATTGCTCCATTAGACAACCTATAGGTATTTTGGAGGATGTTCCAGTTCAGGTTGGTAAGTTTGTCTTCCCATGTGACTTCGTCATTCTCGACATGGATGAGAACTTCCATGTCCCCCTCATCCTTGGGAGGCCATTACTTGCTACTGCAGGAGCTGTGATCGATATGCATGCGAGCACCATGTCATTCCAGTTGTGTGGGGAAAGGGTCAATTTCTGTTTCCCTTTACCCACGCCATCTTCACTTCCTAGTGTCCAACCAGTTCTTGCAGCCCTTATTCTCTCCTGCCGTTGTCTCTGGAGTTGAGGTGACTGATGGGGATGGAGGACCTCACATAAGATCAATAGTCTTGCCTTATCTACCTCTGCCGATCACAGCTAGTTTGGGATAGACTACTTTCCACCCTGGGAAGGTGTTGGATGCATCACCATCACTACTTCAGTTACTCCACCTCCCTCCATCTTGTCATCATCTTTTGCTGAGGTAAGGGTCAAGTTCAGGACCTAAAACAAGTGTTTCCCCTTAACCCTTCCATTTTTCCCCTTTGCATCATGAGTTTTCCTCTCCCTTGTTCTTTTTATGTGTCCTTTTCATTGAGGTCAATCAAAGTATTAAGCATGGAGGGTGAGCTTGTAGCTCTTTAGGTGAAATTGTGGATCCTAAGGTTTGGTCGATTGACATCACTTGCATTTGCATCATATAGATAGGACTTCATAAAGTTTAACTAGGTTGTTTTTTGTATTTTTCGCTTAGTAGAGCATGTAGCTTAGAGCATATAGGTTAGAGTTCGCATCACAAAAGCAGAAGTGATCGAGTTGGGCATTCATAAGTTTTTCAGGTACTACTTCTTACCCTTCTCTTCATTATCCTTTATACGTTTTATTGCTTTCTTAGTTAATTTTACTGCTTATGAAAAAAAATGAATAAAAGTTTGTGAAAACCCCTATTATGACGAGAATACAAGGGGTGATGATTGATCGATCATGTTGATTGTGTGTTGAAGAGTGGCCCATACTGGTTTGAGTTTTGTGAAACTGTGTTTGACATTAACATCTGTAGTTCCTCTGCCCTATGTTGCATGCAAATTGCCCTTGAGACTTATGTGGTTTGACTTGATTGACTTTGATAAGTGGGATATATCTTGGAGTAAGCTGTCTAATTATGGTAGGTTTACCTATGAGATCTTTGAGCCTAATAACTATTCATTACATATAGTCTTATACTTTTTTTAATGTGTGACGCCTCCATGATGCACCTCTAGAACTTGGTATTGTCCTCTTTGAAATCGCATTTAGCATTTGCATATGTTGATATGATTGAGGCAATCTTTGTTTCATATAGCCACATAAGCCAAAAAGCTACTCGTTGATGTGTACTACCCTTTTTGCTAGCACTTTGTGCCTTCTTCCTATTTTTGTTGTTGCATCCAATTCACTACACTCTCTATACCTTTGTCAAGGTCTAGTGGAACAACACTTCCATATTTTAGTTAGGTGTGCTGAGGAAGTTGATCCTCCTTGGGTACCATATCAGTGGCTTATTTTAGAGGAATTATGAATTGATTTTGTGTTTCCAATGCTATCCACATGTATCTATTTTTGCTTCACAAAGAAAAGAAAAAAAATAACAAAGAGGAAAAAAAAGGATAAAAAGAAAAGAGAAAAAGAAAAGAAAAGAAAGAAGTAGAGTAGTTGTGAATAAAGTTGTTAGAATGGGACTATTGCAGCAAGCTTGTTTGATTCCTCCCTCGAGGTTTTTGTGGGGTTTGTTGCTCAATTTGCAATTATGGTGTGAAGTTGTTATCTTGGCATTGGTTGTGTAAGTGTTCGGTACATATAGTCTCGTGTATACACACACACACAGAGCAAGTGACCAGACACAGTCGCTCTTGCAGTAGGTAGCAACAACTATTTCATCAGACCTACGTATTTTTTATTTTTCAATTTTCATTTCATCCGAAAAATCCATCAGGACATTAAGAATAACAGAGGACATGAGACAAGATAGGAGGGGGTGGAGGTCCAAAATTAAGGTTGTCGACTTTAGGTAGCATTTTACTTGCCCTTTACTAGATAAGATACTAATAGCAGCTCCATGCCCTCATCCTACTCATCTCTCAGAGCAGCTCATCCTACCTGAGTTGCCCCCATATACATGATTAAGGATTAAACAAAAATCAAATGTCACCTTTTAGTTTTTCATTCAATTGTTGCAAGTGTGCAAGCAAATTTTGGCCAAAAATCCACTCACAACATGATAATCACTTGATAGAACGAAATCAAACCAATCATGAAAGTAAGCACAATTCTTTAGATTAGAACATGATCCAATTGTACTTTCAAAAACTACTAAATCCCTAGACAAAAATTAAACTACTCACACATGATTAAGGATTAAACAACTAACCAACGTTTTGCGAAATCGGAGCGGAAGGGCTTAACTGAGATTAGCCTTTGACCAAGAGCTTCAAACACCTCAAACACTCATGCTTAAGATTTCTCACCAAAACAAATACCAAACTAAAATCCTAAGTAAAAGAGCAAAATTTGAGAAAAGAAAATAAATTGTGCTAATGCTTCCTTTCCATATCTCTATGCATGTCCACCTTTTCTACTACTGAACGAAGCCCTTTTATAGGAGAGCTCGGACGTTTTCAGCCACACAGTCGAAGGAAAACGAAGAGGCAACAGTTTCTCAACTCACCACGGTCCGTGGCAGACACGATGATCCAACCATGGTCTGGGGTGGAACTGATTTTCTGCTCTTTTCTTGCTCCATGGGCATAGGATCACATGGGTGTCTGTGGGGAAGGTCAAAATACATCCATTAAGGGTCAAATGCTGGGTAAAAAAAGCCTAAAATCCTCCAAAACATATCAAACAACCATACCCAAGCATAAATCGAGAATAGGAGTATAAATAATAACATTAAGCACATAATTCTCCTAAAAATGAAGCAAAATAGCCCTGAAAGGATGTATATGTTAAGCACTTGTCAAACTCTCCCATGCTTAAACTATTGGTTGTCCTCAAGCAATGCTAAAAATAATATATAAAACCTTCTCAGGATAGATATAAGTAATATTCCAATGGCAAAGATGATCCAAAGACAGCCCAAAAAGATAGAAAAATCATTAACAAACAGATTAGGGAATGAAATTTTTGAAAAACTTTTTATAGACCACAATGTCAAACTTGAATCAATCTCCCCAAATCATCAAATACAGTCATTTCAACATATGAAACAAGTAAGGCTAGCAAGGCCAGTAGAGGCTCACTATAGTTATGTGGCTCTCATCACTCATGTGTTTAATAATAATGAAGGTTCTCTCAATTCTTGTTCCTTAGACTCAAATCTACCATAAGCTTGACAAGACTCTCAAATTCGTCAACGCTAATATGCAAACACACTAGACAATCATGAGGACTTTCATAGGGTGGTAATGGAGCCATGGGTAAAGGTAAGAGGGGAACAAATGTTTTGGAAATGAGGAGGTAGAGGCTAAAGATCAAGAGCTAAACAATTCCAATGCATCATACTACATCCTTCTTAGACCATTACAATTTATCAAGAAACTACATCCCCTATTAAAGAGAGAAAGAGTCGAAAATTACAAATAACTTACAATCCCAAGAAGGTCAACACTTTCTTCCGTTTTTTTTTCCTTCTTTTCTTTTTTCCCCCCTTTTTTTCATGTTCCTTTCTTTTTTTTTCTCTTTCGATTTTTTTTTTCAAAAAGGATAGCCAAGGGGAAATCCATAACAAACTTTAAATTCCAACTCTTCTCCAAACGTTGTACAATGAAACAAGGGATTTATCAAATCTCACATCCCTTCACCAAACAGCAAAAATTCACTAAAAGATAACAATCCTCCTTACTAGTGCCTTGTCAAACTTGATGCAAAAGAATGAAATGCTCCTCTAGTCTTGAGTTAAGAGTAAGACGAGTATTTGCCCATGGGCTATAATAGGAGGTTCAAATTAAGAAAATCACATATAGGCTCAAAGGGGCTAGTAAGGATACAATACACAACAAAGGTGGCTATTTGGTTGTGGGGTTTAACAAATCAAAGAAAAATGCCTCAAACATAGTGCCTAAATGCATATGCAAAATGTGATCTTGAATGAGCATCAAAGCAAATTCTAAATAAATGACTTCAAGGAAGAGTCACAAATGAAAGAAAATATGAGACTAAATTGATAAATAGCTTCTAAAAGCTCAAAGCCTCATAGGACGTCTACCAAGGTCATGACTGGGTCACTAGTAAACACATGCCAAAATTCATGTAAAGACTCATGGGGTAATCAACTCGCATTTAACATGTGGTCAAAACATGGAGCTCATTTCGAAAACTCATTCACAAACATTTTTGTTGCACAATTTGGGCAAATCAAAGGATCAAACTAAACCAAAGAAGTCTACCAAATCTAGAAAGATCATCATCGGAAGAAGTTTTTCTTTCTTTAATGCTTTTTTTTGCTCTTTTTGCTCTTTTTTTTGTTTTTCATAATTGTTTTATGCATGCTCCTAATAACAATGCAAACTAAAATGCAAAGGAACTAATAAAATAAAGAAAATAGTAAAAACCTAAAATGCAACCTCGAATGAACAGAAAACTAAATTCACTACTAAACAAAACTGAAACCTAAATCAAAAACTGCAAAAAACTATCACTAACAACATATACAAAGCACAATCACACTAAACCAAAACAGGCATTAGACGACAAATATAACGACTAACTCCCCCATACTTGAATCACACATTGCCCTCAATGTGGGCACAAAATAGAAAAAGGGAAGGGTGGTAGCACAGAGCAATCAAAAAGGAGGTGGTGGTGGAGGATGGGGTGGTTGGTCATAAGAGATATGCCTATCCCGCCAGGTCGCTAGACATGTCCTATAGTCCTGGAAATACTAAGTTTGGATAGAAAGCATCCCACGAAACTCATGGTGGCGCTCTTGGACAAAGTCCCGATGAGCGGCGTTCTAAGAAGTAACAAATGCTCGAAGTGAAACTTGCTCCTCTTAAATAGATCTAGGGGTGTCTTGGAGGTTAGTAAAGTCCGGAGAGGGTGGTTGAGAGGAAGAACTAGGTCTAGCTTGACTAGAATGAGGGGCTGGATGATGGGGTGCGGGCCGAACAACCTTATCATTACCAGGTATCCAATAAAGGTTTGCCCGGTGAAGTAGGGTGGTTCGATTAATATTGGGAAGCGGCAAAAGCCAGTCCCTAGGGTAAATCCAATATAAATGCCCAGCCTCAAATTTATAAAAGTTCATAATTTCAAAAGCAGCTTGATCAAGCCGCTCGAACCCATAAACTATATCCTTAGGGTTGGGCTTAATACCCAAAAATCTAGCAGCAATAGTCACAATCCCACCTATGACTATCCTCCTTTTAGTGCTAATAGCAGCACTATACAATTACCTAGATAAAAAGGAACCTGGGTCAAGCTAGACACCATCAAGCATACCGAACAAGAAGTACAACTCAGACAATCTCAGGACATTCAGACTATCGTCTCGAGCAAAAAGGGAACAAGCCAAGATACACTGAGTTACTCTAATGCAAGTGTTTCTAATATGTGTGCACTTCTATAAACTAGAGTTGTACCCAACACTCCCCAAAAGTTAGCCCCAAAATGCATTCGGGTTGAATTCACGGGGGACTTCGTGGTTCAGTAAATCCATACTAGGTGGGAAACTGAAGATATTATTAAAGGTACCTAAGTTTAGTTCATATAATTGACCCTGCAAATAAAACGATATGTATCTGACTTAACATTGAGGCCCTCTAGTGACCTCGACATAGAGTGTACTTAGGAATTCTATGGTCAAGTCCCGATATATATGCTCTTTGATTTCTAAAAAGTGTCCCATACCACGTCGTCCAAATAACCATATAATATCATCCAACATTGCTAACTGGGCTAACAGTTCCTCATCATAATATCTAGTTGCTACAACCATGCGTTCATTTAAACAATTGTATCTAGCAACATGATCAGGATGTGTCAAACCAAGGGGGTAAGGAATGTTACCTCTAGCACGCTCGTTGGTAGAAGTTCAGGATGTCCTTTGAGGTCGAGTCGGTGCTTGGCTTGAAGATCCAACCTCCTTGGTGCTCCTTTGCCTCTTGGTTGGTGTCATTATTGCAAAAAGAAAAACAAAAACCAAAACTAAAAACTAAATAGAAAAATTTAAAGAAGAAAATTAATGAAGAAACTAAGTAAAAAGAAGAAGAATAAGACAGAAAAAGATGGGTATGGTGGATAAGTGAAGTGAGATGAATTTGAAGAAAAAGAAGAGGAAAGAGATGAAATTTGTGGGGAAAGAGAAAAGGTTGAGTGAAAAGGAGTGATTTAGGGTAAAAATGAGTGAAAATGGAGAAGAAATGAGGGAAGATTGAAGGTATTAGCTATGGAGGGTTTAGAGAGAGAGAAAATGGAGGTAGAGAAAGAGAGACTCAAGGTTGAAGATGAATTGTGAGAGAGATGAGTGGTCACTGCGGTCAAAACCCTAGACCGCGAGCCGTAGCAATACACCACAGTCAAACCGTGGTGTCTGCTAACTCCATTTTTTTTCCAAATATTTTTTTTTTGGGCTGACACCCCACAACCGTAGTGCTAAGCATTCTAGCTGTGGTGCCAAACATCTTATTTCATAGTTTTTATTTTCTCTCTTTTTTTATACATATTTTTTTGAAAATAAACACAAACTACAAAAATAGTAAAAATAAAAGCTAAGAAAAAAAAAGAAAAAAAAGAGCCTGGGTTGCCTCCCAAGAAGTGCTCTTTTAAGGTTAAGAGCTTGACCATTCTGCTATGCTTGGTCTAGATCAGTAAGTGAATGGACATTGGCTTTATCACAAACCACAAAGTCAAACTTCTGCAGTCGAAGGTACTATCTTAAAAGTTCTGGTTGAAGGTCCTTTGTTTTCTTGAGACAGTGCCATAATGCATTATTTGCATACAAAACAAACCACACTCGTGTCTTATAAGGAAGGTTACTATCAACTTCTTCAACCCCCGAATCAAAATCTGAATCAAATCCTTCCATAAGGAGCACAGAGAGAACAACTTGTGCGAACCTACAATAGTCGCTTATAGAAGACTCGTTAGGTATGGGAACCTCAACCTCGGGCGTGTTAGGTGGCATAGGAGCAGTAAACTCCACTTTAACATACCTTTGATCAGGGCCCTCATAAGAAATCCAGTCAGAATCACGAGGATCTTCACAATTCAAGACATACTCCATGTCAATCTTAGCGGAAAGGGGTAATGCATCCAATAAAGAAGAATTAGGAGAAACCATGTCTTCCTTCATATGACAAACATAGCATAGTGCCCTTCCACCTCAAATGTAATCCGTCCCTTTCTTAGATAAACGTGGCAACCAACTGTAACCAAAATGCGCCGACCTAGGATAATTTTAGCATCATCGATCTCGGGCATATTAACTATGATAAAGTCCTCCAACACCCAAATATCTCCTATATTGGCTGGTACATTATCCAATCTGCTTATGAGTTGCATCTCAGAACCGTTAGCTAACTATAGTGAAAAAGGTGCAGCTAGTAATGGTCCTAGATGAAGCTTATGAAACAAAGAATAAGGCATTATACTGAAGCTTGCACCTAGATCACACAAAGCTCTCTCAATTTCCTTCTTTCCAACAATACAGAGGATAGAAAAACTACCTGGGTCAGGGAGCTTAGGGGGAAAAATTATGGGAAACTCTATAGTTTCATTCTCTACCAATATGGCAGTCTTGCCAGCATTGTTTCTCTCCTTACTTCCAACCATGATTATTTCCCTACCCTCTTCCATTGGTATATCCTCAGGGTCAGTTAAGTCTTCTACTTCTTCCTTCAAGGTGACACAGTTGTAATGCTCACGACGGTTATGTTCAGGCTTGCTAGGAAGTCTATCTGGGGGTGTAGATGATAAACTAGCTTTTTGGGAAATTTGGGATTCCAACATCCTATTATGAGTTGTAAGCACATCAACGTTTGAGGCTAATTGCTTAATATACTCATCCTACTTTTGTTGTGCCATAAGCTTACATTCCATCATCGCTTCTAAATTGGACTTTTGGGGAATTTGAGAAGGGAACTAGGATCTTTGAAAACCATAGGGTGCTCTAGCATTCATTAGGGGCACATTTGATGGGTTTAGATTAGACCTATAGGAGAAATTCGGATTATTCTTCCAACCTGGATTGTAGGTACTAGAGTAAGGGTCATTGGGCAGTCTCAGGCTGAAGTTTTGAACATAGTTAACTTCACTAGGGACTTGGAGAAAAGGGCTCCCAACTTGACAATTCAAAGTCACATGCTCATTAGACCACAAATTTCACAAGGGGAAGGGGCACTAGAATTCACAACATTAACATTCATTGGGTCTAGTCTTTGAGTCATAGCATCTACTTTAGCAAAAAGTGAAGTAAGCACATCCACTTCAAGCTTAGCTCCAACCCCGTTTGGGTTGGCCTTGTTCGGTGGATGATTGAAATTTATTAAGTGCCATCTCCTGAATTAGGTTATAGCCTTCATCCTCAGTTTTTTTCATTAAGGCTCCTCCTCCTGCCGAATCAATAGTAGACCTCACAGATTGGGTCACACCATTATAAATTGCCTGGGCAATCATTCAATGCTGAAGACCATGATGGGGGCATAAGCGCAACAAATCTTTAAACCCCTCTCAAGCTTCGTAGAGCGTCTCTTCATCTTTTTGCACGAAATTGGAGATCTGATTTCTCAAGCTCGCTGTTTTGCTTGGAAGGAAAACTTGGTGAGGAAGGCTTTTGTCAACTCATCCCAAGTCGTAATGCATCCAAATGGTGACGAGTGTAAACAAGCCTTACTTTATCCCTCAATGAGAAAGGAAATAAGCTTAGGCAAACCGCATCAGTGGAGACTCCATTAAGATTTAACGTATTGAACACCTCTGCAAAGACCGAGAGGTGTAGATTCGGGTCTTCTAAAAGAGTTCCTCCAAACTGGGATTGTTGCACCATGGAAATGAGTGCCGGTTTGAGCTCGAAATTGTTGGCAACAACATTAGGGAAAGCGATGCTTGAGACGATCCCTTGAACTCCGAGGGTAACGAAATCTTGAAGCGTTCTTCTTTAGCCACCTCCTACTCCCGCCATGTTTGTTGGATTCCTTCTTGCCTCATGCCTTTGTTCTCCAATCCTTTGCTTCCTCCTTAATCTCGGGATTGGGTTTGTACAAGATTGGACTTTGCATAAATTAGAAAATTTCCTGCAAGCACCATCACCAACACTACCAGCGTAATCAAACAATAAAATAAAATAACAACAAAAGAAAATAAAATACTTAGCCACGTTCGCAAGGCTAACTCAATAGTTAACAGATTGATCCCCGATAACGGCGCCATTGATCCTCGATAACAGCGCCAAAAACAAGACCACTGCAGCAAGCGCACGGGTACTCGTACTATAGACAAATATATCGCTCCTCAGGGACCAATGTAATCTATCGAGCTTTCTCCACCAAAACATACACACACGTGCGCGCCCACAAACAAAACTAAACACACACAAACATATATATAT
>JACYFF010002017.1:59880787-59906908 GCA_017589665.1 Selenicereus undatus
ATATAAATGCCAACACATATACGTATACATATACATTCACATATATTAAAATATATTTGTACATATGTGTGTGCACGTGTATAGACACACTACATACGCAGCGCAAACATGGACATGTGTACACGTATATATGTATATATATATATGTTTGTATGTATATATATATCTGTGCGTGTGTATGTATATATACACATGTATTGTAACACGCCTACCTCTAAAGCTAGAGGAATTAGTGATTTCTAAAATTTTGGAATGAAACGGAATGAGTTCCTTCTAAAAATTGACTGTTTCTTAGGCACATAGCCTTACATTAGGTACATGTAATAATAAAAACATAAAAGCTATATCCAATAAGCTTGACGACTATACGTCAGAGACTACAACTCTTATATGTCACATGCGCAGAGTACACAGACTAAGAAATTAAATAAGAGAAAGAAATGAAAGGTACAACTCAACAAATCACATGCTGGGAGGACTAGAGTTTGCATCCCAAGACCAACTCAACTCCAACCCAACAAACGACTGACTATATAGATGGTTAGACTGCGCGACCATTCAGAGCAATTGCTAAACAATAAGCAATATATGAACCAATGCATTTAATTTACATATACTCAAGAACTTATGAATATATTACTTTGCATCATTCAACGCACGAATCTAAATATAATTCCTTTGAAACCGATTAGCCAGGAAGCTAAGAGGAATCAAGTCAAGTAACCAAGAACTTAGGGGAAAAAGGAAAAGAGAGGGGAGGTGAGCTACCACACGCTTAATGGATAATCTGAAATCTCAGAAACAAAACACTTTCATACAATAACACTATCCTCCTGGCCAAAACTTCTCAACCAAATTCACTTTCAAACACGTAAGAAAAGATCATGTTCATTAAAATGAGCCTCAGATCAACAAGTATCACCTAGAAGAAAACTAGAACCAGTTGACTCAGGATTCTCACAAAATAGGAATTTTCGCAAAGCAACCATGAGATCATTCAAACTGAGATAAACAATCTCAAATATTTAGATAAGAACATTTTCAACCTTTGAAAAACTTAGTAATGCCTCAGTAACGTCAAAGAGTAACTTTTGAAAAAAACATAACAACCTTTTGTTTTAATGGGAAGGTTGGTAAGCAACTTGTAACTTGTAAGTCAACCAAGGAACCATCGAGTTCATATTAAAGGCATTTTAACTCATTTTCAGGAATTACAAGTTTCATGAACCACTCGTGGTTATACCTACTTATTTTTTTAAAAAAAGCTTAAGCTCATTGGTCATGTAGGTGCGCTCCAAGTTTGCATAAACTTGTCTAATGTGGGTGCATAATAATGCTTGTAAAATCACCATAACCGGTTTGGGTGACTCACTAACTAAAGCCCATCTTAGGTTGAGTAGCAATTTTTATATCAACTCACATATGCTGAATCTAGTGTTCCAGTGCCATTTCACATAGGGTTTCTAACTCACAGGCAATCATGGGCAACTAGGACGGTAATTTGGGCTAGTGTGTAACACCCTGAATTTCTAATTCCTTCTCTTTCACTAATATTAACCTACGTGGCAGCAGTAAAACATAAGTGGGGTGCTACCGCCATATTTCCTTCTTGGAAATACCAGGCTAAGTATCAACCAAAACATTAATGCAATTACCTTCTCAAATCATAACATCAATTCAAGTTATGATTACAATTGTAACAATGTCTAATTGAAACACACTTCTTAAAAAGTCCAAAGGACACTGATAAATTCAACTAAACATAAAGTGATGGAGCCTTGCTCTAGTTTAGATTCCCATCCCCATGCTCATGCACTTCACTTGAAAATAAAACATTTTACAATAATGAGATAAACTTAATAACAACTACCCCTAACAATCAAAACATGCACACAAATTCATTTTCAAATCATTTTAGGGGTGGAGGTCACAAGTAGAGCACATTCATACATTCTCAATAGAAGCACACAGTAATCCAAGTTTCTTTTATTCATTTTCACGTTCACAAGGGCGAGTGACCCCACTGGATCTCATGACCTACGCTTGGGTTTAATGCAGGCACTTAACCTTAGACTGACCTACCGTCAACCTGGACGGTTACTATTTAACCATGCCCTGGCCTACCATCAGTACGGACGGTTACTGCTAACTAGGCCCACGTCCGTCCCAAAGGGCGTGTGGCTGCTCAAATGCATGCACTTTACTTGGGAAAGACTAATGACCTTCAATAATACCAAACATACTTTCAGTCTCGCCCATTCAGCCATGTATTTACACATTTATACTGAATCTTGATTTTTAACCAACATACACATCCCAACCCGACCCATTCTGGTCCTAGAACATTTCCACGTTATTTTTGCAACATTATCAGCCCAATAACCCATGCACTCACTGATTTAGCAGAAACATTTCAACACATGTCACACAAAATATTTCATTTCACCTTTACTCAGGAAATTAGTTGAACATCAACACCAAATACATTCAAATAGCCTTTACACATGATCACAAATCACATTTCGCAAACTAACTTTGGGAAGGGTTAGGGCATGATTTTACCAAGTAGTCCGTAACTTACGGGCTCAGTTTTCCTCAAAACAATACCTGTACTTTAGCCCCCAAATTGTATAAAATATATCCCTGCCTTATCCTTAGCCTAGAATAATATTTCTATGATTTTTAGATCACTTTGGGAATTTTAAATCGTAGCTAACCTCAATTCCAGTTTCGGTCAGAAACTGGGCTCCACTTCCAGAGCCCATATCTCGAGTTCCCGACATTGAAACTCAAAGTTCTTGCCCATTCTGGAAAGGCCAGTCCGTCATCTACAATTCCTATGTTTGGTGTTTCCCCAAAATCTGTCTAACACTAGATCAATTTTCTTAAAGATTCTACACTGTCACTGGCTGCCCATATCTGGGCAGCCCTCGGTAAATCACTCATAACTCACCCAATACAACTCCGATTTTCTTGATTCAAAATCCAAAATACTAAGCACATTCTGGATTATCAGTCATAAACATTTCTTGATTTTGGGACTATTATTCCATCGTGGGTTGAATTTGAAATATGGGGTACATTCGGGTCTCTAGTTAGTGGTGTTCTACCCACTTATCTTCTTTCAAACGGAGTTCTTTAGTCCGAATTTCCACTACGTTAGGTCGTTCGACTACCCACACCCACACTATCGATTTCTAAGCCCCTAACTACCCTAAGTAAAGCCAAGGATTAAAACTTTATTCAAACGAAAACACAAAAGCGTTACAAAACACTTGCCTTGAGTCGATTTTTGAAAGAGGTGATGGAGTCCTTTCCTACTCTAAAATCCAAGGCTGAAAATTTAAACCCCATGTTATAAAGATCATAGTTTGTTCATGGAGTTGCAAAGATCGTAAAGAAAATATGAAACTCTAATCTTTGATGCATGGGGTGTATGGAGGTAGGGTTTAGAAACCCATGCATGGGGTGCACAGCCGCGCGGGGTGGAGCACGGCGGGGTGTTGGGTGGCGGCAAGGGGACGTGAGCGAGAGAGAGAGAGAGGGAGGTGAGAGAGAGAGAGAACGAAGAGAGAGAGATAGCAAGATAGGGAGAGATGGTGAAGGGAAGAGAGAGAGCACGAAGAGGAGAGTGAACGGGGGGGGGGGGGGGGTTGGGGGACGTGTGGCTATGCGGTTAGGGGTGTGTGGCTACCGGTTAGGGTTTCGCGGAGGGGAGAGAGTTTGAGTGGGAGAGGGAGACTAGGATTGGGGTTGTTTGGTAGGAAAGGTACTAAATTTCAAAATAAAAGTTGGAGGGAAAGGTAAAAAAATTTTAAACAAAATAAAAGTCAAGAAAACAAAATCTTTTTTTTTCCTCAACCTTGGCTTGACTAAGACCGTAAGTTTTAGGTCGGTCTATATCAACAATAACTCGACTCGTAATTGAATTTTTAAAATTTTACATACTACCCCACATAAGAAAGTTTCAACCCTGAAATGTAAATGAATTACGACATATTCCATCATCATGAAAATAAATTTCTGAAATTTTACATACTATCCCACTTAGGAAAGTTTCGTGCCCGAAACTTAAATGAATTGCGACATATTCCATCATCATGAAAATGTATTTTCGGAATTTTACATACTACCCCACTTAAGAAAGTTTCATCCCTGAAACTTATATGCACCTGATAAAAACAAGTGAGGGTATTTGTCTCACATCTTTTGCTCCAGTTCCCAAGTTGCTTCTGACATTTTGTGGTTGGCCCAGAGGACCTTCACCAAAGGCACTGTTTTCCTATGAAGTTGTTTCTCCCTCTGGTCCAAGATCTGTACAGGTTGTTCCTCATACGATAAGTCTTCCTGAAACTGTACGGGGTTAGGCTCGATCACCTGAGAGCGATTCGGGATGTACTTCTGCAGCTGTGACACGTGAAACACATTAAGCACTCTCAGAAGCTCCGGTGGTAGTTCTAACCGATATGCTACTTCCTCAACTCTTTGCGTAACTGGGTATGACCCGATGTATCTCGGGCTACGCTTTCCTCCCATACTAAATCTTATGTTACCCCTGGTTGGGGATACCTTAAGAAATACTTGATCTCCCACTTGAAATTCTAAGGGTCTACGCCTTTGGTCGGCATAGCTCTTCTGGGTGCTCTGAGCAGCTCTCATTCATTCCTGAATCATCCGAATCTTGTCAGTGGTAGCTTGGATTAGCTCCGACCCAATAGTTAGGGCCTCATCAATTTCTTGCCTGCAAAGCAGAGTTCTGTACCTTTTTCCATACAGCGCCTCATATGGGGCCATCCCAATACTTGCATGGTAAATGTTGTTTTAGGATAATTCGATTAGTGCCAGCTGTTCGTCGCATGTTTTCTTGATGTCCAGGGCGCACGCTCTTAGCATATCTTCTAATGTCTGAATGTTGCGCTCAGTTTGCTCGTCCGTAGCCAGATGGAAAGCAGTACTGAATCGTAACAGCATCTCAAAAGCTTTTTCTAACTTCTACCAAAAATCCGACTGAAACCTTGTGTCTCGGTCCGACACCATAGAGCTGGGCACGTCGTGTAGTCTAACTATTTCCTCAAGATATGCACGGGCCAACTGGTCTGAAGTCTAGGTACTCCTCATGGCTATGAAATGTGCCGTTTTAGTGAGTCTATCCACTATTACTCAGATTACGTTATTCTTCCTCTGACTCAGAGGTAAGCCTACCACAAATTCCATCGATATCGAATCCCACTTCTACTCAGGAATATCCAATGGTTGCAGTAGTCCCGCCGGTCACTGGTGTTCAATCTTCACCCGTTGACAGGTCAAATATTTCGCCACATAGTCGACTACCTCCTGCTTTATGTTGCTCTACCAAATGTCTACTTTAGATCCTTATACAACTTATTTCCTCCTGGATGCACAAAATGTGGGGTGTTATGACCCTTATCCAAAATCTTCTTCTTAAGTTCTCCCACTATCGAGGACGCACACCCGGTTGTGGAACCTTATGGTGCCATCTTCATGGATCATAAACCCAGGAGCCTTCCCAACGAATATTTCCTCCCTAATCCACTCCAGTTGTGGATCCGTAGCCTGTGCTACCTGAATCTCCTCTATAAGGGTTGGATGTGCTTCCATTGCATAGAGTATCGACTTGGTTCCCAAAGTGACTACATTGAGTTCTATCTTCCGGATGACACAAGTCAACAGGTAACTCCAACAGACAGTTTAGTGCCGGCTATGGTCGACGACTCAATGCATCTGCCACCACATTCGCCTTCCCTAGGTGATACTGAAAGTGAACGTCGTTGTCCTTTACGAATTCCAACCACCTCGTCTTCCTTAGATTGAGGTCTTTTGCAAAAATAGGTATTTTAGGCTCTGGTGGTCCATGAAAACCTCGTAATGTACCCCATCTAGGTAATGCCTCCAAATCTTCAATCTGAACACGACTGCTGCTAACTCTTATCGTGAGTTAGGTAGTTCCGCTCGTGAGTCTTTTGTTGCTGCGAGGCATAAGCTATAACACGATCCTCTTGCATCAGCATGCATCCTAATCCACTTCTAGACGTATTGTTATATACCACAAAGTCCTTGTCGGTGGTGGGTAAGGCCAATATAGGCCCACTTGTCAGTCTTTTCTTAAGTTCTTAGAGGGCTTCCTCGCAACGCTTTGTCCATTCATACTTGGTGACATTCCTTGTCAAGTTGGTGAGCAGGGTGGAGATCTTTGAGAACTTATGTTCAAACCTACGATAGTACCCCGCCAAACCTAAGAAACTTCTCACTCTCGTCGGGTTCTTAAGTGTTGGCCACTTTGTTATGGCCTCTATCTTCTGAGGGTCCACAGACACTCCCTCATTAGACATTACGTGCCCCAAAAATGCCACTTGCCCCAACTAGAACTCACACTTTGTCAACTTGGCATACAACTCGTTCTTCCTTAGCACCTCTAAAATGATCCTCAAGTGTTGGGTATGTTCCTCTGGAGTACTAGAGTAAACCAGTATGTCATCTATAAACACTACTACAAACTGATCCAGGTAAGGTTTGAAAACCCTATTCATGAGGTCTATGAACACTGCTAGGGCATTAGTAAGCCCAAAGGGTATCACTAAAAACTCATAATGCCCATAGCGGGTATGGAAAGCAGTCTTAAATATGTCTTTGTCCTTGATCCCGAGTTGATGATACCCCAAACAAAGGTCTATCTTTGAGAAGATCCCCACGCCTCTGAATTGGTCAAAGAGGTCATCTATCCTGGGCAAAGGGTAATGGTTCTTGACCGTTATCTTGTTCAATTCCCTATAATCTGTGCATAACCTCAGGGTTCCATCCTTCTTTTTCATGAATAATACCAGGGCACCCCACAGAGATGTACTGGGTCAAATGTACCTTTTTTCTAACAACTTGTCGAGTTGAGTCTTTAACTCCTTAAGCTCTATCGGTGCCATTTGATAGTATGCCTTAGAGATGGGGGTCGCTCCGAGTATCAGGTCAATACAGAACTCGACTTCTCTTATGAATGGCATTCCGGGAATCTTCTCCAGGAACACATCCAGGAATTCCCGCACTATTAAAATGTCTTCGAGGAAGGATTCGGCCGCCTTGGTTTTCACCACATTACATAACAATCCTTCGCATCCTCATCCTAACAACTTGGGGGCTTTCATTGTGGTAATCAGCTTTACTCCAGGCCTTGAAACCTTCCCTTTGTGTATTACTTTTTCCCCATTAGCTCCTCTTAGGGCGATTCTTTGTTTTGGACAGTCTATCTGAGCTTGATATTTCATTAACCAATCCATCCCCAGGATGACCCCAAAATCAGTCAACTCGAACCTATATAGGTCGGCCAGAAACTCACGCTCATACATTCGAATAGGGCAGTCCTCATATAATTCCTCACACTTCACCGTCTTTCCGTCAAGGAGGCTCACAGATAGTTGAGGGGTTCTATAGGTTAGAACTAACCCTAGTGCCTCAACCAGTTTAACAGAAATAAAAGAGTGTGTAGCACCCGAATCAAACAAAACATGTACTGGTTGAGCTTGGATAGAGAATCAAATAAAAGAGTGTGTAGCACCCTACACTTCTTCCTTACGCATCACGTAAACTTTGCCCCCAGTGTTTCGCAGTGGTTGGTTGGGGGACTTAGCCTGGTTTTGCTGGGGTGCTCGACCTTGATAATTTGGGTAGACCGCCTGCCCACCCGTATTCTAATAGTGCTGCTGGGGTTGTTATCCGTATCCCCTATGACCCTAGCAGGCAGAGGGTCACCCTAGCTGGCAGAGGGTGGGGGATGTGGGTAATCTCATATCTGATGTTTAGGACTCTTGTAACGGTAGCACCTCTTAACCGAGCGGCACTCCCGGGCGTAGTGTCTCGACTTCCCACAAGTATTGTAGGTTACCCTAGGTTGATCATTGGGGCATTGGCTTCCATGTGCGTTGTTGTTAGAATAGTGGTTCCTAGGAGGCCTTTTGTACAACTCCTAAGAGTGGAAGTTCTCTCGCTGGTCCCCCTTTCTTTTGACTCCACGCTGTTCATTGAAGTGGTTGTTCCTTTTCTTCATCGCCCTTTCCACATCCACCGCTGTGTCATACAATTCCACATAAGAGGTGTACTGATGCACTGACAACCTCTCCTTGATATTAGAGTTGAGTCCGGCCTCTAAACAGTTCATCTTCAGCCTCTCATCAACTACAGAGATCGGGGTGAAATGGGAAAGTTTCATGAACTTGGAGGCATACTCCAGCACACTCATTCCTCCTTGTTGGAGCTGTATAATTCATTCTCCTTTGCCTTTTGATAGGGGATAGAAATGGTCCTTAATCAGCTCCTTGAACCTCCTCCAGTCGAACTCAGGCTCGTGCTGTCTCTCTCGTACAGTGGCCCACCATGGGTCGGTCTTGTCGTTAAGGTAGAAGACAACGAAGCCTACCTTCCACTCCTCTGAGCATTGAAGAGCATCGAACAGCTTCTTCAAACGCTAAATCCAATCCTCAATGGCCTTGGGGTCGGAGGTGCCATTGTAGATTAGCATATTGTGACTAGCGAACCTTTTAAGCATATAAGAATTGTCATCCTTGATATTCCTTTCCTTGACCTTCATCAGCTTCTGCAGGTGTTCGTTCTGTCGCTGTAGCTGCATCCCTTGTTTCTATAGTAGCTCCAGCAGTTGGAGATTGGTAAGCTCTGCTCTCGTAGATGGGTTGGTTTCATCCTTCTAACTACGAGACCCATTCCCATTCCTAGGGCGGAGGGCTTCTAGTTGCTCCCTCAGACTAGCCATGGGATTATCCGGGTTCACATTGTGTCTCGGAGAGGGGTGGCGTCCGGTCTGAGATTCATCGTTATTTCCCGCCATCCTGTTCGGGAAATAAGTCGAGTTTAATTTCTTCCCTAATAGTTCGTGGCACAGAAGCTATTGTAATTCAGTAAAAGTTCGTATACTACTATATCATGCAAAATTAACATGTGATTTTGTTCATAGTCATACTCATTTTGCCACCTTCACGTGGTCCGGTCACTCAATCACATTCCCATACAAATCATATTGGTGTCACATTCACATAGCTCACATAATTCACAAATAACAAACATTAGCATCCAGGTAACTCAGAAGGGTTCAATTGCATTGATTTAAAACTATAAATGTTGCACACCAATACTTTTCATTACATAAACACTCAACAAGTTTATTAGCCCATAATGGCTTAACAAAAGAATAGAAAGATAAACTAAACAGTACAGTCCTAGGAAGCAAAACTTTTAATCAGCTACTAGCATCTACTGGCCAGGGGCGTCCATTGGGTAGGTACCCCGACACATTCTATCACATCTGCCCTACTTCCAACGGGTAACCTCTGGCTCGAGTTGCTCCCCCACTGGGTCCTCCTCTAGGTCTTCCTCTATCAATTGCTTCTCCTCCGGGTCTTCATCTTCTAAGGGCTCCTCATCAAGTTCCTCACGTCCTAGGGGCTCTTTCTCAGGTTCTTCATTTGCTAGGGGCGCTTCCTCAAGTTCCTCATCTTCTAGGGGCTCTTCCTTAGGTTCCTTCTCAGGGTCTTCCTCCGCCATGGTGTCCTCCTCGGATTCGTACTTCATTGAGGGTTCCTCCCTACGCTCCTCTCCCAGTTCCTCATCCATTGGACTGTTTTCTCCTACCGACTCTTCATCTTCAGTATCCTCCTCTGTTGGTGGTGGTGGGGTGTCGCCCTCAGTGTTTGGGGTGGGACGTTGATCATAGGGACCTATATCTATGAGGCGGTCCACTATCCCATTTAATCCCACCCCATAGGCTCCCATTCGCACAAGCAACATCCACCGACAAAATGGAACGACCTATTCTTAGGGTGAAGCTCCTTAACCCTATAACGCCACAGTGGGTCACTCGAAAGAGTTAGAAGGAAGAATAGGGTCTGGTTGTGATCAAACCTCCCATGAATAAAAGTCTCAACTCGCTCTAAGTGGCTTTCCAAGCCAACTCTAGGCAGCTTTCCCATTCTCTGATAATGGCAACGTCGTCCCACACAACTACAATGGCAAGTTCCATTCATCCTATACATAACTAGATCCACATCAGATACATGATCACAGGTAAGCAAGCATATGTAGACATACCCCTTTTCCCATCCTACACTCATGCTTCAAATAGTCCCTAGGTCTACAAGTTTTAAGATTTTTACTTTTTATTTCTGATTACAATCTTTTAGATGAGCCTTCAGGTCTGTCAACCTGAACTCTGATACTACTTTGTAACACCTTGAATTTCTAATTCCTTCTCGTTTACTAATATTAACCTACGTGCCAGCGGAAAAACCTAAGTGAGGTGTTACCGCCATATTTCCTTCTTGGCAATATCAGGTTGAGTATTAACTAAAACATTAATGCAATTACCTTCTAAAATCATAACATCAATTCAAGTTCTGACAACAATTGTAACAATGTCTAATTGAAACACACTTCTTAACAAGTCCAAAGGAAATTGATAAATTCAACTAAACATAAAGTGACGGAGCCTTGCTCTAGTTTGGATTCCCATGCCCATGCTAATGCATTTCACCTGAAAACAAAACATTTTACAATAATGAGCTAAACTCAATAACAACCACCCTTAACAGTCAAGACACATGCAAAAATTCATTTTCAAATCGTTTTAGGGGTGGGGGTTACAAGTAGAGCACATCCATACATTCTCAGTAGAAGCACATAGTAATCTAAGTTTCTTTTATTCATTTTCAGGTTCATAAGAGTGAGCGACTCCACATGGTCTCATGGCCTGCGCTTGGGTTTAATGCAGTCGCTTAACCTTAGCCTAACCTACCATCAACCTGGACGGTTACCACTTAATCGTACTTTGGCCTATTGTCAGTATGGACAGTTGCCGCTAACCTAACTCACGTCCATCACAAAGGGCATGTGGCCGCTCACATGCATACACTTTACCCTGGGGAAGGCTAATAGCCTTTAATAACACTAAACATACTTTTCAGTCTCACCCATTCAGCCATGTATTTACACATTTATACTTAATCTTGATTTTTAACCAACATACACATCCTAATCCAACCCATTCCCGTCCCAAAACATTTCCACACTATTTTTGCAACATAATAAGCTCAATTACCCATTCACTCGCTGATTTTGGAAAAACACTTCAACACATGCTACACAAAATATTTCATTTCATATTCGCTCGGAAAATCCCTGAACATCAACACCAAATACATTCAAACAACCTTTACACATGCTCACAAATCACGTTTCACGAACTAACTTCAAGAAGGGTTAGGGCATGATTGTTACGTGGTAGTTCGAAACTTCTGGGCTCTGTTTCCCTTAGCTCGGCATAGAGATCTGCACCCGGTTTCAAACAATACTTGTACTTTAGCCCCCCAAATTGTACAAAGCACATCCCCGCCCTATCCTTAGCCTAGAATTAATTTTCTATGATATTTAGATCAGTTTAGGAATTTCGAATCGTAGCTAACCCCTATTCCAGTTTCAGTTAGAATCTGGGCTCAACTTCCAGCGCCCATATCTTGAGTTCCCAATGTCAAAACTCAAATTTCTTGCCCATTCTGGAAAGGTCATTCCATCCCCTATACTTCTTATGTTCGATGTTTCCCCAAAATCTTTCTAACACTAGGTTAATTTTCTTAAAGATTCCACACTATCACTGGCTGCCCACATCTGGGCAGCCCTCAGTAAATCACCCATAACTCACCCAATACAACTATGATTTCCTTGATTCAAAAGCCAAAATATTAAGCACATTATGAATTATCTATCACAAAAATTCCGAGATTTGTGGACTGTTATTCCATCATGGGTCGAATTTTAAAAACGAGGTACGTTCGGGTCTGTAGTCAGTGGCATTCTTCCCACATTATCTTCTTTCAAGCAGAGTTTTCCAGTCTGAATTTCCACTACATTGGGTCGCCTGACTACCCACACCCACACTATCGATTTCCAAGCCGCTAACTACCCTAAGTCAAGCTAAAGATTGAAACTTTATTCAAACGAAAAACAAGAACGTGTCACCAAACACTTACCTTGAGTCAGTTTTTGAAAAGAGGTGATGGAGTCTCTTCCTACTACAAAATCCAAGGCTGAAAATTTAAACCCCATGTTAGAAAGATCATGATTTGTTCATGGAGTTGCAAAGATCATAAAAAAAGATGAAACTCTAATCTTTGATGCATCGGGTACATGGAGGTAGGGTTTAGAACCCATGCAGCATCACTCACCAATCCACGAGGGGAAGAGGGTGGCGGTGCACGACGGCGTGGGGTGGTGCTGGGCAGTCCATGGTAGGGTGTTAGGCGGCGGTGAGGGGACGTCAGTGAGAGAGAAAGGCTGAGGTGAGAGAGGGACAGAGAGCACGAAGAGAGAGAGATAGTGAGAGAGGGAGAGATGAAGGGAAGAGAGAGAGCACGAAGAGAAGAGTACTGAGTGGGGGGGGGGGCCCCCCCGCCTCCGCGGCCGGGGGTGGGGGCTGCGGATTCGGGTTTCGGGGAGGGGCGGGTTTGAGTGGTAGAGGGAAACTAGAGTTGGGCTAATTTGGAAGGGAAAGGTACTTAATTTCAAAATAAAAGTTGGAGGGAAAGGTGAATAAATTTTAAACAAAATAAAAGTAAAGAAAACAAAAGGTTTTTTTTTCCTGAACCTTGGCTTGACTTTGACCATATGTCTTAGGTCGGTCCATATCAACAGTAACTCGACCCGCAATTGAATTTTCGATATTTTACATACTGTCCCACTTAAGAAAGTTTCGTCCCTGAAACGTATATGAATTGCGGCATATTCCATCATCATGAAAATGAATTTCGGGAATTTTACACAGTATCACCCAGATGATCACACGTATGAACCAACAAATGGAGGTTAAGGCTGAACTGCTGGTTCAAATGGTTTGCGTACATTAAGTCCATTACCTAAGAGACCATGGAGCCAATGGTAGATTTTAGAGCATTAGGCAGCCCCAAAACCAATCAAGGACATTTTTCATGAATACAACATGCATACGACGCATGCAATTCGACAAACTAGGGCGTAGCTTATAAAAGCGGTCCAGGGGTGGACTGGGCAACTGAACCAGCAACAATTGCTCCCCTTAACTTTTACCTCTGTCCTTTTGCCCTACACTTCGTTGGTGTTAACTTATGGGCCAACAAGATCGTTGTGGTGCTACCAACTAACCAACTTGCGTTGAGCACCCAAGAATTCACATCACAACACAATCAGAAGGAAAGGTAACAATTGGAGCATTGAGCACCCAAGTATGAGCTAATCACTTGGTATTATCCGTTGCACTCTTTCTCTTTAGCTAAGGTCTCCATTTATAATCTACTCATTTAAATTTAAACATTGTAACTGAATGAGAGAACCGTTGGAGCCTCTAAAATATTCTCCCATATCTTCTCTTCTAATGGGTAGTAGCTGGTTCTAGAGCCTTGACATCTTCTTTGTTGTCTCAAAATCTCGAAAATCTAGCTTTTGCTTCATATGACTTTAGAATTCAATCCTAGTCATTGCGTTCTTCTTTCAGTTTGCATTAAGCAACTTCCCATTTAGACGAGGTTGAATGTGAGCTGCTTTTTGCATAGAGCAATTTGACCCTTTCTCAAAATGGAAAGCATTTGAAACGTCTTTCTTTGCCCCTAAAGAGATACTAACCATATTGTAGTAAAAGCAACAAATTAATCTTCCCTTTTTTTTTGTCATCAAGCATAATACGATTAGCAAGATAATTAGTTAGTTAAACTAGAAAGAATGTAATTAACCCATGTGAGTGTACTACGCAATTCACTATATTTCAAAGGTAAATGACATAGTGAAATTTTAGATGAAGAATGAACACTTTTAATCGAGAATTTGTGGTATGGTAAGCCAGTATGGAAATTGCTATTTCTATTAGTCCCCTCCTCCCATATAATTTGTCCTGCACAGGCCATGGACAGTTTTAAGGCTGCAATATTTAATTTACCATTTTCTGTTGATTTTATAAGAAAGAGAAAATTTTTAATATTAATACTAGTAAAAACGGACTTTACCGACTTTATTTTGGGACTTCCGTAAAAAGAAAAAGGGACAAATGTTTTTGGATGGAGGGAGTGTAATTTTACAATATTGCAACAATATGCAATTTTCATAATCAATGAAAATGATCAAAGTGTCATAAAATATAATCAAACCACTTTTTAAATTGTTGCATTATTATAATACAGGCATGGATACTCTTATGACATGTCCATCAGGGACCTTGACTACGAGAGTTCAAGGCCACTTCACTCCAGTGATGAAGCTCTAGAGAATCAATTACTCAAGGGATTTGTCAAGCTAGTCACTTAAGATCATTTGGATTATAGCAACTAGGCATGTACAATGAAGTGAACCATGATTATAACAAGTGTGCCTTGAACATAAATATTTAGGCATCTACAACACTTGACACATCACATAGAGGAGACTCTTCAGGGCCTAAGACATTGTAAATAGAACTCTGGGGAGGAGAGGGATTATTATAAGAATTTATATAATCTACGAATACTTACAATCTTAAACTGTCTAGTCCATAAAATTTTTATCCATTTCATATGTAGTATATCATCTTCTAAGCCTATTTAAAAAAAAAAAAAACAAAATTGTCTTGAATTAGGACCTTTATGGTCTTTACATTTAAGTGATCTGATGACAACAATTTTTTTTTTTAAAACTCAATAGTTACATTACAAAATGTTAACCACATTCCCCTCCGCTTTAAGAGTCATGTCTAGGGGAAAAAGGACCATTTAAATCTTTTCTATTTTACTTCTTGCTTTTGGTTGTCTTCCTTCTTGGATTACGATCTGTAGATTAAGAAGCCGCGGTAGTTGTGAATTTTACATAAATTTCAGGTGACAGCAACAATACGATTCACTTTTCCTTTGTACGTTAGGAATAAAAAAGCACATACACAGGATGAAAGGAGAAGAAAGAAGTTACTAAAATTCAGCGTATCTTGTAGGACAATTCTCATGGAGGCGAAAAGTATCTTTCCTGAAGATGTATTAGAAGAAATACTGTCTAGATTGACAGTCAGACAGCTACTGCAATTGAGGAGTACTAGTAAAAGGTGGCGCTCCATAATTGGCAAGTACAGCTTCATCCAGAAGCATTACCAGATTCAATATGATATGTTGAAAGAGGAAGGTGACATACCTTTCTTTTGCGATAACTACTCATCGTATGCTGAAGAAGAAGATCCAGCTCATTTCTGCCTTATCTCTAAAAGGTTAGAGAATGACATTTTGTATTTGACCTCTTACCTTAACCGGGACAGTTCAGAATACTTCACTGGTAAACCAGAGTTATTCAATTACCTTTTCTGCGGCGGGGTTGTGAATGGTGTTGTTCTCCTTCGATGGGTTGTTGACTATTTTGCGTTGTGGAACCCAGCAACTAGAGAATTTAAATTTCTTCCACACGCTCATCCAAACGAAATAGAGAACATCAGGGAACATACTAGTTTCTTTGGGATGGGGTTCGATCAAAAGTATAACGACTTCAAGATCATAAGGTCAGTTGAGAGGACGATTGCACTAGATGACGGTTGGAAGAAAGTTTCCCTCCATGAAATCTTCTCACTTAGAGCCAACTCTTGGAAGGGTGTTGAATCTCCAAAGTACCACCTAGATCTCTCTATGAATGCACGTGTCACTGATAGATACTTCAATGGTGTTTATTACTGGCCTGCCGAGGAGTATGATAGTGAAACTGCTAGCCATCCTTGTCGTTCTAGGATCCTTTCCTTTAATTTTAGTAATGAGGTTTTCAAGCTCGTTGAAGCACCAGGACCAGCAGGGAACAGTAAGGCGGGATTTGAATGGTGCATTGATAAGTACAAAGACTTTCTTGCTGTAATTTTTACTCGCACAAACTTTGAGGAGAAAGAGTGTCACTTCGATATTTGGGTTGCAAGCAAATTTCATGATGATGATCCTGCAGTACCGTTATCATGGCAATATTTGTTTACCGTTGGACAGGCAATCCTACCATATCGCATCTTATACTTTAGAGGTTTTGCATGGGATGGCGATATGCTCTTACTCCTCCCAACGATGGCTGAGGAAGGTGCAAGTCATACAACAAGCAAATATGAGTGTGCATACTATAATCCTTCTACTTACAAGTACAAGAGGTTGGGAATGGAATTTCTGACTTGTCTAAGATATGTGGAGAGTTTATTTCCATTAAATTATTAAAAATCTGAAGTCAAATTAAGGGTGATAGACGTTTGAATGTCAGCCACTTATTTTGGATGATATTGGTAGGACATTTTGTTTCCTTTTTTCTTTTTCTTTGTGTGGGCAAAGGACATGGATGCAAAAATACAAATGACAGATAGAAAAGAAACCGAGAAGCTTCATTCCCCCTTTCCTCCAAAGAAGGAGATCTAAAGTTGAACTTGGAAGCTTGGAAATGATAATTTAGATGGACGATAAATTTATGGATTTATGAATAGTGCTGCGCCTGCATTGTGCTATACATGTATTTGTCATATTTGCTTTAAATATTTGTACTGATTACCACGAGCACATTATCGTGATCCCAGCTGGTACAAATATTCTTGCCTCTTGGCTTAATGGAGGATATTGTAGTATTCTAGAGGATCATGTAATACTGTATTCATTTGTAACTAGAGGGCATAAATATGTACGTAAACTCTTGCAAATTAAATCTAATTTGCTATAACGTATATAGGTGAACATACACGCACATATAAACATAATATCTAGTAGGAAGTCCACCTTGTAGTGAGAGACGAGAACTATTGAACTTAACCCGTAAATTCTAATCCCGCGATCGATATGTGGCCTCATCAACAGAACAACCCCCACCCAAGCTACCAACAAATGCATGAGCATCACGAACTCAATTGCCACGAGATATTGTCACCAGTACCCATGGCGGCCCCCATGGGCCTGAGCAGTGGATGACAGGCGTTGATTGGTGTTAGCTTTTTGATGGCTTGACCCACTATGGCCGCCGTTGCTCCCATTGTCAATAGTATTCTTCTTCACACTTTATTTCGAATGCTATTTTATGGCCCAAAAACCCTAGTTCTACTTTCATGGTGGCTTCAAATATTTGCTGGCAGCATTGCATTTGTAGTAATATCAACATTTTTTATTGCTTTCTTATGGAAAAAGGAAGGAAAAGAAGGGCAGCATTATTGTGAAATAAATTCCTCCTACACGAACATGACAAACAAAATCAATGACAAAAACAATAGGAACCCCACAATTACGTGGAAAACCCGTTTTCAACTAAGGGAAAAACCACAATTTGGTAATGACCTGATAAATCTACAATAAATATGACAAAGACAAGATTGTAATGGTATTGAATCAAGATTCTAACACTCTGTTTAAGCTGCTTATCTCTCTCACTCACCCCATCTTCTCCTTCTCACAATCACCACACACACCTCTCTCTGAGACTAATTTCTCTCTAGTAGAATTTTAGGACACTGATGTGTTTTTTGTACACCACTTTCTCTCTCTCTTGGGCGTGGCACACCACTAAAGTTCATCTCGAATATTTTTTTTTTTGTTGGAAAGGTAAGTAGGACAAATTAGGAAACCCTTCTATTAAAGGTTCTTTCTAAATTATCCTCATAGAGAATACAACCAAAATTCCCATGTGGGACCACATTCCACACACTTGTAGAATGAAGAGATAAACCACAACTACTCGACTGCACTGTTGTGTTGCCTAAAAATTGTGATTAATAATAACACTGTTACAGTTGTGTAGATAAGTGGTGATATCATGTAATAACACTTGGATTTACCAGGGTATTTGAATGTGTCCTCGCATTGCTTGAATGAGGATTTTATTATCACCTTCAACATGAATATAGTGAACCCAAGTTGATCTGCTGCTTTGATTCTATTATGCATGGATGTTGCTTCTGCTGCTAGAATGGATGCTACTCCATGATTGAATGATGCTGCCTGTATGAATCTGCCTTTTGAATCGCAAATGATGAATCCTCCTGCTGCCCTTCGAGAGTTTTTGGATCCATCAAAATTGATTTTGATGAATTGTTCTTGTGGTTTCTTCCATGCTATCCAAAGAGCCTTCTTGCGGCTGGCAGCTTATGGGTGTAGGTTGGGTGGAAAAAGTGTTTGTGTGAGTTTGTGTCTTAAGCGCCATTTTGTGCTTGCACTTTTTGCTCTTAGTAATGTAATGATTGGATTAGATATTTTATTACAAAATATACTATTCCTTGTTTTCCAAATACTCCATAGGAGTGGTACAATTCTATCTAGCTTAATGGGCGGATTAGAATGTCCTAAACTAGGGAACCAGTTTCTTTATCTTTGTTTGTGGATTGGTTGGCAGAATTGCATCAACCTAATTGTGGTCGCTTGCTAGCTACCAAACTAGTTGAGCATTATGAAATCCTAAAAAAAGATGTTCTGCTTCCTCAATTTTACCACTGAAGTGGGGGGCAGAGTGGATCAATATCCAATCCTCTAAAGAGTAGATTTCCCCTAGTAGGAAGGGATGATGCATGACATAATTACCATAGAAAAACTTGTAGTTTAGGCATAATATCTAACTTCCATATCCAACTAAATTTCCATGGCTGAGATTTTTGAAGGTCCAAACAATGGGTTGCCCAAGTAGATAATTTGTTGGAAAAATCTCCACCCCCAAAGAGTCCCCAACAAATAGAGTTGGAAAACAGGTTGAACAGAATTGGTTGCTAAAATTTTATGAAGGCAGGAATCATTAACTAATTCTTTTAATTTAATGATGCGCCATTCTTTGTTAGGCAAGATAACATGCGAGACTTTGAGTGAGGTGTCAGTGATAGAGTTGTCTCATAACCCCATTAGGTAAGCAAGACTATCATTGTCACACCAATTATCGAACCAAAAACTAATATTTGTTCCATCTCTAACTTTTCAATGCATCCTTTTACAAAATTATTGTCGATTTTTTAGGATACATTTCCATGTCTCAAGAGTATGATTTTCTAGGCTTGACTACAAAGAAATTTTCATTTATAGGATATTTAGCTATCATTTCTTCCGTCTAGAGGCTTTGTTCATTAAAAAGTCCACAAGTGAGCTTGCTCAAAAAAGCACTGTCGATTGTCTTGTCTTTCTAAGGCCGAGATCTTTTGCCTTTTTGGGTTGACAAATGTTATTCCATGAAACCATTGCAAGCCCTTCATCTATGTTAGATTTCTTCTAAAAAATCTCAACTTATTTTGTCAATGTTCTTGCCAGTAGAATTAGGAAGCTAGAAACAGTACATTGTATATGCCAACATGGATTCTAGATCTGTCTGAATTAAGGCAACTCTACCTTTGAAAACTAGGTAGCCAAGTTCTTACCGAGAATATCTTAGTGTGTTATGTTAAAGACAAAAGTCACAATGTGGCGATCATGCGTAGTTGCATTTTTTGAAAAAGTAATGCAAGATTTCTAAAAATTAATGAGTTGACTTGAATTTTGACAAAAGCTATTAAGAAGGGCATTAAGTTTCTAGCATGATTCAAAGTCTGTCCTACAAAAGAGTATACTATCATATGCGAATAAAAGGCATGGTAATTTATCCGCTCTAGGTGCAATTTTGAAGAGGCTTTGTTTTCCCAGCTCCTCCTTGGCTTCCTCAACACATATGTTGGTATCTTACCTAACACACCTTTTCTTAGAAACTATGGCAAGGGTATTCAAGAAGTTTCCTCCCACATACATTAGCTTGCCGAGCATGCCTTTCCATAATAATTTTTTCTTTTTTTGCCGATTTATTATAGTGTTAGCCCTTGCATAATCGGCCTCGGCCCAACAAATCTCCTCCCCAAACAATGAGGGGGGCACCACTAATAAGAAAAAAGGCTTTGTCCTTTTAGATATGCACATATGCATGGGTAATACAATGCCCACCACATATGAATTCTCTTTTAATTAGCACCCCTTGCCATTAATAACTCTCCATCTATGATCACATTTGTAATTGAGCTGTCCTCCTCATCGACAAGCCTCAATTTTTCCTTTATCTTCACATAGTGCTTTCTCAAACTTCCCAAGTCCTCTCTTCACTTAGGCACCAACTTTGAATATGGCCAGTCCCACCTCAAAAATGGCGCTCAATGTTACTTATGTCTCCTGGTTGAGATTTGAATCCACTCCATGGGCCTTTATCCACCTAGGACTAACTCCCTCTCTCCGAAAATGCCATAAATATTTTCTTCTCATCTTCATTGATCTCCTTCCTCATCATCTTCTCATTCTTACGTAGAAGAGTAGCAACTTCATCTATCTTTAAGATGTTCCTCATACAAGCACTGTCTATGCCAATGGTTGGCAAGCCTTTGGCAATGATGCTTGTAGGAGTTGCGGTTGCTCCTATGCTTAAATCTTGTCATTAGCATTCAAGAATTGACACACTAGTTGATTGAAAGAATTGATCTAATCATTGAGATTTGCCTTATCTTCCATCTTTGATGGGCATAAGTCTAAAACTCAATCTTTAATTGTAGTCGGTTGTCTAATTAATTTGACAAATAGATGCTCTTGAGCTTTATCCACAAGGCCTTCAACATTGTCTCTTTCAACACATTGTACCTAATCTTAGGGCAAAAGGCCAACTGAACTATGCCTATTGCCTTTTAAAAGTGCACATCGAAGGTTTGGTCCCATGGTCTGGCTCTGTCCTCCAAAAGGCTCTACTGGCTTTCTCGAGGTTGCCTTATCCTTTAAGGGTGTGTCAAATAGATTTAAAGTGATGACTCCTAGGTGTTGTATGGTCACATGAGTTTAAGGTTAGTGAAGAGTCACAAGCACATTTTTAAGTAAACGTACAAACACATAATTTCATAAAAAAAGATAATTTCTTTCCATCAACCAAATTGGTACAAACTGAAGGGACACAAGGGGGACAATAGATTAGATGTTCAAGAAGGAAACAGGTTTTTTCTATAAGATTATAGTCCGTACGCGCTATCTCCAATGGAGATCACCAAATGACCCCAAGCTTCCGAACCATGGGATTGGATTCGGGGTCAAGGTACGATCCAATGGATAGTTAAGGTGGTCATTAGAGTGCCACTTCACAGTGGTCTCTATTATAGATGGATGAATTAAAGTTTCAAATTTTTGGATTCCATGCAAATTTGGGCACCTGTTACCTAAACAACCTCAATTCATCAAAAAATTTTCTGAACTTCCCTTTTCTCCTTATTTGTTGACAAAGCAAAGAAAAACAAAAAAGGTTCATGTTTCCTCCCGAAAATCGCTCTTTTAAAGTTATGAGCTTGATCATCAGCAACTCTAGGCAGAAACAACATCGGGAAGGTCACGAGAGACCTTCCTACTGATTGACTCACCGGCGATGTAATGCTTAAGCTTCAATCCGCTCGCTTTGAAGGTTCCTATGGCCTCTGTTCCGACTTCAATTGCTCCTTTTGAGTAGACCTTTTTCACCTTAAATGGACCCAACCATCTTTAATGGAACTTACCTAGGAACAACTTCAATCTTGAATTGAAAACAAGAGCCCAATCACCAACCTAAAACTCCCTCCGATGGATGTTCTTATCAAGCCACTGCTTTATTCTCTCTTTGTAAATTTTAGAGCTTTCATAAAAATTGGAATGGATCTTCTCAAGCTCATTCAACTGTAATGACCTCTTTTCTCCCACAACCTTCAAATCAAAGTTAAGAAACTTGATGGGTAGAGGGAGAAAACCAAAAGAAACTAGGAAATTAAATCAAGAGGAAACCACACTTAACTTATTAAGCCAAGCTAGCTCCTAATCCCCAACTCAAGTTTGGAAGATTACTCACAAATCATCATCTTTACAATCAAATAATTACAAATAGGCATAATCAAGCAAGCTAAAACCATAACCAAACAATGAGGAAGAGAGAGAGAGCAAGAGAGCGAGAGAGAAACAAATTTAGATTAAGGTATTGATGAATGTAACTTGATGATCTTCAATCAAAATCAAACTAAAAGCCCTGATCATTCATTAACCCAGCCTTAAAATGTTTTTAGAGTGCTTTTTTTACAAGGGAAATTAGGCATTAAGAAATAACCCTTGAAATTAGGAAGATCCTACTTATATATGCAATAACCGACACAGAAGCCACAGAGGGTGGGAAAGGTGACAGGCACCAGTTGCATGCTATGGCGGTGGCAACGGACTGCCGTTGATGACACGTAGTCGTCACCACCCCTTGGAAATTCTACCTTAACTGTAGGGGGACGCGACCAACACGCATCGTGGCCTCTTCTTCCTTAGGTTGTTCACTTCCTTGCTCCTCCTTGGCTCTAGTGTGGTCGAACTTTGTTGCCGCGTTGTCTCTTCTCTAGTAGTTGCTACTTCTTTCTTTGGTTATCACTAAAAACATTTGAAAAAGAAAGAAGAAGGGTTAAAATGGAGCAACGACTCATTAGGAGGTCAAAGTTGCTCAAATCCCTATTTGCTCAAGGGAAAAAGAGGGGAAATAAGCCAAAAGGTAACGGGGAAAATCATATAAAAACAAGGTTCATCAGTGTGTAATTGGAAGTCAAATAGCCTACCAATCTCAATGAGTTGGATGGATGGAAGGATGATTTGGTTTTGGGAAGTTGTATGGATAATATGTTGATAATAGAAATCGTTTCTATGTGTTTGCTACTTATTAGTATTGTATACAACTGTTTTGTTTTCTTGGGGCTGAGAATCATTCACTGAGTGTAAGGTAGCTCACTTCCCTCTCTATTTCCCTTTCCTCCTAGTTCTTGAAAAGCTAGGTAGAAGTCTTCAGTTCATGTAAATTGTGTTGGAACCTCCCGTTTTGCTTTGAAAAATGGAGTCATATGTATGTATACCTAGATTAATGAGTTTAATGATATAATGTGATGTATTCGTAAGTTCTTAAGCATATGTTAGTTAATTACTATCACTCATCTAATGCACATTGTCTAATGGTCTCTTTGAATGGCTATGTGAGCCAACCATCTAGTAGGGTACTTTTCTTCTACAGGATCAGTGAATAGTTTCAGAATGTAAATCCTAGTACTTCAGATGTGTGATTCGTCAACATTGTTTTGCCGGTTATTACTTAGAAGTGGAACCCCCTGTTGACAATTGAGGCGAGTATTGAGATAGTTGTATACCTGCTAGACCAATCGGGTAGTCTACCTTGAGGCTGTGTGGGTGACTTGAAGGGTATCGGCCCTGATAATTAATAACTGGTGGGTTCACTTAATTATGTGGCAAAACAATGCTTGAAAATGATCCATCACATAGTCGTACATTTTGAGATGTTGGTATGTGTAAAAATATATGAATTTTCGAAAGGTACAGATAATAAACATACCTAAAATTCTTACAAAAACTCTTTCCTTATGTAAAATGTTCATTAATGGCGTGACGAAGTGGAAATGGCCTCATTTTTGCTCTAAGTGCATATATTCTATGGTTAGTAAGTTTCAATTATAACCTTAGAAAGTAATAAATAGTTTCATGATTATTAGGTAGGCACACAAATTGATTTTGGTTTCCCAGTTAAGTGACACTCTCTTTTTGTTGTTGTTATTACTATTCTCGTAAATGGTATTGTTGTTATTGTTGCTGTTAGAGGGCTTACTACAATTACCTTTATTGATACTAGTATTGATGCCCTTGCTACTATAATTATTGTAGTCATCGTTATTACAGACTTTAGCAATTAGCGTTATTGCCATTACATATTTATTTCCATTGTCATTATGGTTATTATATAACATTATTGTTGGTCTTAGTGATTTAACCATGAAGAGGTTTCGATTACTCGGGTTTAGTTTGGGGTGCACTCAATTCATTGTCAAGTACATGCTTTTGGCCCTAAGTAAGAAAGTATTCATATTGAAGGCCTTAAGGAAACTTTGATTCCCAATCGCTCATGTTAGGTTGCCCCAGTGAATATGACTACTTTCAATCACTTCCTTGCTAATTTTTACATTTAAAGGCAGCCTCAAAACTAATTAGAATCCATAATCACCTTCACTATTTTGATTAAACTACAACATCGAGCTTCCATTGCCTTCATATCATTAACTCCACTCAATATTCAAATTAAAACATCTCCACTACCCTTGGTAGGCCTTGATTTGGTTTGAGTTGTAAAACAAAAGGTACACGTCATTTTCCACCCATTTGAACATGAATCAATCTTCACCCAATCTTTTGCGTTATATTAACACACACTTATTCCATAACACTATTTTCAATCCATTAGACTTGCTCTTTTAATTAACCCATAAGAACCAATCTCTATCATAACTTCCATTCACTAGTTCCACTCAATTTAGACATCAAAATCCGATCCATTTCTTCAAGCTAATCCCCCAGCTTTTATTACAAGTTAATTTATTTCAAAACCACTTCCCTCATTTCTTCATTGCTACCACCAAGTTCAGCCCCACTCCCCCTCTCTTCCACTGCAACCATCTAACACCCACACAAATTCAATACATAGTTTTGTTCAAAACACAATCAAAATACTCAAAATTCGATATAAAGAAGTTACATGAATACATCTCTACCACCTATACGCATTTTCCAGTGTCACCATGAACACTAACAACCTCAACTTCCTCAAATCCACAAAATGAACATCCACAATAATAGCTCCAAGTTCACACAAATTAATCAAATTAAGGAACAAATCGAGTAAATAAATGATGAAAAGATTAGGGTTCACCTTCCAAAAACAATGAAAACAAGCCAAGAAAAAATGAGAGGGAGGTAGCAGTGGTGTCACCTGACTGTGGGCAGCGGGCGGCCAGCGACAAGACCACAAAGGATAGGTGACTAACGACGTGGCAAGGGTGGTGCTATGCGCGAAAACAGTGAGGGTGGGGCATATGGGAGCAGTGAAGGGGAGAAGGAAAGCGTGAAAAAATAGAGGCGGGGTGTGGGCGTGAGGTCGATAAAGGGCCAAGGTAGTTTAGCTAGTTTTAGATTAATTTTTAATCTAGTTCCCCCAGAAAATATAGATTTCCTTTTTATTTTTTCTCTTTTTGTTCTTTCTTTTTCTTCTCTAGTAGCTTGTAAATTGGGCTATTCTAATTTCTTCCTAGTTTATTTAGATGAAGATTGTAAACTTTGTCCATAATAATTAGTATGCTCCTTGCTTTTATTTTTACTAGTCTGGGCCCGTGCAAAAGCACAGTGCATGTTTACAAAGATAATTTATAGATATATTATCAAAAAAAATAAATGGATAGTCAGTGTAAACGTAATTAATACTATAATTTAGTAAAGAGAAGTGAAAAACTAAATGAAGAAGTTAAATATACAGCAACTTCATGCATAAACAATATGATTAACAATTGAAAACTATATCATTATGGAAGAAGTCTATATAAGTATGATGAAAACATTAGATAATGAACTTGGTATGAAGCACGCTAAATGGGATGATGATAAGTTAATCTATAATGCCAAAAATGAAGAATCCACCTCCTTCTTTTGTACCTGAAACAAAAATGAAGATTTAATGATAATTTTATTAACAATGATATAAGCGAAGTTTATATATACCCATTATCTACCTGGTGTACCTAACATTAGTATGTCGTATATAATAAACCTCTTCCTCCGAATTGACTAGCACAATAAGAGCGATAGGAGCTTCAACTTCATGCTGTCGTGGAGGCTCTAGAATGAAAATCCAAGGTTTACCTATGTAATCATATATAATTGCATAGAGCGGTAGACGACCATATGGCTATGGACAATAGTAACACTAGTTAGGCAACAGTGGAACCATAACCTGTGTGAACATGATAAGCATTGACAATGATAATACCTGCGCTGCACACATATCGAATTGGGTAGTGGTCATATATAAAAGAATTCGAACATCCTCATGAAGAATAGTGAACTCTTTACAACATGTAATATCTTGTAAGACAACTCTAAAGATGTACCAGTATTTTTGAATTAAAAAGGGATAGTTACACTAATGCAACCATGGATTTGGGAAAGCATAGCAGAGTATCAAACGATAGAGAATCATGGATGCAAACGTGTTGCGAGTCAAACTTGGAGATCGACATCTGTAGTACGGTACATTAAGCGTGAATACATAAGTGTGGACACT
>JACYFF010002017.1:59942376-59953026 GCA_017589665.1 Selenicereus undatus
ATGGTAGTACTAGATGTGTTTGGGGGATGTGTTGGGATTTGTGTTTTAGGGAGCATGGGGGCGAATACCGGACCAAGGAGAAACTTGCTCTGATACCAAATATGATGTATCTGTCGATGACCCAAGCTAGGAGTTAATTGAAGTGAGTTAGCTTACAAACCTAAGGTAGATACAATGATGGGAAACCAAGGAAAATGGGCACATAATATGATGGTTGTGAGGCATTGAACATGCGAGGGAGGAATGGAACCTAGAATCTAGTGATTCTAAGTGAGAAAGCAAAGGATAATTGACGTGAATTGATGTATGTCTCAAGGGGTGAAAGTACCTAAGCTATAAACCACCAAGAAGTATGAAGCCAAAGGAGAAATACACGACTTTAGGGTTGGCACGGTCGTGCCGCAATGCACGGGTAGGCCGTGCCACATTTTTTGTTCGTTGTGTCAGGTTTTCTTACCTTGCACGGTTGGAAGTGTTTGGACGTTTGGCTTGATGTGAGACCTTTTGGTGATACTCTAAGCTTTGAGGGAGTATGGGAATGGATATAAGAAAGGGTTTTGAAAGTGTGGTATGTAACGAAGAATCAAAATTATAATTTACTAACTCAAAATCAAGCTAGCAAATCCGCCTTAACTCTCTTTGAATACTTGAGATAAAACACCAAACGGGATAGAACTAAACTTGAAAAATGGATACAAAAACACCGCCAAACTGAATTTTAGGGCCCTTAAACAATGATTAAGATACTGATATCACCGCTTAATCACGTTTACGACTTCACTTGAGCACCACCTTAACCGGCCTAGTTAAGGATAAGAAAGTTAAGTATTTGACGTGTGCGTGAGCAACGAAAGCAACGATGCTCTCAAAGGGTTTTTGATTCAAATTCAGATTGTTATTTGACATGGGGCGTGCAAGGTTTTAAATACACCTAAGCAAGCAAGTACACACATTTCTTACTAGTTAGGAAAGGTATTAAGGCTAATACAAACTGATTTGTGCTAAACGAGATTACAAGCTTACTTAAACTAATCTAATGCATTATAAACATTAAGTAAAGCAATACCAAAGCTTATTGTACATTAATAGACTCATAAATAAGCTTAATATATGCTGAGATGCTAGCTCAATTCGCATTGGTTAGCTGTAATTGATTTTTGTCTAACCAACAGCATGCAAGAGACATTCTTTTGGCCTCTCCTTCTTCATTGGTTGCTCTTTTCTAGATATAATTCTTTTACAGCTTCATAATGGCATCTCTAGAGGCCTTGGGACGTGTGCCTATCAGTATTGAAAGGAGAAAACCCATTGGAGAAGGGAAAAACCAAGCAAGCTGCTGAACTAATTTCTGGGCGGGTTTCTAGCGCTGATTGGAGGCCACGTTTTTCATGCAAAATGTGGTCATATCCTGGCTTGACACATATGATTGGAGTGCCCTGGAAGTCTTCTAACTCATCCAAGTGGAATCCCTCAATTTGGAGTTCATTTTCCTAGTGAAAACACCAAAATGCCCGGACTAGTTTGAACCGGGCTCAATCTGCACGGTTTGGAAGATTGGTCTGGTTCTTCATCTTTCACTTGACTTAACTTGATTTTATCACATGGACCACGTATATAACATCTTCAGGACCCAAAATATGTAAAAATACAAGGCTTAAGCATTAATATAGCTTACGTTATAAGATAAACAAAACCGGGTATGATCTGGTCCCACTGGGCAGTTTTGACACCTTGGTTTTAATTGCTTATTTGAATGACCAAATGAAGTCTAAATTGGATGAAACTTGATTTTTTGGAAACCTAAGATCTTGAACTTCAAGTACATTAAAAAAATAAGACTTAAACCTTGAGGATGCTTGTTGAATTAAGCACACAAAAATGGTTTAGTGCTGGAATGAACCCTTGCCCTGTAGTTTTAATGCCTTAAACAAAACTTGGATGTATTATACATCCTTTAACCAGCAAAACTTGGATGGTGAGATATCCATTAGTTTTTGAGTGTTTGTTTCTGCTAAAGGTAGGCCAACTCTATGATTTTTTGTCAATTCTAAGCCAGTATAGCTGCTATTGGTTTTTGTTGTTGTTTTGTTTTATATTCTGGGTTAGGATTATGATTTTTCTGGTGTTTTGTTTGTAATATTTAATAGGGTTTAGTAATTAATTGTTTATGTTTGATTCCGCGTAACTTATTTTTTGGACATGGTATGGATTATGGTTTTTCTGGTGCATTGTTATGGCCATTGTATAGTGTAGGCAGAATGTGTTGCAAGATTTTTCTGATGTATTGTTTGTCATATTTAATTGGGTTTAGTAATGAATTGATTATGTTTGTTGTGGGACATGAGTAAGTTGCTTTCGTTAGTTTCTAAGTGATCCCAGGTAATGGAAGCCGCCTCGTCCACCACCTTTGCCCCTCGACCTGAAAAATAAAACACCACCAAATTTTAGGTCAGCGGAGCCCAAGTCCAACGGAACCGCCCATGCTGCCAACGCGCACTGAGGTGGTAGCGCGTGGGTTTACGCGCCTCCATTTATAGGGTATGTGTTTGTTTCTGTTAAAGGTAGGCTAACTCTATGATTTTTTGTCAATTCTGGGCCAGTATAGTTGTTGTTGGTTTCTACTGTTATTTTTTTGTATATTCTAGGTATGATTATGAATTTTCTTGTGTTTTGTTTCTAATATGTAATAGGGTTTAGTAATTGGTTGTTAAACTCACTACGTTCCTTTGAATCAGAGGTGTATGCTTGAGCTTTTTGTTTCTGAGTGTTTCTTTCTACTAAAGGTAGGCTAACTCTATGATTTTTTGTCAATTCTGGGCCAGTATAGCTACAGTTGGTTTCTGCTGTTATTTTGTTGTATATTCTGGGAATGGATTATGATTTATGTGGTGTTTTGTTTGTAATATTTAATAGGGTTTAGTAATTAATGGATTATGATTTTGTTTGGTGTGTATGTTGGTCTTGGATGTAATTAATGGTGTCAAAATATTTAGAAATTAGAATCCTGCTATCCTCATAAATTAGGTTCTCTCTCTCTCTGTCTCTCTCTCTCTGTCTCTCTCTCTCTCTTTCTCTTTCTCTCATTATGCCTTCAATTATGAACTTTCAACTTCAGTGTTTTATCCTCATGACATGCCATTTTGGTCCAGTTTAATGGTTTAGGGTATGGATTATGATTTTTCTAGTGGATTGTTTGTAATATGTAATAGGGTTTAGTAATTAGTAGTTAAACTTACTATATTCCTTTGCATTAGAGGTGTGGGCTTGTGCTTTTGGTTTATGAGTGTTTCTTTCTACTAAAGGTAGGCTAACTATATAAATTTTTGTCAATTTTGAGCCACTATAGTTGTTGGTTTTTGCTATTATTTTGTTGTATATTGTGGGTATGGATTATGATTTTTCTGGTGTTTTGTTTTTAATATTTAGTATGGTTTAGTAATTAGTTGTTTATGTTTTGATTCCACATAACTTATTTTTGGACATGGCATGGATTATGATTTTTCTGGTGCATTGTTATGGCCAAGCACTCACCCATTTTAGCATTTATTATGTAAATATTCGTGCTATGCCTTTGAGCATTTTGTTTTGTTTATATGTTGGTCTTAGAAGTAATTAATGGTGCTAAAATATTCAGAAATTAGAATCCTGCTGTCATGAGAAATCATGTTGGATCTCTCACTCTCTCTCTCTCACACACACACACACATTATGCCTTCAATTATAAAGTTTAAATTTCAGTGTTTTATCCTCATGACATGCCATTTTGGTCTAGTTTAATGGTCTAAGGGTATGGATTATGATTTTTCTAGTGTATTGTTTCTAATATATAATAGGGTTGAGTAATTAGTTGTTAAACTCGCTATATTCCTTTGAATTAGAGGCGTGGGCCAGTGCTTTTGGTTTCTGAGTGTTTCTTTCCGCTAAAGGTAGGCTAACTCTATGATTTGTTGTCAATTCTAGGCCAGTATATCTACTATTGGGATCTGCAATTATTTTGTTATATATTCTCGGTATAGATTATGAGTTTGCTGGGGTTTTATTTCTAATATGTAATAGGGTTTGGTAATTAGTTGGTAAACTCACCATATTTCTTTGAGTTAGAGGTGTGGGCTTGTGCTTTTGGTCTATGAGTATTTCTTTCTGCTAAAGGTAAGCTAACTCTATGATTTGTTGACAATTCTGGGCCAGTATAGCTACTGTTGGTTTCTCCTGCTATTTTGTTGTATATTCTGGGCATGGATTATGATTTTTCTGCTATTTTGTTTGTAATATTTAATAGGTTTAGTAATTAATGGATTATGATTTTTTTTGGTTTATATGTTTGTCTTGGATGTAATTAGGGGTGTCAAAATATTCAGAAATCAGAATCCTGCTATCCTCAGAAATCAGGTTCTCTCTCTCTCTCTCTCTCTCTCTCTCTCTATCTCTATCTCTATCTCATTATGTCGTTAATTATGAAGTTTCAATTTCAGTGTTTTATCCTCATGACATGCCATTTTGGTCCAATTTAATGGTTTAGGGTATGCATTATGATTTTTCTAGTGGATTGTTTGTAATACGTAATAGGGTTTAGTAATTAGTTGTTAAACTCACTATATTGCTTTGAATTAGAGGTGTGGGATTGTGCTTTTGGTTTCTTTTCTACTAAAGGTAGGCTAACTCTATGACCTATTGTCAATTTTGGGCTAGTATAGTTGCTGTTGGTTTTTGTTGTTATTTTGCTATGTATTTTGGGTATGGATTATGATTTTTCTGGTGTTTTGTTTCTCACATGTAATAGGGTTTAGTAATTAGTTGTTAAGCTCACTATATTCCTTTAAATTAGAGGTGTGGGGTTGTGCTTTCGGTTTCTGAGTGTTTCTTTCTGCTAAAGGTAGGCTAACTCTATGATTTTTTTTGAATTATAGGCCAGCATAACTACTGTTGGTTTATGCTGTTGTTTTGTTGTACATTCTAGGTATGGATTATGAATTTTATGGTGTTTTGTTTGTAATATTTAATAGGGTTTAGTAATTAATTGTTTATGTTTTGATTCCACAACTTATTTTTTAGACATGGTAGAACTGTATGGGATTCATTTTCTGATAAACCAGTGAATGGATCCATGAAAAAAGTTTGTATGGATATTAGGTATGTGTAGATAGAAGGTCATATCTTGGTACCTAGGAGTTCAGTGAGTGAGATTTGTGAGTAATCTGATGAACTTCAGATCTACAATAGCACCGTATGTTGTTGTCAGTTTTCTAGAAAGCATAGTTATGTTTATTCCAGCATGTAATATAGTTCACTTAATTGCGTTGTTGGAAAGTATGAAGATGTTACCTATGAATGCTAATAATCTGGTTGTGGAAGAAAAATGCTGTGGATTGAGATGAAGAATAATTTCTTAAGGTTACCGATTTGCAGTTAGGGGGACGAGAAGGTGGCATGGGCAAGGAAATTCTCCTAGCGCTTCAGGAGTGGCCTGCAGTTGAGGGTTATGTGTGACGGTGGGATGTGTTTCTATAAAGCTGTTACACTATTGGTGTGATCCCTACAATCATGGGATTCTTTTTTTTTTCTCCCATAGGTATAGGCTAGAGTGTTTTAGTCTTAATGTAACGGCTAAGGTTAAGGGATGAATGGGTAGTGCAGACGTGGGCTAGCATGGGATCATATATTCATGGGAGTCTTTTTTTTTTCCAGGACATGTTTAGGCTGGTGTGGAGTTTTGGTGTGGGATCCTATATTCATGGGAGTCTTTTTTTTCTTTTCCCGACACAGGTTGAGGCTGGCGTGGAGTTTTAATGTAACCGCTAAGGAGTTGAAAATTTAAAATACTTGTAGGTGTGCGTTGTTCGTGGGAGTGCACCAAATTCAAGAGATTCATATTTCCTCAATTATGAGCACTTGACCCATGTTAGCATTTATTATCCAAAGATTTGGTTTATTAAAATTAAGGTTTTATTTATCGAACATGGGTCAGTAATTTGTGTATATTTTTACATTCCCTGCAAATTGTAAATTTTAATCACTCTTGTAGATGGCTAAATTTTTATTTGTTTAGATGTTCTGTATGATTTTGTACGAAACATGATTAAATTATATTTCGATGCCACTTCATCGTGCCAACCTGCAATTGCATAAATATATAACATATTAAATTGAAACACAATGTTCAACTTAATTAATTTGAATGGATATTAATCAAGGTAGTTAACATGGTTTAGGTTTGGGCTACTACAATCAAGCTCACTTAGCTCATTAGTTTCCTGAGGGCATTGAAAAACAACTTAATAGAGACAAATTTGCAGATATTCACTATTAGCAATGTCCCTCAAGGGAAAAACTTATACACATTCAAAGCAAGCTATATGATGATCCATTCAATCATGACCTGTAGCAACAAGAGAAAGAGTGTAGGATTCATACTCTAGAAGTCCTGAAGTCATCCATATCCCTTTTGAAGTGACAATGTAAGATATATTGGATTCACCAAGTGATAAATGCTCTCAATTTTTTCTTTGGAAAAATGGAGCAAAGGGAATTGGCTGCATACATTTATTCCTTTAATAATGAGTTAGGCAACAAGGTTGAGGGTTTTGATGTCGTTGGAAAAGTGATGTCTCACATTTACAAAGGTTTACTTGGGAAATAGTCAACCAATACAATTCCTATTAACATTGATGTTATAGTTGTCGGTTCTGCACTCACCATTGCTCCGTAGCAAAGGCTTTGCACCCCCTTTTACAGTTGATGAAATCAAAGGCTGTCATTTTCTCAATTTCTAACATTAAAACCCCAAGGCCTGATTGTTATAGTTGTGGGCTATTTAAAACATGTTGGAAAGACTTGGGGGGCATAGATTTGTGAGGTAATTAGAGATTTCTTCCACACTGGTACCCTACCTAAGATTTGCAATGCTACTAGCTTAGTGATTTTACCTAAAGTGACTCATCCAAACACTACAGCTGATTTCAGACCTATTTCCTACTATAATGTGCTTGACAAATGCATTTCTCAGCTCCTATGTTGCATATTAAAGGAGGTCCTTCCTTCCTTAATCAACCCCCATCAGGATGCTTTTGTTAAGGGTAGAGAATTACTCTTTCATGCCCTACTGTGTGAAGAAATTACAAGAGAATATAATAGAAGTCATGTGTCTTCTAGATGCATGATGAAAATTGACCTTAAGAAGGCTCTTGACTCAGTCCATTGGGACGTTATTATTGAGCTTCTTAGAAGCCTCAAGTTCCCTATAATAGTTGTCTCTTGGATCAAAGCTTGCATCACAACTCCTACATTCGCACTAAATCTCAATAGGGGTAGCTATGATTTCTTTGAAGGAGGAAGAGGGATAAAGCAAGGAGATCCACTCTTCCCTCTTCTTTTCATTCTTACTATGGACCATCTATCTATATTGCTTGTGAATGCAAGCGCGAAGCCAGGTTTGAAGTTTCATCCCCATTGGAAAAAACTGAAATTGGTCAATCTTATGTTCGTTGATGACCTCATTATGTTTAGTACTGCTGATCCACATACTATTCAATGTATAATGGGGTATTTTGATGCCTTCTCTAAATGTATTAGGCTCACAGCTAACAAAGCAGAGTCACAAATTGTGTTGGTTGGTTGCACACAGGACAACATGAGTTAAATCCTATGTATCACTAGTTTTTCTCAAGGTAATCTCCCCTTCAGATACTTTTGTGTTTCTATTACTTCCAATAGATGAAGCAAGCCTGAATTTAGAGTTTTAGTGGAGACAATGACATTAACAATCTCTACCTGGGCTTCGAGATCAATGTCTTATGCTGGTAGGGTGGCCTTGGTAAACTTTGTGCTATTTGGCATCTTCAACTTTTGGGTTACCATTTTCATCCCCCTTCAAGAGGTAATTCAACAACTTGCTGCACTATATAGGATTTATCTAAGGAGTTCTTATTTGTAGTCTGAGAAAAATCCCTTTGTGGCTTGGCCTAGCACTTGTCTTACGAAGAAATTTAGAGGCTTGCAGTTAATAAATTTATTAGCTTGGAATCAGGCATGTATTGCAAGACTAGTATGGGCCATAACATTAAAAAAAAAAGATTCCCGTTGAGTCAAATGGGTGCATGAGAGATATCTCATTAACAAAGGGTGGTGGTCCTACACTCCAGTGTATGATGTATGTTGGTATTAAAGGAAGAAGTGTCTCATTAACAACGTATTTAAGTGGCGCTTGTGTAGGAACTAGCAAAAGGAGCTATGTGGACAACAAAGCATTACACTATTTCTGTAGGCTATCTTTGTGTCTTAATTTGCTCGTTAAAGTCAAATGGCCAAACTTTTATGGTCAAGGGTGTGACAGCCAAAGCACTCTTTGATACGATGGGCGTTCATGTATAGAACACTACCTGTAATGATAGGGTAGCAAAGTTCATTCAGCAGACTAATACAGCTTGTGCGACATGCAGCAATGACGCTGAAGACCATCAACATCCCGTTTTCAAATGTGCATTATCACTACAGACTTCGTCCAGCATCTTCTAAATCTAAAATGGCATAATCCAACAAAACAGGTGATTTATGCCATCATACCTGCTATCATCTACAACATATGGCAGGAAAGGAATGCGGTGATTTTCAAGGGGAAAAAACTATGAGTGTAAGACATAACCATCATGCTAAAAGAACAAATCTGACATAGAGTTCTATACATTGCTAAAACTTCTAGCAATTACTCATGATGCACAAATTTTTCCTTGGCCAGATTTTTAGGCTCAGCTACCGGATGCCCCTGCACTTAGTGCTTAGTAGGTAGTATAGATTATTTGGTGGTATTAGTAATCAAGTTATCTCACCATCTTACCATACATAGATACATAGATACATATATATATGTATATGTATGTATGTATGTATGTACGTATGTATGTATATATATATTTATGTATATATATATATGTATATACGTGTGTGTGTGTGTATATATATATATATATATATTTACATATATATATGTACATATATATATATGTGTGTATAATTATATATATGTATGTATGTATGTATATATATATATGTGTCTGTGTCTGTGTGTGTCTGTGTGTGTGTGTGTGTGTGTATATATATATATATATATATATACATATATATATATATATATATATATATATATATATATATATATAAATATATATATATATATTTGCGTATGTGTGTGTGCACGCGTGCACGTATGTGTGTGTATGTACATAGATACACACAAACACACACACAAACACACTGATACACCTCCATTCTACCTATTTCCAACTTAATTTTAACCTCTCCTTTCTCCGACTTTTGGGTTGAACTTCAAAGTATAATGGTCAAATAGGCCTTCTGTACCCCGAATTTGCTTATATGATATGTTTTTATGCTTTTTAGGAGGTCGGCTGAAAGAAAGAAGGAAAACTCGCTAATGCCGCACAAAAGGAAGGCTAGAAAGACGGGTTTCAACCTAAAGAGGAGGTTGTCAAGGCCTAGAGAAGTGGCATGGTGACCCCATGTCGAGGAGCACGGTCGTGCCATGCTGAAAATGCTAGAAAACACTGGGCAGGGAAGTGGCACGGTGGCACCGTGCCACTTTAGTTTACTGCGATTTATTGCGGCAATGCGATGTAATTGGCGGGCTTGTAATTTTTCTTCTCTAGAGTTTCCATCTCTCGAAAAATGGCGACTTTTCGTTTCTTTAGGTTTCAATATTCTCCCTGAACTTCAAGCATTGGATTGAAGATTGATTGGATACGAATTTGTGGGTTGTTGCTATGATTAATTAAAGTACGTTCTTTTCCTTCCGTCTTTTGCGTTCTAGTTCAAAGTTTGTGCCTTTAATCATGTTTTTCACATTTTTGATTGTGATTGTGATTGGAAGAATGATTAGGGGCTAAATTTGTTGTCTTGGATTAGGTGTAGCCCCTATTATGCAGAAGTGAATCATGTTTTCGATTTGTGTGAATCATGTCCATGACTGTAATGTGAATTCCTGCTTAGTGCACCAACTGTTCGGTGAATTGCTTGAAGGAGTTTTATTCACTGCTTCTAATTAGGGTCTAGGAGATCAACAAAATTTGAATCTTTTACCTAGTGCGACTTTGTAGGCAATTGATCCGCCTAGCATGAAAACAGTTAGGGTTTCAATTGGGAATAATTGACTACGAAATCTTGTGGCTTTGATAATCTTAGTTTCATGAAAATAGATAATTAAGATTAGTTTAGTCAGTCTATTGGCCTTTGAGAGAAGGCTTATATGCGCTCCAAAAGGTAATCCTTTCCACTTCGATTTATTCATGGGCATGGTTTGCTTGACCTAATTGCGATTCATATAGCATAATAGTGTGGTGAACCCCAATCTAGGACTCTTGTTAATATTGAATTAGAAAATTTAGAAGAATAGTGGTACTAGTTAGTAACGTTTTCCTAAAGTGGACTTTTGCCTGACACAATGTTAAAGTTGAATTCAGTGGTTGAAACTAAGTTCCCTGTTGACACGACCTATACTTGCCACCGCTAGCTACAACTGGCCCCGTGCACTTGCGGCAACACATTTTAAGACAATACACACACACACACATACATATACACACACACGTGCGCGCGCGCGCGCGTGTGTGTATATATATATATGTGTATATATATATATATATA
>JACYFF010002017.1:59953426-59973006 GCA_017589665.1 Selenicereus undatus
CACACACACACACACACACACTCACACACACATATGTATATACATATATATGTATGTTGAACCAATTATGTGTAAGGTTTTGGTGATAACAACCCAAATGTACCAAGTCAAAATACTATTATGCTATGCTTGAGTTGTGTGCTAGAATTGTGTGTTGAGATACGTTCCAAAGACCCTGTGGAAGGGTTTTAAGAATTGCATGTTTGAGTTTAGGTTGCAAACACCCTGGAGATCAGTTCGAAGGAGTTTGAAACATCAAAAGTGGAATATGTGTGCAACATCAACAAAATACAGGAGTCTTAGAGTCTTAGGTTAATTACTAGTTGTATTCATCTAGATTCTTGTTAGTATGCCAATTGGAAGATCTTGACTTAACACTCACCTTGAATGAATTTCTTGAGCTAACTCAGAACACTGCTCAGAACAGGTTGAGCAAACAGGTCTGCAGTGTTCTGAGGGCAATGTACGAAACTCTTGTCCCAATGATTTTTAAGCGTTTTTCTACTGTCAAAATTTCTAAATATGTGGGAGTGATTTTCGGATAATATTTTGTCTTACAAAGATATCTTCACTAAATAATATTGTTTTCCTAAAAAGATATTTTCAAAAGATTCTATCTTATCTTTTAAGATATGATTTCCTAAAAAGATATTGTTGGTAAATTTAATTCCTATTATTTGCTGAGTATTTTTTGGGAGTTATTACAAAAATAAAATGCCTTTTCGAGGGTATAAAATCTCTCACCCCTTATCACTATTCTCATGGTTTTTCAAGGCTAAAAATCAAGTTTTTGTTAGCTTATTTTTCTGAGTGAAAAACCTTTTAGAAGTGTGCTAAATTGAGTCATCTATACTGGCATAATAGGGATTGTATTGTACCTTACTTCCAGCTTATTTAGAAACATTCAAAGTAAGTTGTTTTTCTATTCTTCTCTGTCATCAGTGAGATTAGAGTGTGTCCAAGTCTTGGGAGACTTTGGACGTGGTGTGCGACTACTTCTCAAGTGGAGGCTAGTTACGTGTTTGTAACGAGGGTCTCGGGGGAGACTTAGTTACGTGTGTGACGTAATCACGTGTGAGTTACATGTGTAACGAATTCGGCAAGTGTTAGTGAAAGTGTTGCTGAAATCCTACTGAGGTAGGTCGTGGTTTTTACACCTCAATTAGGCCAGAGGTGGTTTTTTCCCGCAAAAATATTGTGTCTCCTTTATTATTTGCGCAATTAGCTTCGTTTCTGCCTCACTACAAACATGTCTCCAAACAGTTCTCACGAGTGTTTTGAAACGAACAGAAAAATTGGAGGACACAATTCACCCCCCTCTTGTGTCCTTGTGTGAGTAAATTCAACAATGTATATACATACATATGCATATATATATATATATATATATATATATACATATATATATATATAAACATATATATATTTACACATGCACGCACACATATATATATAGACACACACACACACACACACACACACACACACACACTCACACATATACATTTACACACGCACGTGCGACTGCACGCGCGCGCACACACACACAAACATATATACACACCCAATTACGCATAATTCACACTCGGCCACATTATTAGTAACCTCAAGATCCAACTTGATAGATATGGACGCATGTGCCCCCGATGAAGATCCCGAACAATACCTACTCCGAAGCCTTTTTGGTTGGTGGCCCTATCAAAATACATCGTCCAAACGTCCTCTTCTACATGGAGAACCTCATCATCGGGGAAGTCATAATTCTGTTCTTTTTCATCTTCTGTAGGTAGATCTTCTAAGAAATCTGATACAAACCTTCCTTTAATGAACTTTGGGGGATGTAGTGCTGGCCAAATTCTAATAGCGTTGCTGTCCATTTGGCAACCTTGCCACTTACCAATGGCAACTATAGTAGGTACCTTGGTTGGGTCCATAGGTGCTATTACATGTACCGTATGGGTTAGAATAAAGAGTTTAAGTTTCTTAGCTGAACAGACTAATACTAGTGAGATTTTTTCAAAAGAAGAATAATACATTCAATAAACTTTTTGCTCTAATAGTAGATAGCCTTTCTTATCGTTCCAACCTTTTGGCTAACATGGCCCCATCGATGTTGTTGTGCTTGTAAGATATAGAATGTGGGTATATATGGTTGTGGAGGCAGTAAAACGGGTGGATTAAAGACATAACCCTTGAACTTATCAAATGCCTTTGGCACTCTCTTCCTATTCTTGTCTCATTCTTTTTTTCCAGTTTCTTTAAAAGAAGCTCAAATACCATTGTTAGCTTTCATATGAAGTGGCCGATGTACTGCAAGCACCCCCAAAATCTTCGTATTTCTTTTTTAATCATAGGTGGATTAATTTATTGTATGGCTTTGATTTTTGAGGTGTCAACCTCAATTCCCCTTAAACTAACCAGGTATCTTAGCAATTTTTTTGGAAGAATACACATTTTTTTGTTCAAGCGTATATACTCCCTGAGTCTAGAAAAGAGCTTCCGAGGAGTTGGAAGATGTTATGCTCTTTCCTTAGATTTTATTATGAACATATCATCCACATATACCTCATCATCCTTATGCATCAAATCATATAGTAGAGTAATTACAGTCCTTTGTTAGTTAGCCCCAATGTTTTTAAGTCCAAAAGGTTTAACGGTGTAACAATATGTTGCTCAGGGATGATAAAGGTAGTCTTTTCCATGACTTTCTATACCATTATAACCTAGTTGTACCCCGCATGGCCGTCCATAAAAGAAAAGAGAGTGTGGCCAGTAGTTTTATCAACTCGGACGACTTTATGATTCAAAGAGAAATCACGCATCTTTTGGACTTGCCTTGTTAAGTTCCTTAAAGTCTACACACATTCTTACCCTTCCTTCTTTGTTTGGGACTGGCATAATGTTTGCTACCGAATATGCGCACTGTGCAACTTTGCTAAAACCTGCATCCAACTATTTCTAGACCTCCTACTTTACCTTCAAAACGCAGTGTAGCTTCATTCTACGGAGTTTTTGTTTCATTGGCTTGGTGTCACGATGTAACACCGCAAAAGTTTTAGTTATTAATTTTCGTCAATATGTCGTCGTATAATTTACGTGTATTTTACGTATTTATTTTGGACATATGTGAATGCTTAAATTAGTGTATTATCATCATATTTTTGGGAGTGATTAGAAAATGTTACTCATTTAGTAGCAATTGTACAAAAAAAAAGAAATGTAAAGAAGAGTCAAAAACGGGCTTGACCAAAAAAAGGGGGAAAGAAAAAGAAAGGGGAAGGGGATTTTTTTTATAACACGATATTAAGGGGGGATTATGTACTCTTCTTTCCCCCAACCACACCACACATGCACAATAGAGAGAAGAGAGGAGAGAAGAAGAAGAAGAAGAAGAAGAAGAAGAAGAAGAAGAGAAGGTGTAGGAAGAAGGAAAAAGAATTGAATTTTGATTCTGATTGCAAATTCAAGGTGAGCAATCTTTCTTTTGCCTTCAACCTAAAATTGATTAGGGGACGATGAATTTGAAAGTTTATGCTTGAGTTTGATAAATCAATTAAGAATTGAAGACTTGAATGTGATGTTTTAGGATTTAATAAATTGGAACTAATTTCACTACTTAGAAACCCACCCTAAAAGTTTCATGCTTGTGATTTTAGGATTATATGAATGTTGTGGGATGATATTTATGTTGTGCTTTTGTTCATATATATGGTAAACTATGAATTTTTGGATTGATTTTTGGTGTTCGAAGAACAAGATGGTAGAAAATAGAGCATGAATTTTGAAGCCTTCCATATCAGTTGTCCAAGTTAAGTTCTTGCAGCTTTCCATTCCTATTTCAAAGATAAATTTCACAGGGTTGAAGCCGTTGTTGGACATGGCAAGGGATAGAACTACAGTTGGGTCCTCGGGCTTTATGTGATTTTTCTTGAACAGTATCCCAAAGGTGTTGCTTTTAGCTAGATGGACCCAATCTAATAGAGACTTGTCCTTCTTTGTTAGGGTGAGTGCCTTTTCTTCTAGCAACAATTTTACAACCCAGGGACCCAAATTTTTTTTCCTTTGAGTAATTGGGTTCTAGGAAGCCATATAAAGGAACATTAACTCCCTTAAAAGGAATTATCTGTTAAAAGTACGCAGATAAGGGCTTATAGTGTAATATCTGTGATCTTCCTTTCCTGCGGTCTTACAAACATGCACCTTCTATTTGGCTTGGACTAGCCGAAGGGGCTGATATCCTGACCTAAATGTGTGATTTTATTTTTCAGTTAGGAAAAAGGTGGCTTAACCCTGTGCCCTTCTTCCTGCTGCTTGTCCTTAGAAGTATTCCAATTTTTTTAGAATAGCATTTATATTTAAGTTAGAATAGAGATCAAAGTCAAAAAGAGCTTAATCCTTCTCTAAGATTGCTACAGTTTCAAAGTTGTAGACTTCCTCATCACCAGAACTCTGCTCTATTTCCAGTACCAGACCTTTATTAGTAATGGTGGCGCAGAAATCATCTCCTGCAATGGTGATCACTTATCCCTTTTTAAACATCCTCACTTTCTAGTGTAGGATGGATGAGATGGCCTGATGTTCATGGAGCACTGGGTTGCCTAAGAGTAAGTTGAAGGTGGCTAGAATGCCAAGGTTTTGGAATTCTGTGTTTCTTTCAATAGCACGCACATTAATAGGGAGAATGATGGTGCCCAAATCTAGTCTTTTTGAGTTTCATATGACCTTGAATGAGTTGAAGTTTTTAACAGTTGGCTTTCCTAGACTCCTAGTATTTTAGTAGTTTTTTAGGGGTAGATATCTATAGCTAATGCATTATAAGGAGGACACGGTTTTGAAGGAAAGTTATACTATGGTATAAGCATTGTTGTGTACCGGACCTCCTAGTAAAAGATCTTCATCGCCAAAGGCTATAGTGCCTTTGCCTTTAGTTATTAAGACTATTATTTCTTGTATGTTGGCGTCAAGAAATAGGTCAATCTTACTCAGCTCATTGACTAAAAGTTGTTTATGTTTTTGTGAGGCAACTATCAGTTGCCAAATGGTTACCTCAAACTTGAGTTTGTTCAAATGTTTTCTTACAAGATCATCTTCTATGACAACAAACTCTTGGTCTTCCTCTGAGGCCTGTTATGGGCCATCTTTAGCCTAAGACTGCCCATCCTTTGTCAGATGTTCAACTTTAATGTGGTCTTTTTAACCGTAAAAGTCATCATCCTCATCTTCTCCCTAGAAGTCATAATCATCGCTGGCTTTAGGAAACTAGGTTCATTCTTGGATTTCATATACGTCATCTTTATCGGTCTTCCACAAATGATGTACCTCTAAATATTGTGTATGCATATAGACCCTCAATTTGGATCCATATATTCTCTATATGTATATGGATGGATCCCATCCATTTCCTTTATCATAAACGTAGTAAAGACACTTTCATGTTCCCCAAGACGGTTCTTGTCAATATTGGGTTTCTGTGCTACTTTAGGTACTGGAAGTTGTCCTAAATCAAACGTCGTCCCCAACCTTTTTTTTAAAGTTTAGCAGTCCTCAATATCATGCCCTAAGCTCGAGGATACTTCCAATACTTGGTTGGGCCAAAAGATTTGGATTGCCTAATACCTTCAGTTTTTGACATCAGGAAGGCTGATATTTCCTTTAGCCAATAGTCATTCCAGAACCTAGGTGCTATTGGTCTTTATAGGGGTGTACTGGTTTACTGCATGCACTTCCTTATTTACATAACCACTAGTTTTCTTATCCTTATTCTAGTAGTTATTATTCCAATTGTTACCAATCTTGGTGGGTGCTTCTATGCCAAGTCTTCTTATATGAGCATGCTAACATTTTTGAGTGTGCCAAAATTTTCAAGCAATTGTATATGGGCTGCAAGTTTCTAATGAACAACCTTACCTAATAAGCCTTTGAGGGTCAATCGACCATGTGGGCAACCTTTGCCCTCCTTCAAGCTAGATAGTTAGAAAAACCATCTCTATCTTTTTAATTAATTAATTCTAGGTCCTTAAGTGTTATTGGGGGGTCGGCATTGTATGAATACTAACATTGGAATTCTTTACTGAAATCATCCCAATTTGTGCCCTTTCATAGGTCAAAGGCATTATACCTTCTCATTATATCCTTTTCAAATGTCTAAGGAAAAATGATGATATCCTTTTCCACTCTTTTCAAAGTCATGACACTAACAAAAATTTCTCACATGGTGGTAAGGGTTTTCAATTCCATGAAATTTGATATCTGGGCTAGTAAATTTTAGGGGTATTTTCCTTTTAGGATTGAAGTGAATCCTGCATAATCAATAAAGTAATTATTAAACATTGAAGATGTTTTGAACAATCATTTTATATGATCTAAATGTGGATTAGTTTGAGGAGTGCCTTTTTCCCCCTTCTTTGTCTTTTTTTCTACAATGTGCCTCTTCTTTGCATCACCTTCCCTCCCTTCATTGCAAGGCATTTTCCCATCCTTGTTTAGGGAATCCTTAGCCATGGTTTGGAGTGTCACAACCATCATTTCCGTCTTTGTTCCTCTTATCCAATTTTTGGTTTTCATCTTTTCCATTATCTTCATAAGTTAAGCCAGTTCATTCCCTCCTGCCATCTATATGGGTGAGGGATTGGACTTTGACTTAGATTTTGACCTTGAACCAACAGGTGGAGTTTCACGAAACTCTTCTCGGGATATTGGTCTCATGCTTTGTGAACTCCGCTTCTTAGTCTTCCTTATCTTGATTGAAAATAGAAAGTGCTTAGGACTAGTTCACTTCAACACTTTTCAAATGAAAATTAAGGATTCTAAATGAACCATGATGACCCATGAACTAAATGTATGTTGCTGAATGCCTAGGGTGTTAACTTTATACCATGAATGCAGACCAGAAAATAGACTTAAGACGATGAAACTAGATTGGCCTCCTTGCATGGACCTCGACTGGGTCCTTGTGGACTCCAAAAACATGGCCCTAACTTCTAATCCTTCTGTTGGACATAGACTGATGCAAGTAGACTTTAGGGATCCGAGCTGGGCTTTGATGGACCTAAAATGGCCTTCATGTTTACCCATTTTGCTAGATGTAGACTGCCATGCAAACTATTTTCATGTCAAAACCCAACTGAGCTTGCGTCTTCTTCTTTTCCTTTTTTCCTAAACTTGAACCATTCCTATCACCAAATAGAGCTTAGAACCAAGCAGAATTTAGAACCTATTCGAGTTTCGATCAATAGTTTTTATAGCTTCATTGGCGCAAAACTCACTTTGGTCTTAACACTCCACAAGCGCATGGGTGTTGCAGTTTAGATTAAATATCCTTCCCACAGAGACCAATACAATCTACTAATTTTATCCTTATTTTAAAATGCTAATCAAAATACATGTTGAGTTGGGATATTTTCTAAAACTAATCTATTATTAGATGAATGGTAATTTCATATTTAATAATTCTATCAATTAAAAACGGCTAGCGATTTGTTTCACCAACTAAGAATTGGATATGGTAAATAAAGTTTATCCTTACTCAAACTTAGATGAATCAAAGGATGACAATCATATATAATTCAATTCTTTCTTTCAAAATAAACTTAATTATTTAGACTAATCAAATTGTCGTTCTTTCGAAGGTTCATGAATAAGTCCAAATTTAGGATCTGGATTGTTAAATTTCATCTCAACATGCAACTTTCTCCCAAAAGTAACTATGTTTAGTCTAACCTTATCGATGAAATAGTAGATTTCACCTTTCAAAACTTCACCTAAAAATTTAATAATTTACAACTAAATTTTTCGTAAATTACTCACAGTATTCACAGCAGAAGATAGATAGAAGCATGCCAAATAGAATAAGTGCAACATTGATAAAGATTAAGCACCTAATTTCATTATTTGGCTTTCAAATCCCTAGATTAATGAAAACTACTCACTTATTATTATCAAGCAAACAAGAAATGTCTAATTAAACATCAAAACAAACGAGAACTATTCTAATGGAGTTTAAAGAGTAAGAGAAGATAATTGGCTTAGGAACAATGGAGTTCTTGACAATTCTTCAATCTTCAAGCCTCCAAATTGCAAGTGGCCTTCTCTCCAATCTTCCTTTTGCTCCAAAAATGATAAAAGTACAAGATTATTTGAGAGATTTCTGGATAGATTAGTTAGGTCTCCGCTTCTACCAGCCGAGCATGCCTAAATATAGCAGCTAACGATCATTCTCAGCCATAAAGCCAAGGAAACAGAACAGTTGCAACTGTTACAGGCCTGCCACGAATTGTAGCCTTCACCATGGAAAGTATGTGGAGTCCTCTATCTCAGGTGGTTCTTGTTCTTCTTTCTCTCCACGGGCATAGTGACTGAGGGGCATCCATGGTGAGCCAAAAACTTTTCATCTGAGGGTCAATGCTTGGTCAAAATGGTCTCAATACCTGCAAAAAGCCTCAAAGAACTATAACCAAGCATAAAATAGGAATTTAGGCTATAAATTATAGCACAAAGCTCATGAATTCCCTGAGAACGCAACAAAATGACCCTAGAATGATGTAAACTTTAAGTACTTATCAAACTCTCCCATGCTTGAACCATTGCTTGTACCTAAGCAACTATGAAACTAGAATTATGATGAAGAACCTCCTTAGGAAAACATTAGTTGCATTATCAATAGCAAAATCAACCCATAGAGTTAGCCCAAAAGTGAGTTAGACCATTATAAAGAGAAAGGAGAATGAAGTTTTCAAAATATAAGTAGAGATTATGGCATCAAATATCAAATAAATCATTCAAATCAACTCAGGCACTTATATTGGCACATGGAAGAGGTACAACAAGAAGAACCAGTAGGTCCTTACTTTAGTAATGAAACAGTCATCACTCATGTGTTTCAAAGTATAACTTGGTTCTCTCAAATCTCATTCCAAAGAATCAAATCTACCATAAGCTTGGTAAGACTCTCAAATTTGCTATCAGTAGAATGCAAAACACACAAGGCAATCACGAGGACTTGAATAAGTTTGTAACAAGGTATTTGGGATTGTTAAACTAAAAGCCAGGGACTAAGAGCAAAATCATTACCTGCCAATTTTCTTCAAAATAAACTCCTCAAAACTTAGTTGGTTCAAAATTAAGAGAAGGTGTTGAAGTAATCCAAATGCAAAAATCCTTCATTTCACATTTTTTGTGATTTTTTTTTCAGTGTTCTTTTTTTTTTTACTTTTTTTCATTTTCTAAGAGAACTGACGATGGCATAGAAGATAAAGTACCTTTCAATACTTCTCAACCAATTCACAATTACCAAACCAAATGTATCCAAACAAACCACAACTCATATCATTACCCAGAAGTAACTCCAAATCAAGAAATGGAACACTATAGTCTTGGCTAAACAAGGTAGGATATGTATTTGGCCAAGGCTATATTAGTGGTTAACATTAATAAACAATGTCAAGGCTCAAAGGGGTAACAAGGGGTAAATCATTTTTAACAAGCGTTGCTATTTGGTCAATGTTACTCATTTTTTAATTCAAAGAATGCCTCAATCACGTTGCCTAAATCTACATGCTGAACAAGAAAAGTCAAAGCAAGTTTTAGAGATTTAGAATCTAGGAAGAGACACACATGAAAGCAATAGGAGACTAAAATTGATGAATTACCCAATTCAAGCTCAAAACCTCACGGGACAACTACCAAAGCACAACCAGTTCATTGAATCGCACATGCCAAATATTCACGCAAAGTGTCATTGCGCAACCAATTCATATTTAATGTAATGATCAAATCAGGAAGCAAATTCCAAAAACTCATTATCAAATATTTTATTCACAAATGGGCATAACTAAAAGGTCAAATTAAGCCAAAGAAAGCGACCTAATCTAAAGACTTATCATCAGAGGGTTTTTGTCTTCTTTTTTCAATTTTTAATTGTGTTGTTTTTTAAAGCATGCTAAACATAATAGGCAAAAACTCAAAACTTAAATGTTCCTAAAACAAAGAAATAAAACCTAAATGCTCAACTAAAAATACTCTAACGACCCCTAAAAGCATAATCTAATGCAAACCATTCACACATTCACATCATACATATATTCACAAATGAACACCCAACTCCCCCCTGTTTGGAGAAAGCATTATCCATAATGTAAGAACATTATAATCAATGGGAAGGGGAAGAAGAACTAGAAAGAAGGGGGGGAGAAGAAGGAGGGTGGATTTAAGATATATGCCAATCATGCCAAGTTTCAAGACAATCCCTAAAGTCCTAGAAATATTGTTTTTTAGAAGTAATCATCCCACGGAGCTCATCATGCTACTCCTGAACAAAGTCACAGAGGGCGGCATACTTAATTTGGACACAAGCGCATGAGGAATATTGCTCCTCGTGTATAGATTGAAGGATGGCGTGGATATCTATGTAGTCCTAGGAGGAGAAAGGTCAGGATGAACTAGAGGCACCTAGATGGAGTGTTGGAAGAGGTGGGGGTACGGGGTGAACTGACTCCTCATCACCGAGCATAAATGAAAAATTTTCCAAGTTCAAAAGAGTAGTTCGGTCAATATTTGGAAGATGCATAAGCCTGTTTTTAGGGTAAATCCAACACATACGACTACCCTTTATCGTACAAAACTTCATTTGCTCGAAAGCTGCGAATGCTAACCTTCTAGGCCCAAACACTCTATCATCATGATTGGGCTCAATACCAACTGACCTAGCTATAGGGTTGATAAGATCTTAATCACTATCCTCTTAACAGAACTAGTAGATGCACTCAATAATTGATTGGCAAAGAAAGAACCAAGGCTATTATGTATTCCTTCCGACATGCTATGTAAGAAATATAGCTCAGACAAACAAGACACATTCAAGCTATCCTCCCGAGTAAACAGTCCACAAGCAAGAACACATTGGGCTACTCTAATATAGGGGTTTTAAATAATTATGCCTCTATAGTGACTAGCATCATATTGATAATTCCCAACTGTGGTATGCCAAAAGGCATTGGGATTAAACTCTCTAAGAGCATGACATCAGTCTAAATTCAAACTAGGTGGAAGACTGAATATACTATTAAAAGCACTCAAATTCAATTCATAGAACTCCCTGTTTAGGTAAAACGAAATGTAGCCCTTTTGACATCGAGGAGTACTCGTGACTTCACCATGTAAAGTATTTTAAAATTCCAAAGTAAGGTCACAATATGTATGATCCTAAGTCTCTAAAAATTAACCCATACCCCATGAGCAAATAACTAAATGAATATCATCAAGCAACCCTAAACTAGTCAATAAATCCTCATCAAAGTGTCGAGTTGCTACAAGAAGCTTACTAAAAGCATTGTATCTAGCAACATGCTTAGGAATTGTTAAACCAAGTAGGTTAGGAAGATTACCTCGGTTTCACACACTGGTGGATGTTCGGGAAATCCTTTGGGGAGCTTGGGTCGATATCCCCGCTCCTTGAGTAGCCCTAGTTCTCTTCTTTGGAGCCATGGATATGGAACGTAGATGGGTGTGTTTGGTTGAATTCCTAGCTATGAAAAATGGGATAAAAGGAAGGGAAAATGGGAAATGTGGCACAAAGAAGAGAAGTAATGGGGAAGAAATTATGGAAGAAAAGTGAAAAATTCGAAGAGGAGAATAGAAATTTGTGGTGTGAAAAATGTGGGTTATGGATAGGGAAGAATGTGAGAGAAATAGAGTAGAAAAAGGAAGAATTGAAAGAGATTTGGGGTTAAGATGAAGAAAATAGAGAAAAATGGAAGAAATTTGAGTGAAATTAGTGAAGATTTGAAAGTGCAAAGAGGAATGTCAACGGAGGTTTTAGAGATAGAAGGAGCGAGTTTAGAGAGAGAAAAGGTTTAAGGTTGAAGAAGATGGGTGAAAAAGTCGGGTCAAAGGGAAAGGAAAAACCCTTGACCAAGGAGAATAGGCCCACCACGGACCGTGGCATTGACCACAGAGGGTCATGGTCAGCTCTGTCTGAGAAATTTTCAAAGTTTCTGGGCAGGGGTTTCACAAGCCGTGATTGACACCACCATGGGTTCGTGGTAGCCTCTGTCTGGAGCCTCTAAAACACTTACTACAATTTTTTTTGCTATTTGTTTTTTTTTACTTTCTTCTCTCTCTCTCTCTCTCTCTCTCTCTCTCTCTCTCTCTCTCTCTCTTTGTGTTCTGATGAACATCTATTTAGTCCCATTTTTAGCCCCTATTTGACTCATTGTCTCCCGCATTTTCACGTTCGATCGTGTTATGGAAGAGTCAAATTGCCCTCCTTTAGCGTACTTTTTACTCATATAACATCATTCGATATTTTCAGCGACTTTACTGAATAAACGGAAAGATGAACAACATTTAGCAGAAGGGAGTGCCAAGGAGGCAAGTTAAACCGCGAAAAAGCTTCACACGGAAGCCCTAACGAACCGAAATGACGATAACCAGCCGGGCCACGACAACCAACCGAGCACAGCAGCCAACCAAGTGGCACGACCTGGCCATGCCAAGTGGTGCGCCGTGCCACTTGTGCGGTTCTGGCCCGGTTTTGTCAGAATTTTGGCACAGTGCCCCCGTGTCTAGAGACACGACCGTGCCACCCTAGTTTCCTCGTCGCGACTTAAATTTCGTTTGGGGCTGTTTTGAGGGGACATTCAGTTTTAGCTTCAGTTTTTCTCTTCCCAAACATTTCTGGGCGATTTTTAGGTTTCATTAGAGAGTTTTATTTTGACTTTGGATTTTGCTATTGGATTGAAGTTTACGCAACTTTGAATTCATTCAATCAATTTCAAGTTCTTAATTCTCTCTCCTCTCTTATTCTTGGTTGTTTTGAGGTTTGTCATGGTTGTTAAATTGAAGGTTGTGTTTGTTGTTAAAAAGATGATTCTAGGCTAAATCTCCCAACTTAGACTGGGATTAAATCCGTCTATGTATTGTTGAATAATGGATTAGCCTTAGTCCTCACTTTCCCCTTATTTGTTTGCGATTTCTACTATGCACGTCACATGCTCGAGGATATACTTGAAAGAGTTTTTTACTAGAGTTTAGGGGAGCGTTGAAGGACGAAACCTTTACTTAGTGCGCTTAGTAGACAATTAGAGTTTTAATATGAAAATAATTAAGATTCTAATTGGGATTTGAGATTGTAAATCTTGTAATCCTTAGACTTTTTAGTCCCATGAGAATAGGTGACTATAGTTGTAGGATTAGTCTTCGAGCCTTGAGAAAGGGATGTCATAGGCTTAACTGACAATCTGACCACTCGTAATGCATGCTTGGGTTTGTTTGATGAGGTTAATAATTGATTCACTGGCATAGTCATGCTATTAATTCCAATTTAAATGTCTTCTATTATGCTGCTTATTTCGCTAGTTAGTCATTAGAATCTCCGTTAGCTTAATTCTCGATCAGCAACTGTGATCGCCTAGATTGAGCAATCTAATTAGTTCTAGTAATTGGAACCGAGTTCCCTGCAGAATACGACCTGTACTTGCCGTGTGCTAACTACAGCTACACCGTGTACTTGCGGTATTTTTAACTCATCAAGTTTTTGGTGCCGTTGTCAAGGAACTTACGCCTTCCAATATTAGAACCAATTCGAATACTCTAGACTAGGCATTTCTTTCGTTTCTTTTGTTTTAGTTTATAATTCTTCTTTTTCTTGCTAGAAACTATTTATGCCATGGTATTGTTTGCTTGTGTATACGCAAGAGGAGTCAAAGGGATCAAGACCTTATCCCATTAGATCTTGAGATAGAAGCAGCAAAACGCAGGTGTAGCGAAGAAGCGAGAAGGAAGAAGAAGGCGGAAACAGTGATGGTAGGGCAAGACTAGAGGGTGTCGTGCGACTACGCCCTGCCACAAGCGTCGGGTATCACATCATCCATTGTGAACACGACAGTCTAAGCCAACAGCTTCGAGCTCAGTCCCGCGCTCATCACCTTCGTGGAGTGGGGACCAGTTCGGCGGTCACCCCTCGAACAACGCCAACGTGCCCCTTCGCAAAATCCTCGCGAAGTGTGACACCATCAAACTCAACGGGTTGACCACCGACGGGATTCAACTTAGGCTCTTCCCATTCTCACTGAGGGATAGAGCCAGTGATTGGCTGCAGAACGAGGAGCCCAACTCGTTCACAACCCGGAAGGCTCTCTTAAACGCTTTGCTCAGCAAATACTTCCCACCTGGTAAGACTGCCAAGCTGAGAACGGACACCACCTCCTTCACCCAGCAAGATGGAGAGTCCCTGTACAAGGCCTGGGAGAGGTTTAAAGACCTCCAGCGACAATGGCCCTACCACGGAGTTCCTGACTGGCTCCTAATCCAAACCATCTACAATGGGTTGGAGCGATCAGTGAAGATCTCGGTTCATGCCGCAGCAGGGGTCGCTCTAATGGAAAGTCAATCGAAGCGGCAAAGGCATTGTTGGAAGAGATGGCGTCTAACAATTATCACTGGTCAAGTGAAAGAGCCACCCCAGGAGGGGCGGTGGCCTACATCAGGTAGACGCTATGACGCTCCTACCAAGCAGGGTAGACGCCCTCGCACAACGACTGGATAAAGTGGCAACCCCATCAGTCACTTCTGCGGGGCCGTCAATTGGAGCCTATGCATACTGTGAGATCTGTGGTGTACAGGGACATACCTCCGTTGAGTGTTATAATGCTCCTCCTAGCATTAAACACGTCAACACGTTCCATAATTACAACCCCCACCACAAAATAACCCCTACCCCACCACCTATAGTCAGGGTTGGAAGAGTCATCCAGATCCTCTCTATAAAAATTCCAACCCTCACCCCCTGAGTTCTGTCCAGCCACCTGGTTTCTACAATAGAGCTCCCTACAATCCACCCTCTCCACCTCCCGAACATACATCTCACTTGGAAAGTCTCATGGAGCACTTCATAGCGACTTAAAGCAAGACCAACGACACTCTTAGTGAGTCAATCAACCTACTGACCTCCAAGGTCAATGCTATGGGTGCCCATAAGAAGACGATGGACACCCAGATCGCCCAACAGGTCCGCCACCTAGCCCGACCTCAGGGGCATCTGTCAGGCCAACCCGAGACTAACCCCCGAGGTCACGTCAATGCCATCTCCGCGACGGGAGAGGGGTTAGAGGAGAGCCCGGTGATGGTCCTCCAAGAAGTAGTTCAAGTTCCTGATTCTGCAGGAACAGAGGGGAAGAAGAGAAAAGAGAATCAAAGTTCTGCCGAGGAGACTAGGCCACCACCTTCCACTCGCAAATACTTGCCCCAATGCCCTTCCCTCAGCGACTGACATGGTCCAAGCTATCTCAGCTTGAGCCTAGATTTGCGCAATTCTTAGAGACCTTACGCCGAATCTATGTCAGTAGCCCCTTCCTTAAAGCTCTCAAGGAAGCACCTGCTCATTTGAAATTTTTAAGAGAGCTCCTGTCCAAGAAAGGAGACCCTGGGGACGCTTCAGTGGCCCCCATTAGTGCATCTCTCAGTTTGCACTTCGAGAGGCGATCACCATTGAAACTGCAGGATCCTGGCAGTTTCTCTATCCTATGCTTTATAGGGGATACGCAGATTGAGAGAGCCCTATGCAATCTGGGTGATAGCGTGAGCCTTATGTTGCTCTCTCTCTCTCTCTCTACAGGAAGCTGCAGCTACGGGACCTCACTCCCACCAGCATGACTATTCAGCGAGCAGATTGCTCCACTAGGCAGCCTGTCGGCATTTTGGAGGATGTCCCGATCTAGGTGGGGAGGTTCCTCATCCCCTGCGATTTCGTCATTCTTGACATGGATGAGGACTTTCCAACCCTACTCATCTTAGGTTGCCCATTCCTTGCGATCGCCAGGGCAGTGATCGATGTTCAGGCAGGCACTCTATCTTTCCAACTATGTGGGGAAAGGGTGGACTTCAGTTTCCCTCCCCCCGTACCACCTTTAGTGCCTATTCTTCCCCCACCCATTGAGGAACCTATTTCAATTTTCCTTTTCGATGTTGTTCCCGGGGTTGATATATTTGATAGAAATGGGGGACCCCACATGTTGTTTGAAGGTTCTTCTACTGTTTCTGCAGTCGTCCCGTTTCGTTTCACGACCGCTTCTGTTTATCCTGGGGAGGTAGCAGATCCTCCTTTACATTTCTACACCCACCCCAGGCCAACTCCCACATCGTTACCGTCTACTATTTAGAGATAAGGGTCAAGCTACGGACCTTAAACAAGCGCTTCTTGGGAGGCAACCAAAGGCATTTATTACTTTTAAAAAAAAAGCAACAAAAAAAAATCAAAACTAGTGTCACCCTTCTCCCTCCCCTTTTCACCCTTAGATCCCTGTGTTTACCCCTTCCATTGCTCTTTTTCCGCATCCTTTTCATTAAGGACAATGAAAATCTCAAGCATGAGGGGGTGAGCTTATCGCTCTTTGGGTGAAATTGCAGGTCCTAGGATTGGGTCGGCTAACATCACCTGCATTCGCATCATATAGATAGGACTTCATATAGTTTCACTAGGTTGTTTTTACATTTTCTATTTATTAGATCATGTAGCTTAGAGCATATAGGTTGGATTTTGCATCTCAAAAGGAGAAGTGATTGAGCTGGGCTTCCTTAAGATTTTCAGGTACTACTTCTTGCCCTTCTCTTTGTTTCCCCTTATATCCTTTACCGCTTTCTTAGTTAGATTTATTGCTTTTTAATAAATATGTGTGAAAACCCCTCTTACGATGAGAATGAAAGGGGTGATGATTGATTGATCTGGTTGAGTTGTGTGTTGAAGTGTGGCCTATTTTGGTGTGAACTTTTGTGAATTGCGCTCTAACCTTGCCATCTTTGTTTTCCCTACCCTATATTGTATTTCATATTGCCCTTGAGATTCATGTGACTTGGCTTGATTGACCTCGATAAGTGGGACATATTTAGAAGTAATTTGTTGGACTATGGTAGACTTACCTACCTGTAAGACTTTAAGCTTAATGACTATTCATTGCATATAATCTCATACTTTCCTTCACGTGTGACTCATCCAAGATTGCATCTCTATAACTTGATCTTGTTCTCTTTGAAACCGCATTTAGCATGTGTATGTGTTGATATGACTGAGGAAATTTTTGTTCCATTTAGCCGCACGAGCCAAAAAGCCACCCATTGATATGTACTACCCTCTTTGCTAGCCATTTGTGCCTTTCCCCTTGTTTTTGTTGTTGCCCCCCTACACACGAAGCACTTGGCCTATCAATATTCCCCATATCTTTGTCAATGTTTAGTGGAGCGACACTTCCATGTTGAGTTGGGTTTGCTTTGAAGGTTAGTTCACCTTCGGTACGTTATTAGTGCTTGTTTGGGGGGATTCGTGATTCAGATTTGTGTTACCCATGACATTTACATGTCTTTCTCCTTTCAAAGAAAAGAAATAGAAATGAATGAAAAAGGAGGAAGCAAAGGAGAAGGAAAAAAATAGAGAAAGAGAAAAAATAGAGAAGTTGTGAATAAGGTGTTTGGCATAGGAGTGTGACAATGAGATTACTAAATTCCTCCCTTAAGGTTTTTGTGGGGTTTGTTGCTCAAACTTTCAATTATGGTGTGAAGCTGTTGTTCCGACATTAGTTATAGAAGTGTTTTTTGCTCCCTAGTCTTTGGACTATTAGCTCCACTCTTCCTAAACTTATTCCACTTCTCACCCTTTACCTTTGACCCCATTACATCTGTTTACAAGTTCTCATGATTTACACATTGCACTATGCATTAAGCGATGGAGAATTGAAAACTCTACCAAGCTTATGGTAGTTGCTTGATTGGGTAGAGTATTGAGTGCACCCTTATTACGTATTCTAAACACATTGAGGGGAATGTTCCACTTTATCCTAAAGTGAGGTTCTACCAGTCCTGCTTACTCACCACTCATCAAGGAAGGTCCTGTCTTATTATGTACTTCGATACTAGGGCATTTGATACATTGCATTTGGGTATGGGGACAAATGGAAGGAAGTGTACAAGGTCTATTTGAACTGTTTCACTTTTTGAGTTGGCCATCTTTAATGTAAGGTTTAACTTAGATTATTGATTATTTGTCCCTTACTTGAGAAGGGTGTGTTGAGAGGTTTACCATCCTTCCTGATCTTTCATAGCGTAGTCTTGTTTGGGGACAAGTAAGAGATAAGCATGGGGGTGTGATGAACCTCTATTTAGGCCTATTTTTAGCCCCTATTCGACTCATTTTCTCCTGCGTTTTCACATCCGATCGTGTTAAGGAAGAGTCAAATTGGCCTTATTTGGCGTGCTTTTTACTCATATAAGATCTTTCAATATTTTCAGGGACTTTATTGAAGAAACGGAAAGACGAACAACATTTAGCAGAAAGGAGTGTCAAGGAGGCAAGTTAAACAGCGAAAATGCATCGCACGAAAGCCCCGACGAACCGAAATGAAGATAACCAGCCAAGCCACGACAACCGACTGAGCACAGCGGCCAACCAAGTGGCACGACCAGGCCGTGCCAAGTGGTGCGCCGTGCCACTTGTGCAGTTCTGGCTCGGTTCAGTCAGAATTTTGGCACGGTGCCCTCGTGCCTAAAGGCACGACCGTACCACCCCAGTTTCTGTGTCGTGACTTAAATTTCCTTTGAGGCTGTTTTGAGGGGACATTCAATTTTAGCTTCAGTTTTTCTCTTTCCAAACGTTTCTAGGCAATTTTTAGGTTTCAATACAGTTTTATTTTGACTTTGGATTTTGCTGTTGCATTGAAGTTTATGCCACTTTGAATTCATTCAATCAATTTCAGGCTCTTAATTCGCTCTCCTCTCTTGTTCTTGGTTGTTTTGAGGTTTGTCATGGTTGCTAAATTGAATGTTGTGTTTGTTGTTGGAAAGATAATTCTAAGCTGAATCTCCTAACTTGGGTTGGGATTAATGTCGTCTATGTATTGTTGCATCATGGATTAGCCTTAGTCCTCACTTTCCCCTTGTTTGTTTACGATTTCTACTATGCACACCACACGCTCGATGAAATGCTTGAAAGAGTTTTCATCCATTTTTACTAGAGTTTAGGGGAGCGTTGAGAGAGAAACCTTTACTTAGTACAACTTAGTAGACAATTAGAGTTTTAATATAAAAATAATTAAGATTCTAATTGGGATTTGAGATTGTAAGTCTTGTAATCCTTAAACTTTTTAGTCCCATGAGAATAGGCGACTATAGTTGTAGGATTAGTCTTCGACCCTTGAGAGAGGGAGGAGATAGGCTTAACTGACAATCTATCCACTCGTAAAGCATGCTTGGGTTTGTTTGGCGAGGTTAATAATTGATTCACTGGCATAGCCGTGTTATTAATTCCAACCTAAGTGTCTTCTATTATGTTGCTTATTCCGCTAGTAAGCCGTTAGAATCTACCTTAGCTTAATTCTCGGTCAAGAACTGTGATCGCCTAGACTGAGCAATCTAATCAGTCCTAATAATTGGAACCACGTCCCCCGCGGAATACGAACCGTACTTGCTGTGTGCTAGCTACAGCTACACCGTGCACTGGCGGTATTTTTAACTAATCAATTTCATTTTTTTCCTTCCCATTTTTGGTTTTTTCTCTTTCTTTTTTTAAAACAAATGAAAGAATGCAACTATATGTGTAT
>JACYFF010002017.1:59973406-59987516 GCA_017589665.1 Selenicereus undatus
TATATATGTATATATACATATATGTGTGTGTGTGTGTGTGTGTGTGTGTGTGTACATATACGCATATAAGCACTAGTTGAGGAAAAACTCTAGTTTCATCCAAACGGGCTTCCAATGCGATTATCCAGCAAACCAGGCCCACACGCATATGGCCCACAGGAACGCCATTCTATGGCCCCCCTCGAGCCCACACCTGCTCATGGGCCCGAATCGCAACCGTAGGGGCGTCTTCTGGGCCCAATAGCCCCGTGACCTGCGTCCCAAGCGGGTGTCTAAGGTAATGTTACCATTCTACCCTTTTTCCAGAAAGACTATAACTAGTGGCCTGCTTTCCTTGGGAAAGGGGTTAGCTATGGTGGAAATCTACTCTCTATAGCATCCACTTTTTGGGGTCCCCACTGACTTGACCGTCGGAGAGGCGTTCCTCGAGCCACAACCCAGGGTTGGCCTTTTTTGTAGGCCAAAACGCAAGGAGCCGAGGACGGCGTTGTGCTGATCACCAACTGTCAGATAAACCTGCCCCTTCATCCAACGTCATCAACATAACCATAAACCGATTCCCGACGCAATCATATTGGCGCCATCTGTGGGGAAGCAACAGTAGCAATGGTGGTCAGTGATGCAACACGAGCGCGGACCCGTAGAGATAAAGCCCCAGCCGTAGGCATCTATGCGCCACCCACGGTAGAGGATGCCTGCGAGGGTTCTCTAACGAGCCCTCAGGTAGGGAAGGCGTCACCCTAGGAGCGTGAGACTTATGTTGCAGTGGACTCGTTGGAAGGGCTCATGGCCACCATGGCGGACACTATCACACGACAGGTCACCGAGCACGTCAGGAGAGCCCTACAGGGGGCCGACACGGATGAACATCCCATCCCTCTTGAGCACCCTACAGTTCGGGTAGGACTATCCCGCCGGCAGGAGCCAATGTCCCTGCGCTCCCAGGACCACGTCCAGGAGGTCGCACGGTCGGATAGGACCAACCGTCTTCCGGGCGGGCGGCAAGGAGGTCGTGCCACACTCGATATCGTCGGCCGATCCGAACGCCGAGGAACCGTAGCCTCAGCAACCGCTTCCACCCCCTACGCCACTCACTCACGGAGAACCGGTTGGCCGAGGAACAGGAACAGACCTCATGGCCGCAAAGGGAGAGGTCAACTGGGCGCCGCCTCAATATGGAGCGTTGCATTAACCGGGACCAAGCGCGAAGCCCACCGGTAAGAGAAGCACGCAGTCAGGACCTGTGCGTGAGAGACCGCTCCCCCCACAGGGAGCTACGACACGGTCGAGATAAAAGGAGTCCTTCGGTGGTCGAGATCGAACGTCACCAAGGCACCCCCATCAAAGTGGTCGGAACGGCCGCTCGCTCGGGCATACCTTCCTTCTCGACCCCTTTCGCTCCAAGATCATAAACGCTCCAAGGTGCGGCAAGGTGAAGATGCCGATGGTCGACCTGTATGACGTGACCACGGACCCGGAAGAGTGCCTGGGGGTTTACAAAGCCCAGATGTACGTGCAAAATGTGGATGACGCCTCCTATTTCCGCTACTTTCCTGCCACCTTGAATAGAGTGACGTAGTCTTAGTTCAACGACCTTCCCCCAGGGAGTATAGCCTGTTTCCAAGACCTGGCCGATAAATTCGTCAGTCAATTCATTGCCAGTCGCAAGGAGAGGTGAACTAGCATCCACTTGTCGAAAATCAAGCAGGGACCGCATAAGTTCCTTGCCGAATTTGTCAAACATTTTCATCAGGAAGCAGTACTAATTCCGGATTTAGAAGACGGTGTAGCATACACCTCTTTCTTGAACGGCCTTAAGAACAAACGCTTCAAGTTCTTTCTGGCGAAGTAAAAGGAAACGACGGCTGGCAGAAGCCCTGAGAAAGGCTACGGATTTTATTCGCACTACCGAAATCTATACCGATGGCACGGGCGCCACCAATAAGGCCAAGGCAGCCGGGGATAGGGGTTTTATCCGTGGCCGCCGTTCGAGGCTCTGGACGCCCGATTCATCACCGACGCAAGGAGCATCCTTATGGAAGTCCATGGGCACCCGATGCTGCGGCGACCGCCTCCCGTGACCGCAGCTCCCAGACCACAGAATGCCCGAAAGTATTGTGAATTCCACGAGCAAAGTGGGCATACCACGACCGAATGCAGGGAGTTGAAAAAAGCCCTCCAAGAGCTCGCGGATAAGGGGTAAATCGATCGATTCCTTAAAAAGGGCCTGCGGTTCCTTCGACAAGAACAGAACCCTTGGCCACTGCCGCCGTAGGACGAGGAATGTTCCACAGAAATCATGGCTACCATAGCGGGCGGCCACATGGAGGGCATGACTCGGTTGGCTTGGAAGGCCCAACTTAGACACGCGTAGCAGGTGCTCACCATGGGGCAGGGATCCTGCCTCACAGCGCCTATAATGGTCTTTGGGGGAAAGGACGCCCCGCGCTTGGCTGCCATGCACAGCGACCCTTTGGTGGTCGAGATAAAGATTGCGAATGCAATCGTGCGACGGATCCTTGTCGATACAGGCAGCTTTGTGGATATCATAACTTGGGATTGCTTACGGAAGCTCTCTCACCCAGGGCGCGATGTTGTCCCCATGGAAAATCCTGTCTTGGGCTTCGGAGGGCAAGAGGTGCTTCCTACGGGGAACGGTCCGTTTACCGGTGCGCTTCGAAGACAAAACCTGTTTCAAAAGCCTGGAAATCGATTTTCTAGTGGTCGATGTGCCCATGGCCTACAATGTAATCATCAGGCGGCCCACCCTCCACAGGGCAAAGGCCGTAGTTGCCTCATATCTTCTCCAACTCAAGTTCGAGGCAGACGACGGTGCCATCGGTGAGCTCCGTGGAGACCAGCGGACGGCACGGGAGTGCTACTTGGTAAGCATAAAACCCCTCATAGAATGGACCGGAGACCGCGAGGCCAAAGGGCCGCCCGAGACTGTGAAGCTACCGAAAGAAAGCCCCGCTATTCCAATCCCCGAGACATTGGTAATCCACTCCGTCTCCCCTGAACCTCCACAATATCGATCGGAGGTCGCAGACGCCGTGGACCACATACCACTTGAGAAGAGGCGGCCTGAGCGCAACGTGCAACTCGAACGCGGCATTGCGCCCCCGGAACGGCTGCTCATCTTCTCACTCCTGCGGGAATACAAAGATATCTTCGCTTTCAGACCCGAAGAAATGTCCGGCATTGCCATCACTGTAATAGAACACTGCATAAATGCCAATTCTCGTCACAGGCCGGTCACACAAAAGAAGCGCCACATAGGCCCCGAACGCGCGGCTGCAGCAAACACGGAGGTCTAGAAGCTGCTGGAGGCAGCTTTAATTCGGGAATGCCAATATCCCGAATGGATCTTGAATGTTGGTCAAAAAGCCAAACGACACTTGGAGGATGTACGTGGACTTTACAAACCTCAACAAGGCCTGCCCAAAGGATAGCTACGTCTTGCCAAAGATCGACAAATTGGTGGACGCTATGGCCGGTCACGCTCTATTAAGCTTCATGGATGCCTTCTCAGGGTATCACCAAATACCCCTCTGTCTTGAGGACTAGGAGAAGACAACGTTCATAACTGACTGTAGCCTCCACCGCTACAAAGTAATGCCCTTCGTTCCAAAAAACGCTGGGGCCACCTACCAGTGCCTAGTCAACAAGCTGTTTGAGCTTCTTATTAGATAGACCATGGAGGTATATGTGGACGATATGATCGTCAAGAGCAAGGTCGAGACCACCTACAGAGGCGATTTGCGGCAGACATTCGAGAAACTTCGACCGTTCAATATGAAGCTCAACCCAAAGAAGTGCGTCTTTGGGGTTCGGTCGGGCAAATTCCTTGGTTTCATGATTAGTCATTATGGCATAGAGACGAATCCGACCAAGATTCAGGCTATCCTTGATATGAAACCACCCCGAAGCATGCGGGAGGTGTAGCGTTTGATATGATGCATAGCCGCCCTCGGACGGTTCATGTCCCGCTCCACCGACAGGTTCCAGCCTTTTTTCTGTCTCCTGCACCTGCGGAACAATTTCAAGTGGGACGAAATGGCCGACGAGGCCTTTCAGGCTCTGAAGACGTACTTGGCTCCGCCACCTCAGATCGCTACCCCATGGAGGGGGAGGTCTTGGTTTTATATTTCGCAGTGTCGAAACACGCAGTTAGTGTGGTCCTTGTGGCCGAGAGAGCACGGGAATAAATACCGGTGTATTATGTGAGCCATACCTTAGTAGGCGCCGAGATGAATTACCTCCTCATCGAAAAGTTCGCGTATGCATTAGTGATGGCCAGCTGGAAGTTACGGCCTTACTTCGAAGCTCATAAAATCTTGATCCTAACCGACCAACCACTAAAGAACGTCCTGCAGAAGCTAGACACTTCAGGTCGTCTCCTAAAATGGGTTGTAGAGCTCTCGCATTACGATCTCGTCTTCGAGCCACGGCGGGCCATCAAGGCCCAGGCACTAGCTGACTTCTTAGCAGAGAGCACGACTCCTAAGAAGGAAGCTCCCCAACCGCGGCCCTGGAACTTGTACGTAGATGGCTGGTCAACTAAGGATGGTAGTGGGGCCGGCCTCATTGTGGAAAGTCCCACTGGAGCCCATTACGAGCACGCCCTCAAATTCATGTTTAAGGCCTCCAACAGCGAGGCCGAATATGAAGCCCTAATCGCAGGCTTAGAGCTTTGCCACACCGCGGGGCCTGATCATGTCCAGGCTTTCTCTGACTCCCAACTCGTTGTTAGCCAACTTAACGGGACCTACGAAGTAAAAGACGAGGTGATGGCCGCGTATGTTAGGCGGGTTCGCGAGGCCACCAAGTTGCTCAGGCATTTCACTATAATGCACATTCCCCATTCGGAGAAACAGCAGGCAGATGCTCTGTTAAAAACTAGCAAGCTCTTCTGATGACGGCCGGCCGACGAATATCCAGTGGGAAACTCTAACAGAAAGGAGCATTGCATCGAATAAAGTTGTGTGGCTGGACCGAAGCCCCACATGGATGGAACCTATCTGTGCTTACCTCATTGATGGCATGTTAACCGCCGATACCAGGGAGGTGGAGAAGATAAAGAGGTGTTCAAACTGGCTCGTGTTGTATGAGGGTATTCTCTACAAGCGTTCCTTCGCCGGGCCCCTTCTGCGGTGTGTAACCCCGGCGGAAGGGAAGAAGATCTTGGAAGAGTTGTATGAAGGCATCTGTAGCTTGCACGTTGGCTGGCGGGCGGGCGCTGGCCGTGACGGCTTTTCGAACTGGCTACTACTGGTCCAGTTTGTGGGAAGACGCAATGACGCTGGCACGGACTTGTGACAAGTGCCAAAGGTTCGCGCCCATCCAACGAGTCCCCTCTACTCATATGACGCCAATAGTCAACCCACTATTGTTCGCCACATGAGGGATGGATATTCTTGGCGCCTTTCCCAAAGCCACGGGCTAGCGTAAGTACCTCTTTGTGCCCGTAGACTATTTCAGCAAGTGGATCGAAGTCGAGGTCGTCACCTCCATTACCACCACGAAAGTGCATAAGTTTATCTGGCGAAACATTATAACCAGATTCAGCATCCCTCGCACCATGATTTTTGATAATGGCCGACAATTTGATACCAGCAAGCTCACTGTTTATCTCAGTAGCTTGGGCTGCCAGGCTCGCTTCACGGTCATGGCGCATCCCCAGACCAACGGTCAGGCCGAGGCAGCTAACAAATCCATCCTCCATGGGTTACAGAAGAAGCTCGACGATGCCAAGGGCAACTGGGCAGATGAGCTGCATGGCGTTCTATGGTGTCTACACACCACGGAGAAGACAGCCACAGGGCAGACCCCATTTATGCTCGCCTACGGTTCAGAAGTTGTGCTGACCGTCGAAGTGCCCCTACATACCCATCGGCTGACAACATTCCAAGAGACTTCGAACAACGCAGCCCTACAAGAAGCCCTGGATCTTCTCCCCTCCGTTCTCGGCGACTCCCTACCCCGGGAGGCTCTCTATAAACTTTGGATCGCACGGTTGCACAACCGTGCCGTCAAACTGCAGCCCATCCAAGTCGTGAATCTTGTACTCCGGCGCACAGAGAGTGTCGCCCGTGCAGGGGAGCATGGCAAGTTGACGGCCAACTGGGAAGGACCCTACAACGTCGTTTTGCAAATCCACCCCGGCACGTATCGATTGGACACCCTCCACGGCACCCTCGTTCCCCGGGCATGGCACATCAGATACTTAAGTAAGTATCACATTAGGCCTGTACTTGTCTTCCCCCTACGCACGTCCCCTGTGCTCCTTGAGTAATGAACATTTGTGCCGTTTTTTGCACATATACTTGTGTCCGGATTACGCTCTTAGCCCCTCTGGGGACTAAGAGCCCATGAGCGCGGCCTCACGGTGGGTCGCTATGCTCTTAGCCCCTCGGGGGGCTAAGGGCATATGAGCACGGTCGGTCGCTACGCTCTTACTCCCTCTAGGGGTTAAGGGCGCATGAGCACAGCCTCATGGCCGGTTGCTACGCTCTTAGCCCCTACAGCAGCTAAGGGCCCATAAGCACGACCCCACGGCTGGTCGCTACGCTCTTAACCCCTCCAGGGGCTGAGGACCTATGAGCACGACCTCATGGGCAATCGCTACGCTATTAATCCCACTGGGGGCTAAGGGCATATGAGCATGGCCTCACGGCCGGTCGCTAGGCTCTTAGTCCCTCTAAGGGCTAAGGGCCCTTGAGCACGACCCCACGGTTGGCTGCTACGCCCTTAACCCCTCTACGGGCTAAGGGCCCATGAGCACATCCCCACAGCCGATCGCTACGCTCTTAGTCCCTCTGGGGGTTGAGGGCTTATGAGCACGGCCTAACGGCCGGTCACTACGGTTTTAGTCCCTCTAGGAGTTGAGGACTCATCAACATGGCCTCACAACCGGTCGCTACGCTCTTAGTCCCTCTAGGGGCTAAGGGCCCATGAGCACAGCCTAACGTCCGGTCACTACGCTCTTGGTCCCTCTAGGGGCTGAGAGCCAATGAGCACGGCCTCACGGCAGGTCTCTACACTCTTAGTCGCTCTAGAGGCTAAGGGCCCATGAGCACGGCCTCATGGCCGATCGCTATGATCTTAGTCCCACTAGGGGCTAAAGGCCCACGAGCACGATCTAACAACCGGTCGCTAGGCTCTTAGTCCCCCTAAGGACCAAGGGCCCATGAGCACGGCCTCATGGCCGGTTGCTACGCTTTTAGTCCCTTTAGGGGCTAAGGGCCCATGAGCACGGGCTAACGGCCGGTCGCTACGCTCTTAGTCCCTCTAGGGGCTAAGGGCCCATGTGCACAGCCTCACGGCCAGTCACTATGCTCTTGGTCCCACTGGGGGCTCAGGGCAAATGAGCACGGTCGGTCGTTACGCTCTTAGTCCCTCTAGGGGCTAAGGACCCATGAGCATGGCCTCACGGTTGGTCTCTACGCTCTTGTACTTTCGTTTAAGGGTCGCCATTATACAGGTAAGTGAAAACGAAATATACACAAACGAAAGAACAAGTAGAAAATGTTAAATATGGTGGCTTGAAGAAAAGTGGGCACATCCTTTTCATTAACTGAAATTCCTACAACCAGTACAAAGAAAGCAGAAATAAAGACAGGGGGACGGAGGCTACACATCTGGCTCTCCACCATCTCTTTGCTTCTCCCGGACAAGTCGGCCTCGACCTCGAAAGGATTGGTGCCCTCGTCAGCAGTGGCCTCACCTTCGGACGGAGGGGTAAACTCCACTTCCTCAAGATCGCGACCCTCTGCAGCGGCGTGTTCGTGTTCGTTAACAAATTTTAGGTAGGCCTCAAAGTACCGGTTGTTGCTGAACTCACTCGCCAGGGTTAGGATGACCTTTCGGCTGCGGCCTTCTCCAGTTGACGCTGTATTTCGTGACCTCGCAAGCCTCAAGGTCAACCTGCAACCTTTCACAACGTCGCTAGTACCTAGATACCACCCCCTCTAGGCGCCGGCATTCCGCAACAGCCTTCATTCCTTGGGCAAAGGCCTCCGCCATGCCTATCTCCTCCTCGGATATAGGTGGAGGATCCGAAACCTCAGGGGCCGCCAGATCCTAGGACTTGACTATGTCCTGGACAAAAGAAAGCCGAATGTTGGGATCTACTTTGATGAAGCTACCTGATGACCGCGAAGAATTGAAGAAGCGCCGCCCACAACCGCGGTGGAAGTTCCTGTAGCACGAGCAGCAGTATGCTGCCTCTGCCAGGCAACAGTATGTTCCCCTAAAGACCGGCTAGCCAACTGCTGAGTGACCAGCCCCTCAACATTTGCCCGCCCCACTCGCGGAGGGGCCAATTCCTCAGTCTCACCAGGTGCCCCCTCGGTCCTCTACTTTTTACGCAACAGAGGCAGGCTTATGGTAGGTCTCTTCCCACAGGGTACAAGGGAGGTCGCTTATAAGAAGTTTGTTATCTCTCGAGCTATTTCCATAATAGAACGAAGAAAGGAGAAGGGGTTGTATGCCCAACCTTCTTAGCTTCCTAGGAAACGACAAGCAGCCTCTGCTCCTCCCGCCTAAGCTCGGCCTCAGCCGCCACCTGCTCAATCGTCGCATCCCTAGTCTCGAAGACCGTCAGCCGAACCCTCGCTTGATCTGCAAAAAGACAAACAAGAAGTTAGGTCAGCATAAAACGAAAGGCAAAGTAGCGATGGGACGACTAAGTACCCTTGGTGAAATTTTTAAGGATCAGAAGACCGGCTGCGGTAAGAAAGAAATCATTAGCAAAAAACTTCAGCTTGGGCAGCCAATTCAACGACTCCCGGTCGCTGGCTTTGATCCTCTTCTTTTCCAATCCCCTAAAAGATTCAATTGCTTGGCTCATTAATCTTGTGATGAGTCGAGGCCTGTCATCCTCGCGTATGTAGAACATAAAATATAAAGCAGTTCGCCACTCCTTGGCCGTGGGCTCTTCAAAGGGATTCGCAACTAGTTTTCCCTCATTCCAATCAGAAACGTCGCTCCAGCCCGACGTCTGTCGTAGGAAGAGGAAGTCATACTTCCAGTGCCTCAGTTTTAACTTTTTCTTAATGGTCATCATAAAATTCGACCTGTTATTAAAGCAATACCACCATAGGTCCTCGGTCTCCCTAGGGGCCCTCTGAACCGTGCGAGCCAGGCCGAATGCTCGCGCCGAACAGGTTAGACCCCCAACTCGCACGTGGCGATAAACGAACAAATATTGTGCCTGGACGTCAGCACGATTTAAGCAGGTGCCAACTCATACCTAATTAAATTCTCCTTAATCACCGGATGCAGAAGAAACTGAAGACCGTAGTCCAGGACTTCCCTATTTGCTGCTATACATGTGGTGGGCGACTCATTCACCGTATCGTCCGGCTCGGGCATCACGAAGGAGTACTCTGCAGGTAGGAGATACTGCTTGTCGAGTGCCGACCTCTTTAGCTTAGAAACGACCCTTGAGTTAGGGAAGCGACTTCCCGGACCGTCCTGCGGGTCCGAACGGGTTGGGGCCCCGGGGAATTCCAGCCCCTCGGCCACAACCTCGGTAATCGGAGGCGCCCGACCTCTTTGGTTAAGCCTCGAACCGCCCGAATCTGATGAGTCGGCAGAAGAGCTGGTCGAGGCTTCCTTAGACGACGAGTTCCTCGAGGAGCGGCCCGACGCCGAGTTGGTGGAGCTCGGCCTAGAAGACATGCTAGAAATAGAAGAGGCAACTTGGGGCTCCGTGTTGGATTGGGGAAGAGCTGAACAGGGATTACCTATTGAACCCTCGGCAAGCAACTCGTTTGGAGTCCAAATGTGTGGAGTCAACTTCGTCTTCGCCATATTGCGGACCTGGAATTCGGGCACAAAGTTAGCTATGGTAACCTCCCAAGGATACGTCACAATCACCTCGAGGCTAAGAATGCTGGGGGTGGAGGAATACTCGCAGCTGGACCACGAGGGCGTGCACGGCTCGAAGACGGGGATGACATAGGGAATCTTCTTCGGCTCCCTAAACGTATTCTTTCGGGAGAATCCAGCCACCACACGGACATAAATAAAGGTCGGGAGGTTAGGGAGTTGTGGGTGTCGACCCTCCATTTAGGGGTCGGCTTGCCCCTCAGGGACGTCCCTACTGGACGAGCAAGATGACATAATATACAAATAGTGCGGCGAAAGGGCGTGAGCATGTGCCTGTGAGCGTTGAAGGACGAAAGACCTAGTCAAAGACACGAGTTAACCTCCAAACAAACCTCTAAGGGTTCAAAGTTGAGTGCTGGAAAAGCTAGGGCAACTTTGGAAGGAGGAAGAGGGATGTCAGAGCCTCTCTCTCTAGAATTTCTTTCTCTCTCTAGAGGATGGAAAGTGTGGAACACAAATGACCCAGTGGGCGAAATTCTCACCCTTATATAGAGCCAGGAGGAGGGGCGTATGTCCCAACGCACCTCGATAAACACGCCCCTCCCGAATCGATGCCACGTGGCCCCACAAATCGGTAACGTCATCAATGACGTTGGGGAAGTCGGTGTCTCTGGGCGTTTTACTTTGAGCAGTCCACTAGGGAGGTAAGGGCCCCCGAGCACGGCCTCACGGCCGTTCGCTACACTCTTAGTGCCCCTGGGGGCTAGGAACCCTTAAGCACGACCTTATGTACGGGCGCAACGCTCTTAGTCCCTCTGGAAGCTAAGAGCCCATGAGCACAGCCTCACGGTCGTTCGCTACGCTCGTAGTGACCCTGGGGACCAAGGCCGCATAAGCACGGTCTAACGGCCAGTCGCTATGCTTCTGGCCCCACTGGGGGCTAAGGGCCCTCAAGCACGGCCTCACAGCCGGTTGTTATGCTCTTAGCCCCTGTAGGGGCTAGGGGTCCATGAGCACGGCCTAACAGCCGGTCGCTACGCTCTTAGCCTAACTGGGGGCTAAGAGCCCTCAAGCACGGCCTCACGGCCGGTCACTACACTTTTAGTCCCCCTAGGGACTGGGAGCTCCGGCCTCATCGTTGGTCGCTATGCTCTTCGTACCTCTAGGGGCTAAGGGCCTATGAGCACGACCCCATGGCTGCTCACTACGCTCTTAATCCCTCTAGGGGCTAAGGACCCATGAGCACGACATAACGACCGGTCACTATGCCCTTAGTCCCCCTGGGGACCAAGTGCCCATTAGCATGGCCTCATGGTCGGTCGCTACGCTCTTAGTTCCTCTCGGGGCTAAGAGCGTATGAGCACGGCCTCACGGTCGGTGGCTTTGCTCCTAACCCCACTGGGGGCTAAGGGCCCTTGAGCACGGCTTCACGACCAGTCGCTGCGCTCGTAGTCCCCTTGGGGACTGGGAGCTCAAGAACAAAGCCTCAAGCCTAGTCGCTACGCTGTTAGTCCCTCTAGGGGTTAACGGCCCACGAACATGGCCCCGTGGCCGGTCGCTACGCTCTTAGTCCCTCTAGGGGCTAAGGGCTCAATAGCACAGCCTAACAGTCGGTCGTTACGCCCTTAGTCTCCCTGGGGACCAAGGACCCATAAGCATGGCCTCATGGCCGGTCGCAACGCTCTCAGCCCTTATGGGGGCCAAGGGCCCATGAGCACGGCTCCCCAGCCGGTCGCTTTGCTCCTAGCTCCCCTGGGGACCAAGGCCCGTGAGCACAGCCTCACGGTCGATCGTTATGCTCTTAGTCCCCCTGGGGGCTAAGGGTGCACGAGCACAGCCTCACGCCCGGTTGCTGGGCCCATGAACACGGCCGATGACTACGCTTTTAGTCCCTCTGGGGGCGGAGAGCCCATGAGCACGGCCGACCGTTACTCGCAAAGCCCACTGCGGTCTCGCCCCGTAGAGGGCTGGATTACGCCCCCCCCCCCCCGGGCACAAAAAATAAAAAAGTATATATATATAATAAACTTGGCAACTGTGCAACAGTACAAGAAAGCACAGCGAAGCAAACAGGCTTTTTATTACACGAAAAGCTCACTACAAGCATCCTAAAGAGCGCACAACAGTACAAATAGGCAAGATGCTAAGTTTCCTCCTCATCAATAGAGGGGGCAGGGGGGCGCCCGAGTTGGAATCTTCTCTCTTGCCGTCTACAGAATTCTAAACTGGCATTTCATCAGCAGGACGATTCTGCTGGGCCGCCCTCAAAATATCGTCCATACATTATATCCACTTCTCGAAGGTCGACCACCTCAAATCCATTAGAGAAGAATTCATCTCGCCCCCCATGAACTCATGAGCCGCGCCTAGCTCAACAGCGTCGTTCAACAACATCGTGTAGAACGTCGCTTGAACAATTTCGGGAAGTTCAAACTCCGCCGCTGTACTCTCGGCCTCGGTTAATGAGAAGCCCGGGCACAACCCGTGAAAATCCTCGGGAAGAGGACGGGGGGGTGCGATGCGCTCTTTCGACGCCAAACGAATGTATCTCTCACGAAAGCAACCATCTCTCTAGTGTCGCGGATAAGGGGGAAGGCCATGACTTGTCAAGAAACGTGCAAGCCGCTTACACTGATTTTTATCGCTCATAAAGAAACACTTTTGAGTATCATCTGTAAAGAAATGACGATGTATTTATAAGAAAAAGGGAGGAACGCAAAAGCCTGGGATATTCCCAAGGACTCAGCGGCCAATTCACCATAGACACGTGTTCAGGCCAAAAAAAAAAGCAAACAAAATAGAGGAAAAGAGATTGCTACTGCTGTTTGGTACGAACATAGGCTCCTTCATTAATCCTTCTCATCAGTACAAGATAGAAGTAAAAGAAAAAAGGGGGGTAGCCTGCCGGCTTCCGTAAGCTTAGGCAGCAGACGCCCCTTCCGAGTTCATATCGCTTGCCGTTGCCGCCTCATTGGAGCCCCTGTCCTGATGGCCAGGCTGCATGCCCCGAGCGACTCGAGCACGGACAGAACCGATCCTCATAGATTTTGTCGCCGAATAGCCAAATCCATGAATCAAATGGCCCCCAACACAACTCAGAGAGGGCCACTTCCAATGATTGAAGCCTCGGCCCGTACAACACCCCGAGCCTTTTGGCCTTATTGAGGAGCATCCCATAAAAGATCACCTGGGGCAGCTTAGGAAGACCATCGTCTTCGACCGCCTGCTCAGCCACGGCCATATCGAAATCTGGGCACAGTGTTCGGAAGTCCTTGGGAAGGGGCGAAAGGGGGAAAGCCTTCCCCCACTGGTCCCACGAGAAGTGGCGAACGACGAATTCACCCATCGCCTTAGTATCCAGACCGCGTGGGAAAGCCATGGAAAGCTGTGCTCATCGTTATGAACAAGTCAGGAAATGAAGGGAATTCGGTACCAAAGACCACCTTTTATAGTGAAATGTGATAGTTTCACACAGATTGTCCACACCTCGTAACGCGTGCATCTATGGATGGGGGTCGCGGGATTGTCCATGCCAAGAGCGCAATTCCCCAGGATCCTTGAATGTATAGATGGTGGCAACCCTATCACGTCTCGAAGCTCGTGTATTAATGGGCGCTGGCATCAGGGCGACCCATCCCTGGAACCAGGTCCACGAGAATCTTTGAATACGCAGTAACCAATAGTGACGGTCCACATCCTACCTGAATACTCATCAGACTCGATGCGCAGGTAAAATGTGAGAGGCTAAGTGATTGAGGAAAAACTCGGGTTTTATCCAAACGGGGCTTCTAATGCGATTATCCAGCAAACCAGGCCCACACGCATATAGCCCACAGGAACGCCATCCTAGGGCAACCCTCGAGCCTACACCTGCTCAGGGGCCCGAAAAGCAACCCTAGGGGCTTCGTCTAGGCCCAACGACCCCGTGACCAATGGCCCAAGCGGGTATCTCAGATAAAGTTACCATACTACCCCTTTTCCAAAAAGACTATAAATAGTGACCAGCTTTCCTCGGGAGAGGGGTTGGCTACAGTGGAAATCTACTCTCTATAGCATTCACTTTTTTGGGTCCAGACTGACTTGACCATCGGAGAGGCGTTCCCCGACCCACAACCCGGGGTTGGCCTTTTTTGCAGGCTAGAGCACAAGAAGCTGAGCACGACGTCGTGTTGATCACCACCTGTCAGATAAACCCGCCTCTTCGTCCCACGTCATCAACATAACCACAAACCGATTCCCAGCAGAATCAAACACAAATGCATATATATATATATAT
>JACYFF010002017.1:59998622-60008757 GCA_017589665.1 Selenicereus undatus
ATATATATATATATATATATATTTATATATATGTATATATATATATATATATATAAGACGGTTTGTCATTAATTAGTTAAAATTTATATCATACTTGGCATGCTTAAAGCGACTGCAATTATTTTTTGCCCATTGCATCACCGTAAAATACCATTGATCTTAACGGTGAAGCAAACCTCAAGAAGAATTGAGAGCTGCAAGTTCGGGTCCTCTCTGGGTGTGTCCAGTGGCGTAGCTAGGTTTCCAACTGAGGAGTATCGGGATTAAATATATATGTAAGATAAAGTTTAACAGTAGTTACAGAAATGAAATTACATATCTAATAAGTTTGAAAAGTTATCATCGGCCGGCGAAATTTCATGTTATGAAATTGGTGCAGAGTTTGTGAGTCTTATGAAAGTCCCCAATAGATCACTTGAGCCAATGGTGCGTCAACAATGAGTGCTTTTTATGAAAGTTTATAATTAGTAGTTTCTGGAGGCGAACGTGAGTTTTGTGATGTAGAAGTTGAATCAGCCAATCATTAGTCTATCTTGTTGAAAAACTTGTCCATTTCAAATTGAAAAATAATCCATCTCTTATTTAGATTTTTTGTTTGTAGTGCTTACATGAACATACAAACATAGCAAACTAATTCTTTTTAGAAATCAAGAACATAAGAGGTCGAAATTAATTAATTCACCAATTTCTTAGATTCATTTTAGAAATCAAGAGCATAACAATGCAAAATTAATTGACTAATCGAATTACTACAACAAGTAACAACCAACCGAATTACCCAAAATCCCCAAAATAACCCTAATTTCTTTAATCATGAGAATAAATCACTAAATTCACCAATTGTTTAATACTAGTCTAACTAAAATCAACAAACTAACTAAAATCAATAAACTAAGCATAATAATTCACAAAATCTTGCAATTACGAATTTTTTTGAGTTTAAGAGCTTTTGGAATTATTTTTTACGGGGAGGGGATTAATTGGCCAAAAAACTAAAAAAATTAATGGGATTAGACACAAATTTATAAGAGTAAATCACTAAATCCACCAATTATTCAACATGAATGTGGTTAAAATCAATAAGATAAATATAATTATTTTTTTTGGACAGACATAATAATCTTAAAGGACATAATTATTTACCTAAAATTTGACCTTACAAATTTTTGGCGATGAAGGGAAGATTTATTGGCCAAAAATATTTAAGAAAATGCAAGAAATGCAGACACTAGGAGTTGAATACATGACCCCTCTCGCCCTTTACACGACGCTTGGAGGAGGCGCTGCAACCAAGTGGGCACCCTGTATGAGGCAATTTCTTATGATCTAATGGCTGTGTTGATTATTCCACATGTATCTAATATGTTTTTTTTTCCCCCTAGAATCTTTAACATATAAATTCTTTTCCCAAAAACATGAGCTGTCAAGTGACACCCTTTGCACCCACATAGCTCCGCTCCAGAGTGTGTTGCCGAATTGAGATTCTATTTACATATTTTAAACGAGCTAACTTCAATGGCTAAAAACATAAAGATCTAGTATCACCTAACCATGTGTCAATGTAACTAGTCAAACAAGCACTTATTACTTTGACAATTGACGCAATATTTGTTAACATTCAAGAATTCATACATTTCTTTCAAAATGGTGTGAATGAACTCAATCAAACTAATTGTTAACATTAAGAATTCATAAATTTCTTTCAAAATCGTGTGAATGAACTCGATCAAACTTGTTACTAATTCTTTTTAGATCTTAATTAAATCAAGTTTAAGAGTATGATTTTCACAAGACCACCTGATTTACAATCCTTTCTGAAGCGATTGTAAAACCAAGTCCAATCCTGATTTTCCAACACTGATCTTCATCTTTCAGTACTTCGATCAAGCATCAAACGTACATGCAAGAAATTGGCTACAAATCTCACGATAGCAATAAAACTCAAGGATTAAATTGAAGCAACCAAACAAAAATTCAAAGTGCAAAGAGTTCAAATTAGAAAAATCTGCAACATCGGTTCTATTTGGCAACGCTAGATAAAGAAAACTATTGAGTTATGATTGAAATCAACAAAACAAACATCTCTAAAGATAAATCTATCTAGAGGAAGAATTGAAGAAAGCTAAACCTGTGACCAGGCAAATCAAAACACTAGTGAAGATTAAGACAGAGAAATAGAAGAAAATGGCGATGGTCAGCTCGATTAAGACAATATCTTAAAACTAGCAAAGGCAACCAAGAAGAAAGCAAAAGATATTAATTTTCTTATATCAATTGGGCCATAAATAAAGAGTAATTGACATAAGCTATAATAAGATTCCAACTCAAAACGAATTGACAATGGGAGAGTAACTCACAAGCCTATATACATGCTTAAACCTTTTAATTTTATCAATGACAGACAAATTTTATTTTTACAACGCCAACTCGTCACTTGATGTGTGGACTACTAACAAGGTCCAACATGTGTACACAATTAATAGGAACAGTGACAAATCAAGTTCGAACAACCAACTCTAATACATTATTTTAAAAAAAATTATATCAATTGGGCCAAAAAAAAAGTCATATTTATAAACTCAAATGAGATTTCAACCCAAAACCTATTGACAATGGAGAAAATAACTTACAAATTTATATATATATTTAAATCTTTTAATTTTATCAATATAGAACAAGCCCCACTTTTACAACTCCAACGAAAGAAGGTAATTGGCAGGTCAGAAATGGCGGACTGAAATCCGACCAGTTTTTCCGCAAATGCAATGCTACTTATATGTGGTGAAGATTCTTTTAGCGAGGAGGAGAAGAGAAAAGAGAGTATAACATTTAGTCATGTGTCGATACGTGTCAAGAATTAATGGAATATGCGTTAGCTCAATGTCCTACAGCCCTAGGCATGTTTGTTCACTTATCAAAAGGTACTTACAGGTACTTACAGGTACTTATTGGTCAAAGTTATTTAAGGGCGCTTAAAGTTACTAAAAGGGGCTTGAAAGGTTTGGAAGTGTTCTAAAAGTTGCTCCAAGTTAGTAAAAGTTGTTGAATAGTTAAAGAAAATATAACTACGTATTTTCAATATGTAATTAATAGTAAATTTGTTGGAAGTTAATTAAAGCCACTAACAGTTGTTAAATAATGTTAAAATTACTTAAAATTGCTAAATCTTGTTGAATGATAAAGATAAGTACTTATGATATATTTTTAAATAACACAACCCATAAGCAGTGAAAAGGAATTAAATCTAACTACTCATTACCCAATTGCTCAACTTGGAAAATCAAGAACGCAAGTATATCACAGCTGCCAAAAGCCTGCCCTATGGAACTGAGGCGCATGTAGATCTAATAAAATTTAACAAAAAGAAAATCAGAAGAAAAATAAACTCACATGAGAGATAGGGTGAGGCAAAGAGGGGCTGGTGTACGCAGGAATCATCTAATTTTATGTGTCACCAATTCGCGGGTCTACAATATCTATAGTTAGAAGGTGTATTTTTTATTGAAGGGGCTTTAGGAGTTTGAATCATCTTTTGAAGTGTTTAAATATGTATGGGCTGTTTGTATTGTGTTAAATCTCATCAGGTAAATTAATTATGGAAATAAAAAAGTTGGAGTGTGGAATAGTGTGCCAATCAAATTAGAGTTCCACATTCATATATGGTAATTGCCCATTTGTGGATGATAAGCGAATTATTTCGATTCTTTTTGCCATATTTAGCAAAGTCTTGCTATATATGGTAGTACATTTGAGAGAAAGGGAAGAAAAGAAACGCAATTCTAGCTCATACTGAAATTTGATGTTGGCAGTCAGTTTTGCTTTTGGCTATTTCCCATGTCCCGTACGTTGAGGGAGTTAATTAAGATTTGGTACAAGCTATTAAAGTTCTTGCCTTCAATTTGTCAAGCACTACGGAGGTGGGTTTGCTCCTAAAATTCCAAGAATTATCAATCGTTCAATACCAATGTCTTATCGGTAAGCGCTTTTGCACAATATAATTGGTTCTTCTTGAAGAAGCTGCATTTCTGTATTATAAAACTTTCCGTGAGATATGTTGAAGAGTCATGACTTTTGAATGAATTTCTTGTTGTTCATTTTATTTAGATTATCTCAATAGCCAATTAGACATTTAATCCGTGTTCAATTTATTTAGATTACCTCAAATTAGTGAGCCCATATCATACGGTACATGAGAAATTTCATAAATCTTTAATTCTAGTAATCATTATGAGTTTTTTTCATTGCACAGGAAAAGGTTTTAATTGTTACTATTATAAACATTATATACACAAATCACAATCAATAATCTAGCAATATTTTGTAATACTGTGAGGTTTTTCTATTACATATTGTTTGGATTGAGATAGAGAGGGGGAGGAAGGGGTAAGAGAGGGGAAGGAAAGAAAATGAAGGTGAGGTGATGGAGGGAATGGAAGAAAATGAAGGTGATTTGTACTCACCTTGTTTGGATATTTTGTAAAAGGGGATGAAAGGGAATGGGGCAAAGCTATTAAAAAAATTTTCTTCCCTCCCTTTCTCCCTCATTTTGAGGACGAAAAAAATGAGGGAAGGGGGGATGAGGGTGAAATGTTCCTCTCGATTTCCCTTTCTTTCCCCTCATTTAATATTCCCAAACAAGGGAAATAAGTATTCATTAATGAAGAATCAAAGGCTATAAGATCACCCTAAAGGGGGGTGAATAAGGTGATAATCAAGGTTGCTAAACAATCGAAATGTAAATGTAGAAAAGTAAATCGGGATAAAACACAATCGATTGTTAATGAGATTGGGTCTCAAAAGGTTTAATCCCCGCCTAGAGTTCCCTAACTTTAGGATTAACTTGAACTTTTATTAGGAGGATTGATTACACAACTCTAGAGTACACCTACTCTAAGTTTCAAGTCTCAAGTTGAACCCTTCAACTAGGCTTGGTAGAGTTGACCCTTCAACTCTATAATCCTACCCAAGTACACAATGAACAATACAACTCAAATGTAAAGGAAAGCGAATTTAAGCTCAACGAATGCCAATTTATGCTTGAGGAAGTAGTATGCCAATTGAGTGCTAGCTCTCTGTATTGTCTTCTTTACTTTTCAGCTCTTATATTTATAGCTAAGTCTTGAAGGAGCTGTTGCAACTAGCCGTTGGACTTTCTAAAAAAAAACTGCTTCAGTTCAAGACCTTGAGCTTCAGTTCAGGGCCCTTGAAAAATCTTCCATTTTTATTATCCAACGTTCTCTTGCTATTTTTGCTGATTCTGTTTTGTGGCAACGGTTGCTTGGCTGGATTTCCTTCAGCTGCTGATTTCCAACGGCTACTTCCCATACTCAAGAGGATTTTCAATTGTTTTTCCATAATTCAAGGCAAGCAATATCTTACTTAGAGAAAATTAAGTAATCATCCCTAAAAGGGTGGGATATACATAATCAGATTTATATTATTTCAATATAATCAGAATATTATTATCAAGACCAATTTCATTAATCATATTTATGACAACCAAATAAGTTTGCTCAATATAACCATATTGGATAAAATCAAATTTAAAACAATAAACAATATTAATATCTAAGCTTCCTTTTTGTCTTTCATCAAAACAAACATAACAATATCATATTAAGGGATAAATAGAAAGTCAACAATCTTCCTCTTTTTGATGAAAGACAAAACTAATGCATGGATTTATCAAATAACCAATTTAGCTTACCATAATCTTTCTCCCCCTTTTTGTATTTCATCAAAAAGGTAGTATAAGAAGAGAAAGAAAAATTAGAGCATGTAAAAAATTATGGCAAACACATATAGCTCCCCCTTAACAAATCAATGATTTATAAAGATGCTCCCTCTTAATCTATGGCATTTATGTATATATAAAAAAAATGCATATAGAGGCAATACTAATATTAAAGATAATTGCATATGCCAGCATACATTAAGTTAATAATCTCATGAAAAGCACATATATGCACATAAGGGCATTAATAAAATAATTTGATGTTCAAAATATTAAGCAAGCATAATAATATGTCACATGCCATGAAAACATAAAGTATGATGGTTATTAATCATGTTTACCTTCTAAGGATAATTGAGCAAATTCAAAATTTTGAAAATCAAAGTTTCTCAAGTAGGAAGTAAATCAGTAGGGAGTAAATAAGTCAGGCAATGGCACGCATAGTAGGTAAAAAAACAATTGCTTGATTTAAGGGTTTTCTTTTCCAAATACTTTCCCAAGGAATAAACAAATCAGTTAGAAATTTGGAAATGAAGTTGGAAAATATCACCCTCCCCCTCCTTTTTGGTTAATTTAAAATGACAAAAATTGAGACAGATTTAAAAAAAAGAGTCATGTGCCCAAATTGGAGGAAATATATCAAATTTCCTTCCATTGGGTTTGAACCATTTGATTTATTTGTCTCAAGGATTCATGGCCAAGGCCTTGAAAGTTAAGTTCAAGCCCTAATTTGGTCATGTTCAAAAAATCTAGCTTCTGCCTGTAGTCTAAGGCCTTGGATTGAAAGTTAATGGCCTTGAATTTCTTGACAGTGGTGAATATCTCATTGCCTTGTTGTGCAAAACCTCATGAATATAGTTAGTACTTAGAGATGGCTCCCCCTCAATTTATGCAACAATATAATTTAATCATCCCCCCTTTAGTCAAAACAATAAATCAAATCTTTCTAGCCACGACATCAAGTTTGGGTCCAACGTTGTTTTTGATCATGTTTTTTGGTTTGGTTCCTTTTGGTACCCAAAATTGAATTATTTTGTTTTTTGTCTTCCTTAGTGGACATGAGTGAGAAATGTGTCCGTTTCTCAAGCGATAATTGCATGTGGTGTGTGATTCATTTTTGGATGTCTCTTTAATAAAGAAGTTTTTATTTGCTTTCTTCTTGTTTAAGGGATTGTAGCCAATACCTTCTTTATTAAAGGATATTCTTTGCGAACCAAGTAATTTGTCCAAATTGTCCTGGCCTTTGGTGAATTTCAAAGCTAATTTTTCAAAGGCTCCACATTTGGATTAATCTTTCTGCTTTTCTTTTTCAAGATGTTCAATCTTTAGATGAAGATCATCATTTTCTCTCTGCAACACTTCTTTTTCAGAGAGCAAATTATGAATGGTCTTCTTGAAGGTTTTTATTTTGGACAAATATTATTGTTCACACTGAATGCATCTGATTATTGCTTGGGTTAATTCATCCTTTGAATATTCAAGAAGGTCATAATAGTCTACCTCATCCAAGTTTTCAAGTTCGGTTTCTTGAATGTCATTCGCCATAAGGCATAGGTTTGCCACTTCTTCTTCTTTGTCACTGTCAATGGAGTCACTATCACTCCATGCGGCAATTATGGCTTTCTTGAATTCCTTCTTGGCTTTATGCTTACGTTTTTCAGCTTTCATTTGCAAGATTGGACAATCTTTGACAATGTGTCCTGACAAACCACAACCAAAACAAGGACCCAAGTTAGAATCATTTTTGTTGTTTAGAAATTTCGTACCTTTTGAGAACTTCTTATTTTTGCTTGATGATGACCCCCTTTTGTAGAACTTCTTGGGATCAAATTTATTTGATTTGAACATTTTCTTCAATCCTTTAGCGATCGTTGCCATAGTATCTTTACCCTCTTCGCTTGACTCTTCTTCCGAGGAAATGGCGTCTTCACTTCTAATTTTGAATGCCACTCCCCTCTTTGATTGAGTTTCTTTCTCTTCTTCATCTTCTTTAAGATGAATTTCGTGCGTAAGATGTTTTTTGAACAGGTCGTCCAAAGCTAGTGTCTAGAGGTTTTGGGCTTCCTCAATTGCAGTGACCTTGGGACCCCACTTGTTTTTAGGAAGACACCGAAGTATTTTCTTAATTCTCCTCATTGGTATAGGTTTTGCCAAGGGATTTAAAATTGTTTGTTATATCAGTGAACCTCGTGAACATTTCCTTAACTATTTCGTCAGGTTGCATTTTGAATAGCTTGAATTGGTGAACGAACATGTTGATTTTAGTCTCTCTCACTTGACTTGTCCCTTCATATGTCACCACTAGCTTGTCCCATATTTCCTTGGCTGATTCACATGCACAAATATGATTGTACTCATTAGCATCTAATCCACAATATAATATGTGCATAGCCTTACAGTTTTTTGATGGCCTCGCAAAGTCTTCTTGGGTGTATTGATCTTTGCTTTTTGCAATGGTCTTCCCATCAATCGTGATTTGCAAATTGTATAGTCCTTTTGTTACGATGTTCCATAATTCATAATCTTCAGTTTTGATAAACATCTGCATCAAAATTTTTCAATATGAAAAGTTAGTACCTCTAAACAAAGGTGGTCTAACAGTAGAACGGCCTTGATCATAATAGCCTTCTCCACTAGCGACCATGATTGTTGCCCACTTGACGGTAAGGTCAAAACGCAGTGGGTTTGGCTCTTATACCAATTGAAGAATCAAAGGCTATAAGATCACCCTAGAGGGGGGTGAATAGGGTGATAATCAAGGTTGCTAAACAATCAAAATGTAAATGCGGAAAAGTAAATTGGGACAAAACACGATCGATTGTTAACGAGGTTGGGCCTCAAAAGGCTTAATCCTCGCCTAGAGTTCCCTAACTCTAGGATTAACCCGAACTTTTATTAGGAGGATTGATTACACAACTCTAGAGTACATCTATTCTAAGTTCCAAGTCTCAAGTTGAACCTTTCAACTAGGCTTGGTAGTGTTGACCCTTCAACTCTATAATCCTAGCCAAGTACACAATGAACAATACAACTCAAATGTAAAGGAAAGCAAATTTAAGCTCAACAAATGCCAATGTATGCTTGAGGAAGTAGTATGCCAATTGAGTGCTAGCTCTCTGTACTGTCTTCTTTGCTTTTCAGCTCTTATATTTATATCTAAGTCTTGAAGGAGCTGTTGCAACTAGCCGTTGGACTTTTCAAAAAAAAAAAACTACTTCAGTTCAAGGCCTTGAGCTTCAGTTCAGGGCCCTTGAAAAGTCTTCCATTTTTATTTTCCAACGTTCTCTTGCTATTTTTGCTGATTTTGTTTTGTGCCAACGGTTGCTTGGCTGGATTTCCTTCAACTACTGATTTCCAATGGCTACTTCCCATACCCAAGAGGATTTTCAATTGTTTTTCCATAATTCAAGGCAAGCAATATTTTAGTTAGAGAAAATTAAGTGATCATCCCTAAAAAGGTGGGATATACATAGTTAGATTTATATTATTTCAATATAAACAAAATATTATTATCAAGACCAATTTCATTAATCATATTTATGGCAACCAAATAAGTTTGCTCAATATAACCATATTGGATAAAATCAAATTTAAAACAATAAGCAATATTAATATCTAAGCTTCCTTTTTGTCTTTCATCAAAACAAACATAACAATATCATATTAAGGGATAAAGAGAAAGTCAACAATTAACTTTCATTTCCCTTGCCTCCCCTTCTCTCCCTTTGTTCCAAACAGACTGTTAAGAAATGTATTGATAGTTTAAATATAATCAATAACTTTTTAAGTTAAAAGCAAGACGTAAAGTATTATATATTTCTTTTTTTTAAGATAAAAATCTCATATGTGCATATATATATATGGAGAATAATCTTACCTATGGAAGATGAATGACAAACACTCCTAACAATGCAGGATAACAACCAATTGGGTTCTTCTTCTCTTGAAATGAAAAGCAACTTCGTACCTCTTAATGGTAATTTACACATGTCATATTATCTTGTACATGTAGGATATTGTTGTTATATCGTATATAACATTTAATGTTCCATACTTGTATCTGTGTTCAAAGAAAAGGTAATAAATCACAAAGTCAATCCCCATTTATTATTGTACTATCATCATAACAATGACACAAGATGAATAAGTAAATATTTTTTTCACAATATCTTATTATGTGTGTTTTTCTGAGGAAACAATGATAATTTTGGAGTTAGAACCATTTAATATGTATAGTTTTCAAAAATAAGATATACAATAATAATAATAATAATAATAATAATAAAAATTAGAAATCGTTTACTAATTTTTAATCGGCTTGGATTTGTGTTAGAAATTAACAAACAGGTTGTGAGAGCGTGTCATGTGTCAAATGTTAAACTTAGAATGTTTTCTTTATAT
>JACYFF010002017.1:60026966-60038633 GCA_017589665.1 Selenicereus undatus
GGTTCCTGTTTCTGTAGGCAGAGCTACTCCATTACTTCTTGCCTCCTTGATTAAGCGTAGTACTCATCATCTTGTGAATGAGGCTGACTGGTTGGCTACATAACCATATATAGATATAGTCAGTCAGCTTAGCCTTTATTGTTTTTGGATTAAAGCAAATGTTATAGGGCACAACGTGAACCCTTCATCACCTCATTTCAGAGCTTTTGTTTGGTGCTTGCCAGCCTCTCTATCTCTCTATCTTTCTCTCTTTAAAGTGAGAGATGAGTGAAGTGTTGGAGAAATAGTTCTGGATAGGAAGTCACTCGCCATTTGCAATTAATTTGCAGAAGAAAACTTTGCTTTTTTGAAAATAAATAAATAATTCCATTTAATGGGTTTATTTTTTTGTGAAAAGAAAATGACAAATGTGGGTATGGGTTTCTGATTTGATGGGGTTCTTTAAATCCTTCTTCCCAGAAAGCGTTTGCCATTCTCAGCTATTCTGATTCCTGCTGTGTATCTTTGGTGAATGACGGGATGTATCATTCATAATGTGGAATAATGTGGGAGAATAGCAGATGTATTCAACACAATGTGGGCTAATTTGAAATTGTCATGTGTTGTGATTGATGTGTAGAGTTCATGTCATTTTATCCATACTGAATTTGTGCACAGTTCATGTTCTCAATTGATAGTCTACTTTGTGTTGTGATTGATAGATTTTTGGCCTTATTCCTAAGTTATAATTTTTTTCTTGTTGATTTATGTATGACTGATATGCCTTGAATTACTTGGCTTGGTTTCTTGTCACTAGGAATAGCAAAAAGGAAGACGTAGACGAGACAAAATCTAAGGCGAGTAGTACCTCAGATCCAGTTCAACACTGAATTGCGTACCTACTGGTTAGTGAATTTGTACGTAATTATGCAATGATAATGTACAAATTTTATTGTTCTATTGGTGCTAGGTACTTGCTTTCTGGTTAATAATATGCTATCTCATTTAACACGAAGCTCATGTATTTGGGTTTGTATTTAATTCGATCAGTACTGTTTGTTTATTTATGTTGTGATCTGTTGGTTTGTGAATCATGCATAGACATTAATTATATGTATAGGATATTCCTATGAATATAATTCTTTCATTAAGCTTAGAATATCCATTCAAAGATTTATACATGAGACATGTTGGAAACAATTTATTTATTGATATTATAGGTAGGGTCTTCAATCATACAGGTATTTAGAAGATGCTACTAGTAATATCTTTAAGTAATTTGTTATTAAAAAATTATAACATGTATAAATCTTTGAATTGTCCAATTTGGGCAGTTCAAGAGCCCTATGATATTTGATTGTTTGGCAATGAAGTCATTGCTTACATTGGGCAAATGTTGATTAGTGTTTCCTTATGTTCTCTAGATGCGATTTTGGAGATGATGATCATATGTTTGGCTCATCTTGGAAATTCGTAGTTCGGAGAACTGTAGGGAAATGCTGTCGAAATTTTGCCTCATATATGCAATGTTTAGCCAAACAATCAAATATTATACAAATCTTGAATGGGTTTAGGATCACCTACCTTTGTAGAAGGGGATATATAAGATCATACCATGTCGGAACATTTTGTATGTGTTGATGTTGGTTATCTGTAGTTGTTTAATAATTGAATTACATGCGCTTTCTCAAATTGCATAGATTAGGAAATTTTCCTACAATACGTACATAGTATTAACAGTGTCGTGAACGTTGTTCTTTCACAAATGCAGTAATGGGAACTACTCGAGATTGGATGTATGATAGGCTTGATGGGGATTATTTGAGCGAGGAATTTGTGAGAAAAGTAGATGGATTTATTGAATTTGCTAGTAAGGAAGAGCATTTTAAGAAATATGAAACGCTTAAATGCCCTTGTAATAAATGCTGGAATGTGTCTTATTTAGATGAGGATACCGTTAAGTTAGATCTCTACATGAATGGGTTCCGTCCTAATTATTATCAATGAACTTGCCATGATGAACTACAGACTAATTTAGGAGTTCAAAATCCCATGTCTACATCAAATAGTATTGAAGGTACCCCCAATGAGAGATATAGTTATGGATGCTTTAGGACCCATGACTTCTAATTGTAGAGAAGGATCGAGTAATGCTGAAGAAGATCCAAATCCTAAAGAAAAGGCTTTCTAGAAGCTGCTGAAAAGCCATTGTATGATGGTTGTCAGCCATCTTTGCCTTCGGTAGTTGCAAGAATAACAAATCTTAAGTGTGAATATAACATCCCCAACAGAGCTATTGATGGTTTTGCCTCATTTATTAAGGATGTATGTCCTGATGATAACAAGATGGCTAAGACCTTTTATGGCACGAAAAAGTTGCTTGCTGGTCTTAAAATGCCACATCAAAGAATAGATGTTTGTCAGAAAGGGTGTATGTTGTTTTGGAAGGAGGCGGCCCATTTGGATAAATGTGAAGTATGTCATGCAGATAGGTATGTCAAGAAGACATTAAGGGGTAAGCCTATTACAAAGAAGCAAATGATATATTTTCCTATCACACCAAGGTTGCAAAGGCTGTAGGCAACAAAAAATGTTGCGCATGAAATGAGACGGCATGCTGAGACTCGCGCGTTAGTGGCTTTCTTGCACATCTATCTGATGAAGAGGCATGGAAACATCTTGATGAGGCTGATCCTGAGTTTGCAGCTAAGCCTGTAATGTCCGCCTTGGATTATGTACCGATGGCTTCTCTCCATTTGGTCAATTTGGACAGATTTACTCTTGTTGGTCGGTTATTCTTACTCTATATAATCTACCACCATGGCTTTGCATGAAGAGGCTATATATGTTCTTGAGTTTGCTTATTCCGGGACCCAAAGCTCCTAAAGGGAACTTCATTTACATGCAACCTCTTATTGAGGAGTTGAAGCAGTTGTGGACCACTAGAGTCCAAACATATGATGTATCTAAGAAGTAAAATTTTGTAATGAAGGAAGCCATGCTTTGGACTATACGTGATTTCCCTGCTTATGGTATGCTATATGGATGGATGACGACCGAAAAGTTGGCATGCCCATATTGTATAGAGTACACGAAGTCGTTTAGGTTAAAGTATGGCAAAAAACATTCATGGTTTGATTGGCATCGTCAGTTTTTACCCCATGACCATTTGTTTAGAAAGAACAAAGTTGCCTTCTACAAGAATAGGGTTGAAGAATCCAACCCCCCTCCTTTGTTTAATATAGAGGAAGTGTGGGATCATATCTCTAAGTTTCCTACAACTGTTGATCATTGTGGTAAAATTCCATTGTATGGAGTGCCTCACAATTGGACCAAACGGAGCATTTTTTGGGAACTTCCGTACTGGAGGAAGTTATTGATTCGTCATAATTTGGATTTCATGCATATAGAGAAGAATGTGTGTGAGGAATTAATCCACACAGTAATGGACATTAAGGGAAAAACAAAAGATGATATAAATGCTAGAAGAGATTTGGTCGAGCATTGCAAACGTTAAAAGTTGCATGTACAACCTACCGGACTAGTTGGTGGAGATAAAATGACAATGCCAAGTGCTCCATTTGCACTTAATGAGGCATAAAAGAAAGCTTTATGTGAGTGGATAAAACATTTGAAGTTCCCAGATGGTTATGCTTCAAATTTGAGTAGGTGCGTAGATGTCCAAGGTGATAAGCTTCATGGCTTGAAAAACCACGATTATCACATTATCATGGAGAGGTTGTTGCCAGTTGCCTTGAGGGAGTTGCTTCCTACGAATGTATGGAAAGCAATTACAGAGATTAGTCAATTTTTTCAGGATCTTTGCTCTTCACGGATTCAACATGAGGATATGGTTCGTATGGAGAAAAATATCTCTGAAATTATCTACAAATTAGGGAAATATTTCTCTCCTGCTTTCTTTAACGTCATGGAACATCTTTCTGTCCACTTGCCTTATGAGGCTAGAGTCGGCGGACCAGTTCAATATAGGTGGATGTATCCATTTGAAAGGTGAAAATCTATATTTGAACCTAATAGGCTCCTTTCATTGATTGTATGTGAATGCTAATCGTCTGTTGACAATAATATAGGTTTCTCCATCACCTAAAGCATAAGGTTGGAAATAAAGCTCGAGTTGAAGCCTCTATTTGTAATGCATATTTGAGATAGGAGATTTCAAATTTCCTTGTACATTATTTTGGTGAGAATATGGACATGAAGGCTAGAGATGTAGGGCGAAATGTTACAGTTGGCATTGATGGAATCCCTGCCATCTTTTCTGAGAATGTTGGATATGCAACCTCCAAGGGGAATTCCAAATATCGGGATGATGAAGATTATCGTCTTGCTCATCAATATGTCCTTTCCAATTGTGAATTACTAAGAGAATATGAACGGTATGGATTTTTCAATATATGTGCTTCATTTTATGTGTAAGTAGTCATTAGTAGGCGACTTTGGAGCTCACTTGACATTTTTGTAATTATTAGGTATTTTGAGCAAGACATATTGAAATTCAATCCTAATGTTCGCCTTGAAGATGTTTGGAGTAAGTTTGTGGACCAATTCTCTGATTAGTTAAAGCAATACGTGAGTAATATGCAGTTATCATATTAGTTAATGTTTTATAATAGTAGCTTTATAAATATAATATGTGACACATGTTTCATATGTATAGGTCTTGAACTCGAATAATACTGACGATGTTTTCAAGGCCCTTACAATGGGTCCTAGGAAAGACGTGTGTGTGTGGAACAACTACTATATTAACAACTTTAACTTTCACGCATATGCGTATGGGAAGGACAAGTCAACTATGAATTATGGGGTGTGTGTTAGAGGTGTAGATGGAATGGAGTACTATGGCCTTTTACTTGAGGTCCTCCAACTCACCTATCTTGGTGCAATTGGTTGTTTTAAAACCAGCTTATTTAAATGTGATTGGTTTGACTCGTCCAAAGGTACAAATATATATAAACAGTATAAGCTTGTTGAGATCGATCATACGAGGAAGTACCCAAAGTATGATCTCTTTGTATTGGCTACTCAAGTTCAGCAAGTATACTTCACACCATACCCGAGCATCATAAGTGATAAAAATGCATGGTGGGTCGTGTTTAAAGTAAAGGCCAGGTCAACTATTGATGCGCCAGTGGTTGATATAGCATTTTAAGAGCATCTGAATGACAATCCACCCACTTTATCCATAATAGACTAGGAGGATGAAGACACATTGATAGAGTACAATGAACTTATGGAGGTTGATGTTGAAGACGTTGAGTCTAGGCAAGATGAGGAAGTTGAAGATGAAGATGACCTTGAAGAAGAAGATCAATATGAAGAAGATCAATATGATGATGAGGATGAGGACAATAATAGGGAAGACTTATAATGCAAAAGAACATGTTACTGAGACCCTTGTCTTATAAATAGATTATGACTAATTCATATTTGTTGGTGTGATTATTTAATGTGTTTTGGTGCACATATGTACAAATGTGCAACTTCGAAACATAACCTCTTCCATGTGTGTTTATGGTTATTTGTGTTCATTTTGACGCGTTTAAGTCTTGCGTTGTTTTGACTATATTTGAATTTACGTGATGTAATGTGCGTAGTTGTTTGTTAATAATTTCACATATGGCATCTGATTCACAAGTTCAATCTGGTTCAATGTTTGGTCGAGATAGACGGAGAGGAACGTTTGTTGAAGGTGCGCTGGTTGGTTCAGATGAGACGTAACCACCTTCACAACCACTTGATCACCCAGTGATATCCTATGATGAAAGACTCATTTATCATGGTTCATCTTATGTAACAGGCAATCCAGGTGCCTCGGAGGTTCTTTGCCCCGAGGGGTTATGGTGAGTGTCAAAACAACCTATAGATAGTACTTTCTTCATTTGCAGTTTTATCTTCGTATTTGGTTTTCACATTGATTCTAGCATTGTCAAATTTAAGCGTGTCTTTCTATTAGATTTGACCATAACAAAGTAGCTCGTCAAGTCACTCTAAGTATCAAAAGTTACTATAGGAGTCCATACACATGTTGGAGGGAGGTGCCGAATCACATCAAAACCTTTTGGTGGAATGCATTCAGAGTATGGATATATATTTTTTTATTTTCTGGTAATTTGGATGATGTCCATTGCTGGCGTTTTGAAGGTTCACTGGCAAGTAAGGCCTTCGTACGACATCTTTGGCAGTTCTAAGATACATCTAGATTTTTTTGTTTAGCTTTTATTGTTAATCGTTGGAGCAACAAAAATAAAGGATTAGTAAAAGTGCCTGGAGAGTGCAGGCATTGTCTGTTTTTTCTCCTCATGAGATTTGGGTGTCAGGATCATAAATGGTTATTACTACAAGCTAATTTGACAGCTTACTAAAAAGACAAAAACGCTCCCCAAATTACAAGTTCTGGCAATGTTTATGTGCATTGCTAATGAATTCCCAGAAGCTGAATTTACCATGATTCGGCTGCTTATCAGTTCTCACTAATCCGAACTTTTTGTTCTGACAAAATGTTTGCTGAGTCATATACATCTTTGATCTCGACATACAGGTTCTGTTATCGTACTTGTGAATAATGATAAGGCTTTCATTATTTTCTTTTCTTCTTGATTCTGCTGCCTAGCGTGATACATCTAGAAAATTTCAGTAAGACTCCATTTTTGGGATAATGGGAACTTTTGTTATTCCTCTTTTGATCTTGTAGATTTTGTGGATAGCTTCCATATTGGATGTATATAGATTTTGTAGGATGCTAGCTTTGCATCCAACCTTTTGTTCATGATATCTTATAATATTTGCTTTTCCTTTCCCCCCCCACCCAAAAAAAAATAGAATGCCAAAAAGAAAAACTATATACAGGGGGTACTATCTACGGTGCTATATCTAAGTGGATGATCACGATGCAAAATGTTTTGTCTATTAGGAGTATTGGAACACCTTTTGATTGTCTATGCTAGGGAGTTTGTTCCTCTGACTACTCATTTGTTGAAATCATGTATTAATCTCAGCAAAAATAAGCACCACCCAGATTTAGTATATGAATTATTCGATTCTTAGTATATGCAGTTGCTAACGAAGACATATTTGCTGACAACACATAAATAAGCACAACTCAATTGTGATGCATGTTTTTTTTATAAAAAATATTAGAATATACAATTTCTATGGATTTGTTGTATCTGGAAATGCACAATTCGTAATGCTAATTATTAGTTGTTGTGCCTCCCCCCATTTCATGATTCCATCCTTTAGTTGCTCTAGATTTATGCTTGTCAAGAAATGCAAGATCGGTACCGATGGGCAGCTGAGCATGCATCTGTTGTCAAGAAAGCTTATTGTGACAAAAGGGAAGAATCGTCTTAAAGACTGGTCTGCAAAGTTGGTAAGAAGAAACGGACTGATGTGATACCATGGCTATCTCCTTATGTTCGACGACAGTTGCAGCATCACAACCTGACATCAACAGGTTTTCTGAAGAGATGGAGGCAATATAGGCTGAACAAAGTCATTGGGCCTAAAGTTGGGACTTGTCATATTCAAGGATCCGTTTTAGCTTCTGCAATTGCAAAGAAGATGGTACACATTTGCTTATTCAGGTTGTGTTATGATAATTTCAGGCCATTTAATTACAACATTCAGTTGCTTACATAATTTTCGAATTTATGCACATAGAGGAGAGCGGGAGAGATAGTCACTGCTGCGAAGTTGTTTTCTACAACACATACGAAGGGTAAGGATAAAATTTTCGCAGATGATTGATCAAAGGCTGTATAGGTATGTATCAAACCATTGAAATGTGAACCTCGTGGGGATAATTTTTTTTATGTTTCTGATGCATCATTGAAATGTACGCAATATATATCCACTTGAAATACTAGCAAAAAATTCTACCAAAAAATTCTAACAAAAAATTCGGAAAGAATTGAAGATTGCCATCAGGTGCAGCTTGCTTCTTATGGAACCAATAATTGTGTACATGTATTCGAGGTGAACATAGTAGTGCGTTAGGCATTTTGATTAATGGCAGGGTCAAGAGTTTGATTGTGCAACTTGTTAGTGCTTGTACCAATGTACCATGTTATTACTTGAAGATCAATAACTCTGTAAAGGAAGAGCACATGCCATAGGCTAGCCTAAAGATAAGCTACAGACAATCTATATTGCAATTTTGCAATTTTGGCATAAAGTGATGGAAATTGAAATTTGACAGATCCAATCGAAGCTGAAAATTTTCATTTTTAAAAACAAAAGATAAGGCTGTGAAGATTGAACTATGCAGGGGCTGGAGGTTATAATTACAATCCGTCTTTTTTAATTTTTTGTCCACCACTCATGCAAGTGCATACGTATCTGAGTCCCTAAGTTGTTGGCTTACTGTTTTGCTGAATCGATATGATCAGTAGTTACTCCCATCACAAGCAATCAGTGGTTTACAGAACCAGAATTAATGTTTTGCTATCAAGGTTGGTGTGCTTTCTAGTTTCTAAACCAGACAATTAGTAGCTTACTATTTTGTTGAATTCATACAATCAGTAGCTACTACCATCACAAGCAATTAGTGGCTTATAGAACTATAATTACAATCTTGCTGTCATGGTTGGTGTGCAGTTTAATGAAATAATGTTTGTAACATTTTTATTTTGGAAATAATTTGCAAGAGAAATATCAATCGTTGAAAATGGAAAAAGAAGTTCCTCTATCACAAGAGGATGATAACCTTTTCCTAGAAGCGGTTGGGGGATGGAATGAGAAAGGCATCGTTTATGGGTTGAGCAATGATGCCGGTCTTTTCTACGAGAAGCCAGTGCATCACATCACTTCCAAGATGCTTTCTTACACTCCCTCCATCGTCTCCCACCTTCAAAGTGAATTAGAATCGAAGAAGACTGAGCTTAACTCCACAAAGAATAAACTACAACAACAGCGTACTTCAATGGAAGAGCAACAAAGACAACTCAAACAACAACAAAGAAAGCTGGAAGAGTAGAAAAAAATGATGGAGCAGCAACAACGAATGCTAGAGGCACAATGTAAGATGATGGAGGATCAAAAATAAGCCTTGCTAGGTTTTCAATCCCAAATAGCACTCATGTCCAGCATGCTTGGTCATCCATTAGAACTCTGTGATTCAGAAAAGTGGATTGCTTGCAAAATATATGCATAGAGATGGCTTCTGATTTTGGGTGCTTTGGATCTCTACTATGCATATAACTTCGCTTTTGTGGATCCTAATTATCTCACTTAAGGATCCATATAGATTTGTATTTTGGAGTATGAGATATCTCAATTAAGCAAGTAGCTCTACCTTTTGAAATCAACATTATTGTAGGCACTCACATGTATATGTATGTATATGTTACGTATTCTAGTTGCAAATGGTTGAGTCGTATTTGTTACTTGGGCACCAACATTGAAACAGGAAGTTGGACATGAGTGCTGAAAATTGAATACAAAAATTGACAGCAAGTGAACACAATTTGTATATGGCAAGGTTGCTGAGTTTGGTTTCAAAATTTAGAAACCAAATAACATGACCGGTTTCTAAATTTAGAAACCGATATACATATTCGGTTTCCAAATATTAGAAACCGATCATTGCATTCGGTTTCGCTTGTTAGAAACCGATGTGTAGTTTTGGTTTCCTTACGTTAGAAACCCATGGCTATAGTCGGTTTCCAAATATTAGAAACCGATGGCTATATTCAGTTTCTAAATATTAGAAACTGATATATAAATAGTTTCAAATTTCGGTTTCTGATTTAGAAACCAAATCAAATTCGATATCAGAATTAGTTTGCAACCAAGCCTACGAAAATCGTCATCTTTCGTTTTCAATTCGGTTTCTAATCTCATTTAGAAACCGATTTGGCCTTTTTGAAACCAAATATTTCGATTGCTAAACGCGTGTTCTGTTGTAGTGAATTTGTTTGCTATATTATACAAATAAAATCACAATATTAACAAACAAAATAAAAATAAATGTTAATAGCATACCAATTAACTGCGTGGAATTTATATTTTTGTTCCTAATAAACTAAGAGGATTCTGATATTAGCCTAACCTATTTTTTAGCTTAAAAGTAGAGTTTTCTTCCTCAAAAAAAGAGAAAAATAAATAAATAAATAAAATAGCGAACAATATCTAGAAAGGGAAGGTGATTAAATCTCATAAGATTATATAAGGCTAAGTTTAGGTCCCACACCCCCCCCCCATTTTCCCACACAGCAATCAGGCCCCCTGATTTTTCTAGCCAAGCGACAAACACACACAACCCCATCCCTACTCAAAGCAGAATCAGCATCGACCACCCGCTACCTAGTCGTCGGCCAGCACCAGCTACCAACAGCCCTACGCCGCACCTGTGTCGGCCACCGGTTGTTGCTGCTGCCCGCATTAGAACCATCTCCTCCCTCTAACTCCTTTCTTTGGTTGTTTAAATGGTTATTTGGGAAGGTGAACCTTAATCTCCCCTCACTCGTTCCACTATGTTTAGATCGTAATTTAGTTACTTAAGGTGTTATTTTAGATCATATTTATTTTAAATTAGGTTAATTTAAAGGTTATCATGATGAATTGGAAGATTGATTGAGTATATGTGTTATGGATTTTTTAGAGGAGTTTGATTACTGAGTTTGGATTGTATTGGTATGCCATAAATTCTAATCTAGAAGAAGTCTAAAGGAATTTATGGGTGTCTCTTGTGAAAGAAACTAAAGGTTGTGTGTGTGAGTGTGGACGTTGCCATAAAACGTGTGAAGTAGAGTAGAGTTGAAGGAAAATGCAATTATGACATGATTTCTTTTGAAATAAATGGCTTAATGCAACCGTGAAAGTAACTTGAGGAATTAAAATGTGTTTGTATGTGAGAATTGAGTGAAAATGTTATTTTGGGGACTTTGAAACAAATTATGTTCAACATGGATATTAGAGGATACAGATACAAGGGATTGAACAAACTTCAGTTTCTTAATTTGGGTGGTATTATCAGTTAAAATGGTGGAGCTTGACTCTTGTGACTTAGTTAAAATGGTGGGATTGTTGGGCTTAAATCAATGTGATGGGATTAATTATGTATATTTTTAACTAAAGGAGAATGATCAAGATATATTGATTGATGTTTAAATGATGGAGAATGATGTGGGTTCTAATGACCTAAGCCAATAAATCAAAATCAAAGTCCATTTGAGGCCAGATTGACATCGAAAATCAATAAGAACCACAAGTCAAGCTTAGTAATCCAAATCTCTTCATGAATAAATCGCCAGCACCAACAGTAATATTTCCCTTCATAATAATCATAATCACAACATACTGAAATTTATAATGGTAATAAGTATGACATCAAATACCAATCACAGCAACGACTATTAAAATTTTAATGAAAATATCATTAATATCAATAACAACAAGGATAATAATATTACGATCCACAATAGCATAATAACATCAATATCAATAGCGAAACCAATAACAAGAATAATACAAAGAAGCATATATAAAAGAGCACCAAAAAAAAAATTTGTGTGCTTAAATAAACAAGTGTGAGTGCATTGATAATTGAAAGAAGTCCTCAGGAAGACTGTGGATTTAATATGGTTGCAATTATAAAAAAACATTTGAAACCTCACTAACCATTATACATATATATATATATATATATATATATATATATATATA
>JACYFF010002017.1:60067595-60077939 GCA_017589665.1 Selenicereus undatus
ACACACACACACACACACACACACACACACACACACACACATATGTATATAGGTTGGAGGGTTTTTTTTTTTTTGGAGAAGAGAGAGACAGATGGATGAGCGAGGAGGCGGAGATGAGAAATAGAGAGAATTGTCACCATTTTCTTCCTCTTTAGGTACAATTCCTAATCTGAATTTTGACATTTAACTCCCATCCTCTTGACTTTCCGGCGAGTTTGGTGTCCAAGGCAGTCCGACCGGCTTCGCTTAGCGTGGTGTTGTCTTCCTTGGAGTAGGCTAGTGATTTGACGGTGGAACTGGCGATTCAGACGGCGGCTTAGGACGTCGACATCTGGATTTCGCCGGCGACATGGATGACGGTTTGATCATGGGCCGGAACGATGCAGGTAATCCCAGGGTGGTGTTTGGACCGGTGCCGTGTCTCCAAGAGGCCAAGGATGCTACTTCTAAACTAAATGGTGCACTTAAAAAGTAATTTCTCTCTTAACTATTTGAATATCTTTTTTTGTTTAATTGATTGGAGATATTACATTATTAATTGTCGTTTGTTGTTTTATTGTTCGCCGGTTAGTCATTTGTTCGGAAGTTCTAATTCTGATTTCCGATCATGCTTATGGCACGGTACATGACTATTACTATATGGGTAAAAAATCATGAAAATCCTAAGTCTATTCAAGTGGTGGCCAACTTATCTTTTTTATAATATTTTTTAAAGGTTTATTTTATTAGGCACCGTGCAAAAGCACATGTTTATTTTGTTAGGCATCGAGAAAGGGTTATGTGGTATATTTTAATTTCCTTTCTCAACATTATAGTAGCTATGTAATGGAAGTTTACTTATAGTAGAAATTTAGATAGTGTTATTCCAAATCATAATTACTAATGGTTTATGGTGTTGAAATGAGTAACAATATTTTATATATTTTGTTGTTGAAATGAGTATCAATATTTTACATATTTTGGTGTTGAAATGAGTAAGCATATTTTACATTTAATCAATTTTCAATAATTAATGTATTTCGTTTTTTCAAAAAAAAGGACAAATTTGATAAATGTTGATTTCCTATCTAGCGTTTATAATCTGAATTCAATGCAAAGAAATATATTCTTCAATGTTAAGTAAAACTTTAATTTTGAAAAACTTAAATTAAAACATAATAAGCGTTTGACTTCCTATGAGGACAAATTTGATAAATATTGATTAGTACACAATATTAATTTCTACACATATACAACCATAAGAGTCTTTGTCATTAGTTTTTAAATTTTTAATTTATTTTTCAAAAACATATATCTTAAATTTAAATGTTCCGTGCATAGCACGGGTCCATACTAGTATGGACAAAAAACCAAATACGCTTGTACTCAAGCTGTTTGATTTGGATGTAGCCATGTAGGCCAAATGGATTTCAATTTGATTATGTTAAAGTTGATGCGAGTACTTCTAACGATCGAGAAGGATTTTCTATGTGTCACATATGAATCTATTGCTTATACATATTTAAAGTTATCTGCATTTTATTTCACTAATCGCCATCTCCGTTATATTTCATTTAATGTCATATTTTTTACGAGTCTGTTATTCCAACAAACTTTTTATATCAAAAGGATGCACATTTGATATCCCTTAATTACTTTGAACTTGATTGCTAAGATAGGTATATGTGTTTCCTTTTATTCTCCTGAGACGTTTAAAAAAACAATTGTGGAAAAAAATTGGGGATTATTGATGAACACCACATAGGTATTGAATGTATGCAATCGCTTATATGCTTGCTTTATCTGTAACGAATATAACATTTTTGTCTTTAGTACAAAAGGAGATACAAAGTCTGACATAGATAGAATTCAAACTTAAATATTTGACAATAACTTCCTAAGATTTTACCACTTCAATTGACACCCACTAGGACATATCACTTCAATTGTAATTAATGGAACAAGTAATCGAACACTTTCGTCTAAAAAACTAGATCTTCTAAACCACTAGTCCTAGCTCTTGAAAAACCTGTTTTACTTGTTTCCTTTTAATTGCACTTAAAGAGTAGGGATGAGAGTTGTATGTAAACTCGAAAGATTCGCCTCGAATCCGCCCAATTTATAGTAGGTATAGGTACAAAAATTTGAGAAAAAATGGGTATGGGGTGGGTACACTGAAAATGGGTACGGGTATGGGTTTAGGTATAGGCATTAACCGCCCCATACCCATACCTGCCCTGTACACGAATTTTGTTTGGGGTTCAAACAAATTGTTGAGTAGAGTTTTGAGCTTTGAACGTTGGTATTTTTTTAAAAAAAGGTCCCATACCCCAACCCACCCCTAACTATGTGATGCATCCATTTGTGTTGCTCATTTACTACGCTAATACATAAAGTCATGTGACTCACGACTTACAAACGTAAAATCTTAATCATTTGTTGTGTCCCTCTTTCCCTCATTTGTGACATTCCCTCATTCCAGTCATTTTCAGAATGCAGTTTTTGTTCATGAATGAAGTATGAATTCTTGTATTTGAGCCAATGGGTGTTGTATTTCTTTCGAATATTATGTCTAGTTGAATTTAGCTTTATGAATTTCTTTAGATAAAAGAAAGTATCATACCCGATGGATGTTATATTTTAAAATCTGTCTATATACACATAAAACCTGCAATACCTGAAATACCTGATTGGTATGGGTATGACAATATATTTTGAAAACTCGATGAGTATGGGTATAGGGACGACTTTTGAAAATGGGTATGGATGCGGGTATAACTCCACCCGTCCCATACCCGCCCCATGCCCATCCCTATTAAAGGGTATAATCTTTGAACATTCACACATTCTGTACTACTACTAGTTATGGTCTTCTCATATTTACACAACAACTCTTACACATGTTGAATACCCTTTTTTTTTTTTCCAAAAACTAATATAAACGTCTAATACCCTACCATATATGCAATCAACTAGTAGTTAATAGAGAACATAATTTGCTAACAGCTCATAATTAGCAAATAGTTGCCCAACAAAATCTTATCATTTCTTAGTGAGAGGTCACTATGAATTTTTCGATTGTGTTTGGCAAAAGTGTTTGTAGTAACGTTTAACGTTTTGACCTAGTCAAAATACTACTTCTCTAAATTTTAGATGTTCGGTCATATTTCGTTTGAGTACAAATATTGGCACTTAAAGCAGCGGTTGACAAACGTTAGATTGATTACCGTTTAAGGACTTTGTGCTCAGTTGTTTGTTAGAATTCCACTGTTGCCTGTATGTTTTATCCAACATCATTTACAATTTGGGGGATGTTTGGCAAATAGTTTTTTGAAAACTTTTTTGACTAAAAAGAACTTTTTTGACAAAAATTAGCTGTTCAATCAAGTAAAAAAGCTAATCTAGGTGTTTGGTGAGAGAGTTTTTCAGAAGAACTTTTTGGGTCCAAAAGACTAATTTGAAAAGGCTAATTCCATGAGCTTTTTGGAAGAGCTTTAGAAGAATTAGCTTTTTGTCTCACAAGTTTATCAAAAGTAGCTACTTTTACCAATCAGTTTTTCACCAACAGCTTATTTAAACAGCTAACTCAAACAGCTAACAGTTAACAACTAATATAAACAACTAAAGGTTGTTTGCCAAACAGGGGCTTGGTCAATTTTTTAATATTGAATTTGTGTTTAGTTGAGAGTAGTGAGAGGGAGAGATTGTTGTGGTGGAGGACGATATGTGGTGGAGCGCTGGTAAAATTTCGTGTTCAGGTTAAATTTGAGTCGGACAAAATTAAAATTTCAATAAGAAAGATGCTCAATACTCGATTTTTTCGGGCCAGACAATGTTAAATTTTTGTCAACATTGGGTTTGACAATAGAAATATGAAAAATATTGTATCCGAATTTAAAATGCGGATTAAACATTCATGATCGTGCCCAGTTTTTTCAGGTCGGGTAAGTTCGGCTATTTCGATTAGACATATTTTTGCCAGTACTACTGTGATGGGGGACAATTGAAGGGCCAGTTACAGCAAAATGTTGTCAATGATGATATGTATCGCAAAATAACTTTCACCTTCTATGCTTCAGTACTAAACTTAAAAATACTGTTTAAACAAAAATAAAAAAAAATAATAGTAGCAGTAACAACAATAGCATAATAATAATGACACACTCTTATTCACACACACAAAAAAAAAAAATCTTCTTCAAAGAAAAAAAAAAGGTAATGTCTTTCATTGTCGTTTCACCTTAATTAACTAATTTAACTGCTATTTCTAATGAACACATTTATCATCAATCATCTACTAGATTTTTTGCACAGAGGTCCCCTGAGGTTTTGGTAGTTAATTTAGTTGCCCTCCTAGAGTTGAAGTTTAATTTGGAGAACCTTTAACTTTACTGACACATTTGTTGACTTAAAATTCTGGTGAAATTTGAAAATTTGAAAAAAGTGACCAAAATACCCTCAATTTATTGTTGTGCATGTTGAATACTTTTGGTGGCTTAATACCCATATGAAACGTCAATCACTTGGGGCTCTCACTCTCGTCTCACTCTCTTCTCTCTTATGAAAGTAGCTAGATACCTCACTCTTCCTATCTGTTATTCATCTCTTTGGTTTGGAAAAACCTAGCTGAAGAAGTTGGAGGGTTTCAAGTGTGGGCAAGAAATTCGTAATATTTGTCAGTAATTGTTGTTGATTTGAGCTTAAGGGAGAAAGATACCCCTGATTTTGGGAGAATCGAACAAGTTGGAGTGAAACAAGTGTGAAGTATACAATTGAACAAGTAAATGTTGCTTTCTATTTCTTCTAGTTTTTGAAGTTGGCATTGTTACTTTTTTAAGTTGACATTGTTATATAATCATGTGTTCAGTGGAGAATCTGAGAAATTTTTGTGGTGGTTTTGATATCATTTGAATTTTAGGGTTTAGTTGTCTGGAAAAAATCTAAAAATTTAATGGCTTGGGATGGCAAATGGGCTTAAAACAGTGATGGATTGGGGGAAAATGTTGCTTGGGAAGTTCGATAGTATTCGTAGATGTAGATGAAGCGTGGATTGGTAGGTTGTAAGGGTTAGTTGAAAACAGAGGAAAACGGCATGTTCTTGCTTATTGTAGTATTTTTTTTGTTCTTGCATGTGAAAAATTATTGTTTGTGTTGAAATTATGTGGTGTTAATGAGATGTTTAAACTTGATTGATTTGTAGATATGGGTGATACATATTATGCTATTTTGTTGAGATACAGGGGTTGGTCAATCTCATTTGAGAGGGATAGAGATATGTATCAACTGATTGATTTGGTCAGAGATGCTAATAAATTTCTAAGTCAGCCACCTGTTGATAGAAAGCCCAAGTTCTTTGGGTTATCATCTCACTCTCCACAAAAAGCTAGGCTAAAATGGTCTATCAATACTGATGATGACTTGTTGAAAGTATTTGACATGTGGAAGGGCAGGAAGAGGATTGAATTCACAATTCTGGAAAGAAAATCCCCCACTTTGATAGATAAGCTTGTTCTTCAACTTGATTGGCAAATGGGGGAAATGATTCAGGAAGGGGTTATTGAGCATATATCAACTGGACAAGGGGAGTAGTTCGGGGGAGGTGGTTTGGGTGCAAATAGTGATGTAATGCATGAAGTTGGTGATAATTTTTGGGATTACATGGTAGGGTCAATAGATGAGAGTTTATTCATAGCAAGTGGTAACCAAGTGAACTAGTCATCACCTTCACAGCATAGGGAGCCTATGCTATCAGTTGTTCTTGACATTCCTGTATGTACCGAACCAATTGGAAGTGTTTGTGACTTGACTCCTCCCCACCCAAGATAGGTCTCATGGTACAAATGTCATAATAGAACTAGAGGGGGACTGTGATGAGGGGGGTTGTGATGAGGATGAGGAGGAGGAGTTTGAGGTGGAGCATTAAGAACAATCAGAATCAGAGAGCAACGACTTAGCTTCTGTTGTGGATGAGGATGAAATATTTGACTTAGATTCAGGTCATGAGTATAGTCTATTTGATAAATTATACAAGGGTAGGTTTTGGGAACCAGAACCTGATGGGATAATTAAGATCTTGCAATAGGATATGTTCATAGATAAGTCATCTTTCTTAGATGTGATTAGGGATTATATGTGCAAGGGGGCATTTATTTCAAGATAATAAAGAATAAGCCTTGTAAATACACTGCAAAATGTGAAGGTAAAAACTACAATTGGAGGATATATGCATCTGTCCTTCGTGATGGTTCAACATATCAAGTAAAAACTGTTAAAGGCAGCCACAGTTGCAAGAGACTTCTTGATAATCCAGCTACAACCTATAAATGGGTAGCTAGCAAGCTATTTGAGAATATTAGAGCAGATCCTAATATGAGTGTCAAGGGAATGAGGAATGCTCTTATGAAGAAATATAACTTACACAAAACTCACAACACAGTGTGGAGAGCCAAGAGGGCTATTCTGGATGAAATACTGGGGAAACATGAAGAGGGGTTCAGTTTGCTGGCAAGGTACACAGAAATAATTAAAGTTGTAAACCCTGAAAGCATTTGTTACATAAAATGAAAAGATGCAGAAAATGAGGGGTCCAGGCCTATTTTTAAAAGAATGTTTGTTTGCTTTAAGGCCTGCAAAGAGGGATTCTTAGCTGGATGTAGAAAGTTCATTGGGGTTGATGGTACGCATCTCAAGGGTGTTACAAAGGGGTGTTACTAATAGCTATAGGCGTTGACGCTCAGAACTACTGTGTACCACTAGCATATATGCTATTGTTGATGTAGAAAATAAGGACAACTGGTCATATTTCTTCAACTATTTAAGAGGCATCATTGGGGATGGATCAGAAAGTGAGTACACCTTCATAACTAACAGATGCAAGGTAATTTCTTCATTATATTTTTCCCTTGTTAAATAAATGAATTGTATGGTACTGAAAGTCGTTATATTTGCCTAACTACAAGGAGTAATAGCAACATTGAAGGATGTTTTTCCTATAGCAACAAGAAGAATTTGCATGGTTCATTACAAGAGGAACTACAAGAAGCTGTACACAAGTCCCAAATTGAACATGCTACTGTCAAGGGCTGCCAATGCATATTGTGAGGTGAACTTCCATAAATTTATGGAGTCCTTGAGGAAAGAATCCCCAGCAACATATGCATAGCTTCAGGATGAGCCTACGAAACATTGCTGCAGACATAAATTTGACCCAACTGCCAAGGTACCTGACAACTCTACCAATTTTGTAGAGTCTTTCAACAATGTCATTGATGTATGTGGAGATAAGCCTATATTCTCACTCTGTGAAGAGCTTAGGGAGACGTTCACTGAATGGATCATTCAAAGGCATGATGAGCCTCATAAGTAGACAGGCAGGATTGTTCATACTATTAAGGATAACAACAACAACAACAACAACAACAACAAACTCCCAATGTGGGTCCCGCTTTCGCGGGGTCTGGGGAGATCCAGCTGTAGGCAACCTTACCTCTACCGGTATTCCTACCCATAGAGAGGTTGATTCTATAATTCATACTATTAAGGATAAATTAGCCAAATTTGAGAGTGAGGCATGGAGTTTAATGTTTAGATGTTGTGGACGGAATTTGTGGGAGGTCCATGATGGGTGGACCGGATTTATTATTGACTTGAATGCTAAGACTTGTGACTGTAACTATTGGCAAATTTCTGGAATCCCTTGTAAGCATGCAGTTAAGTGTGTCTTAAATATATGAAGGCTGACCTAGAAGAATGGGTGGATGAGTGGTACTCCATTGAGAAATACAAGGCAACATATAGTCATGTAATTTATCCAATTAGGGACCCCAAATTCTGGCCTAAAATGGATAATATTCCATTGTTGTCTCCACCCCAAATAAAAAAAGAAAAGGGGCCCAACTAAGCAAGGTAGGAGAAGAGACAATGATGAGGGCAGAAAGAAGAGGTCAGAGGAAGAGATACCACAGTGAGTTGTTCACATTGCAAGGGCATTGGACACAATATGGGTGGTTGTCCTCAACTTGGGAAGCAACCATATCAGAAGAAAAGGAAGCCATGAACAGGGAATCCAGTTGGAAGGCCCAAAAGAATTGTGGACCATAGCTTAACTAATGTAAGCAATGAACTCCTTTTTTCCTTGAAAGAAGTATATTTAATACGTATGCACTGATGCTAACATTATACCTCAGAGGATGTTCCACGTCAGCCTACATCCTCTTCTACCAACCTACACATTTTAAGCATTTCAAATGAGGTACATATAAACATTTCATTAATAGCACTTCAAGCTTCCTCCTCTGGGTGCTAACTTATTTCTCTTCATACTATCACCAAGGTTCCTCTAAGTCAGCTACTTCTCCAACCATTCCCATCTCCAACTGCAATGCTAAGAAGAAGCCCAAGGAGTAAATTAAGAAAGCCCACATGTTCAAGTCAATCAGTTCTAAGATCAACCATAAGCAAGGAGAAATCACTAAAGCCACCTAGTTTTAGTCAACCTATTTTGAGGCCAGTTGCAGGCAAGCAGAAGAAGTCAATCAACCATCAAAGCATGAAAAAAAGGAAGGAAAACGAGGTGTCTGCCATGATCCTTGATGAGCTCAGGGTTGCCAATGGTGAAGTTAAAAAGAGGATGAAGAAAATGACGACTTAATACTTTGGCCTTGCCCTACTTTTTTTTTTTTTTGAGATAGCTTGAATGTATATGACTATGCATTTCATTTGACTACAAGTGACAGTCATTTTTAACACAACATGTGAATGTTGTTTATACCCACTTTTTGCACAGTTAAAGGATGTAGGGTCCAAGTCAGTTTTTGCACAGATTATAGCTGTAGTTGTGAACACTCCCGGTATTGTTTTGGGCTTTTTATATCACTACGCAAAGGCAACTGTTGCAATGAAGCATTCTCATTTTCCAAAAGCGTTCTCATTTTTGCAAACATAAGTTCAAACAACATTGTCATTATGCTAACTTAGCTTCTTTCCATAGCATTGATTCAATGAAATTACAACATAGTTCAGCAAAACACAAGTACAAGCCAACAAATACTGCTTCATCTCAAAACGTCTAACATTACAACACAAACGACAAAAATTACAACACACAATAAAGCCAACATCTTAATTGCCTCATACATCTTGCCCAACAGGCTTTTTATATCACTTCTCATTTCAACTATTTCCCTCTTTACACTCATTCAACTGCATTATATCATTCAAATCAACGGTAACTAAGCCTTGGGGTCCTCCCACTACCCTTTGCCTTCCTCTATTTATGCTTCCACGTTCATGGCTTCCCATGCTATCTACTCTGCCTTCTTGCTCTGCCCAACAAACAAACCCCCCACATTTCAAACATGCATAGTAAGGCCTCAAGAAATTCTTTTTCGATCTAGAGACGTTATACTCCAACTCAGTTGCAACTTTGCATTTTGACAACAAATTCTTGACTTTGATGCTGGGGAACCAAAGCTTTGGCTTGGACCTTCCATAGCTGCCTTCTTCAACAAAAAAAATAAAATAAAATAAACTTGCACAGTTAAGGGTTGAAGAACAATCACAATAAAAGAGCACTGACTACTTAGCTTCCATGACCTTCCATGGCTGCCTTCCTAAAATCGAAAACAAACAATAAATTAAACCATACCTTAACTAGCTAATTTCGGATGCAAATCACGGTGAGAAACGAAGAAGAACACCAACCCTTACTCTCTTCTGCTGCAACTTCCTCTCCCTTTTCCATTTAGCAAAATAACCCTGTTTAATCTCAAAAGAAAGGGTAATTTTGGTAATCTATATCCCTTTTGACTGACTTACCTTCACTTCAACATATTAGGACCAATTGCAAATGTGTTAGCAAAGTTAAAGGTTGTCCAAGTTAAACTTCAACTCCGGGAGGGCGACTAAATTAACTGCCAAAACCTCAGGGGACCTCTGTGCAAAAAATCCATCATCTACCTAAACAACTATAACTAATCACTAATTTATAACAGTTGTTCGCTATTCCAATAGCTACCTATTATCCAAACAGCTATCTGGTACTTCGTCAGCTAGTTAGCCAAACGAGTCCCATTATTACATTCATCTTTATGTTAGTAACTGGCTCCATAAACAAAAAATAAAAAGCAATTAGTCTCCAAAAATGCGCTTCATTAGAAATGGTAATTAAAAGTTGCCTAATAAATATATAAAGTGACTATAGATGTGGACTTGGCTAGTTTGTTTCTTCTAAACAGGTAGATCATCTAATCGTTCACCACTCCTAATTAAATCTTGATCTTTTTACTTGTTTTCTTTAATCGCATTCTGGCAGTTTTTCTTTTTTTTTTTCTTTTTTTTGGGTAATGGAAGGTGCAAAAGTTAGTG
>JACYFF010002017.1:60123876-60161472 GCA_017589665.1 Selenicereus undatus
AAAACTAAAAATTAAAAATGAAAAAAATAAAAAATAAAAAATAACAAACAAAAATTTCACAAAATTTGGATAACTTCATAAATTATCGCACATTAATTACATTCTCATTATTTTAACCCATTTCAACCCACCACTTAAAAAATATACCAATTTCAACCAACTTCAACCAACTTCAACCCACTTCAACCTATTTCAAGGCACCTAAAAAAAAAATACTAACTTCAACCTATTTCAACCCACCTCAACCAACTTCAACCCACTTCACCCTTTTGACCCACCCAATTTACCCACGAAAGAAACAGGCCTTAAGTGGGATATACTTTGCAGTAAGTTGTTTGACTGTGGTAGACTTACCTGTAAGACTTTGAGTTTAATGACTATTCATTACATATAGTCTCATACTTCCTTTCATGTATGAGTCATCCAGGATTGCATCTCTAGAACTTGGTCTTGTTCTCTTTGAAATCGCATTTAGCATGTGCATGTGTTAATATGATTGAGATAATTTTTGTTCCATTTACCACATGAACCAAAAAGCCGCCCATTAATATGTACTACCCTCTTTGCTAGCCATTTGTGCCTTTCCCCTTGTCTTTGTTGTTGCCCCCATACACACTACACACTTGCCCTATTGATATTCTTCATATCCTTGTCAAGGTCTAGTAGAGCAACACTTCCATGTTGAGTTGAGTTTGCTTCAAAGGTTAGTTCACCTTGGGTACTTTATTAGTGGCTTGTTTGGGGGGATTCGTGATTCGAGTTTGTGTTTCCCATGCCATTCACATGCCTTTCTCCTTTTCAAAGAAAAGAAATAGAAATGAGAAAAAAAGAGGAAGCAAAGAAAAAGAAAAGAAAAACGGAAAGGAAAAGAAAAGAACGAAATAAAAAAGTTGTGAATAAAGTGTTTGGCATGGGAGTATGACAATGGGATTGCTAAATTCCTCCCTTGAGGTTTTTGTGGGGTTTGTTGCTCAATTTTCAATTGTGGTATGAATTTGTTGTTCCGACATTCATTGTGGAAGTGTTTTTGCTCGCTAGTCCTTTAACTATTAGCTCCATTCTTCCCTAATTTTTTCCACTTCTCACCCTTTACCTCTGGCCCCATTACATCCTTTCTACGAGCCCTCATGATTGGCATATTGCATTTTACATCAAGCGGTGGAGAATTGAGAACTCTACCAAGCCTATGGCAGCTTGCTTGATAGGATAGAGTATGGAGTGCACCCTTATTATATATTCTAAACACATTGAGGGGAATGTTCCACTTTGTCCTAAAGTGAGGTTCTAACAGTCCTGCTTACTCACCACTCATCGAGGAAGGTCCTGTCTTGTTATGTGCTTCGATACTAGGGCATTTGATGTGTTGCATTTGCGTACGGGGCTTTATGGAAGGGAGTGTGCGCGCTATATTTAAATTTTTTCACACCTTGACTTGGCCACCCTTAAGGCATAGTTTATCTTGGATTATTGATCGTTCATCTCTTGCCCGAGAAGGTGCATGGTTGGAGGTCTATTTCCCACTTTGGTGTTTCATAAGCTAGTCTTGCTTGGGGACAAGCAAGAGATAAGTATGAGGGACTGATAAACCTCTGTTTTGACCTCATTTCAGATCTTATTTGATCCCTGTTTCTCACGTTTCTATGCCAAATCCAAATGAGAAAGGTCAAATTCACCTCCCTAGATCCAATTGTACTTATAATTTGGTTTATCCTTACTTTCAGGAGAAATCTTCGGGTATTGATAAAAAGGATGACTTTGGCAATGAATTATGAGGAGATTGAGGCCTAACGAAGCCCCAAGAGCCAAAGGAAGATGGGTAAAAGAGCGCACGACCGTGCTGTAGAGGTCAAAGCTGCGCACTAGCTAGCTACAGGAAGTGCACGGCTGCCCGTCCGTCTAAGCCTGACCGTGCGTCCGCCCACTATCGCGTGACTTAAGTGATTTTTCCGGTAGTTTTAGGGGTCTTCAGTTTTTCTTTTGAGAGCACTTTTCTTAGGCGATTTCTAAGGTTTTGTTAGGGGATTTTCCTAAATGCCTTTTGGATTGAATTCATTGTAATTGAAGATTGTTCTACTTCCACACGACGATTAATTCAAGTTTGTCTCTTGGCTGTCTCTCTCCTCTTCATTGTTATTTTAGGATTTTGGTTGAATCATGGTTAGTGAATTGGGATTTGTGATTGTTGCTTTTGAGATGATTCGTGGCTAATTCCCCAACTTGGGTTGAGATTCAAGCCGATTATGTTTAGTTGAATTAAAATCTAGCCCCAACCCCTTACTTTCCTCATGCTTGCATTCATGATTTCTGCTATGCACACCACATGCTCGATGAAATGTCTGAGATGGCGTTCATCTTTTATTATTCAGGTTTAGGGGAGCGTCGAAAGACAGAACCTTTACTTAGCATGGCTTAGTAGACAATTAGGATTTTAATATGAAAACAATTAAGGTTCTAATTAAGATTTGAGATTGTAGATCTTGTAATCCTGTGACTTTAGTTCCATGAAAATAGGTAATTACAGTTCCAGGATTAGTCTTCGACTCTCAAGAGAGGAAGGAGATGGGCTTAATTAGCAATCTATCTACTCGTGATGCATGCTTAGAATTGTTTGACGAGGTTAGTAATTGGTTCAGCTAGCATAATCGTGCTGGTAATTCCAACCTAGGTGTTTACTATTCTACTGTTCGTTTCACCTTTCTAGTTGTTATCGTCCTCTTAGTTTAATTCCAAATCCATGATTATGAATGCCTAAATTGAGTAGTTAAGTTAGTTCTAGTAGTTGGAAGCAAGTTCTCTATGGACACGACTCATACTTGCTGGTTGCTAGCTATAGCTATGCCGTGCACTTGCGGTATAAATCTAAGACAACACATTCCTCAGCTAACAAATGAAATTCACCCGTACAAAGACATAATCATTTAACTTAATTACCTATTTACAATGCAAACAAAAAGGAATCTCATATGCTCATTGACAACGCAATCCACTACTCAGCAATAACCCCACATGCATAGTGATCACCCTCAACTTGCCTAAATACCTTCTATAACCCAATTTCATTCAATTGCACAATCCTTTCTCAATCCTCAATTCCTCCCTCAATCCCCTAATTCCTTTCTGATCCTTAACAAATACGAACTAATTCTACACAAATACAACCTCCCGTCCCCACTTGAAGTTTACAACCCACCCTCACCAACTTCTTCCCCTACCATTTTTGAATTTTAAAGGGTGAGATCAGCTAGGTGACTTTTATTTTGGGAAGCTTCATTGCCAAGCTAGAGATCCCAGCTACTTCTGCTGAGTTTTCAGTCCAACTACAAGTACTTCATTAAGGGCAATGCAGTAATTTTGCATGGACAAGATATAGCCACCTTAAAAGTTGTTCTAGACAAAATAACACTACTTGGTAATGGAAGCCATGAACTGATAAGTTTTATTTTAACGATCACCATTTAGTAAATTTTCCTTTTGATAGTTATATCCAAAGTTACCTTGTTTCTTTTAATGCATAAAGTGACTTTGTAATTTTTCTTTGTTGTCTCTTTATTAAAAAGAATAAATTTTATAAGAATTTTTCTTGTTTTCAGATCGAAGTCAAGCCCTTCTTTGCTAAAAGATGTACATTGAGAACCAAACAATTTATCCGAATTCTCTTCTCCCTTAGTAAGCTTTAAGAGAGACTTGTGAGAGTGATGAAACTTGTTTTGTAAGTTAGATTTTTCAAATTCAAGATCTTTGTGCGTAACCTCTCACAAATATTTTTCAAGTTCTCATTTTTTCCTTTCAAATTTTCAACAAATTTTCCAAAGAATCTAATCTTAGATAAATGCATCAAATTTCAATAGAACCTTGTGTTATAGATTCTTTGTGCAAGAAAGATGATGTTCAAGTTTTACCTCTTTGAGATGAGAATCTTCTTCTTTCTTGTTATCTTCCTTGGCCATAAGGCAAAAGCTTGCCCTTCTTCTTCACTGCTTTCACTTTCACTACTTTAGCTGTGACTCCTTGCGGAAATCATTGTTATCTTATTTCCCTTCTCAGCTTCGAACTTCTTATTTTCTTTTCTCTTCTTTCTATGTGGGCAGTCCTTTATCATATGCCTTGGAAGTCCACAACCATAACAAATACCCAAGTTATTATCAATTTTGGAAGATTTCTTCCTTTAGAAATTCGTTCATTTCTCTTTGAGCTCGACGCTTTCTGAAGTCTTTCGAGATTTGGATGTTATTAAAACATTTTCATGAAGCCCTTGGTAACCATGTCCAATGGTTCCTCCTCATCATCTTTTGACTCCTCACCTTTTGTTTCAAAGTCTTCATTTGTAGACTTCAGAGTGATTCCTTGCTTCAGTGTTCTTGATCATCACTCTCCTCCTAGAAGTGAATCTCATGAGTTTAAAAGTTTCCTAACAAGATCATCCAACTTAAGGGTCTTTAGATCCTATGCTTCTTCAACTGCGGTGACTTTGGTCCCCATTAGGGTTGGCAAAAATCTGTCCAACCTGATTACCAGAATTTGTCCGACCCAGAAAAAATCGGGTACGGTCCCAAAATTTATGTCTGAATTTTAACCAGGTCGAGTTTGGGTTTAGGCATTCGGGTTCGGTTATCCGAATTTTTGAACCATTTCGAATTCGGACAAATTGGGACAATCGGATATCGGAAAATTGTGTTTATGTGTAATTTACTAATTTTTGGTTCGGCTTCGATCACACAAAATTTCGGTCAGAATGTCCAAAGATTATATCACAAATTTAGACATTCTGACAACCGGGTTTGAACATCGGATATTCGAGTCCAGTTTGGGTATAGCCAGAGTGTTTGATTAATAATCTACACAAGGGGCCACTATGAAGTTTTGTCCAAATGTCCTATTTATCAGGACTTGAGATTTGTACTTACCTACGATCATGCTTCTTCTCTCTCTTCTAGGTCGACTGTCAGCTGCACCCCCCTTTTCCGGTTGCTCAGAACGGTCACCTGGGTCTGCGTTTGCCAGCAGAAACCGATAGCCGGCAGTGGTGGTCGTCGAAGTCTCAGGTTCATCCGCCCGGGCAGTTTTCAGGCAACCGTGAATCGTCCTTCTCCTCCCCTCTGCGATTTTCTGTCGCCACTGTTCAGTGCGTCTATCGTGGGTCTTGCGCGCAACCAGCCATCTCTGTCCATCTACGGCTGCTGCTTGCTGGGGCTGGCTACTGCTGTCGCGGTCTCGGTCTCGGTCTCGATTCCCACCCATTCAGATTTGAGTTTGCCTCAGACTCTCAGTCACGTACATAGTGAGCACTGAGCAATTTCTGAATCTGCAAGCTCAATGCGTTGCTTGTGTTAATTTATTGGAATTACTCTCAATTTCGAACTCTCTACGCCTTCCTGCTTCTGCTACTGTTGTGCTATTCAAATTCGCGATTTGCCACCCAACAAGCACTCTCACTTTGGCAACTCCCCCTCGTGGAGAAGATCTCTGTGGGAAGAATAGTGCCCCGGAAGCTAATTAGGTGATTTCGACGATTTGATCCAGGTATCCCCTTTGTCTGTCCTACTCAAATTTCACTTTTAAATTGCAATTTTACCCTTCATTTTGTTGAATTGTTGTTCGAATTTCGCGAGTTCATATAGTTTTCAAGTTCTATTCTGGGTTTTGTTTCTGGGTGCTTTTATTGTCGATAATTCCTGTGTTCGAATCATATTTTGGCAATTTACATATCTGGTTATTTGTACCCAGTTTATTCTAGCTTTTTAACCATTGCACATAATTATCCTATTTGTTTATTTTGCCTTTGGATTTTTTTTAATATTATTACTTATTGTGCTTAGAGGGCCACGGTTGGTGGTGGTTAGTATCGTGGTTAAATTTTCTGAGTACCCGTGTGGGTGGTCTTTTAGTGTTTTAGTTTTGGGTGTTTCTTTGTGGTTGTTAGTCAGTAGTTAGTTGTTTGTGGTCGAGGTGGTTTAGTCAGTAGTTCTTTAGGGTGTCTGTGGGCCTTGTAGACGTCTGCGTCTGTGGCGGGACATGTAGCGGTTTCAACCTGTCCTCCGGGGAGTTTTGGGGTTAGGAGGGGGTTAGGGCTGCGGAAGGTTCGCCTAGCGTCCTGGAATATTGGGACCCTCACGGGTAAGTCGATAGAATTAGTTAAGGTTCTGCGTAGGCGTAAGATTAGTATAGCGTGTGTCCAGGAGACGAAGTGGGTTGGGGCGAAAGCTAAAGAGATCGATGGGTACAAGCTGTGGTACTCGGGGTCAACCAAGGCGAAGAATGGAGTTGGCATCCTGGTCGTGAAAGATTTGGCGGACCAAGTGGTCGAAGTAAAGCGTAAGAGCGACCGGATTATGGCCATTAAAGTTTTGGTGGGTTCGATTTTCGTGAACGTGCTGAGCGTGTATGCGCCCCAGGTAGGCTTGCCGGAGGAAACTAAGAAGCTCTTCTGGGAGGACCTAGACGAGGTCGCTCAGGAGGTACCCCAGAGTGAGAAAATGTTCATAGGAGGAGACTTTAACGGTCATATCGGCGCGGAGGCAGCAGGTTATGATGGGGTCCACGGGGGTTTCGGTTTCGGTGAGAGGAATGCGGGAGGGGTCTCTGTGCTGGACTTTGCGGTGGCTTTTGATTTGTGGGTTGCCAACTCCTTCTTCAAGAAGAAGGAGGACCACATAGTGACCTTCAAGAGTATTTACTGCAAGACCCAGATTGACTACTTCCTAACGAGAAAGGAGACTCGGAGATCGTGTAAGGACTGTAAAGTGATCCCGAGTGAGCTGCTGGGTACTCAACACAGGCTACTGGTTTTAGATGCAGAGTTCATGTATCCTAAGAGGTCGAAGAGGAGAGCTGAAGAACCTAGAATTAAATGGTGGACTCTCACAAAGGAGAAGGCGGGGTTAATAGCAGAAAGAATAGTTGAGGAGAGAGCTTGGAGGAGGGCTGAAGACGCCGACTCGATGTGGGATGTTATGGCGGATTGCATCCGTAGGGCGGCTAAGGAAACCTTAGGTATGTCAAGGGGAGGCGGTAAAAGGATAGAGGGCGCCTGGTGGTGGAACGAAGAGGTAAAGGACAAAGTTAAGGCAAAAAAAGAGGCTTACGCGGAGCTCATGATCAGCAGCTCGGAGGACGAGAGGACGCATAAGAAGATTAGATACAAGGCGGCCAAGAAGGTGGCCAGAAGGGCTGTGGCAGTAGCCAAGAGTCAGGCGTTTGACAGACTGTACCATAGATTGGGGATGAAGGAAGGGGAGAAGGAGGTTTTTAAACTGGCGAGGGCAAGGGAGAGAAAGACTAGGGATTTGGGGGTGGTAAGGTGTATCAAGGACGAAGAGGGTAAGGTGTTGCCGGAGGATGCTGAAATTAAGGAGAGATGGCAAAGGTTCTTTGCTAAACTCCTCATTGGGGAAGGGGGGGAGACGTCGGTAGTCAGGGCAGAGAGTGTAGCGATCAGCGTGCGGCCGATGTGATCTCAAAGGAGGAGATTAGGGAGGCCTTGAAGAAGATGGCGAAGGGGAAGACAGTGGGCCCGGACCAGATTCCAGTGGAAGTTTGGAAGTTTCTGGGGGAAGTGGGTCTAGAATGGCTCACGGAGCTTTTCAATGTCATTTTTCGAACCGCCAAGATGCCCAGAGAATTGAGGGTCAGTACAATCATCCCACTGTACAAAAACAAAGGGGATATCCAAGATTGTAATAACTTTAGGGGCATCAAGCTGCTCAGCCACACTATGAAACTGTGGGAGAGGGTGATTGAGAGAAGGCTGCGAGGGGAAGTAGAGATTTCAGAAAACCAATTTGGTTTCATGCCAGGCAGAGCGACCATTGAAGCGATCTACCTCCTCAGAGGGCTCATGGGCGCGTTCAGGGACAGAAATGTGGATCTCCATATGGTGTTCATTGACCTGGAGAAGGCCTATGATAGTGTGCCAAGGGAGGTATTGTGGAGGTGTTTGGAAGAGAAAAGGGTGTCGCACGAGTATATTCGTGTTATCAAGGACATGTACAAGGGAGGGCGGACGAGGGTTAGGACCCCGTGCGGGGTCTCCAATGACTTCGCTGTCACTGTGGGCCTGCACCAGGGATCTGCTTTAAGCCCGTTTCTTTTCACTTTAGTTTTGGACGAACTCACTAGAGGTATACAGGACGAGGTGCCTTGGTGCATGTTATTTGCAGATGACATCGTTCTTGTCGATGTCACCAGGCAGGGGGTGAATGACAGGTTGGAGAGTTGGAGGCGCACGCTGGAGGCTAGGGGCTTTCGGTTGAGTAGGTCGAAAACGGAATACCTTCACTGTTGTTTCAACGGGAGGATAGTAGAGGGGGGAGATGTCGTTCTAGATGGGAGGGCAATACCAAAGGTTGACAAATTTAAGTATCTGGGCTCGATCATCCAGCGGAATGGAGACATTGACGAGGACATTAGCCAGCGGATTCGAGTGGGATGGCAAAAGTGGAAGGCAGTGTCAGGGGTGCTGTGCGACAAGATAGTGCCCATGGGTTTGAAAGGCAAAGTCTATCTAACGGTAGTCAGACCGGTTGTGCTCTATGGATCGGAGTGTTGGCCTGTAAAAAAGACGCAGATCCAAAGGTTGATGGTAGCTGAGATGAAAATGGTCAGGTGGATGTGTGGCTCAACGAGATTGGACAGGATCAGGAATGAAGTGTTTAGGGGCTTAGCTGAAGTGGCCCCGATAGAGGAGAAGATGAGGGAATCAAGGCTCAGATGGTTCGGTCACGTCAAGAGGAGAAGTGCGACCGCCCCAGTGAGAAAGTGTGAGAGAATCAACCCCCTCGGTGATAAGAGAGGGAGGGGTAGACCGAAGAAGAGTCTAGAACAAGTGGTTAGAAAGGACCTGAGAGTTGTCGGACTCACAGAGGACATGGCTCAGGATAGGAGGCTGTGGCGGGACAGGATTAAGGTTTCTGATTGTAGGGGTCAGGCTGTAGCTTAGGCGGTGTGGGGTGGGTAGGGTTTCGGTTTGCTTGTCTGCACGTCGTGCTTTTCGGGGATGTGACGGCTCCAAGCGCTCCTGGTTTTGCTGAGGTATGTCTCCGCTCCGCTCCGCTTCGCTCCGCTTCTTATTTATTTGCTATGTATTCACTCTCTCTTTATTTGTCTTTCGGAACCTTTTCTCATCCTCTCTATCTTTCTCTTACTCGGTAAATGGTTTCTACAATCGTTTTTCTATTCAAACCTTTTTCACAAATCTATTTTGTGGGTCTTTTGGAATCAACCTCTCTATGGGTAGGAATACCGGTAGAGGTAAGGTTGCCTACAGTTGGATATCCCCAGACCCCGCGAAAGCGGGACCCACATTGGGAGTTTGTTGTTGTTGTTGTTGTTGTTGTCCTATTTATCAGGACTTGAATCGACCCATACCCAAATTTTTGTCATCTCTAGTTCTTATTTGCTTCTTGGAAGACATTGCAACATTTTCTTTCTATCTCCTTGCTGGTGGAAGTCTTGCCGAAGACTTTGGATTGTTGATGATCATCGTAAATCAAATGTACATGCCTTTGATCGATGGTATATGTACAGGTTAAATCTTTTGAGTTTGTATTGGTGAGCATAAAGATTGATATTTGATTCACAGATTTGATTTGTCCCTTCGTAAGTTGTAATCAAAGTGACCCAAACTTCGTTTGCAATATCACATATAGACACATGGCGGTTAAACTCACATGTGTCTGTACCAAAAAATAAAATATTCAAAAGGTTTTGCAAGTCTTTCAATCTCTGTAGTGGTATATATATTCCGATCTTCGCTTTGCTTCAACGTCATCTCCTTTGTTGATAGTAGGAACGAAGTCTCTAATGGAGAGGATTTCCAAAATATCATAGTCAGGATCTTTGATGAACATCTGCATAAGTTATTTTCAATGAACAAAGTTAGATCCACGAAATAAGTGAAGTCTAGTGAATGAGCTATAACTTCGTGTTAGAGCTTTGTGCTGAATATAAATATGTGACAAATAAATGGTAAGTGTTTTTTTTTTTAAATGAATCATGCCTTTTGAAATAGGATTAGTCACTGCCTAATGTCTCCTTCCTTAAGATTCGGACATCTTTTTCTTCTTAATTGTTCACGTAAGATATAAATGTGAGTCCTCTTTTTATTCACTATTTTCTCATAATATTCTAAGCATGCAATGATAGACTAAATCATACAAATTGCAATTTTGGCTTTCAGTGGAATTGTCAACGCACTAAAGACTTTGCAAGAGTGCACAAAGAAATTTGAAGTGATAACATGAAGCATGTGTCGCTAAAAGTATGAAGCATGTGTCGCTAAAAGTACAACATAATTTACCTGGAAGCAGTATTTGATATAGCTATCAAAGAACAACATAATCTACCTACAAGTCGTATTTACCATAGCTGTCAGGATTGAGCTATTCCGCAGAAACGTCTTTGACTTCTGTGATTCATCATCGTGGACAATTTTCGCGATAATTCATCATCGTGGACGTATACATTGATGATTTTTTAAGCTTTCTAAACCACTGCTATTTTCATCCATAGCTATTATCCAGGGTAAAAGAAAAATTGAAGACACTGACTAATGCACCCGCAAATTAAGGTCGTCCATTTTATGTGCTTATCACGTATATCCAAACAATTGTGCGCCTCTTAACTTTTTATTGACTTTTTTTTGGGGGGGGGGGGGGCCCCGAAACCCAACTCGTAATGCTATAAGGCGGAGCTTATGTTGTTTTACTGGCCCTTCACATCGGTTTTTATTTCCTTTTGCCCTCTGTTTCGAAATCGAGATGGAGAGCATGTCCTTGTTACCGAAAGAATTGGAGACCGAAATTTTGTTAAGATTATCAGTCAAATCTCTTTTTCAGTTCAAAACTGTTTGTAGAAATTGGCAATTACTAATTGGAAGTCCCTTGTTCAAGACGCGCTATTCTCATGAATCAAATGCCAAGGATAACAGTAAGTTGCTCTGTACTCGTGAAGACCCATCAACCCAGACTCATGTTGTATCGATTATTGATAGTCAAACTAGAAGTAAACTAACCGATTTGGAATGGCCACCCTTTTTAGACGACGGAGTCCAAAATAAAGAATTGTTTAAAAGACGAATTAATATTTTGGGTCCTGTGAACGGTATCTATTGCATATTCAGTAAATTAATTGAGGTGTGGGTTGGTACGGTTGTCTTGTGGAATCCTGCTACGAAAGAGTATAAGCAATTATATCCCTTCGCTGTCTTTCCCTTCTCCTCCAACTTGTTATCCCATAAGTGGAACGACAAATGGAGCTATGAAATGAGGCATCCATATAATCTAAACATTGGGTTTGGCTTTGACCACAATGCCAATGATTTCAAGGTGATTATTATCTGCCAATGGGGAAGGGTCTACGGAGGTGATGACGATCGCTGGCACGCCAGGGTCTACAGTCTATACGCTGATTCCTGGAGAACTCTATGTAATCATCGTTCAAGCATGAATGTAATGATGCCACTTAAAGATATTTTCCCCCCATTCCCTAACATTGATTCTGAACCGGAATTCGCTCATTGCCATCTGAACGGTGTGTTTCATTGGTCATGCGAGTGGGCTGGCGATAATGATCAATCATGTCATGGCATCCTTGCATTCAACATGAGTGATGACTCATTTCAATTAATTAGCGGACCTCCTCTCGGCGCAATCGATGAATATGAGTACTTCTGGTGTCGTAGTGTTTGGGTCCTGAACAACACTCTTGCTATGGTTGCTAGCATTGTTCAACATAATAGCGGGAATCCAACTGGCAACATCCAATTGTGGATTATGTGGGAATACGGTGTGAAAGATTCTTGGACCCTGCTTCACTCATTTGGACCCACTCCTGGGTTGAGCCCTATTTCCATTCCAAACGATGATCAAATTTTCTGTCGTGATGAAAACGAACAATTGGTTTCATTTGACTTTGATGATCATACTTGTAAACAGTATGGAATACATGGAACCCGTGAGATAATATTCCATCCTATTGATGAGAGCCTCGGAGTCCTAAGATATGTGGAAACTCTTGTACCCCTTAATCTGATGTGCCAACAAGACCAGGACTAGATGTTGTGCATCATTAAAAAAAATTGCCATTATGTTTAAGAAATATATTCACCGATAAAAGCTTGCTCTACTGCTTTTCGTCTTATTACTGAACATGCAATGATGCTTTTTGTGCTATTGAATTTTGCATTAATGTTCTGTGAAAAATATTTAATTACATGAAGACGTCTAAGAATTCAATATTTTAATGAAAGTTAAGAGAAACATTCAAACCTGCAAACCTAGAAATTAAATGCATTGTTCCATTTGGATTGATGGGTTAATTTCAAGAGAGGTCATATCTGAATCGATAATATCTTAGTTCGAATTTGGGTTTAGGTTGACTCATTTTTTGTTTAGGTTGAGCTTGACTTTATTAAAATTTATTTTAATAGGTTGATCTAACAAAGAAACGTCAAAATTGTATGTGAAAGAATAGTTTCCATCAGGGGAATTAGTCTGAGATTAAACTTTCGTTAGCTTGCCAGCCTATAACATTCAAGGACAGTCTACGTGAAATACTCTAACATGGTAATGACTAGGGAAGTCATATATGTGTGTGTGTTGATTCTTTTTTTTGGGGGGGGTGGGGGGGGGGGTTGTTTTCACACCTATTTGGACCAGAGGGCATGCATTATCTACTACTCATGAGAGGTCAACCTCTTAATTGCGTGCGAGCTTTAGTCTTCTAAATTATAAATTGTAGTTAACAATGACAACCACAATCAAAATTTTGTGACTCGATGATGACGTCTCTTCTGTGAGGGAGAATTGTGATAATTTGTATGGGAGTAATGTTGCCCAAAATTCTGGTGATGTGGTTGTTGACAGCTTGGGGATAACGTTACATTCTTGATAATGGCAAGACAAATAGCCAAATGATTGTTATGCACAAACATTCACATGAGGATTTCCCAGACATTGGCCAATAAGTTTGCTCTAATGATAGCAAAACAATCTCTTAACCTGTTGGGACTACGATGAGTCATCATACTTTCATTAGCAAGTTTCCTCATCCTAAAAACAAGTCCTATAGAGATGCTCTTGTGATCGGATCTTCTACTGACGATGTGGAAGAACTTGGGGACTCTACTAGTTGTACTCCTCTTAAGGCAAGGATGTTGAAGAATGATAAGAATACTAATGATGAATAAAAAGAGCATGAGATTGCCAAGCCATACTCTCCTACTCTTACAGAGTTTGCTCGAGAATGCTTAAAGTTAGGTATTTGTGTCACTAGGAATGAAACCCTAGCGATAAGGAGGATTGCGAGAAGTTTAAGGAAGAAACTGGAGAGTTAAGCAACATTAATATGCTCAACTAGATTAGGCTCTTTCAATTGTGGCAATTAAGATTTTACATTTTTATTTGTGTTGTTTGATCTTTTGCAATTTAAAAGTTTAAGAATTTATTTATTGGTTACTTAATTTCGTTGTGACTTACTAGACCCTTTTTCGGTTTTCTTTCCAATTGTGATGTTACAGGTAACCATCTCTCTGTATTATGTCTTATAGCACTTATCCTAGGTTTTTCCCATCAAATTATCCCAAAAAAAAAAAAAAAAACAACAACAACCGCAATTAAAGAAATATTCATAGGCCTCACTAGAAGAAATCTGGAAACAGTACCCATTATAAAACAAAGAGTTCAGATGGTCAAGGTTACAATTTCAATTGCTAATGATGACGTTCAAAATTAGTATACTACTGGTTTTCTATTATTTTCAAACGTACAAATGTTTCCTCATATCTTAAGATCCTTTGAGTCCCGTGGACGTTTGTAAGGGAATGTTGATCACACATTCCGTAAAAATTATACTCTTTAAATTCTTGATTATCAAAATTAGATGAGATTAATTGTCCATTACTATCACTAAAAAAGATTTCATTATCATATGGAATCCCAATAAACGTCAACCCGGGAACAGGTCCAAACGAGCACAACAATGCCCAAGAATCTTCCACACCATATTCCATCATCATCCAAACAAATGCACCACAAGGATAACAGTTATCCTCCATGGTGCTAAAAACCATAACTAGAGTCTCCTTAAGCACCCATGCACTTTGGTAAGGGTAGTGATATCTCGGGAGAGGCGGTCCCTTCATCAACCGAAAAGACTCGTTGGTCATGTCAAATGCAACAATCTCTTCGTGGCCAGTTGTCCAATGAAATATGCCATTTAAATAGCAATGGACATGGTATGGGTAAGAATACAAGCGAAACCATGTATACCATCCTTCAAATGGTGATGATATCTCAGTCTTCAAATAGTATATTGTCCTCCAAGAATCAGCAGAAAGATCATAGACCCTGACATGCCAAGTATCATCATTGTCATCATAGTGTGCTTCCCAATGGCAAATAACGACCACCTTAAAATCATTTGTGTCACTATCAAGGCCGAATCCAATATCCAAGCCCTTTGGAGCCTTTAATTCATAGAACCAATGATCATACCACTTTCCATAGACAAATTCAAAAGGGAAAGGAAAGTTCACAGGAGGATTAAGGTGCTTATACTCTCTAGTTGCAGGATTCCACAGTACGAGCGTACCAGCCCATCTGTCAATTAACCTATTGAATATACAATAGATACCATTTACAGGACCTAAAATACTGATAACCCTCTCGTATGCTTCATGATCTTCTATCCCTTCATCTGCAAATGGTGGCCATTCTAAATCGACAACCTTTTCTCTAGTCTGACAATCAATTAACGATAAATGATGAGTTTTCTTATCATCCGGATCCCGACGAGAACAAGTAAGTTTTCCATTATTTTTCACATGGGAAACATTAGAATAGCGATCAATGAAGGCTGAACTTTCAATTAAAGAGCGCCACTTCTTGCAAACACGCTTAAATCTTAAAAGAGATTTAATAGGTAATCCCAAAAGAATTTCAAACTTTAGTTCTTCTGGTAATAAGGGTCTCCCATTCATTTCGTGTAACGAAAAAAGAACAAGGAAGAATGGATGTGAGGAAAAAAGTGCAATATAATGAACTGTGAAATGAACTTCTATTTACACGGTACATATTTATTTTTTAAGGTTTCATCCAACAAATTGGATTGATTTCCGCTAGAAAAGAGGGTTTAAATTTGGATTATAGATCACCTGTGAACAAGTGGATTTTACAGTACAAAATTTCTAAATATTGCTTACAAATTCTCATGACTTATTCCTTGCTACCTGCTGGCTAGTGTTCAGCATAATTCCCTCCTCTTAGCTTCCAATTAAACTTATCTTTTAACTGGTCTTTGTTGTAAAGAAAATTACACACTTATTCTTTTACAGCACAACTTTTTGCACAGGAATGTTGGAAAAAACCAACTTATATTATTGTAGGCACTCAAAATTTGTTCGTGCCGTACCAAAATTAAATTTAATTAATTAATTGGGCCAACCCTTTTAATTAATTTAATCGAGCCCAAAGACTTGCAGATCAAGCCCAAAATGAAGCCCAGCTGACTACCAAGTCCCGGTTCAGTTAAAATTCGAGTCAAAGCCCAAACCGAGATTCAAGATGACTACCAAGTCAAGTTACGACCTAAAGGCTGAACAACGTTCAAGTAATGGCGCGGTCAAAGTCAAATTCAAAAGCCAAAGGTCAAGGTCAACATCGACTCACACGTCAAAAACATCAAAAAAAGACTCTCAAGTCAACGTCCGGTTAAAGCTCGAGGCAACATCCAAGTCAATGCTCGGTTCAAGCCCGGAAGGCTCCTAAGTCAAAGTCAAAGTCAAACCAACGAAAGTCAGGTAGCCTAGGATAAGGTCTGATTGAAAGGCCCAAAGCCTAGGCCAAAGCCCATAACCCAAGTCAAGGCCCCTGCCTTGACTTGGCATGAGGGATTTTCCTATAAATAGGCCCCCACCCCCTTTGTTTCAAGGATTGGAAAAAATCTATCCTTGAGAGAAAGAATCAGAGGATTGTATCCATAGAGATTGTAACCCAATTGAATCTATAAAAATTCAATCTTTGTAATTTGTGATTACAAATTTGGCACGCTCGGTGGGACAACTCTGCCTCTCATCTCTTTCTCTCAAAAATCAAGACTTTCAAGTCACAAGAACATCATCCTCAACGGAGACATGGCTGAAAAGGATGTCACCGCGCAAGCTTCGAAGAAGAAGAACACAGGATCCTTTTCTCTTAAATCTTGTGAAGCGAGCGTCACCTCTAGCCAGCACTCTCATACCATGAAAACCAGGAGCATGGCAAAAGTTGCTCCGTCGACCGCTGCTAGGAAGACTGCGTCGTCCCCATCCAAATTCCAAGACTTAAACACGCAACACAAGGCGTCGTCTGGGATGGATGAAATTCAAAAACTTAGCCTTCAAGCTCCAATCTGCGAGGTTGAAGACTACTATAGTAGTGACTCCTCTGCGCCCTCGCCAAGGGAGGCGCGCATGTCAGAGATTGAAGCTGAATCTTCTGGCACTGTCATCATGCCAGTCATGATGACAGGAGCTGCTAACCTCGAAGAGCAGCTGGCAAGCATGAAAGCTATCTTGGTCAGGCTTTCCAAAGAGAGTGCTGAGAAGGACGCCCAAATTAAGCGCCAAAACGAGCAAATCACTGAACTGACAAAGAAGTTCTCTGAAGCTTCTAACAAGGGCTCGGGCGCTGAAGACTCTGACAAAGAGTCACATCACAGCGAGGAATCTGACAATGACCGCAAAGCTAAGAAGGATTGCTCCTTAAGTTCAATGTCAGTTGAGCAAATTCAGAGCTTGATAGCGAACGCAGTCAAGGCTCAGTTAGGAGGAGGGTCTCACAAGACTCACTTGTACACAAAGCCCTACACAAAGAGGATTGACGCACTGCGCATGCCCTATGGCTACCAGCCTCCAAAGTTCAACCAGTTTGATGGCAAGGGCAACCCCAAACAGCATGTCACACACTTCATTGAGACGTGCAGCAATACTGGCACAGAGGGAGACCGACTGGTGAAGCAGTTCGTCTGTACTCTAGAAGGGATTGCATTCGACTAGTACACAGACTTGGAGCCAGAGTCCATTGACAGCTGGCAACAAATGGAGCAAGAGTTCCTCAACAGGTTCTACAGCACTCAACGCATTGTTAGCATGACAGAGCTAACGAATACCAAACAATGGAAGGACGAGCCAGTGCTTGATTATATCAATCGCTGGAGATCGCTTAGTCTGGAGTGCAAAGATCGTCTGACAGAAGCTTCAGCTGTTGAAATGTGTGCACAGGGCATTGAGTGGGATTTACTGTATGTCTTGCAAATGTGCAAGCCAAGGACTTTCCAAGAATTGGCAACGAAGGCTCATGATATGGAGATGACAATTGCAAGTCGCCATGGCAAGTCTTCTTCCTTACCTGACTCTAGAAAGGAGAAGGGTGAATTCAAGAAAAATCCTAAGTCTTCCAAGTCCTCAAATAAGGAATCCATGACTGCTTCAACTGGGGAGCCGGTTCGAATCTCCAGAAAGCCTAAGTATGAAAACAAGAAGACTGAATTCCCCAAGAATGCTGGGAAGAAGCGTCCTACATTGAAGGAATTGCAGGAGAAGAAATACCCCTTCCCTGATTCAGACTTATCAGGAATGCTTGATGATCTCCTTCAAAATGGGGTTATCGAGCTTCCAGATCCAAAACGCCCTGAAGAAGCTGGAAGAGTTACCGACCCAAAATATTGTCGGTATCATAGGGTGGTTAGCCACCCTCTTGAGAAGTGCATAACGCTCAAGGAGCGTATTATGCAGCTTGCCAGGGACGGGAAGATAATATTGGATTTGGACGATACTGCTGAGATAAATCATATCTCCACTCAGTTGGAATATTCCTCATCGTCCGAGAAGCCAAAGCATACTCAACCTCGTGGTAGAGTAAACACTAGATTGATTTCCACCCTTAGAGAGAAATTAGTTACAATCCAATTTGGAAGTTTGGAGCCTGTGGTGGTTCCAATTGCAACTAAAGAATCCTTAACAGAGACTGATCCATTTGTGGATGTCTCTGATAAGGCTGATGTGGATGAAGAGGGATGGACTCTTGTCACTCGTCGGAGACCAAGGAAGCAAAGCCAAGCGCAGTCGCCACCTCTTCGATGCAGGAAGAGACAAGGAAGAAAAAAGAGTCCTCGTCACTCAAAAGGAAAGGAAAAGTCCAAGAGCGTCAAAGGGCACGAAACTTTGCCTATTGACCTCCTTGAGCAGGAGCCGCTTGTCCCTGTTACACTCCAAGAGTTTTTCCCAACAGGCTTGTTTGAGAAAGTTACGGTCAACATGACCTCATGTTCTGAACTCGAAGAAGAGGAAGACGAAGGAAGCGACGGGCAAGAGGAGTCTCCTCAAGTAGCTGATAAAACCTTAACTATCTTGAAAGCTTTGCCATCTCATATGGGCTGGGGGCAAATCTTTTGTTTGCCTCACGAGATGCGCCAACATGTTATTGCTGCCTTACAACACCCAGAAATTTACGCTGATAAAATCAAGGATGTGGGAGCATCAACAGAAGACCCTATTCAGCGTGCCTCTTGCAATACTGCAGTCACGTTCACTGACGATGATTTGTTGTTGGGATCTAAGCCCCATAATCGTCCTTTGTTTGTAACTGGTTATATCAGGGAGCAAAAAGTCAGGCGCATTCTTGTGGATGGAGGGTCAGCTGTCAACATCATGCCCAAGTCAACAATGAACGACTTGGGCATCACAGTGGAAGAACTGTCTAAGAGCCGAACTATGATTCAAGGCTTTAATCTCGAAGGTCAGCGTGCAATTGGCATGATTCGCATTGAACTAATGATCAGAGATTTGGCGACATCTTCCATCTTCCATGTAATTAATGCCAAAACATCCTACAAGTTATTACTTGGGCGACCATGGCTTCATGAGCATGGGATAGTCGCTTCCACTTTACACCAATGCCTCAAGTATTACCGTGATGAGGAGAAGAAAATAAATGGGGATGTCAAGCCATTCACCAAGGTTGAATCTCATTTTGCAGATGCAAGGTTCTTTGAAGAAGGTACTGCACCTAAAGAAACCATGTCGTCAACCATTTCTTCCACAGGCAAGGGTGTCGCAAAGAAAGTCCCTCAAGCAACAAAGGATAATGTTCCTAAGCAGCAGCTCAAGAAAGAAGCAAGCAAGCAAGGTGGCACTACTTCTTGTGTTGACCCAGTCGCTAAACAAGCTACCGCTTCAACAGGATCAATACCGCCAATTTTAAGGTACATACCTAGGTCTCGCCGCAAGGAGGGCGAATCACCCTTCGGTGAGTGCACGGGCAGTAGCAACGAGACCAAAGTTGTTAAGGGTGAGGCAGCTAGCATAACTTCTCTAAAAGGGAGTGTAACAATTCCAACCCTTAAGATGTGACAAGCAAAGGTGAGTCGACCTCCTATTCCAGGGTTTGTTGTTTCTTCTAAGGAAAACGATGACTTACCAAGCGTGCGGACTAAGGAAGGATTTGATCCCAACGCCTATAAGCTGATGGAAAAGGCTGGTTACGACTTTCAAAACCCAGCTACCTTAGGGAAGGTAGTTGAGGTCAAGCCTCATGGACTTAATGAAACTCAGAAAAAGATCCAAGAGCAGGGAGGTTCAGTAGGCGTCTCAAAGGTTGGACTAGGTTTCATGCCACCTCAGCCAGTCAAAATCTCGGGGCGGCGAAAGGACAAGAGAGTGGCAACCCAACACATCTCAGCTGAAGAGGTGGATGAGAGTGAAGAGGAAAGTGCTTCACTTAACCCAAAACTCTCTGTGTTTGATAGGTTGCAATCGCCCACTTCGAGAAAACGTCCATCAGTGTTCACCCGAATGGGGAAAGGGAAAGACAACGAAATCTCTGTTTTTAACAGAGTCAAAGATGTTCTCCAGTCAAGGCGCTCATGCTTTTCCAGGATAAAAACTGGTAAACAGTTTTCAAGCTCCCAATTTCAGCAGGAGAAAAGTTATGTGTTTAGCCGCTTGGGAGTAATAAATGAAGTTAGCCGCTTGGGAGTAATAAATGAAGTTTAGAGCTCTATCCCTTCTCGTATGAAGCGTTTCTCCAGTTTGGATGTGAAAACGGACGGGTCATTAAGAGTAAAGAGACGTACTGTGATCTTCACGGGTCAACAAAACAACTCCAACTCCAGCAATGAGGCGGAGGAAGAAGAAGTTGTTCCTTCTAATCATATCACAGCACATGAATGTGATGACTCTGACTCAGAAATAGAGCTGGCTGAGATTCCTGAAACCTTCGAAGATGGGGGGCAAGCTACAGTTGATGAGTTAAAAGAATTAAGTCTTGGGACCAACGAAGAGCATCGCCCTATCTACGTAAGCTCATCAATTACACCCGAGGAGGAAATACAGTACTTGGAACTCCTGTCCGAGTACAAGGATGTATTTGCCTGGAGCTATAAAGAAATGCCTGGGTTGGATCCAAAGGTACCAGTCCATCGTCTGTCTATCAAAAGGGGTATTTCACCTAAGAAGCAACTTCAGCGACGCTTTCACCCGGAGTTGGTACCGAAAATTGAAAAAGAGGTCAACAAACTCATAGAGGCAGGATTCATTCGCGAGGTCAAATACCCAACGTGGATCGCAAACATCGTGCCCGTCAGGAAGAAAAACGGACAACTTCGTATTTGTGTGGACTTTTGGGATCTCAATGACGCTTGTTCTAAAGATGATTCCCGTTGCCTGTCACAGAACTCATGATCGATTCAACCACAGGGCATGAAGCGCTATCGTTCATGGATTGTACCGCAGGATACAATCAGATTCTGATGGCACCAGAGGATCAAGAGGCCACAGCTTTTCGCACACCTAAAGGAATTTTTTGCTATAAGGTGATGCCCTTTGGACTTAAAAATGCAGGAGCAACTTACCAAAGGGCAATGCAAACAATTTTCGACGATATGCTTCACAAAAAAGTTGAGTGCTACGTCGATGATTTGGTGGTCAAATCGAAGAAGAGGGCAGACCATTTGCAAGATCTTCGTCTAATCTTTGAGTGATTACGAAGATGCCAATTGAAGATGAACCCGCTCAAGTGCGCGTTCGGTGTCACCTCCGGGAAATTCCTGGGGTTCATCATTCACCATCGGGGAATTGAGATTGATAAATCGAAGATCAAGGCAATTCAAGAGATGCCTGAGCCGAAGAATCTCATAGAGCTTCGCGGACTCCAAGGTCGCTTGGCATACATCCGAAGATTCATCTCAAATCTTGCAGGACACTGTCATCCCTTCAGCCACCTTAAGAAAAAAGGAGCACCGTTCGAATGGGACGACTCATGTCAAACAGCTTTCAAGAAAATAAAAGAATATTTGTCCCATCCTCCGGTGTTGGGGGCACCCATCCCTGGCAAACCTCTTCGATTGTACATTGCAGCTCAAGAACAGTCCTTAGGAGCATTATGTGTATCGGAAAATGAGGAAGGAAAAGAAGTCGCCTTGTACTACTTAAGTCGTACGTTGGTTGGTGCTGAATCTAAGTACTCCCCCATTGAAAAGATGTGCTTGTCGCTCATCTTTGCCATCCAGAAACTCAAGCATTGCATGCAGGCTTATACAGTACAAGTGATCTCCAAAGCTGATCCCATAAAATATATCTTATCTAGGCCAATTTTAAATGGGCGACTGGCAAAATGGGCGGTCATCTTAAAACAGTACGACCTTGTCTATGTACCCCAAAAAGCGGTTAAGGGATAAGCGTTGGCAGATTTCTTAGCAGATCATCCCATTCCCGATGATTGGGAGCTAAATGATGATTTGCCGGGAGAAGACGTGTTCTACATCGATATCCTCTCTCCTTGGGAAATGTATTTCGATGGTGCAGCTAGGCGTGATGGTGCTGGTGCAGGAGTGGTCTTCGTTTCCCCTGAAAAATACATTCTCCCATATTCATTTGTGCTCACTCAGTTATGCTCTAACAATGTGGCGGAATATTAAGCGCTTGGCTTGGGTCTTGACATGGCTATTGAGATGGGGATCATCGACCTTAACATATATGGTGACTCGCAGTTGGTCATCAATCAACTACTTGGTGAATACGAGGTTAAGAAACAAAACCTTGTCCCGTATCATAGGCAGGCATTACACCTGCTAAATAAATTGGAGACGGTCAAGTTAGAGCATGTGCCAAGGAGTGCCAACAAGATGGCTGACGCATTGGCAAACCTCGCAGCCACTTTGGCACTGGGGGCAGAAGAAAGAATGACAATTCCAGTATGTAGCTGTTGGGTCGTTCCGCTTGATGATGAAGACTCAGATGACGACGTCAATACGATCTGTGTCCTTGAAGTAGATACAGAAGACTGGCGCCAACCTATAATTGAATACTTAGAGCACGGGAAACTTCCTAGTGACCTAAGGCATAAGACGGAAATACAGCGTAGAGCTTCGAGCTTCCTTTACTACAACGGAACGCTCTATCGACGCTCTTTTCTTGGCCTTTGGTTACGATGTTTGGACCTAGAAGAGGCAAAGCAAGTGATGGCAGAAGCTCATTCAGGCGTGTGCGGAGCGCACCAATCAGGGCCTAGGCTACATGATCATATTAAAAGAATGGGTTACTACTGGTCCACTGTGGTGCAAGATTGCATGGATTATGCAAAGAGATGCGATGCTTGCCAGTTCCATGCTAACTTCATACATCAACCCCCAGAACCTCTTCACCCAACTGTTGCATCCTGGCCATTTGAAGCATGGGGCCTTGATGTCGTCGGACCAATCACGCCTAAATCATCGGCTGGTCATTCCTACATCTTGGCGGCCACTCATTACTTCTCTAAATGGGCAGAAGCAATTCCACTAAGGGAAGTTAAAAAAGAAAATGTGGTCGACTTCATAAGGACGCACATTATTTATCGATATGGTGTACCGAGATACATCATCACTGATAATGGTAAGCCCTTCGCCAACAGCCTGTTGGCTAGCCTATGTGAGAAGTTTAAGTTCGCCCAGCATAAGTCTTCCATGGACCATGCCCCTGCAAACGGCCTGGCAAAAGCCTTTAATAAAACACTTTGCAACTTACTCAAAAAAGTTGTCGCAAAGTCTAAAAGAGATTGGCACGACAGACTAGGGGAGGCTCTTTGGGCATACCGAACTACATACAAGACGCCGACACAGTCGACCCCCTTTGCTTTGGTGTATGGAGTTGAAGCCGTACTACCATTAGAGCTCCAAATTCCGTCGCTGGGCATCGCCATACAAGAAGGTTTGACAGAAGACGAAAATCACAAGCTTCGCATAGCTGAGCTGGAGGCCCTTGATGAGAAAAGACTTCAGGCACAACAAAAGCTCGAATGCTACCAAGCCCGTCTATCAAGAGCGTTCAACAAAAAGGTTCGACCACGATCTTTCCAAGTTGGAGACCAGGTGTTGGCAGTAAGAAGACCGATTATTGTCTCCCACAAATCTGGAAGCAAATTCACCTCCAAGTGGGATGGTCCATATGTGGTAAGAGAAGTTTACACAAATGGAGCCTACAAGATAATTGGTGCTGATGGAGTGCGCGTAGGACCCATAAACGGCAAATTCTTGAAGCACTATTATCCTTAAAATAGAATGTTGTAAAGCTCGTAAGTAAGAGCCTAAACTGCTCGTTCTTTCAAGTTAAATTCACTTGTAATACTCCTGGCCCGCAAGAGTATAAACTGTGTACGGCAAAACAAATATATACAAATTTATTTTGTTTTATTTTGTTGAACTACGTGATGACTTGATCTTATTGGGAATTGCAATGTTTCCATAAGTACGTAGGCAGCTTGGTAAACTAAATATCAAGTTCAGTCAAACATAATAAAAGAAAGACAGCAGGGTGGTGGTCAAATTTCATATAAAGAATGACACAAAGTCTATTACAAATATTTGAAAAAAAAAACTGCTACGATCAATCGGTGTCCATCCAAGTGCTGGGATCAAGCGAGGACTGCAGTGCTAGCATGATCTGCTCGTGCCTCTCCAACTCCTTAGCATCATCTGAAGAAAGAGTGGGTACCATCTCGAGATCAGCAAGAGCTTTGGATCTCACATTAGCTTCCTCCTCAGCAGCCTCCAGTAGGGAAGATTGGACTTGGACGTCACCTTTAAGCTAGCGCTCCTCTTCCCGGGCAAGGCGAAGCGCGTCCTCCAAATCAATAATCCTCTGTGCCACCCCCTTGAGTTTCCCCGTTACCGCACTGAGATCGGCACGCGCAGTGAAAAGGCGTGAGCGCGCAAGATCGACCTGCTCGATGCACAACGCCTTCTCCTTCGCTACATCATCTGGGTGGCGGCACGAGGAAGCTGCCTTCTTTAAGGATAAGAAGGCTGACACGGCGCTCCCATAATCCTCCACCCTCTTTTTCAAAGGGGTCGGGTCTCCATAAAGCCGCTCAATTCCTTTATAGATCATGGGGGCACTTTGAAGTTTTCCCTCAACTTCTTCAAATTTCACACTCTTCAGACTGGTCAGATACTCGGACCCCATCACTCGAATAGCGGTGGTAAAAATACTTTGAGAGCCGGGTCCGGGACAGAAGGAGGTAGTGAAGGGAGCGGCTGCACGGGAAAGTTTCCCTTTCGAACCCCCAGGAGTGCCAACATCCGTGTCAGCAGAGAGTAATCCCCTAGAAGCTACCTCAAGCGAGTTAGGGCCATCGACTGAGTGATGACTCTGGGTAGCTGGTGTGCGCAAGGTCTCTGTTTCCCTGGAAGCTGAACTCCCAACCTCATGAGGGGATGTTCGCTTCCTCACGATCTCAATGTCCTTGCCAATACCCGGGGTTGCCTTGGGGGCAGAAAATTTAGCAGCAAGACTGACGTCTTCAAGTAACTGCTCATCGACAATGGGTGTCGCCTCCTGTGCTAGGTCAAACTCCCCAATCTGAATAAAAAAAAAGAAGCGGTAGAACAAGATAAGTATAGAATCATTCTATGCTGATCAAAACCAAAGCAGCAAAACAAAAATAAATGACAGTAAAGGGCGAGGGAATGCTACATACGTCCTCAAGATCGCTCGGCTCGCCTGAGCAGCTCTAGACGTCATAAAAAAAGTCATCCCCAAGGTTGACTCTGGCAGCTTTGGGAGTTGTGGTCTCGCGCCTCTTACGCCCCCCATGTCTGAAGTTCGCATTAGACTCTGGCTCGCTCTCGCTGTCCGACGCCAAACTTCGCTTTCTCTCAGCAAGGTGAACTCTCGGAGACCCATGAGCATCATCACCAGACTCCGGACCCTCAGCATCTAAATCGGTCACCGGATCCTTTCCTTTCTTCCCCTTGACCTTCTTTGACGAGCCAACCTCCGCATCTTTGTCTTGCCGGGATGAACTTGCTTCCGTACTCTTCTGTAGAACGGAAGCGCTGGAACGAAGGTCACTAATGGTCACCTTGGGCCACCAAATCTTGTAAGCCGAAGAGATGTGTTGGTTCAAGGCCAAAGAACGACAGGGAAGAGAGCCCTGAGACGCAGTCCCCAAAAAGAGTAGCCGTTTCCAATATAAAAGGGCATTCTCGTATGACACCTCCCGGGTGCGAGGATCTTCGAGAAGTACTCCAGGGATCCCCTGACAAAACCCAAATTGCCTACTAAATCGGTGCGGGCTATAGGGTTCGACATAAAAGGTCGTATCCCGACGGATGGGAAGGAAGCCGTCTCGAAGAGAGATCAGGTAATCTGACTTATCCGAATCCAAAGTCCCATCATCGATAAGGGTCTCTGATCGATTCTTCCCCAGCATTAGACAACCCATGTCAGATACTCTGCCCTCATGTATAAGCTCGCGAACATCTCCAAGGTCGCTGCGCGTCATATGTGACCCGGAGTAGCGCATCATCAAAGGGCCCGGAGGGGGAGGTTGTAAGGCATGGTGGGTCTTGAAATAATGGGCAAGCCAACCATGGAGATAGTGCCAGGGGAAGAATGACCGTGAATGGGAAGGCTTCACAGCCATAGTAAGCCCACTAAGGCCGTGGTAAATACTGGCTAGCACAGGGATAGCTAAGCTGAAGGTAGTACCAGATGCCATCAGACTGGCAGCCTCCAAAGTGCCTGGGCGAATGATTTTCTCCCCGGTCTCTGGAAGTGCAAAAACGCATAGCCAACATGATAGATACGCTGCCAGATAGGTGCTTTCCCTCCTCTCTTTGGGAACCCCCAAGATTTTGAAGACTTCTAACTCCTCACGAATCCAACAAGGATCTTGAGGTTGAATCCGACCACTTGGATTTTGCGTCCTTGTGGGAGTTGAGCTACGCAGGCGACACCGCGTCGGTGGGTTGTGAATGAGCTTCTTCTTACACCAGAAATCGATCCAAGCCTTAGCATTGATGCCTTTCTCACAGGTAGACATCCTTTCCAAGCATCTAAAAGCAGCGAACAGAAACTTGCAGGAAGATGGCATAGTCCTCAGGTTTTGCTTGTCCCGGTGCTCAAAGGCTTGGAGGCAGGGGATTGTCTCATCATAGATCTTCCCGTTAATTGGGAGTCCACCAAGCTTGTGCAAATCCCAAAACGAGATAGACATTTCTCCGGATATCGTGTGAAGAGTGTTAGTGGTAGGACACCAACTCTCACAAAAAGCACGCACAACATGTACATCGCGGCTGTAAGAGTAGAGCGATGCGTACACCGCCTCATATAAAGCGCATCTTCGCAAGCGTGCCTCAAAACAGGAAAGCACATGCTCTGTCCATTCCCAGAACAAGGGAATGTAGCCGAAGTCGCCATAGAGGATCATGTTCGGGCCCCATCTCGATTGCCCGGATATGATGCGACGCCCGAGCACAGGGAATTCAGTAAGAAGACTGGATTTGTCATGATAGGTGCTCTGCAGAAAATACCCGACAGAACCATCTTCCGCGCCCTTTTCCACCCGGATAGAAAATTTGGAAGGGAAGGATGATGGCTCTATAACGGGTGTCTGGTTGGCTTTCGGCCTCCTTAAAGAACGGTAGATTCGGAAGCAATTCCTTGACCGAGGATCATCGTCTTCCTTATCCACGACGGAAAGAAGAAGTCTGCCGTCACGCTGAAACTCCTTAAGATGTACCATTATAAATTACCTAAAAATAGAAGAAAACACAAAGTTAAATTCTTTTTCAGGAAAGAAATCAGTAAGCAAAGCGGCGGCTGGACAATATAAATGCTAAAGAGGGGAGAAGTGTAGAGCAAAATCAATCAAAATGATGGTTGACGCCCGCGCTAGCTGCTCCTCGCTGCCCATACCACTTTCGTCCGTATCAGTTCCGGTCGAGGCCCATGGCCAAGCAGCGAACCGTGTCGCAAGTGGTTCTTCAAATCTTCATACCACTTTTGTGCGTATCAGTTCCGTTCAAGGCCCCTGGCCAAGCAGCGAACCGTGTCGCAAGTGGTTCTTTAGGTCTTCATGCCATTTTCATGCGTATCAGTTCCGTTCGAGGCCCATGGCCAAGCAGCGAACCGTGTCGCAAGTGGTTTTTCAAATCTTCATACCACTTTTGTGCGTATCAGTTCCGTTCAAGGCCCCTGGCCAAGCAGCGAACCGTGTCGCAAGTGGTTCTTCAAATCTTCATACCACTTTCATGCGTATCAATTCCGGTCGAGGCCCATGGCCAAGCAGCGAACCTTGTCGCAAGTGGTTCTTCAAATCTTCATACCACTTTTGTGCGTATCAGTTCCGTTCAAGGCCCCTGGCCAAGCAGCGAACCGTGTCGCAAGTGGTTCTTCAGGTCTTCATACCACTTTCATGCGTATCAGTTCCGTTCGAGGCCCATGGCCAAGCAGCGAACCGTGTCGCAAGTGGTTCTTCAAATCTTCATACTACTTTTGTGCGTATCAGTTCCGTTCAAGGCCCTTGGCCAAGCAGCGAACCGTGTTGCAAGTGGTTCTTCAAATGGCTTCTCAACCTACACAAGCAACAATACAAGGGCCAAAAAAAAAAAGCGACCACAAATGGGTGTGACATCGTGATGTCATAAGCAAGCATGAAGATCTTTCAACATATATTGTCAAAGAGAGCATTGGCATGACAGGGGGTCCGTTCAGCATAATAAATTTGGATCATCAGCAGCCCCATTAATTTTATAAAAAAAAAAGTTTCATTATCCCATTAATGAGAAACCCCGTGAATCATCAAGCAACAGCCATACTCCCATTTCCATATTTGAAAATTTTTACACATAATTTGGCTACGAGTTCTTAATCCCAAAGATGGGTACTTGACTTTATGCAAATTGTTCTATCTACAAAAAGAGGAAAACAAAAGGCGATTTCATTTGCATATTCAAGGGAAGCAGACAAATGCCACATATTGGAGCCCTAAAACAGCAACAACAACATCAACACGCAAGCAAATGAGTAAGCCAACACTCTGGTGAAGTTTGGCCTTAAAATTCCAAATTCCATTTACCAGGGAGTCTAGGCCAAAAAAAATAGGGGGCTCATTCGTGTTTTGAATCTTTCATCATCTCTCCTTTTCAATCTCCCTCATCAACCCAGGATATTGGTAAATTCCATTATCATTTTTTTTATATACCTTAGGCACTCATCACATTTCACACAAGACTCCATTTTAAGGTTCCTTCTCTCCCTTCAAGCGAGAAGGTCTCTGTTTTGGCCAAATGAGCAGAGAGAAAGAAGTAACGTGACCTTGAGTTGATGAATGAAAGGCATTACCTTTTCTTGCTTGAGACCAGTAAAAATGGTTGCTTCCTTCAACTGGTTCGAAGATAAAAGAAGAAAAATGAATCAAACTGGGAATGACATTCTACTAAGCCATGAAGCTCTGCCCAAAGAAACGAAAAGGAAAAATGGAGAAAGGGTGATACCTTTGATGGACACCAGGACCGAAAATGGGGGTGAAAGGGTTAAGCTTTGAAGGGGGAGCACATCCACTCTGAACCAATAGCAGTAACAGCAAAAGAAATGGAGCTTGGGGTTTGTTGTGCTCAACTGGAGAAGAACAGAGGGGTCAAAATGGCGTGCAAAGACCAAGTTTTGGGGGGAGTTCCTCCACCGGAAGTCAGTGACCACAGTGACAAAAAAAAAATGGTGCGGTGAGCTTTTTAATGGACTCCCACCCTAAACCAGTAGACAACAACGTAAGAGCTTTATGTTCTCTGTGGGTGGACAGCAGCAGTGAAGGATTTCAGTTTCTGGAAATCGAAATGGAGGAAGAGGCAAGTGTCCATTGTTGATGGTGAGCTGACGTGAAAGAGGAAAGGGAAGGTCTGGGCAAATGAAAAATGGTTGTGCAAATAGGGTTCTGGTTCTGGGTGCAACAGAGGTGACAGTGTACTGTAGCGGTGAAGAAGCAAGAAATGAAGAACAAGGGTTGAGTGATTGGAGGCTGGTCGTGGCAGTGAAGAAGAAAGGGGAACACTGCCTTGGTCACGGGCCACGCATGCTGTTTGGTTTAATTGAAACAAAGCAGGCCGGTCCATGGGTGTGCAAGCAGTCCAAGCCCATGGCCCAGCCCAAGTGTCAAAGAAGAAGGAAAGAAGAAGAAATGAGGTTGGGCTATGGGAAAGGGAAAGGCAGACTGAGCCCATAAAAAAAAACCAAAAAAAAACCAAAAAAAAAAGGAAAAAAAGAAAGAAAGATGGGAAAACTGAAAAGCCCAGGCCTACATTTAAAAAAATGGGAACAAATCACGTACGCCGTTGTGGGCACCTGAAATGGCACGTATCAAAAATTTCGAGACATCGGTCACCCCTTAAACGACAAGTCTCGTACCTGACCTTGTCTCGAGGGGGCAATTTGTAGGCACTCAAAATTTGTTCGTGCCGTACCAAAATTAAATTTAATTAATTAATTGGGCCAACCCTTTTAATTAATTTAATCGAGCCCAAAGACTTGCAGATCAAGCCCAAAATGAAGCCCAACTGACTACCAAGTCCCGGTTCAGTTAAAATTCGAGTCAAAGCCCAAACCAAGATTCAAGATGACTACCAAGTCAAGTTACGACCTAAAGGCTGAACAATGTTCAAGTAATGGCGCGGTCAAAGTCAAAGTCAAAAGCCAAAGGTCAAAGTCAACATCGACTCACACGTCAAAAACATCAAAAAAAGACTCTCAAGTCAACGTCCGGTTAAAGCTCGAGGCAACATCCAAGTCAATGCTCGGTTCAAGCCCAGAAGACTCCTAAGTCAAAGTCAAAGTCAAACCAACGAAAGTCAGGTAGCCTAGGATAAGGCCTGATTGAAAGGCCCAAAGCCTAGGCCAAAGCCCATAACCCAAGTCAAGGCCTGTCTTGACTTCGCGTGAGGGATTTTCCTATAAATAGGCCCCCACCCCCTTTGTTTCATGGATTGGAAAAAATCCATCCTTGAGAGAAAGAATCAGAGGATTGTATCCATAGAGATTGTAACCCAATTGAATCTATAAAAATTCAATCTTTGTAATTTGTGATTACAATTATCTTCACTATGGGAAGTGAAAAACGCCTCGACACCGTGCAACCTTCCAATTTCATATGGTATTTTAAAAAGAGTTCTCTATTAGATGGTAGCTATAAATTGTTTGCATTGTTAATTAATTACGTACCATTTGTATTAGTTGTTTATAACTTTATATTAGCTTACTATAAGTTCTTTTTGGAAAACAAAATGTCGTTTGAAAAAAATTAGTTATGTCCAAAAAAATGGTTTGGTAGAATTGAGTTTATAATCATAAACTTAGGTTAATCATTGATTTTCAAATAGTTTGTATTTATTGTTTTATTGATGTTCTTTTTTAATTTGAATTCAAATGCATGTGATATATAATAAAATATATTCACAAATCGGTAGGATTTTATACTATCCAACTACCCAAATTTATCCATTCAAAAAAACTAGTACAATCCTGAAAAAATTTTTCATCTGAATTTTAATCCATGCACAAAAATTTTCTTATTTTTATTGTTTGAATCAAATTTTGATCCGAATCTAGGTTTTTCTGATTTGTCAAATTCAAAAAGACTTAGTGTGGGACAAAATATTTCATCTGAATTTTAGAGCTCATCCAATTTTTCTAACAATTTGTTTATCTAATTTGACCCAAACAAATTTTCTGTGCCACTACTAGTCATAACCTATCTTATTATTCACACAATTTTATTCGGTATTTGCATAATCTTGCTTTCAACATAACTAAAATTTAAATCATTTTTAAAAATTAATATAAATAGTTCTTTGAATTTCAGGACTATAAAATAAAAAATGGGAAATTTCATTGGGTTCCCTCATACTTCATCCATTTTCATTTATCTAGTTTTCAAATTCAAAATTCCAAGTGTACCCTTCTAATATGCTTATTCCATCTATTACTTATTTGTCAATAACACTATAAATTTCATTTAAAATGACCAAAATACTCTTATTTTTTTTCCTTTGACAATAAATGAAAACAAGATAAATTTGAAGAGTGATTTAGAGGATGCAGAAACTGTGTATACCATAAAGGCTACTCCACATTTTCAAATACATGTAAAAGTTCTAAAGAAATAGATCTCATAAATAAATTGAAAAACAAAAACAATTAAAACGATTAAAAATGATGTAAAAGGGGATCAGGATTGAAAACTAAGAACATTATTCAATATTTAACTAACATTGAAAGAAGAAATTTTAAGACATGAAGTAGAAAACTCATTCCCACAAAGAAAAGGAGGGAAAGAAAATTGTGCCTTGGTGCGTTCAGTTTGTTTTTTTCCCCTTTTTCTAGTTCTGCTGACATTTTAACATTAAATAAACCCCCAAAAAAATAATACAATTGATAATCATATGAGGATACAAGCGAACATTGACGAAGGGTTCATATATATCATCATCTTTTACAGATTAAAAGGACTGCTTTTGCGGCTGGGAATAATTGGTCTGATGAAAAAATTTAGAAAAAGTTTAAAACTAATTCCCTTAGTATGCAAAATTTTAGACATAGTGTACATCAAATTATGCTGTAGCAAAATTTTGACATCATATGTATAGACTAAATTCAGGAATGCAAAACCTCAAATATGGTATGAATTACTATGAAATGTAAGAATTTGAACATGGCGTGCAAAAATTTCAAATAGGAGTATAAATGTCATTTCAAGAAACGGACTAAACTCACAAGGACGACCTTTAGACTGTCAAAGGTGACGGTGCTGATGATACTCCCTATCTCAATCTTCTCAGGATGCAATAGATCAAGTAGATCAGATATGGTGCAAAACAAATACAATACAGTACAAAATAGATAAAAAGGGCAGGGCGCAGGAAGTGCCAACGTGGGAATTTTTTGTTTTCTTGAGTAAGAGGTTGTGTTTTTTGGCAGAACTGTAACCATCTGCAACATAAATATTTTCAAAATTTTTTGAATTTTAGTTGAGTTAGAATTTTACACCTTTATCCTTGGGTGTTAATCGGATTAGAAGGAAGATTTAAAAAGATATTGGATTTGAAGGGTGAAATTGGCAAACCAAGAATTCTACAACCACAAAGACCCTTGACTACATAACAAACATAGATAGATAGATAGATTTCATGTACTTAAAAATATAGATAAACAAATGTTTGAATTCTTCAATAAGCATACCTACATATTCCACACAAAAAAAAAAAAATTAAAAAATTGTGCAACAAAAACCTTGGGCCGAAAAACCCAGATTTTCTGAAAATGATCTTCTTGCATCTAAGTTATTTGTAAGAGGGCACAAAGGCGTGTATATTATTTATCAATTGCGATAAATAAATTTGTTTTTCTATTTTCTCTTCCGTTTTGCTTTACATTTCATTAGCATATTAACATATATTGTAATATATTCCATAAAAATCACACTCTTCACAACACTTAGAAGTAGATTATTGGTTAGTCCACCCATTGACTATACTTTAGAGTTTGAGGGGGTGGTATATTCAAATCCATAATGTTGTTCACAATAATATGGTACCAATGATTTTTATTTTTTTTAAATATATAACTATGTTGAATTGTATTTTATGCATGTGTTAGGTGGGATAGTGATAAACATGTTCAACGACGCTTACAATTAGTACATCGAAGAAGATTGCGAATCGTTCATTGAGAGAAGCTATTCGTTGCTAGAAGAATCAAGCTTAACGAGCACTCTTCATTGCCTAATGTACTATTAAGTTCATTATACACATTTATATTTCTTTTGCTATTTTTTATACAATTCATATTAATAATTGCTAGCTCAACTTATCTACTGTATTATCACATATATGTATTTGTAGGCTAGATATTATCGCATCTTTGCGTACGTCAAAAGTACCTAGTTTTCCAATTCTTTATGCTTCTTGCCCTGATTGCCATATGTATTCCTATGATCATGTGTTTGTCTTCAATAGAGAATACTATACATGTCCACATCCAAGAGATTGGACTTTTCAAAGGTAATCATTTTATGGCATTCCTTCAATACCATTTACTCTTTTAAAATTTTACGACGTATGCAATTTTATTGTGTTGGTAATTTTATTATTTCCTTTGATCTTTTAGATTTTTCGTCAAAGTTGATATCAGAAATAGATCGTGCACTGGAACGTTTATCATTCTTCAAGAAGTTGCAACAATTCTTCTTTGTACTAACAATGAGGTCTTAAGTGGATACGCAAGAATAGTAACCTTGCCATTGTAGTATTTTGTACTTGGTTTTTGATCCATAAGTATATACATAGATTAATAAAATAAAATTGCAATATAAGCAACCACATGCTGAACTTTCATTATATGTCATATTGGACAACCATCTAGAGATGTCATGAGTTTTGTCATGGAGCTTCTAAATTAGGTGAAATTGAAGCCTCTATCAATCTCATGACATCAATTGACTATCAATGTCATGACATCAGTTGACTGGAAGCAAGAAGTTTTTTTCTTGATGCATCATGAAGATAGTTATTTTCTCTAGGTAACAAAAATATAAGCATATACATTTCATTTTGCATGTGCATTTCTATATTTTTAATTTAATTATGACTGTTATATTTGTTAATGCAGTGGGAAGAAGGATCATTGCCATGTGCTACCTACTCAATTGTCATGCCATCTGCCTTAATTCATTCTTATCTTTACTATCACTAGTACAAACCCGTGCTATGCACAGCGCATGATAAAACAGATATTTAAAAATATGTATCATTGAAAAAATTAAAAAATTTATCGATAAGTAGTTAGTGAAAAAAATAAAAAGTTGTGAACTTCATAAATAGTAACTGAGATAAATAAAGTCAAACAAAAAATTAATTGAATCATGTAGGATAATTTAAAGATATAGAATTAGTGGTTTATATTTAGGGATGGTAGTTCTACCCAAACCCGAAAAATCCAAAACAAACCCTTTTTATTTATGGTGGGTTCGGGTACAAAAAATGGAGGAAAAATAGGTATGGGGCGGGTGTGCCAAAAACGGGTATAGGTATGGGTACGGATCGGGTACAGGAATACCACATCCAACCCCGCCCCATATCCAAACCCGATTTTTTTTAAAAAAAATTCTGGGGCTGAAGCGAGTAGGTTGTAGTGAAAAAAAAGCCCAAATTTGTACATAAATACATATTATACTCTCAGATTCAGCTGACAGCTACTCTACTCTTATACACCTACAAGTTTGATATTTTGTAGGGACACAATGCATTTTAATTATGAGTATTATTTTTTAAAGTTAATAAACCCGACGTGTATTATTTTAATTTTGAATATGTAGGCAGAAATTTAATAAGGGGAAAATCCATTTAAAAAAGTATTTTTCATTTAGTTTTGAACCTTTAAATATTAAACTTAATGATCCCAATAGGTGTTAGTTTTTACAATGTATATGTACCAAAATAAAATCTGAATAACTTGAAAAACCCGATAGATATGGGTAAGGTATGAATTTTTAAAACCCGATGGGTACGGGTATGGGTATGAGGATGGTTTTAGAAAATGACTATGGGTGCGGGTACAACTCCACTCGCCCCGAACCCGCCCCACGCCCATCTCTATCTATATTTAATAGATGGTTACCCCGTAGATAATAGGATTATTATATATTCTTTACGATTTTTTTAAAAAAGTAATAATAAAGACATGATTTATTTGGGGAATGTACCTTTTTTTTTAATATATATAATCAAAGGCTTTGATTTAATAGGTGATTAACTTTTACGGTTGAGAGTACACCAAATAAATCACTCATGTTGTAGCATTTTAGGTTTTTTCAAAAATTATAATTTTTATTAAATGTTTGAGATTTGTTTAAGATAATAGGATTATCATATAGTCTTTTTCACATACAAGTGACATTATCAGGAATTTTTTAAAAAATAAAAATTATAAATGGGTATTTTACTTAAATAATGTAGTTTTTTTAACTTTAAAATGTACGGTTTAGATTTAATGAATAAATATAATTGCCAATTTTTTCCCTAGATAATTTTTTGATTGAATTTTTTCCTTGGATAATTGGATCGTCATTTATCTTTTATAATGTATATCCAAAATCATGGGGAATTTTTCTTAAAAAAATAAACGGATATCTTAGCTTTAAAATCAACAATTTAGATCTATTGCCTAAATAATTTTTATCATTAAGATTACACTAAATCATGCAAATCACACTTGTTGCAGCATTCTAGGATTTTTCAAAGATTACACGTTTTTTAACTACTCGATATTTTTTTAGATAATAGGATTATCATGTATCCTTTATCACATAACCCAAATTATAATGGATGGTTTTAACAATAAAAATTATAAATCTGATGCATAAATAATTTTTGACTGGATAAATCATTTTTATGGTTGAGAATATACTAACTCCACATGTCACACTCATTGCAACATTCTAGGGTATTCCAAAGATTATCATATTTTCTAACTGTTGAGCATTTTTTTAAATATTAGAATTGTCATATATCCTTTATCGCATATAATCAAAATTATGAAGGATTTTTTAAAAAATAAAACTTATAAATTAGTATTTTGCTTGGATAAGGTATTTTCTAACTTTAAAATCTGTGATTTAGATTTAATGAATAAATATAACTACCCATTTTTACCCTAGATAATTTCTTTTGATAGATTTTTTTACCTCAATAATTGCATTATCATCTACCTTTTATCATGTATATTTTTAAATCATGGAGGATTTTTTTAATGAAAATAAAAGGACATCTTAGCTTTGAAATCGACAACTTAGATTTAATGCATAAATAAATGTTTTATAGTTGAGATTATAGTAAATCTCGCAAATTGCATTCGTTGTAGCATTCTAGGATTTTCCAAATATTATCACATTTTTTAACTGCTTGGGATTTTTTTGAGATAATAGAATTATCATATATCCTTTATCATATATAACTGAAATTATGAGGGATTTTTTTAAAAATAAAACTATAAATTGGCATTTTAATTGAATCAGGTATTTTTTTTAACATTAAAATCTATGGTTTAGATTTAATGAATAAATATAACTACCTAGTGCTTTTCCCGAGATTTTTTTAATAGAATTTTTTTCTTGATAATTGGATTATCATCTATCTTTGATCATGTATATCCGAAATCATAGGATTTTTTTTAAAATAAAAACAAAGAGATATCTTACCTTTAAAATCAACAATTTAGAACTAATGCATCAATAATTTTTATGGTTAGGATTACACTAAATCCCACAAATCACTTTCGTTGTAGCATTCTCGAGTTTTCTAAAGATTACCATGTTATTGTATCTACTTGATATTTTTTTAGATATAAGATTATAATATATCCTTTATCACATAACCAAAATTATGAAGGATTTTTTTAAAAAATAAAAATTATAAATGGGTATTTTACTTGGATGAAGTAGTTGTTTTTAATTTTAAATTCGCAGTTTAGATTTACTGAATAAATATAACTGCCTAGTTTTTTTCCTAGATAATTTTTGTTGATAGAATTTTTTTTCCCTAGATAATTAAATTTTCATCTATATTTTATCATGTATATCCGAAATTATGGGGGATTTTTTTAGATAAAAATAAATAGATATCTTAACTTTAAAATCGACGGCTTAGATCTAATGCATAAATATTTTTATCGTTGAGATGAGACTAAATCACACTCATTGCAACATTCTAGGGTCTTTTTGAAGATTATCACATTTTGTAACTACTGGGGATTTTTGTAGATAATATGATTATCATATATAGTTTATCACATATAATCGAAATTATGAGTGATTTTTTAAAGAATAAAAATTATGGATTGGTTTTTCACTTCGATACGGTAGTTTTTCTAACTTCAAAATCTACCGTTTAGATTTATTGAACAAATATAACTGCTTAGCTTTTTTTTCAGATTTTTTTTTAGGATAGAATTTTAGATCTAATGAATAAATAATTTTTACGATTGAGATTACACTAAATTCTGCAAATCACACTCGTTACACCATTCTAAGGTTTTTCAAAGATTATTGCATTTTTTTAACTGCTGGGAATTTTTCTATGGACATAGATATATTATAGACAGATATATTTTTTTTAAATTAATTTTAGTTTTTTACAAATCCAATGGTAGTAATTAAAAACAATCTTAATCTAACAGTTGAAAAATCTAATTTTTGAGACTTTAGATAAACAGTAGGATCCACAAGATTGTTATTATATTATATATATATATATATATAT
>JACYFF010002017.1:60174629-60226036 GCA_017589665.1 Selenicereus undatus
ATATATATATATATATATATATATATATATATATATATATATATATAAAGCTAAACAAATTTGCAATATGTTTCTTAACCTCTGAATGAGTGGTCTGCAAGATTACTATCCTCCCTTAATTAACTCAAGAGGATCTCAATCTAAGTAGTACAATGAAACTATCTCATGCAGTTCAGTATATATTCGATCATAATCAAATTCAGCTTTTTTCAAATTATGATTATGCCAATGATATATAAAATATAGTCTATATTTCAGCTTCAGTTTGACTTGAATATCTAATCAGTCAGATGAATTTTGTAAATACATCAAAATAGAGCCAGATTTTTATACATAAGTTTGGTATATATAAAATGAAAAACAAAATTAATTATACCGAGGAATAGGAAATGAAACTCATGAGGATGAACATGAGGCAAAATATCACATGGTTTGCTTGCATCTCCATGACTATGATCACCAAATGTTATGAAAGACTATCAGTACTCAGAGGGTTTGATGTGTACATTTTGTTGTGAGAATTCGTGAATAACTGCACCCAAGGCGAGTGTTATTTATAGATACCAAAAGGTCCATATGTTCATATTTGTTTTTTTTTATATCTTAGTACTTTGTTTGTTGTCTATTTGACTCTAAGAATGTTTGAAAATATATAATTTAGTTCATATTGATTGCATTGGCAAAGAATGCAATGTCTCACTAATCAATATATATAATACTTCATCAGTTGTTAATGATTAGATTAGGGCAGGATGTAATATCAAACTAATCACGTATATTTTTTGTTTCTAAATGCAAATGGCTTTAGATTTAAAAATTATGATCCACTTCCACTATAGGGGAGAATTTGAAAAAAGTGATAACAAAATTTATTATATAAGGGAGATTGGTTGTACCTCAGTTGAATGTGAATGTGATAGATTGTTCTTGCCTAAGATGTCTGCTATATTGAAGGATGATTGCAGTTATAAGAGTAATGTCATTGAACTATGGTGGAATAACTCTAAAAGGAGTGGAGAGTTGAGAAGGATTATTGGTAACAAAGAGGTGATAGATATGGTAGCCAAACTGGGAAAGTGTAAAAGTGTTCATGTGTACGCAATTGATGAACATGTGAAAAGTCTTATCTTACCTCTTGTTACCCATAGATTTGTTGATACAGCTCAAGTTCAAAATCAAAAGGAGAATGCACAATTATCAACTATTAATGGTGGAAATGGTAAGATGAAATTAAATTCAAAAATTGGATCTTTACTTTGTAAGATTTTTTATGTGTGCATGCTTTGATTTTTGTATGTTGCTTATGATTGTTTGGGTTGAATTTCTCAATTTTTTGGCCAACTTATATGCTTGGGACCATGTTATTTTACTGTGTCATACATAAAGGCTATATGGTGGAATTTATGCTTTTCTTCATTAATCTTCATGTTTATTATATTTTCTATTTGAACTTGCTTGGGTTCCGTTGATCATTTCATTTTCAGGAAATGGCTCCTAGTAAAAGATGGATGACTATCTCTGTCCATGATCGTCTTAGGGATGAATATAGCAAAGGGGTTAAAAGCTTTCTTTCATTTGCATTTAGCCGGTTGGGAGAGGGAACGACAGTTATAAAATGTCCTTGTGTGAAGTGCTGTTACTCAAGTGAGCATGCTAGACACATAGTTGAGATGCATCTTACTGTATACGGTATACTTGAGGGATATACTTTTTGCTACCACCATAGTGAAAGGGCCAATGAACCTCAATCTAAAAATGATGAGATGGAGGGTGAGTTTGTTAGTGAGGAGGGATCAGAAAGTGGGAATCAAAGTGATGATGAGATAGATGAGATGATAAGAGACCTATTTCCTATTTACGATGGTGTAAGTGAACAAGGCTCCTCAAGCAATGCAAATTTTGCAGAGAAACCAAATGAAGATGTGAGAAGGCTTTATAGGCTATTGAAAGACTTTGAGCAACCTGCATACCCTGGTTGTAGCTCTTCTAAGTTATCTACAATGGTTAAATTACTTCATATAAAGTCTCTAGGTCAGTGGAGTAATGAATCTTTCACTATGTTGTTGGAGTTTTTGAAAAACGATTGGTTACCATCGGGGTCTACACTTGCTGAGTCGTACTATGAGGCTAAGAAGATTATTAAAGATCTTAGACTTTATCATAATAAGATTGATGCATGTAGGAATAATGGCATGCTATTCTGGAAAGAAGATGCAAATCTTGATGCTTGTAAGTTATGTCATGCATTGAGGTGGAGGGATGATAAACATAGTGGGGAAGAGAAAAGGAGAGCAAATGGGAAGAAAATACTAGTAAAAATATTGCGGCACTTCCCACTCAAGCCGAGAGTCCAACGCTTCTTTATGTCATCTAAGACCGCATCTGAGATGGAGTGGCATCATAAAGAGCGCATTAAAGATGGAATCATGCGACACCCAGCTAATTCCAAAGCCTGGAAGCATTTTGATGAGCTTCATACACATTTTGCCAGGGAGCCACATAATGTTAGACTTGGATTGATGAGTGATGGATTTCAACCATTTTCTAATGTATCAACTCCTTACAATATTTGGCCTGTTATACTTATTCCATATAATGTGGCTTCTTGGAATTGTATGAAACAATCTAATTTCATCTTGTCTTTAATCATTCCTGGCCCTGATGGTCTTAGTGATGCAATAGATGTGTACTTGCAACCTTTGATAGACGAATTGAATGAGTTGTGGTTCATAGGGGTAGAGACATATGATGCTTTACAAAGACAAAACTTCAGTTTGCATGCAGCCTTGTTGTGGACAATAAATGATTTTCCAGCGTATGGAATCTTATCTGGATGGAGTACAAAAGGAAAACTTGCGTGTTCTATTTGTCATAAGCACACCCACTCTCTTAGATTACATCATTGTGCAAAGCAAGTTTACCTGCGCCATAGACACTCTTACCTAAGAACCACAGTTGGCGTAAGAACGCAGATTGGTTTGGCAATGTCGAGATGGATGACCCTCTTATCCCACTATCCGAAAGTGAAGTTCTAGATCAAGTGCAAGATCTAGAGGGAATTCCTTTAAGTAAAGCTCCCAAAGTGAAGGTGAAAATTGACCATGGAAAAAGAGGGGATAATTGGAATAAGAAAAGCATTTTTTTTGAGCTACCAAATTGGAGCACTAATTTATTACGGCATAATTTGGATGTTATGCACATTGAAAGGAATTTGTCTTACATCATTCTTGGAATTGTTATGAACATGAAAGGGAAAACCAAAGACACTATCATGGCTCGTTTAGATTTACATGCCTTTAATATTAGGCCAGATTTACATCATCATGAAAAGGGCAGCAAGCTTGAGTTGCCTCCAGCTCCTTAGCCATTATCTCAAAAGCAAAAGCAGGTGCTTTGCAAATTTCTTAAGGATGTTAAGGTGCCTAATCGCTTCTCCTCAAATATCTCCAGGTGTGTAAATGTAAAAGAGTGTAAGATCTCTGGTTTGAAGAGCTATGATCACCACATTCTTTTCCAAAGATGGCTTCCTCTTGTTATACGAGCAGGCATGCCTACCAAGGAAGTGAGCGAGGCTATTATTGAGATGTCCATGTTTTTTAATGTTTTATGTGCCAAAGAATTGAAAATAGAAGATTTGGAAGCCATAAGGGCTCAAATGCCTTTAACTTTGTCCAAGTTGGAAATGTGGTTCCCACTTTCATGCTTTGATATTATGTTACATTTGCCCATCCACTTAGCAGAAGAGGCTATAATAGGTGAGCCAGTGCAATTTCGTTGGATGTATTATGGGGAACAAGGTCTTTATACACACAAGAGTCGTGTTTGTAATAGGGCTTGTCCTGTGGGTTCAATGGTTGAAGGCTATATTGCAGATGAGTGTATGACACTTTGTTCAAGATATTTACATGGGATTCAAACAAGATTTAATCGCCCTGGACGTAATTATGATGGTGGGGTGAAACATAACAAACTTCTGAGTATCTTTGCACACCCTGGTGGCCCATTAGGAGTAACCAAATTATGTGATTTAGATATGCGCGAAAAAGACCAAGCCCATTTATATGCCCTGATGAATTGCCTTGAAGTTTCACCTTTTCAACAGTGAGTCATTTATTTCCAATAATTTTAGTTATTCTATATTGGTTATTAAAAATAAAAACTAATTACTTATATGCTGTAGAGAGCATTCTTAAATGCTTGGGCCTTTGAAGGAAATGACTGATGATGAAAAGAATAATCATTTCGTCAGATGGTTTAAGACCAAAGTAAGCTATATTTTCTAAATTATCTTCTGTGAGTTTCCTTAAATCTTTGTCAATCTTATTATTTCTTTTTAGGGTTTTACAAGCAGAAGAGGTGTATCAAGAAGGGACTTGTCCATTTAGAGAAGAGCTTTTATCATTAGCTCGAGGGCCTACACCTTATGTAAAGTGCTATAGTGGTTAAATCACTAATGGATTTAACTTTCATACATTAGATATAGAGTATGGTGCAAAGACCCAAAACAGTGGAGTTCTTGTGGTGGGTAATAATGGAGATGAAGAAGTTGATACAAACTATTATGGGGTTTTAACACAGGTCTTTACTTTGGAGTACACTGGAGGTAATGAGGTTGTAGTCTTCCGATGTAAGTGGTGGGACATAGACCCAAAAAAAGGAGTGAAAGTTGATAGATTTGGTTTTGTTAGCGTAAACTATCAGCGTCTTTTGAAAACTAGTGAGCCATTTGTCTTTGCAGCTCAAGCATTGCAAGTTTTCTATGTGACTGATGTCAGTCAAAAGGGCTGGCAAGTGGTGGTAAAAGTACAGCCTCGTGATTCATATAAGATGTCTATCGAAGAAGATGAGCAACAAGCAGATGCAGAAGATCTAAATGAAGCTTATCAATAGGCTTCTTCATTTCATGCCTAGTTTACTACTTCCACATCAATGGAGGATTTAGAATATTCTAATGTTGGCAGTACAAATGATCAAGAGGCAGATATTGTTGATAACCCTCCATTGGTTAAAGAAACCAAAATACCTAGGAATAAATGATTTCGCACTAGCTGAATATGTTATGGAACTTTAGCGTTTTTAATGTGTTTGTAACTTATCAAGTGTCAGACGTTATGACATACGGTTCCTCCCCAACTCCCTTGGCTGCAGACAGTGCATGACTAATTGGTGGTAAAAATGAAGTATCTATTGCTAATCTTATATTACATCTGATGTACTTAGGGAGCATGGCAAATGCAGGAAAGAGGTTAGTGAAGCCAAGGTTTCTGCCACCTGGTTCCTTATGTCGGGCTCGTGTATAAAGCTTGAAGACGTCCTGTCGTCCTATTTCAATGGAAGCTCAAACCCAAGGTGAACAAGCTCCTATTAAGGAAACCCAAGTTGATCAGACTCCCATTAAGGCTTTTGAGGTTGGACCACATGCTGAAGTAGCAACGACAGAGAATTTGGTAAAGCATTTTGCCTGCTAAAATTTTTGTATGTAGTGTTTCTGGAGTTCTTGTTTTTTTTTTCCTTTAAATATGTTATCATTTGCCCTCTCATCCTTTAATTCCACTTACGTAACAAGGTGTTTGAAGAACATGGTGCTCATGATGATAAGCAGCACCTTCCACTCTGACACTGAACCTATCCTTGTCTTCATAAAACATGAATCTTTAAATATCTTCATTTGTTCTGATTTGATACATTATCTAGTAAAGATTGAGTATTAATTGTTACCATGTCTGATACATGTACTAAGGAACAAGCACGATATTATGCACATTGAAAATGAGATCGTTGAAGAACATGGAAACCCTTCCAGGAATAAAGGTTTAGGAGATGGTGAACAGTTGGAAACAATAATAAACAGTACAAACCCCTCCCAAATTCACCCATCTGGTAATGACGGTTGTAGAGAAATTGATTTGGCAGGTAACATATTTCAAATTCTGATGTGTTTTAGCAGATGGATTAAGAGAAAATTGCAAAAGAATTGGGTTAGTCCAGAATTTTCCATTAAACTTGTGATTAGAACAGAGATATGAATTGCATGAGGCTGCCTTGATACGCAATGTGAGATATGAATTGTCTGATTCTGTTTTCCAATTTGAAAGTGCATGAATGGATGTTTGAGATGAGGTGTTGGTTCTATTCTGCTTGTATTTTGCTTTTGATTGTTTAATGGTGTTTGCGATGTCTTCCATTAAGTGAACTGATGAGGCTACATTGATGCACAATTCCAATCCAACTGCAAACATCACTTAAGTGAACTGATGAGTTGTTGCTTGTATTCTCCATTCCATTTTTTAATGGTGTTTGAGATGTGTTGATTAAGGGAACTTTACTAATCATTATGCATGAGATGATCGTTCCCAGGTCTGGTATTCTGAGGCCAACAACTACTATAAGTGGCTTCAATTGACTCAATTAATGTATAAGGTTTTGATGATGACAATCCAAATGCACTAGTCAATATGCTGTGAGCTATGTGTCGTACTTGAGTTGTATGTTGAGACAGGATTCGGAAGATACATGGAGTAGTTCGAATTGAGCATAGAGTATCAAGTTGGCAACATGTGCAAGAAACTGAGAACATTCATCAAAACAGTTCCAGGAGTGGTTGCATGGAACTATGGAAGAAGACTTCGAGAACACTCCCTCCAACTAGGACTGGGAGTGGAAACATGGACCTATATAAGAAGTCCAGTTGACAGCAAGAGTCTTAGGATTGAATGTTTATATACTAGGTTAGACTCTTGTTAATATGCCAATCAGAAGATACTCAATTTTTCATACACCTTGAAAGACTTTTTGGTGACTCAGAAACACGTCTCAGAATAGGCAATGACTGCAGTGTTCTGAGGCTGGAATTTAAATTCGATTTTCAACGATTTTTTAAAAGGATTTTTGGACTGGCGCTTTTCAAGAAATAAATTAGGAATAACTTTCCTAATGGTATTAGAGTCAAAAAGGATTTCTTCCATTGCAAATATTTGTTAAAAGATTTGATTCTAATTTTTGGAAAGAATATCCACCAAAATCTTATTTTTGGAAGGATAAGAAAATAGGAAAGATTGAGGGATTTCCTACTTCAATTTGGAAAGGAGAGTTCTCACCTCCTTGATCTCCTTGTAGCACAAAAACACTAAAGGGATTAGGATTTTTCCTTCACTTACACGCATCCCTCTATTTAAGAAGGATTTTCTCCTCATTCTTCTTCAAGGTTTTTCAAGGGTTTTTCACGATTATTCAAGTACTAAAATTGCTTTTCTGAGTATGAATTTTTCTGTGAGAAAAACCTTCAAGGTTGTCCGTGTGAGCTTGTCCAAGTCGTGGGAGACTTTGGATGTGTGTTTGCAACGAGAGTCTTGGGTAGACTAAGTTACGTATGTTACGGTTGTAACGTGTTCGACCCGTTTAGTGAAAGTGTTGCCGAAATCCTACAGTGGTAGGTCATGGATTTTACACCTCAGTTGGCCCAGAGATGGTTTTCCATGTAAAAATATTGTGTCTCCTTTACTATTTTCGCAATTACTTTCGTTTCTGTTTCACTGAGAACACGCATCACAAACAGGTTTCACGAGTGTTCTGAAATAAGTTTGGTTTCTGTCTCACTAGAAACACTTACTCCAAACAGTTCTCACGAGTGTTTTTTAAACAGTTCGAAAAATTGGTAGACACAATTCACCCCTCCTCTTGTGTCCTTGTGGATTAAAATCTAACAAGTGGTATCAGAGTGGAGTTCTGACACCTAGGCTAACACCTTGAGAGATCTTGAAAAGATGAGTGCACCGCAAGGAATCTTCAAGAAGGTTGGAAAGAGCACCAAGAAAGGGAATACTAGCAAAACACGGAACAGGGACCAAGAAAACTTCTAGATGTTTCAGATGTGGAAAACATGACCACATTGTAAAATATTGCCCCATGCAGAAGAAAGAACAGGCGTCAGAACAGTTCCAAAACCGCAAAAAGAAATAACAACAGAGTGGAATTGCCAAGCAATTCACTAAAGCTATGGTGGCAGCATGGGGTGAAACTTCAGAAGAAGATGATAGCTCCCAAGACAAAGCTGAAACACTGGTACCCATGGCCAGAAGCGAATCCGAAGCCAATTCCGAATAAGATGAAACCATGTCTCAATTCAAGGAAAAGGTAAGTGGTTTTAACAAAAGAAAAATTCTAAAATTACTATTTTTCTTAATGGATGAATATGAGGCAATAAGCACTGAGAATTGTATGCTTAAAGATACTTGTTCCAAGTTAAAAAGGGATGCCCGAATGCTTGAAAAAACCATACAAAAACTTGAGCAAGCAAATGAGATTCTCACCTCTAAAAAAGATGAAAAAGCTTTTGCCTTAAGCAAGGATCTTCACACGCTAAAAGAACTTGAACGTGTGAATGAAATTCTCAAGTGTGAAAAAATTGAAGCAGAAGAAAAGAGCCTTGCCTCTGGTAATGACCTTGATGCACTTAAGCACCTCATGAACACAAGAGAGAAAAAATTTAACTATGATCTTACAAGACTAGAAAGTCAGTCCTAGAACTGAAACTTAGGCTAGAATCCTTGGTGAGTAAAAATAACCAACTGCTTGAAAAAGCTCATAAGGTCAAATATGACCTCATTCAAAATAGGCGCTGGAACAGTTCCTCAGAAGCACATGCTCATAAGGTCAAATCTAACCTCGCTCAGAACAGGCGCTGGAACAGTTCCTCAGAAGCGCTTAATTATCTAAACACTCACCATACCAGAAATAAAAGGGGACTAGGATTTGTGAATAGACCTTTCACTAAGCCAGTAGATAAGAAGTATGTTGGACTTCAAGAAAATATCATCTGTTTTCACTGTGGAAAGACTGGTCATTATCAGCACACTTGCCCTTTGAGAAAAGGGGCCACGGAAGGAAACTCACTATATGTTAAACAAATGTGGATTAAAAAGGATGTTAACTTCCATGACAAAGAAAATGGGACCCAAGTGGATTTGGGTTCCCAAGACAAACACTTAGTTGTTTTGCACGCTAAAGTGAGATGAGGCAACCAACTATGGTTCTTGGATAGTGGTTGCTCGAGGCACATGACGGGTGATAGATCAAACTTCCTCTCACTTACAACCTTTGATGAAGGGAGAGTGGCATTTGGGAACGACAAGTCTTGGAAAATTGTCAGTATAGGTAAGATAGGTAAATCACTCTCTCACTCTATTGATAATGTGTACTTGGTTGATGATTTGCAACATAATTTGCTAAGTGTGTCTCTAGTGTATGATAGAGGTAATCACATTGGGTTCTCTTTAGATCAATACTTGATTACCACTATCATTACTGGAGATGTTGTGTTGAGGGGGAAGCAACACAACAATGTGCATGTATTGTTTGATGAAACTAACTTCCTGATTGAGCATGATATGCAGAATGAAGAGTTTGAACTTGGCCTTGTGAGAAGAGACCTCTCACTCACTCAAAACTCCATGGTAGATAATGGTAACCCTCCTGAACGTGAAACAAGTTCTGGATCTGAAAATCTAGAAGATGGACAGGAAGCCAACCAATTAGGGAAAATCTGTGTTGAACCTGAATTGGGACAAAACCGATCCACTCATCCTGAAACTTCCCCGAACAGTTGTGGGAATAGGCTCCAGAACAGATCCAAACCCTGTTTCATTGGGTGTTCAGGAAAGACTGTCTGCGACTCCTCTTACTCCATGAGCTTAGAAGCACCAGAGTTCGCACCCTTAATTAGATTATATCTGATATTAACACAAGAGTGCAAACCAGATATTGACACAAGGCTATCTGCGACTCCTCTTAACTCAGATTATATCAGAACAATTGTGCTTTTTATGCCTTTTTGTCTAACATTGAGCAAAAAAATGTTCATGAAGCTCTTGTAGATTCTCACTAGGTTACTGCCATGCAAGAACAACTTCATCAGCTTGAAAGGAAAAGGGTTGGCATCTTGAACCACAGCCTCAGGACATATCGATAATTGGTACCAAGTGGTTGTCTAAAACAAATTGGATGAGTTCAGAACAACCACTCGGAACAAGGCTAGACTGATGGTTCAGGGCTATAACCAACAAAAAGAGATCGATTATGAGGAAACATTTGGACTTGCTGTGCTGATTATGTTGAATTTTCGGTTAAAAGAAAAAGCACTTCAAGTATGGCTCATTTTTTTGAACCCTGTTTGGTATCTTGGGCAACCAAGAAACAACACTTTGTTGCCATTTCCACAGCAGAAGTCGAGTATGTGGCAGCTGCTTCTTGTTGTGCTCAACTACTGTGGATAAGACAACAACTCAAGGACTTTTGTATTGACACTAGATGCATTCCTATATTCTATGACAACACAAGTGCAATTAACATTGCTAAGAACCCTTGTCAACACAAAAGGACTAAGCATATTGACATACGTCACCACTTTTTAAGAGACAATGTTGAAAAGGGTTAATCTTAATGAATCTTTATGCCACTGATAGACAAATTGCTGATATTTTTAGCAACGCATTAAGTAGAGAACAGTTTGAGAGGAATAGACTTGAATTGGGTGTGATTAAAAGGATTTGAGCTTGCTTGTTTAACCCCCAATGATTGACTAGTTAAAGGATTCTTAGGCCAAATAAATTGAGTCCATGGATGCTTTCAATTTCTGTGCTATTATTGGCATATGTGTAGAATATAACTTGCTGACACTTGCTGAGATCTAATGATATTGCCCTTATTGTTCTGAGTCGCCGAACAATTAGCAGTAAGAACAGGCTCTGAGAACGATTCTGATGACTGTTCAAATTATACATTGTCAAGTGGCACGTCTAGAAATTCGAAAATTAAAAAAGGGGCATTTAAATCAGTCGGTCGTTTCTCTTTCCTCCCCAAAACCAAAAAGCCGCATTCCCTCTTCTTCTTCAAACCCCCAAAATTTCCTTTTCTCTCTCCTCCTCCATAACCGCACTAAACGCCCAATCCTTTCTTCCTCTCACAAAATTCGACCTCCATTCTCCTCCCATGGAACGAACTCGCGATAGCTTTACTTCCTCTGGGCGCAAGACTACTCACCCCCACTCCTTGCGTGCCAAATTGATAAGAAAAAGGCAACCGGGAAGCTCAACCACAACAATGGCGGCACCCCTACAACTGGCCGACAACTCTACGGGTATGGGAACCTCTCCCTCACCTTCTTACTCTATAAATCCTTCTCTTTTTGGATTCTTGAAGAGTCTAGACCTATAGTCAGTCGGATTGGACTGAGAGGTTATACCCACTGTAAACCCTATAATGGGATGGGAGTTGGTAGTTTAAGATCCAAGTGTAGTCAAATCCCAGATTGAAGAAAATCAATATAAATTGGTTGGGGATTCTAAAGATAATCAGTATTATGGATCGGTTGATTTTGTGGACTTTGTTTATTATATTGATGAGGAACCTATTCCTAAGACTGATCCCATAGTGGTGGAGGACATAAATGAGGATGGACTCCTTTTACGGTTCAAAAGAACCACAACTACAAAACCACGACTCAAACCAGGACATAATCAGTATTACGGATCGGTTGATTTTGTGGACTTTGTTTATTATATTGAATTTTTGTATTGATGTGATATATAGATACAATCTCTTAATTTAATACAATGAGGTGATCCTCTAATTCAATCTCCTAATGACTTTAATGTTCCAAAGGCGTGATGCTTGATCTCGGTTGATGCTGAATCAGCTGAAGAACTCTGAAATCGTCCTTGATCTTGATCTAGAACTGGTTGATTGCTGATATTGAGGCTTGCAAGTTTTGATCTTTCTCACTTGGTACCTGGATGCCCGCTTGCAATCTGAGCTTCTGAATTCTACAATGTTGAATGTCCAATGTAGTTGGCCGGATTAATCAATGCGAGGGTGAGGTTGCTTGATCTCGATCGATGAACTGGATGAAGAACTCTGCAGTAAACTTCAATTTGAGGCTGCAGAATATGTTGAGCGAGCTAACTTTGATCCTTGTTGCTTAGTAGTTGGATGTCGTCTGTAGTTTGAACTCTGGAGCCTGTAAGCTACTGAATGTGGAGCTCCCTCAAAATGAGGGGAGATGACCTCTATTTATAGGCTTGAAGGCTAGGGCTTGAGTTAGACGTCGGGCCTAGGCCCATATCTTAGTAATTATTCTCTTAATTTTAAAAGAGAAATAATTATTATTTTCTGCATCATCAACAACACATGGCAGCTTTTAACAGACTGGATTTTAACCACATTTAATTTTGACCAAGTTGACCCACCGAAGTCAACGTCACACATGGCAATTTGCGGTTAATAATTTTTTTTTTACATGTGGCATCATCCGATTTGTCATAGAATTTTCGCCTTCTACAAATGCCCCCTCGAGATTCGGCTGCGTACACGAATTTTTGAGTGTTTGAAGCGATTGAATCTTGAAAACTTGAAACATTGGAGCTCTCCTTTTTTTTTTTTGGTGGGCCGCTTCTCCCTTTTTTTTTCTTTTCATCTTCATGAGCTTTAGGCAAGAAAAATTAGGGTATATAACGATATCTGCATATTTTAGAAGATATCATTAATATTTTCATGATATTTTTGTGATATTTCTTACTGTAATTAGTACCTAGAATCTCTCTTATTCCTAAAATCATGGGAGTAGCTAGTTCTTCTAAGGCTGTATATATGAATGTAATTAATCAGCAAACAAGATTGAAGAGCATGACTAGCATATCACGTACAATCCAACTCTCTTTCTTCTTCATACTGTTGTTCAAGGTAAGCCCTGAATGTTAAGGGGGGTTTCTCTACCTTCTTTAAACTTCCAGAAATCCTTCATCTTTTGGGGTGAGTGAGACAGCTACAGAGGAGTGGGGGAAGAAAGAATTGAAATTTTGTAATTCAGGCTTTGGCGCTGTACTGTGTCAATTATCTGACCAAATTTGCTCAATTTTGCTCCCACCTCGAATTGATTGATTTCGAGTGGACTGGCTTTCACGCACACTCTTTGTTTTCTTTTTTTTTTCTTTTCTGCAAAGTTATTCTTTGTCGTGTAGCCATGGTGAAACCTCTGCTCCGTTTTCTGCAATTTAACACAAAATTTCTCCATAGTGTTGGTATGAACGAGACCAGCACATCATCGCAATTTCTTATGCTTTTGACGTTCAACCAGAATCCTACGCTGGGCAACCTATTCCTTAGGCAGCAGCATTCCCATTTTTCCTTTTTTTTTGATTTTGAAGCTGCTCGTTTTTTTCGAAAACCCGTTTTGCTTTTCTTTTTTTTTGGATTTTCTTTTTTTTGGGAACTTAAACTAATACTTCCTTCTTCTTCTTTTTTTCAGGAAGTTACTGAATCGATTACTACCTCTATTAGATCGCAAGTGAGGTCGACTTTTAAGACGAGGAATCGTTTCTCCCTGTAGATTCGATTCTTCACAGGAGACTCCTTTACTTGATCTAGCTGGGATCGACTCGGATTTTATCTAGCCACGACTCCACCAATTAGATCGTGAAGTGAAGTCGACTTTTAAGACGAGGAATCGTTTCTCCCTGTAGATTCGATTCTTCGCAGGAGATTTCCTCACTTAATCTAATTGATGTCGACTTGAATTTCTCTCTTCCATCCGCGATTCATCCAATTAGATCGTGAAATGAGGTCGACTTTTAAGATGAGGAATCGTTTCTCCCTGTAGATTTGATTCTTCGCAGGAGACTCCCTCACTTAATCTAATTAGGGTCGACTTGAATTTTTCTCTTCCAGCTGCGACTCCTCCAAGTAGATTGTGAAGTGAGGTCGACTTTTAAGACGAGCAATCGTTTCTCCCTGTAGATTCGATTCTTCGTAGGAGACTCTCCCACTTAATCTAATTGGGGCTGACTTCCATTTCTTCCATCAGGTTTGCGAAGGCATAACTTTCTCCACTCAGATAGTGAAGGCAAAACTTCTCCGGTCAGACAGCAAGGACATTACTCATCCGATCAGACAACAAAGATATTCAGACAATGAATATGTGCCCCCTCCAATCAGATAGTCAAGACATGTTCTTCCAATCAAAAAGGGAAGGTTTGACTCCTTCGTTCAAACAACAAAGGGTTGACTCCTATGATCAGAGAGCGAAGGCATTTAGACTCCTCCAATCAGGTAGCAGAAACTTGACTTCTTCTATCAGACAGCAAAAGCGACTCTTCCGATCAGAAAGAGAAGTCTTGACTCATCCGATCAGGCAGCCAACGCAACTATCATGATCAGAAAGTACCAGCTTGACTCCTTCAATCAGACAGATGAGGCATGACTTATCCAATCAAACAGCAAAGGTGACTCATCCGATTAGACAATGCAGACTTGGCCTCTTCTATTAGACAGTAAAGGTGACTCTTCTAATTAGAAAGAGAAGGCTTGACTTATTCGATTAGATAGTGAACGCAATTATCCCGATCAGAAAGTAACATCTTGGCTCGTCGAATCAGGCAAATAAGGCACGACTCGTCCAATCATACAGCGAATGTGTCTTCTCCAATCAAAAAGTGGAGACTTGACTTCTTTGAATAGACAAATGCTTGACTCTTCCGATCAGATAGGAAAGACATGACCCTTCCGATCAGACATCGAAAGCTTGATTTTACACATTCTCAGTGCCTGACTTGAAGGAAAAGACTGCCAATTTAAAAGAAGACGCCTATATCGCTAATGTGAAGGAGGATGCAACCTTGCTGTTGCACCCAACTTGAAGGCGTTCTAAAAGTTTGTAATAAGTTGGTGACTGTTTGAAGCCTGTTTATATGATTTGAAAATGTGCTTAGTGACTTAAGAGCCAACGCCTTTCATAAAATGACTTGGTAGTCTTTTACTTTGATGGCTGAGCATCTTGGACTTGATGACTTGTGAGTCTTTGAGCTTGATAACTTGGAGCCTAAACCTTTCTTGATTTTGGAGTCTAGAGCTTTGACGACTTGGTAGTCTTTTAATTTCGATGTCTTCGGAAACTTGAACTTTGATGAATTGAGAATCCACTTGGTGACTTGGGAGTCAGTAATTTCATTGACTTAGGAGTCTTAAAGAAACAATTTCGAAGTCTTAAGAAAAAATCAACTTGGAAGTCTACGAGATTTGTGACTTGGGAGTCTGTTAAGATTAATTTGGAAGTCAGAAAGCTTTATGACTTGGGGAGTCTTCGCGATTTGGTGACTTAGAAATCTTACATTTTACCGACTTGCCAGTCTGTTTCTTTGGTGTCTCCGACTTTGAAGACTTAAGAGTATATTATATCAATGATTTGAGGGTCTTTAAAGATGACTTGAAAGTCTTCAATAACTTGAAAGTCAGCAACTCTGTTTAACTTGTGAGCCTACAACTTAGATGACTTAAGAATCTTTAAGCTTTATTTGAAAGCTTACGTCAATGATGACTTGAAAGTTTACGATGTTGATTACTTGAGAGTCGATGAATTCACTTCAAAGTTTACAATCTTATCGACTTGATAGTCTTTAGGTGACTTGGAAGTCTTTGATTTTGATGGCTTAAGCATCATGTGGGTGACTTGATAGTCTGTGCTGACTTGAGATTCTAGAAGTTTAAACTTGGTAGTCTTAAGGGTGACTTGAGAGTCGAAGTTGTTTTGTAACTTGATAGTCTTGCAAAGTGACTGGACAGTCTTACGGAATGACTTGAAAGTCTTCATCAAGCATATGGTTACGTTGACTTAGAAGTCTTAGAGTTTGTTGACTTGGAAGTTTAATACAAATGACTTGAGAATCTTCTAATGTGACAACTTGGGAGTTAACAAAATTCGATAACTTAGGAGTCTTGAATTTGAATGACTTGATAGTCTCTTACTTTGCTGACTTAGGATTCTGAAACTTTGATGACTTGGTAGCCTGTGAGAGTTTGCCGACTTGGTAGTCTGTTAGAGTTTGCTAACTTGGTAATCTGTGAGAGTTTGACGATTTAGGAGTCTATGAAATTTGATGACTTAGGAGTCTTAAGAGTTTGACTTGGGATGTCTTAGAGTTTATCAACTCAGAAGCCTATGAGGGTTGACTTAGAAGTCTTAGAGTTTGGTGACTTGGGAGTCTGCTAGTAGTGACTTGGAAGTCCGCTAGTATTGACGTGGAAGTCTTCGACATTTGATGACTTTGAATGCAGAATTGACTTCAGAGTCCCACATGGTTGACTTCAGAGTCAGAGAGTTCAATGACATAGGTGTTTGTAGAGGCTGACTAAGAAGTCTTAAAGTTTGGATGACTTGAAAGTCTAACATGAGTGACTTGAAAGTCTATAAATTCTTTGATGACTTAGAAGTCTATAGAGGCTGACTTGGAAGTTTGCCCCCTAACCGCAAATTTTGGGTCGCTTTCTTCCAAAGTTTCCAATATGATCTTAATGGACGATCAATCAGATTCTTCGGTGTCTTCTTCGTCTAATGTGATTTTTTCTTCTTTTACAAGTTGCAGGACTTGTCTTCTGAACGCTTTGCACTTCTCTGTAGTATGACTGATGATCCTGTGATACTTGCAATATTTGGGATAATTAGTTCTTCCAATTTCTTTAGGACGACATGACTCTAGAAGTTCCATAAGTCCTTTCTTAAGAAGTTTGTCAAGCATTTCTAGCGCATCAGACTCAGAATAAGGGCATTCTTTCTCTTCGGAGTCTCTAAGCATGGAGCTTTCATTTCTTGACGATGTCACTGATTCATTGAGCTGTCTTCCGTAGTAGGCAATTGTAAGCTCCATATCATGAGCTCGTGTTGCCAATTCTTGGAATGTTTTGGGCTTATTTACTTGTAAGGCATAAAGTATATCCCAATCCATCCCTTGGGCACACATCTCAATAGCAGAAGATTTCGGAAAGTGATCCTTGCACTTCAATGAGAGGGCACGCCAACGATTGATATAATCTATGACTGGTTCTTTATCCCTTTGCGTAGTGTTAGTCAACTCTGTTATGCTGACTACGTGATGTGTGCCATAAAAGCGATTTAAGAATTCATTTTCCATTTGCCCCCAACTATTAATGGATGCAAAAGCGAGGTCTGTGTACCAGTCAAACGCAAGACCTTTAAGAGATCGCACGAATTGTTTCACTAAGAGGTCGTCACCTGTGCTAGCATTATTGCAAGTCTCGATGAAATGCGCTATATGCTGCTTCGGGTCGCCTTTGCCATCAAATTGATGAAATTTTGGAGGTTGGAATCCTTGAGGCATCCGCAGTGCATCAATCCTTTTTGTATAAGGCTTGCTATAACAATGAGTTTTATGAGAACCTTCTTCTAGATAGGCCTTGACTGCATTTGCTATTAAGTTTTGAATCTGCTCAACAGACATTGAGCCTAAAGAGTGCTCATTCTTTGCCTTGCGCTCATCGTCAGATTCCTCACTGTGATTAGACTCTTTATCAGAATCTTCAGCACCTGAACCGTTGTTGGAAGCTTCAAAGGATTTATTTTCCAGCTTCTTCACTAGCTTAGCAATTTGCTCGTCTTGACGCTTAATTTGGGCATCCTTTTCTGCGCTTTTCTTTGAGAGCTTATCGAGCTTCGCCTTCATGTCAGCCAGTTGTTCCTCTAAGTTTATAGCCTCTATCACCATGACTGGCATGACGACTGTGTTGGAAGACTCAGTCTCTAATTGGAAAAAATGCAAATCCCTTGGAGATGTTGCTGAAGAATCACTATCATCATAGTTGTTATCCTCTGCACCGAAAGGCTGAAAGGCAAGATTAATGTAGGTTTGAAATTCGTTAATTCCACGAGGTAAAGTCTTCCTAATATTGAAGGTAGTAAGAGGCTTTAGCTTCAAATTAGGGAGGCAAGCAGTTTGATTGACTCCATCAAAAGGCAAGTTGGAGCCAATTTTTTAAGTTTTGCGTGACTGCAAAGTTGGAGCCACGACTTGTTCCTTTGAGGTGATGAAGGCAGCAACTTTGGTCATGCTCCTAGTCATCACCTTGGTGCTTCGATTAGCATATGCAATACTAGCCTTTGCGGATCCTTCAGATGTAGATCCGATATTCTTCCTTTTCGAAGATTGAAGAATGGCATTCTTAAGAGCCATTTCCTCTTTAAAGGAGTTTAGAACTTGTTTGCTTGAAGAAAGAGATGAGAGGTAGAGATGTCCCACCGGACGTGCCAAATTTGTAAACACAAATTTCGTAACCTAAAATAAATTAAACTAGAAATTCATAAACAAATTGAATTTTTGTATTGATATGATATATGGATACAATCTCTGAATTTAATACAATGAGGTGATCCTCTAATTCAATCTCCTAATGACTTTAATGTTCCGAGGGTGTGATGTTTGATCTCGGTTGATGCTGAATCAGCTGAAGAACTCTGAAATCTTCCTTGATCTTGATCTAGAACTGGTTGATTGCTGATATTGAGGCTTGCAAGTTTTGATCTTTCTCACTTGGTAGTTGGATGCCCGCTTGCAATCTAAGCTTACGAATTCTGCAATGTTGAATGTCCAATGTAGTTGGCCAGATTAATCAATGCGAGGGCGAGGTTGCTTGATCTCGATTGATGAACTGGATGAAGAACTTTGCAGTAAACTTTAATTTGAGGCTGCAGAATATGTTGAGCTAGCTGACTTTGATCCTTGTTGCTTAGTAGCTGGATGTCGTCTGTAGTTTGAACTCTGGAGCCTGTAAGATGCTGAATGTTTAGCTCCCTCAAAATGAGGGGAGATGACCTCTATTTATAGGCTTGAAGGCTAGGGTTTGACTTAGACGTCGTGCCTAGGCCCATATCTTAGTAATTATTCTCTTAATTTTAAAAGAGAAATAATTACTATTTTCTGCATCATCAACGACACATGGCAGCTTTTAACTGACTGGATTTTAGCCACATTTAATTTTGACCAAGTGGACCCACCGAAGTCAATGTGACACATGGCAATTTGCGATTGATCATTTTTTTTACATGTGGCATCATCCGATTTGTCGTAGAATTTTTGCCTTCTACACTTTGGTTTAAAAATCATATTGATTGTACATGCTTTTACAGTGTTTCGATTACTGAAAATATGAGTTGGTATGAACAACTATTGAATATATGAATATATATTGAATTGGTTTCAGATTCCAAGCGTTTCACAGTCAGGTTATGTTCCTTCGAAAATTTTCAAATGAATTTTTGTTTAAAGTCTTATAAAATGCTGCGTAATTTAATTTATCTCTTTAGATGGATGACGATACGTATCTTGCTGCAAGACACTCTTAAATGTCTTGTCTTAACTCAAATTAATGCGTTTTATGATTAAAATCACCAAATTTTTAATAATTGCATTATGAGTTGTAGAACTGTTAGGGAAAAAAAACAGTTTTAATATTTATAAACTCCAAGTGCAAGGTGTATCGCTGAGTACTTAGGTTGTCGTCCACAGAAAGTTGTGCTTCCAACTATTGTGGCTAACTAAAGCGTCTCGAGCTAGGCAAAATCAAAGGAAAAGAGGGTAAACTAAACTACGCTAACATAGAAGAAGCGACTTGGAGTTGTAGTTTCACCAATGGACGAGCCAACTAATCGAGACAAGTCCTAACCTACCCAAACTACATCACAAACTAGAGATGGTCGATTGCACTATCGAAGACCACCCAAGCCCTCTCTCAAGGGTCATGAGCTAGTCTAATTAGCCTAACCACCTATTTTCATAAGGTTAGCCCATTTAAACCACAAAATTAGCAACCCCTAGACCTAACTCGATTCAGATACTATTTTCATGTCCCAAACTCAGCTATTCCCTCTCCCACACTAACTAATGGGCCTCACTTCTCAGCATAAGTCAATCGCCCAAAAATATGAATGAAAGCTCTTTCAAGCATTTCATCGAACACTTAGCGGGCGTGAGAGAAAACTCTAAGTTCTAGGCATAGATTGGGTTTGGTTAGGCCAAATACAAGACTAATTAGCCATCAAGAGACTAATCACAATCCAAGCCAACACAATCTACCAACTAAACATCACAAACACATGAAAACCTAAACTAACAAACAATAACATATATAAACTTGAACAAGAAAACAAAGGGAATGAAATGAATCAAATCTAAACAACTAAACAAACATGAATTAACAACGAAAGCTAAAGATTGAACTAAACAAAAAAAAATACAAGAATTAAACTAACAAACCATAAATAAGAACAACATATGAAATAAATAGAGAAAGAGAGAGAAAACTTAGTCTTGAATTGATAGAAGGAACTTGAAATCCAAAGGTGAATCCAAGATTACAATCTTCAATTCTAAACTAATCCTCATATTGAGGTTTTATCTGCTAAAATCCAACCTAAACTATCCTAAAAATCGCCAAAGAGAAGCCTCAAGCGAACCCTGATCGACCTCGAGCAAAAACGCATGAAGGAGGGTTAAATAGAAAAACCGAGCGAACGGCGAACGGGGGGGGCGCCCCCCCCACGACCGTGCCACTTCTCTGGCACGGTGGCTCAGCCCCTTGTCGTCCCTTTTTGCCGGGTTTTGCTGTTTTTCTTTGCTTTGTCCCGTCTTCGCCCCTTTTCGCGACGCTTGCTCGATTTAAAGTTATTTCCTACAAAACATAAATAAAGCAAGTAAAAAATCCTAAAGATTAAGTTATTATACGAGCTAAAAGTGGGTGTAAGATGCACGTAAAATAGGACAATTTATCGCCTAACAAAAACTTTAATATTCGTTGGCTATACAACAAATAAAATTGACACCATAACCGGATTAACTTCATATTCACAAAGGCAATTACATATGTGATTTTGTAAATTTGAAAAATTATGTATAAAAGGATAATTTTACGCAATTTGTAAGTTTTCACATCCTTCCACTATTCAATCATACCATTTTTTTCTATTTAATACATAATAATATACATTTTAAATGAAAACAAGACACTTTTAAGTGTCTTACTCCAAGACATTTCTAATTTCGCCTCTTTAGATAGTAATACCGTAAAATAGATAGTTATTAAATATATGAAAATTATACAATGAGTAAATAGTTATTATATTACTAATCAAATTTATATGCTTCAAATTAGGTGTCTAGAGAATATATACTTTTACTAATATAATATTTTAATATAATTGATTAATATCACAATTTTTTTCTCCCTATTGATTACCATCTATGTCGCATTATTAAATAGCAAACTATGAGGCGCCCCGAAACCCAAAAATATATGCATGTATATATACATATGCAGATCTTCATAGATATTAGGGGTGTCCAAGGACACCCCTAACTCAAAAAAAAGTTCTAAGTTGCTATTTTAAAGGGGTTGAAGTTATCATAATTGCACAATCCTAAAAAAGGTCCAACAAGCCTAAGATATTCTTACGCTCAACCATTAATAATTGTAATTTTTCTTTTTTGATGAAAAATATAGTTGTAAAGATGGGACAGAAGCAATGCAAGGCAACAGACCCAATAGCTCAACCTCTCTTCAATTCTGCACTCTCACTCTATGACTCTCTAAATATCTCTCCTTTAATCATCTTCCTAGTCCTAATTCTCTTTCAATTGAATTTCGAAAACAATATGCCAAAAGCAGACCAAATTGATCAAATTGAGGGGTTAGGCCCATATATAGTTTCTTATATTGTGAAATATTTAAATTTGACACATTTTATAATAACTTTATCAGGCATCAATTTCAAACATAAAAAACATAAACGATAATCGTAATAATAGACTATTGTACGTAATTTGCGTATTATTTTAACTTTATTTTTTAGTATATACTAGTATAAACCCGTGATATGCACGGTACATGATGAAACAGATATTTAAAAAATATGTATCATTAAAAAAATTAAAAAATTTATCGATAAGTAGTTAGTGGAAAAAATAAAAAGTTGTGAACTTTATAAATAGCAACTGAGATAAATAAAGTCAAACAAAAAATTAATTGAATCATGTAGGATAATTTAAAGATATAGAATTAGTGGTTTATATTTAGGGATGAGAGCTCTACCCAAACCCAAAAAATCCGAAACGAACCCTCTTTATTTATGGTGGGTTCGGGTACAAAAAATGGAGGAAAAATAGGTATGGGGGCGGGTGTGCCAAAAACGAGTATAGGTATGGGTACGAATCGGGTACAGGAATACCATACCCAACCCCGCCCCATATCCAAACCCGATTTTTTTCAAAAAAAACTCTGGGGCTGAAACAAGTAGGCTGTAGTAAAAACAAGGCACAAATTTGTACCTAAATACATATTGTGCTATCAGATTTAGCTAACAACTACTCTACTCTTATGCACCTACAAATTTGATATTTTGTAGGGACACAATGCATTTCAATTATGAGTATTATTTTTTAAACTTAATAAACCCGACGTGTATTATTTTAATTCTGAATATGTAGGCAGAAATTTAATAAGGGGGAAATCCATGTAAAAAAATATTTTTCATTTAGTTTTGAACCTTTAAAAATTAAACTTAATGAACCCGGTAGGCGTCAGTTTTTACAATGTATATGTACCAAAATAAAACCTGAATAACTCGAAAAATTCGATGGATATGGGTAGGGTATGAATTTTTAAAACCCGATGGGTACGGGTGTGGGTATGGGGATGGTTTTAGAAAATGAGTATGGGTGCGGATACGGCTCCACTCGACCCGAACCCGCCCCATGCCCATCTCTATCTATATTTAATAGATGGCTACCCCGTAGATAATAGGATTATTATATATTATTTACGATTTTTTAAAAAAAGTAATAATAAAGACATGATTTATTTGGGGAATGTACCCTTTTTTAATAGATATAATCAAAGGCTTTGATTTAATAGGTGATTAACTTTTACGGTTGAGATTACACCAAATAAATCACTCATGTTGTAGCATTTTAGATTTTTCTAAAAATTATAATTTTTATTAAATGTTTGAGATTTGTTTAAGATAATAGGATTATCATATAGTCTTTTTCACATATAAGTGACATTATCAGGAAGTTTTTAAAAAATAAAAATTATAAATGGGTATTTTACTTGAATAATGTAGTTTTTTTAACTTTAAAATCTACGGTTTAGATTTAATGAATAAATATAATTGTCTATTTTTTTTCCTAGATAATTTTTTGATTGAATTTTTTCCCTGGATAATTGGATCATCATTTATCTTTTATAATGTATATCCAAAATCATGGAGGATTTTTCTTAAAAAAATAAACGGATATCTTAGCTTTAAAATCAACAACTTAGATCTATTGCATAAATAATTTTTATCGTTAAGATTACACTAAATCATGCAAATCACACTTGTTGCAGCATTCTAAGTTTTCCAAAGATTACACGTTTTTTAACTACTCGATATTTTTTTAGATAATAGGATTATCATATATCCTTTATCACATAACCGAAATTATGATGGATGGTTCTAACAATAAAAATTATAAATCTAATGCATAAATAATTTTTAACTACATAAATAATTTTTATGGTTAAGATTATACTAACTCCACAAGTCACACTCATTGCAACATTCTAGGGTATTCCAAAGATTATCATATTTTCTAACTGTTGAGCATTTTTTTAGATATTAGAATTATCACATATCCTTTATCGCATATAATCAAAATTATGAAGGAGTTTTTAAAAAATAAAAATTATAAATTAGTATATTTTGCTTGGATAAGGTATTTTTTAACTTTAAAATCTACGATTTAGATTTAATGAATAAATATAACTACCTATTTTTACCCTAGATAATTTCTTTTGATAGATTTTTTTGCCTCGATAATTGCATTATCATCTAAATTTTATCATGTATATTTTTAAATCATGGAGGATTTTTTTAATGAAAATAAAAGGACATCTCAGCTTTGAAATCGACAACTTAGATCTAATGCATAAATAAATGTTTTATGGTTGAGATTATAGTAAATCTCGCAAATTGCACTCGTTGTAGCATTCTACGATTTTTCAAATATTATCACATTTTTTAATTGCTTGGAATTTTTTTGAGATAATAGAATTATCATATATCCTTTAAAACATATAACTGAAATTATGAGGGATTTTTTTAAAAATAAAACTATAAATTGGTATTTTAATTGAATCAGGTTTTTTTTTTTAACGTTAAAATCTATGGTTTAGATTTAATGAATAAATACAACTACCTGGTGCTTTTCCCGAGATTTTTTTAATAGAATATTTTTCTTGATAATTGGATTATCATCTATCTTTGATCATGTATATCCGAAATCATAGAGATTTTTTTAAATAAAAATAAAGAGATATCTTACCTTTAAAATCAACAATTTAGAACTAATGCATCAATAATTTTTATGGTTAGGATTACACTAAATCTCACAAATCACTTTTATTGTAGCATTCTAGAGTTTTCTAAAGATTACCATGTTATTGTATCTACTTGATATTTTTTTAGATATAGGATTATAATATATCCTTTATCACATAACCGAAATTATGAAGGATTTTTTTTAAAAATAAAAATTATAAATGGGTATTTTACTTGGATAAAGTAGTTGTTTTTAACTTTAAATTCGCAGTTTAGATTTACTAAATAAACATAACTGCCTAGGTTTTTTCCTAGATAATTTTTGTTGATAGAATTTTTTTTCCCTAGATAATTAAATTTTCATCTATCTTTTATTATGTATATCCGAAATCATGGGGGATTTTTTTAAATAAAAATAAATATATATATTAATTTTAAAATCGACGACTTAGATCTAATGCATAAATATTTTTATCATTGAGATTGGACTTATAATATTATAAGTTATATAGATATAGTTATAGATATACATTGTATTATAGATATTATGGATATAGATAGATTATAGATAGATAGATTTTTTTGAATTAATTTGATTTTTTATAATCCAACGGTAATTGTTAAAATTAATCTCAATCTAACGATTTAAAAACTCTAATTTTTGAGAATTTAGATAAACAATAAGACTCATAAGATTGCTATTATATAGAGAGATAGATTATAGATATTATGGATATAGTTAGATTATAGATAGATAGATTTTTTAAAATTAATTTGATTTTTGTATAAATCCAACGGTAATTATAAAAAACAATCTCAATCTAACGGTCAAAAAACTCTAATTTTTGAGAATTTAGATAAATAATAGGACCCACAAGATTGCTATTATGTATTATATAGATAACGATAAATGTTAGTAGGTGGACACCCTTAATCGAAATATCTAAATCTGGCACTGTATATATATAATTGATGGAAGATTATTGGCATGCACCATGACACTGAAATGATAATTGTGAAAAAAATAAAACTTCGATTAGTAAACTTCACTATAGTGAGAACATACAAAACCAATACGGGATGATCTTGATCAATTCAGTACTAAATTGGTGCGAGAGCATATTTGTGGGTCATAGTACAAGGGTCAGTAATCACGCCAGCACGTGATATTACTTTTCATAATATTGTGATATTGTTTTCCATATGATAATATTGTGATAATCTCGTATTTTCCTTATTTATCTCCTCAAAGAAGTCAACTCCAAGGAGGATTGGTTATAAAGTCGGTTTGAATAGAATGCTCTCATGATCATCAATAAAGGCAAGGCAAAAATATTCCACACAAAAACGTGAAGCATGCCCACCCTTTCGGTTTATTCATGGTATCAGAGCAGCAACTTCTAGTGATTCGCCAGCTATAATCACACACCAAACAAATCATGACCAAAGATGGAGACAAAAAGAGGTTCATGATCGAAACACACTCTCCATATTACTTTCCCCTCTGAAGGCCCAGGTGCGATGATTACACCGGTGGTGTTTGATGGGAAAAACTATGATCTATGGAAGAAGGCGGTGTACACTGCCTTGGAAGTAAAAAAGCAAGGTTCGTTTATTGATGGAACGCTAGCTAAACCCGAACCTAAAGAAGGAGAAGAGCTTCCGGAATATCATGTAGAGGATAGGGTAAACTCAATGATATATTTGTTCCTCGATTTTGAATATTATCAAGCCTAGGCTATGGCCAAGCGTGGCTTAAGCACAGACGGCCAGGGATATTTGGCAAGACCTTCAAAAACGGTATAGAGTGCCTAATGTTTTGAGAATATTCAACTGAAAATAAGAATCGCTGATTGTAAATAAGGGGGATTGGATGTGGTGGAGTTTTAGTAACAGTTAATGAGCTTGTGGAGTGCGCTTAACAACCACATGAAGATCCCTTAGTGTACGTGCAAAGAATGAGCGACATCCAAAATTGTTACAATGTTTGAAGAGGATCGATCTCATAGATTTCTAATGGGCCTGAATGACGAACTATATGCTCAAATCCGCAGCCAGATACTCGCACAGGATCCTCTCCCTCAGCGCAAGAAGATTTTTGGTAGAGTGGTTCAAGAGGACTTGCTCAAAAGAATTATGAATGGACCAGATGGTAGCACTGAGTCCACGGTGGAATTTGCTGCAACCGATGGAGATAGAATTTAGGCTTTGGTTGAGAAGGGCATGGGCAACCGTTGTGGATGTCTGTGCATGAAGAAAGTAATTGCTTTGAGATCATAGGCTAGCCACCTGGATGGGGGTCCCATGTGAAACGAAGGGGTGAAGGGGTTCTCGTGGTCACAGAACAAGAAGAAGATGAAGGAAAGTGGGAGGTTCAGAGGCGGCGTACTCTGCAGGATGCACTAGGCAGTAGGTGCAAGGCTCAGGAAATGAAGAACGGAGTAGAAACCTTATCTTCGGGTTCACACATGATGAGGTGCAAAAGCTTCTTAATTTGATTGAGCCTACAAAGCCACGTTATGAGAAACTAGCAGGTAATTCTTGTTGGATAATTGATTCAGGTGCATCCTGTCATATGACAGGAGATCTGTACCAACTCGAATGCAAGATGCCTGTAGCACCTATTCCTGTGACACTAGACAATGGAGCAAGCACAGTGGCTAGATTTCAAGGGAATATGAACTTGAGTCCAAAAATTAGTTTGGATAAAGTTATCTATATACCGAACTTCTCTTGCAGCCTAATCTATGTGACTCAATTAATTCGAGAATTAAACTGTAATGTAATTTTTGATGATGACTTATGTGTGATACAGGGCAGCACATTGAAGAGTCCGATAGGACTGGGTAGATTAAGGGGAGGGGTCTACTGCTTTAACAATTTTTCAACTTGAACAGTTCAAGTCAACATAGTGCACTCTCATATCTTGTGGCATAGACATGTAGGACATCCTTCTGATCAAGTTTTAATAGTGCTTTAAAAGATCTTAAGTTTAGTGATAGCTTTGAGAATAAGATTGATAAACCATGCGATATTGATTTTCTTGTCAAACAAACACATATAAAATTTGTTGCTAGTTAAATTAATGAAAAATAATTGTTTGAACTTATTCACTGTGAAATTTGGGTTGTATATAGGGTACCTTCACTTTGTGGTGGTCAATATTTGTTTGAATAATCATTGACGATACTAGCTATGCTATTTGGGTTTATTTGATGAGGACAAAGGGGTAAGCTTCGGGTCTCTTGCAAAATTTTGTTGCCAAGGTAAAAACACAGTTTGGTAAACATGTTAAAATTATTAGAAGCGATAACGGATAGGAGTTCTTGTCTGGACCTATGAAACAATTTTACTCCCACAAAGACATTTTGCATTAAACGAGTTGTACAGACACACCTTAACGAAATAGAAGGGTTGAAAGAAAACATCAGCATATACTATACGTCGCTGGAGCCCTTTGCTTCCAAACACATCTACCACTCGATTTTTGGGGAGAATGTGTTCTTACCTCCTGGTCCATAGGACCTTGAGTACAACTTTGAATGGTAAAACCCACCATGTGATCCTCTTTGGTGCTAGGCCCTCATATGAACATATATTTAGATGTTTGGATTCCTTTGCTTTGCTCATGACAAATCAAGGATTAAAGACGAGTTTGCATCACAAAGTCAAAAATGCATTTTTGTTGATTATCCCTATGGAAAAAGTGGTTCGAAGATTTATGATTTGGAAGCCAACGAAATTATAGAGATGTGATTTTTCATGAGACAATTTCTCCCACCTTCAAACACAATTTCGGTCAAGATGCGGAACAAAGCAAGCTATACAATCATAGAACTTTCATTGATTGGGCCGATCAGTAGAGAGTAGTCCACAGAAAAAGGGGGAGGTGGTGACAACTCTACATTTGGGCCGGAAGTAGACGCTGGGCTGTCTTCTGCATCTGTTTCCGAGTCTGGGCCACGAGAAGTCACTAATCCGCCTCCAATTCCTACTGAGACCAAAAAGCCCGTACGGGCCAACTACTCTTGTTGGCCCAAGATGGCGTGAAGCAAAGGAGACTACGGGGCTGCCTATTTTTGTTGAGCTGAGATAGTCTGCGGCAAGGGGGAGCAGTGAGGGTCGTGACAAGCAAACAGGGCCAGATTATAGTCAGCCCATTCGAGAGAGAAGAAATCCATCTCACTTGGACGATTACATTTGCTACATGTGCAAGTGAGAGACTCTCCTCTCACATCCTCGCACCAAGGGGATTCTTCAGGTACCCCTTATCCACTAATCAATCACATCACATGCAATAATTTCTCAATTGACTATAGAGCTTTTCTTACCACTGTTACGAAAATTGTTGAGCCTAGATATTATCAAGAAGTTGTTACAGACCCTCATTGGTGGAAAGCAATGACATAGGAGATTCATGCTTTGGAAGAAAATCAAACCTAGACCATTGTAGGCTTACCGCCTGGAACAACAACAACAACAACAACAAACTCCTAGTGTGGGTCCCGCTTTCACGGGGCCTGGAGAGATCTAGCTGTAGGCAACCTTACCTCTACCGGTATTCCTACCCATAGAGAGGTTGATTCCATACGACCCACCAAAACGGTTTTGGGAAAAAAGGGTTATAGTCAAAGGGGTTTGTAAATTACAAATGGGTTTGTAAAGTGAAATATAAATATGATGGAACTATTAAAAGATTCAAGATTCGGTTTGTAGTCAAAGGGTATCATCAATTGGAAGGCTTGGATTTTACTGAAATGTTTCCTCCCATGGCCAAAATGTCCAGCGTGAGAACCTTCCTAACAATTGCAGTTGCGAAAGAATGAGAGTTACATCAATTGAATGTCAACAACGCTTTCTTGCATAGTGATTTAGAAGAAGATGTTCACATACGTTTGCCACCTGGTTTTTCTTCCAGTTCACCAACCAAGTTGTGCAAGTCTCTTTATGGACTCTGCCAAGCACCTCGTTAATGGCTTGCTAAGCTCTTTTCCACACTCACTATGTATGGGTTTGTAAGATTTTATGGTGATTATTCTTTATTTACATATCGTAATGGTGTAGTGTTTTTAGCTATTCTAGTATATGTGGATGATATTATCCTTGTTGGAAATTATTCCCAAGCTTGTGCAAAGTTTAAAGTTTATTTAAACAATTGTTTTTGAGTTGAGGACCCTGGCTGACTCAAGTACTTCCTTGGAATTGAAGTGGCACGTGGCCCACATGCCCTTTTTATCTATCAGTGTAAGTGCACTCTTGAAATTGTGGAAAAAAGTGATCTTTTAGGAAGTAAGCCGATAGACTTTCCTATGAAGGAGAATGACAATCTTGCTCTTGTGAAAGAAAAGTGTTGGATGATCCAAATTGATATCGACACTTGTTGGAACGTCTCATCTACCTCACCATTACCTAGGCAAAGCTATGTTATGCAGTTCATGTGTTGTCACAGTTCATACAAGAGCCCAAGGAGGATCAAATTAATGCAACTTGTTGTGTTCTAAGATATTTGAAGGATATCTCAAGATATGGGATTCTGCTACGTCCCGATGGTTATCTGCAAGTTTGTGCATTTTGTGATACAGACAAGGGTGCCTTGTCCTCTCACGCTATGGTTACTGATGGGATATCTTGTTACAATCAGTAGGTCTCCAATTTCTAGGAAGATAAAAAAGCAAACAATGGTTTCTCGCTCTTCTACTGAAGTTGAGTATCATTCTATCACGGCGACCACAAATGAGTTGATATGGTCAAAGGCTTTACTTGCTTCGCTTGGGGTGTTTCATGTGTTGCCATGCAAATGTTCTGTGATAGTGTGAAAGAATTCAGTATTTCATGAGCGCACATAGCACATATAACTTGATTGCCATTTTGTGCAAGAGAAGTTAGAAGCTGGAGATCTTATTTTCCAATACATCTCATCCAAACAACAGCTTGTCGATATATTCACTAAGACTCGTAGGAAGAAGCTAGCAATTTATGTTTCTGCGGGGCAAGCTGAGCATGATCGACCCTCATGTTCCACCTTCAGGGGGAGTATTATGTGACATTATTTTTAATAATATTGTGATTGTGTTTTCCTAGTGATAATATTATGATAATGTTATATTTTCCTTATTCATCTCCTTATAGCAGTCAACTCCAAGGAAGATATATAGGTTGTAAACTAGGGTTGTATATAATGCCCTCATGATCATCAATATGGACAAGGCTGTAATGTTCCACACACAAACGTGAAGCACACCTCTCCTCCTCGCGATTTGTTCATGTGCAGTATGGCATGTGACTAATGCGGTAAATAGAGTGCACTATTTGTGTTAATCTGGTAAGGGTGAAGTTCACCCTTTGGTGGCTCATGTGTTACATTAACTGGATGAGGCACATCAGCTACTTGGAGGGTTTTTCCTTCCTAGGATGCTTGGATCAAGCTATGCATGGTGCGTGCTTAAATAAGCAACTGTGCATTTCGCTAACTAAACGGGTTACATGTGTCACTTAGCATCATTCACCTAGTTACCAACAATATCAAACATTGGCTTAGATATTATAAAGAATGTGTAAGAAAACAAATCAATTAACTTGATTCTTATATGTTTAATTGAATAGCTAAGTATGTATTCTTTCGTGTGTTTTAAATTTTAACTTAGACCCTTACATTAAAATTATGGGTCAACCTCTTATCACTATACCATTAAGTTTTCTTATGTATTTCACAAAAATATATGTTAGAGTCCTCGCATTTAGAACTGTAACTTGGCGTTGCCCAACCCCACTTCCAATACGATCTATCGCCATAGTTGAACAACTCTGCACATTAATGCTCCATTCTTAGCATTAGGTGGGCACACATTTTAGTCAGTGGTTACATCAGTTTTGTGTCGGAGAGCCATCTAATTATCGCAAACAAAAAGGAGGCCTAATGAAGAACAAATCGATTTGATGACTATACACATGCACAGATAACCGAAGATAAACCTTTGGAGCTAGTTCTTAGTTAATATTACCAACATAAGGTCATAAGCAATGCAACTAGAATTGGATGAGTCTCAGGATATAAATAAGCGCAGAGTGAATTCTTATAAACAAAGTTTTCAAACACTTGAATTCTGTTTTCAATTGCTATAAGAGTGTTGCTAAGAAAACAGTGAGTCTTTCTGATTTTCGTGTCTATGCTTAAGGGGCACAAAGGTTTCTACATATTTTAGGACCCCTTGACTCCCACTATAGTAGGGAAAATTAAGGTCTGGTTTACGAAGACCATATATATCACAATCCTTGAATACTTGATCGTCAAAGTCAAATGAAAGTAATCGTCCATTTTGATTGCTAAAGAAAATTTGATGATCATTTGGAATCCCTATGATTGTCAACCCTAAAATAGGCCCAATGGAGTACAGCATTGTCCAAGACTCTTCCATGCCATATTCCATCATTATCCACACAACAGCACCACTAGGATGCATATTGTCCTCCAAGGGTATGAAAACCATGGCAAGTTTTTCGTTAAGCACCCAAGCACTTTTACAGTTGTACTCATATTTAGTGACAGGAGGTCCTTTCATCAATTCAAAAGACTCAGTGGTCATGTTAAATCCGAGGATCTCGTGCTTCCCTGTTGACCAGTGAAATATGCCATTTAAATAGCAATGAACATAGTCTGGGAAGGAATATAGACGGAAAAATGGATACATTTCTTGAAATAATACTGCTTCATCAGACTTTATATAGTATAGAGTCCTCCAAGAATCCGAGGAGAGATTATAAATTTTGACATGCCAATGATCGTAACCATCACCTAAGTCATAATATGCTTCCCAATGGCAAACAACAACGACCTTGAAATCATTCCTCTTTTCATCAAAGCCAAACCCTATGTGTAAGCCCATTGCATTCACTCGTTCATAGTACCAGTGATCATACCACTTTTCAGCAAATAAGTCGAATGAGAAAGGAAAGGTCACAGGAGGAGAAATGTGCTTATATTCACTAGTAGCAGGATTCCATAGGGTAAGGGTACCAACCCATCTATACAATAATCTATTAAATATGCAATAAATACCATTAACGGGCCCTAAAACATTAATGAACCTTTCATACTCTTCTGCATTATCTATACCGTCATCAAGAAATGGTGGCCACTTCAAATCAATGATTTTTTCAACAGTTTGGCGATCAATTAAGGATACGACATCGACTTGATCGGGGTTTCGATGAAAACACATGAGTTTATTGCTATTCTTGGCATAGGAGATATCTGAATAGCGCGTGGCAAACGTCGTGCTTTCAATTAATGTGTGCAAATCCTTACAAACGCTCTTAAATCGTAAAAGGGTTTTAATGGATAATCGCAACAGAATTTCGATCTTCAACTCGTCCGGTAACAATGAATTTTGGCCCATCCCCAATATTGAAGTTGAACAGGGGAAAAAAAAACGTGGTAAGAGAAATGAGAGAAAAAGGTATGAGAAGCTATGAGAGAGATTTTTAACTATACGAGCGGTATTGAGAGACTTAAGTCCCTTTAAATGGGGCGTATTTTCCTAAGAGAAATATATTTAAATTTAGTTGACAAACTGTCTATGAGTAACCTTTTTTTTTAGCTCATACATTTTCCAAAATTACAGAGTTATGACCGACCCTTGCTACAACAATATTTTGCTGTAAGCTTATCCAAACGAATCGCCAGTTCAAGTTTTGCATAACAGGTGTGTGGTGTATCTTGATCTTCTCTTGGTTGCCCGTGTCCTTGACAATTTAGACATTCTCTGCCTCTAGCACATAACGATAGTCTCGGCCGCACACACAATGCAAGACGGGAAACGATACACATTGGCTGGGGCACGTAAGCACTACGACGCATGGCCTGCCTGGATATCGCATTGCCCCTTCCCCAGCTTGTATTGTACTTTCCTTTTGTGGATCGTTCAGACCACGCAAAATAACAATAATAATAATAACAGCAATAATAATAATAATCATCATCATCATCATCATCATCATCATCATCATCATCATCATCATAATAATAATAATAATAATAATAATAATAATAATAATAATAATAATAATAATAATAATATATCTTGTCACAAGACACTCTTAAGGGTCTTACCTCATCATAAATTGACATGTTTTATGATTTAAAATCACAAATTTTTGAATGATTACTTATAATTATGAATTGCTAATGCTAAATATTCATCGGTTACACCAACAAAATATTAAATGATACCCTATTCGTATTAACCCTATCTGCAAGTACATATAATACGCGTGCTTTAGAAATGTGCCAAATTATGAATAAAAAGATGATTTTATATAATTTATAAGTTGTAATATATTTCTACTATTCGATTCTACTAGTTTTTCCAATTTAAAAATATAATAGTATGATTTTTAAGAAAAATAAGACACTTATAAAGTATTTTGTAACATGACACTTATCATTTTTCTAATAATAAGAATAATAATAAAAGTGTAGCGGTTAGAGGCAGATAGGATTGCTTTCTACCTACCTTTTAGATGGGATATGTCGATTTTTATTCATCTCCTCAAGATGGACTCAAATTGCAAATTATAAGATCTATATATTCTGCTTCATAGATTTCTATATTGATTTATTGTGCAATGTAAGAGAAGTGACTGTACCATCCGCACTTCAAGTCTAAAAGACATTCACATGAGTGAGTAAGGTAGAGTATAAACCTATTTATAAGTCTTCAATCATGAGATTAAACTTTTGGTTAAGTTGGTTTTTGAACATAGCCGATAAGTAAATTTGAATAAAATAACCTTAGTAGGATGAGTGAGTACATTAACCTTGTCAATTATAGAACACCTCTCATGGAAAATAATAACATGGATTAAGCATATAAAATTAACTCAATCCTTCAATGGAAGACGATCAAACGTGGCTTCGAATCACTGGTTAAGGAAGGATTTCACTCAGCGAAAAACCTCCACAATCTCATAGCTAACCTTGAAGTTCAAGGATTTTAAGCAAAAGCTCCTGACACCTACTCTCGTCTTCTTCCCTCTTAGACTGTGTCCTTATTTATAACAAGGTCGTCAGTCAGAGATCATGGGGTTTTTAGGTAGAAATTAGTAATAAGCTCTTATAGCATTTCAACACGTTACGTGACTCAGGCCAGTAGCTCTTATGGGTGGATTAGTAACCTAAGGCCCTGTTCTTTTCAGTGGGAAATGAAGGGTGTTGAATGGGTGATTGTGGGAAAGGGGGGAAAGAGTGGGTGAGTGTGGTTTTTTTTTTAAGTGTGGGAAAAAGTGGGTGAGTGTGGCTGAAAGTTGAATATAGTTGAATGAAGTTGAAGTATTAGTTATTAATATTTTTTTGTTTTATAATGTAATAATTTTATTGTGATAGTAATTAATGATGATGAAATTTTTTTGTTTTCGTTTATTCTGTTTTGTTCTGTTTTATTTTGTTTATTTTTTATTTTTGTGTTTTTGTATTTGTATTTTTTATTTTTTTTTTTTTTTATTTTTATTTTTTTGATTTTTTGATTTTTTTAATTTTAATTTTGTAATTCTAATTTTTTAATTTTTTTAATTTTTATTTTAACTTTAATTTTCTTAAATTTTTTTGTTTTAATTTTTTAATTTTTTTGTATTTATTTTTTATTTTCTTATTTTTATTTTTGTATAAATTTTTTTATTTTTTATTTTTTTGGAATTTTCTGTTGGTTGCTTTTCTGGAATAAAAAAATACAAAAATACAAAAAAATTATAATTTAATTTTTTATTAAAATAATAAAAATAAATACAAAAAAATTAAAAAATTAAAAAATTAAAAAATTGAAATTGAAATTAAAAATAAATACAAAAAAATTAAAAATTAAAAAATTAAAAAATAGAATCAAAAAATAAAAAAATAAAAAATTACTGAAAAAGAAAAAAAAAATAAAACTGTTCCATAACATCCGAAAAATTAAAAATTAAAAATTTAAAAATTTAAAAATTAAAAAATTAAAAAATTAAAAATTAAAAAATTAAAAATTAAAAAATTAAAAAATTAAAAATAGAATTAAAAAATTAAAAAAAATTAAAAAATTAAAAAATTAAAAAATTAATGTAAAAGAAAAAAACAAAACTGTTCCATAACATCTGAAAAATTAAAACTGCTCATAATTGCTATCAGATTATTCGTACACACAATTACGTAAATTATAAAAAAATTTCAAATATGAGAAGTGGTTGTTTTATGTAGGTGTGGGAAAAAGTGGGTGAATGTGGGAAGGAGTGGTATTTTTTTTTAAGTGTGGAAAAGAGTAGGAAGATGGGGGGAAAAGTGGGTGGGTGTGGGTTGGGTGCATTTCCCACCCAAAAGAACATGGCCTAAGTCTAACATTTCCCACTCACACATGAGGGAATATTTATTTCCACTGAAAGAAAACTTAATTTCTTTATTGTTTCTACCAATTTTTCATATTGCACAAATAGGTTTTGCGAACAAGATTTTGTGAGAGTTTTATGCTATACATTTGTTAGGAATGTATAGCATTCTCATCGAGAACTGCACTTGTGTAGTAAGAAGTATGCAAGTACCCTGGGTCATTTTAATCTCATTATCAAATTATCATATCTCATATTCACAATTATGACCCATATGTACCAACTAGTACACCAGTGAATAGAAATTAATTAGATTCTATGAATGATCTTCATCTTCTCACGAGACTCTCAACCAAATCTAACTCTTTTTTCTAGAAATGACTCGCTGTACCGAATCATTCATGATCATTTAGCAACACGCTAAGATAAGAAGCATTAAATCGAATCTCAAACTACTGATTTGAGTCGTAAAGGTACAAATATAAGGCTATTACCACCCAGGGTCTCACACAAATATAAGTAGAGATCTAACTTATATTAACCCGATTGGTCGTCTCATCTGCACATGATATGAACATTATAGAGATGATATTTGGACAGTTTATTGTGTAAATTGAGTTTCCAAATTAACTCATTAACTTAAACTCACATCGGGCCTTTTCAAATTAGACTACGTACAATTCATTTTTGCCCATATATTGTAATGACCTTATGTCATTATCAAAGCAACTTTCATGATTTTAAGTTTGTAGATTCTCATAATTATCCTTGTGAAATTTTTTTTTAAATCTTTTCTCACCTCCCATTAATACTCAAATCAATAGATGTGGTTACCCGTCTGAGAGGGTTAATCTCAAGTCTACTCAATATACTTTAGTTTCCACATTCAAGAATTCACATCAAGCACCCATGAATAAAGAATGCATATTCAAACATTTTAGTAGTAAGTGTATACAAAACAACTTATTTGAATTTCACAAAATTAGACAATCAAGTGTGAACATTAGGAAAACAACTGGTGACCAATATGCTATGGCATAGTTGTCATCTATGAAGACTCTTAAGCTTTTGTGTGCTCAACAAGCACATCTGCTGACCAAGGCTAGTTCAATAGCTCTACAACCTTTTTTATTCATAGGAAAATACTTTACATTTACTATCTTTGTGTGCCACCATGTCATTCACAAAATCGAACTTCATGTCCAATCAGTTTGGTCTTATGGTAATAGTCAAGGTTCTTGGTACATATGATCACAACTTGTCCCCGTACACTATTATTGGATAGTACTATCCGATCCACCAACCAAATAATCCGAGCACCTCTTTAACCAAACATACTCTTACGATTTTAAGAAGAGAGCCATAAACTCTTCTTATAACAAGACAACACATGACTAGTTTTTGTCACTTTAGCATCATTGCTAAATAGGAAAACATATTTGGAGATTTATTTCTCATCTAAACCTACCGCTATACTAGTCTCAGGTCTAATTAATATCTATTTAAAGATATCAAGTCTAATATGCACCACATTATGCATTAGCCTTCTACTTAAAAGATACCAAGTCTAACTTTAGCAGCTACTTCACTACAACTTACATCTGTAACTATAACATCCCAAAACTTTCACGTTCATTCCACAAGCTTCCACAAATCTAGTTTCATTGCATGAACATTTTTTTTTCTTTTAGTAAGACGTTAGAAATTGTATTTAAAACTTCAAACAAGTACCGAAACTATACAAAGTACTCGTTGTATACCCCTATAGACCATGGGCTATATCATACTATAACTCCTCCACTTCTACTCAAAATTATCCCTCCACATTTTCTTAACTTAGGTATTGTTTGGTTTTTTTTTGGGGGGGGGGGGGATCATTTCCTAGAAGATGGTTCTCCAATTTTCCATTGTTTAGCATGGTAAAAAAATGAAAAATTATTTTTCAAGGAAAATAATTTTTCCTCTATTGAAAGAAAATGATTTCCATTTTCTGAAAAATGGCTTTACAATTTATCATTGTTTATCACAATAAAGGGTAGAAAGCTATTTTCTAAGGAAACTCATTCCCTCTCCCCAAAGGAAGGAAAATGATTTACATTTTGAGAAGGAAATTGATTTTCTTCATTGAACTCTTTTGACGATACGGTTAGCCGAAATGTAAGTACAAAATTCGACTTCAATGGTTTAGATCGAAACTTGGTTATCTAATAGAAGGATTAGAAATAAGCTCAAATCCAGATTTTAAGCTCAACTTTCCTTTATTTAGCCAACATTTATCTACGCCACAACAAATCAATTAATATTTTCTGTCACTTAAACCATTCAATTAACAATTTTTGCCACTAAAACAATTTTAATAGTTTTGATCAAAACTAGATTATCATATTGGAAATATTTAAATAAACTCAAATTCAACATTCATCTATTTGATCAATATTTTTCCTGCGGCCCTGCCACGATAACTTAGTCGACGTTTTTGGCGACTTGAACAATTCAGCCTATATTTTTCATCTCTAAAATAATTTCAATTGTTTAGATCGAAACTTAGTCTTCAAATAGAAAAGATTAAAATATGTTCAAATCCATATTTTAAGCTCTGACATTCCTTTATTTGATCAACTTTTTTGGTCTGCCGCAACAATTTAGTAGGCATTTTTGGTCACTTAAACAACTTCGTTGGCGCTTGTGCATTACTAAAACAATTGCAATGGTTGGATAAAAATTCTATTATCCGTTAGGAAATATTAAGAGAAACTCAAATCTAAATCTTAACCTCAATATTCTTTCATTTGGTCAACATTTATCTCTGCTATGATAATCCATGTGACAGTTTTCGCCACTTAAATAATGAAGTTGATATTTTCTTTTCTTTTTTTCCGAACAGAAAGATTTATCTTACATCAAGCAACAGAAATGTGACATGAAAGTGCATTTCCTTGGAGAGACATTTCCATGGAAAATGAATTTACAGGAAAACCATTTTTTCTCCTACCAAATTCTATCTTAGTTGAATGCAATCCCTACTTACACTTTGAAAGGTGCTTCTATTTTCTTTCCTACCAACAAATACATACAATAACTGCGGCAGTAACAATCAATCTGATTTTTTGCTTTCAACTGCCTCTATATTGCTGTAATGACTCTTGTCATCTTCCCTACTCCATTTGATTAATCTGAATTTGCAGCAAGTCATTCAGGATTTGGCCAAAAAGACACCTGGTGAAATCACAGCCAGTAATCTACCTCTTGCCATTAGTCTGAAATTCATTCAGGATGCTCTTGTGACTCGTCCATTATTTGACTGAGCACACATATGGTATCATAGGTCATTCCCAAGTTCAGTAATCTACCTCTTGCCATTAGTCTCCGCTGCATCAACATCCATGTGACAAAGGTACATTTAGGTGTCCCAATTTTATGCCAATTTTGTTTGTACAAAGCCATTATAGGAGCTTTATCCCTTATCTATTGATACCCTGATGCGGCATATGTGCCGTCAGTTGAGTGTAGCTATTTATTAGTTTCAGTACAATTAGAGAATCGAAAATCGGTATTTAATATACTAGTTACTCAAGTTTTTCAATGATAATCATCCGTTCAAAATCTTATTAGCACATACAAGGTCAAATCCTGAATATTTCAATGTGACAGAAAACAAATTTATGAACCTGATTTACAAATATATTTTCAAAAATTACACATTGAACAATTTTACAATACAAATGTAGTACCAATTACCACCATTATTATATTGAAAGAATGCATGAAGCCTTGATTTAGTCAAACAAAAACTCCCTATTTCATTTGGCGCCCTAAAAGTTTCCCTGAAATGAGAAGGAACATTTAGCATCTCGGAAATCTAGCTGCACCCCTATTTTCGATTGATTAGATATGTATCAATTCAAAAGTCTATATTTTCTTAAGAAGCTAACCACAACTTTTAAATCTTAAAAAAGCTTTGAACAATTTCCTTTTTTACAAAAAAAAAAATCTTAAAATTACTTCTCTTTGCCTTTTTCTGTCTATATTTCTTCTCGTTATAATAGCCCCCTATTCCGTTTACTTGGTTGTTGCAGATGGGGGGATTGTCAACAGAATTAGAGATCGAAATTCTATTGAGATTACCTGTTAAGTCCATTTTGCAAGTCAAGAGCGTCTGCAGGAAATGGAATGATCAAATTATAAGCCCATCTTTCCTCACTCGCTATACTAATATTTCTAACGCTAGAAATTCGAGAAAGTTGCTTTGTTATCGCAAAGATCCTCGAGATCAGGCTCATGTTATATCGTTATTTGATGATCGAACTTTTGAAAAGATAACCGATTTGGAATGGCCAACATTCGTAGATGAAGGGGTGGACAACAAAGAAAAGTTTCCACGGGGTATTAACATTTTGGGCCCTGTAAATGGTATTTATTGTATATTTAACAGGTTGATTGAAAGGTGGCTAGGCAGCGTCGTCCTTTGGAACCCTGCTACTAGAGAGTACAAGCATATCCTCCCTCGTGCTTCCTTACCCTTTCCTTCCCAATTGATAGCTGGGTTTTGGAATTCCAATGATGATTATGACATGAAAAGGCCGGTGAGTTTTGACATAGGGTTTGGGTTTGACGATAACACAGATGATTATAAGGTAGTTGTTATCTCGCATTGGGGAGTAGATGATGGTCTGGATGATTTTCGCTGGCACGTAAGGATTTATAGTCTCTTAAATGATTCTTGGAGAACAATATATTATCTTGATGCATTTAACGATGTATTGTTGCCTTTTCAAGGATTGAACCCTCCTTTCCCGCGTATTGATTCCTTTCCACAGTATGCTCACTGTCATTTAAATGGTGTGTTTCATTGGTCATGCATTACGACCTCCACTCTTGAGCAGTCATGTTATGACATCCTTGCTTTCAATATGAGGAGCGAGTCCTTCCAATTGATAAAGGGACCTTCGATCACCCAAGATTTCTATGACCTTCAGAGTGTCTGGGAGCTCAGAGGGACTCTGTCCATGACTGGTAGCTCTTTTGATGGTCAAGGGGGGTTTTCTGGTATTGTTGACCTCTGGATGATGATGGAATATGATAGAGAAGATTCGTGGACCATGATAAATTCTTTTGGACCTATTGTTGGGTTGAATCCTATTGGAATTCCGAATGACAACCAAATTTTCTTTCGTAATGGCAATGGACAATTAATCTCGTCTGGTATTCAAGACATTGAAATTAAAGAGCATGGTATCTATGGATTCCGTGAGGAATTATGTTATCCCAACATACACGAGTGTCTAGGGGTCTTAGCATTTGTGGAAAGCCTATTATCTCTTAAGCCAATACTTGTCCAACAAATTTGACAACAGTCATTGTCAATTATAACTTGTACAGCATACATGAGTGGGAATTTTTCACTAATTAACTTGCCTGTGATCACCCTAGATTTCTATGACTTAAAATGGCGTTCACACTCAATGTTATTGTTTAGCAAAGTACATGGGTCGTAATTTAATTTCATCAAACAATCTTGTTACTTTTTGGGGGTGGGGGGGAGGGGTTGTTGGTTGCTTTGATCCTCATTGATCAAAATGTCCAAAAATCAACTCAACCAAAAGCTTAAACTTTTGACTGAGATGGGTTTTGAATATGACACTAGAGTCTTTCTAAATTAGAGGCCTTGAGTTCAAATCTAAGTAGCCCCATATTTATTGCACAAGGTATAAAGGGGTCTTTGTAAAATTCACATTTCAAACCCAAAGAGCATTCATGTGAGAAAATATGTTAGAATATAAAATCTATTCCTGTGCCCTCAATCATTAGTTTTAGCTTTTGATTGAATTGGTTGATGAACACAAAATTAAACTAAACATCAGCCCGCAAGCAAATTAAAGCTCCGTTGGCATCCGTTTTTTCAATGACAAGATTCAAACTCATGACCTTGTCAAAAGGGATCAAGTACTGAACTATTTAAATTAACATGCATTGTACTTTAACTATCAATATGTAGAGATCGTACATATAATAGTTGTTATTCTTGTTATCCCAGTGAAAGATGCAGTCATATATCTTTAGATCACTTTTTACCTCTATCAAATGAATCAAGTCCATGTCCGAGTAGTATTTATTAACTACTTTTCTATTCCCACCTAGATAATTTGCTCTACGAAAATCATGAGTATGCTTGTCATCCTTTACTTTCTCCATATAATTACCTGATCGAGTCACGCAAAAACAAAATTTATTTACACAAATCATATTCTCTAAATTAAAAATGTGTAAATAAATCCCAACTCATCGTCTACCAGTAAATTGTGAACACATAAAATGCCGCAACCAACAGACAACAAGTGAAAAATGTTTGACATCCACCTTCCGATCCTTTGGAGGGGGAGACTAATAAGAGCACTTCTTAAGAGCATCTGCATTGCGTGGCCCGGGGCTAAAAATTTTGCCCGCGGTCCAGTCCTCTTCTCTCGTTGCCGGGCCACCCAGATTGCCCATCCGCTAGCCCATTTTCTTTTTTTTTTATTCAACGCCCCCCCTAAAAACGACGTTGTTCTAGGGGGCAAGCCTCCTTTTTTTTTCCCGAGGGAAGCAGCGTTGTGAAGGGGAAGAAAAAAAAGGAAAAAGCTGAGAGGAAGATAGCCATTACAAGCTAGCCGTTATAAACGGCTAGTTTATGTGATTTTTTTTTTAATTTTTGTTATTTAGCTCTATAAATACCCAACTTTATTATGTGTAATTTTACATTCAAAAAAACAGAAACATTTTCTCTCATATTTTTCATTAAGTTGTGAAGTGGTGGAGAAGATTGTGTTTGAATCAAGAGATAAAAAGAGAAGAAAGAAGTTTGGGATTTTGTAAGTATTTTTCTTAGTTGAATTTTTTGATTTGTTGTCAATTTAAGGTTATACAATTATTTGCTTTCATATTTACATTTTTTATTTATGGCAAAGTTAATGATATATTTTAATTAATTTATTGTCAATTTAAGTTTATACATTTATTTGTGAAGTAAATTAATTTATGGTTAGTTATAGTTAACTTTAGCTCATATTCATGTTTAAATGTATTTATGTGTAAATATTTAAATGTTAGCTCATCTTTATGTTTAAATGTTTTAATGTTTAAATTTATGTTTAAATGTGTAAATGTTAAAATTTATTTATGTTAGCATATTTATGTTTAAATGTTTGATATGAAAAAAGAAAGATATGAAAAAATTAGTTGTAACATGTTAGAAACTATGGTTGTTAATAGTATTATGGTTAAATGTTTAATATGATGTATGAGTTACTTTCATTAATTTTAATATCATAGGAAATGTTTTTAGATTCATATGAAAAATACTTCACTTGGTTACATGTTTAATGAATTTATTAATGACATGTTAGGGAGTTTGAAAAAAGATGAAAAAATATTGAAATGAAAAATGTATACATGTTTAAATGTTTAAATGTTAGCTCATATTTATGTTTAAATTTTTTAATGTTTAAATTTATGTTTAATTGTGTAAATGTTAAAATTTATTTATGTTAGCATATTTATGTTTAAATGTATCATATGAAAAAAGAACGATATGAAAAAATTAGTTGTAACATGTTAGGAACTATGGTTGTTAATAGTATTATGGTTGAATGTTTAATATGATATATGAGTTACTTTCATTAATTTTAATATCATGGGAAATATTTTTAGATTGATATGAAAAATACTTCACTTGGTTACATGTTTAATAAATTTATTAGTGACATGTTAGGGACTTTGAAAAAAGATGAAAAAATATTGAAACGAAAAATGTATATATGTTTAAATGTTTAAATGTTTAAATGTTAGCTCATATTTATGTTTAAATATTTTAATGTTTAAATTTATGTTTAAATGTGTAAATGTTAAAATTTATTTATGTTAGCATATTTATGTTTGAATGTTTGATATGAAAAAATTAGTTGTAACATGTTAGGAACTATGGTTGTTAATAGTATTATGGTTAAATGTTTAATATGATGTATGAGTTACTTTCATTAATTTTAATATCATAGGAAATATTTTTAGATTGATATGAAAAATACTTCACTTGGTTACATGTTTAATAAATTTATTAGTGACATGTTAGGGACTTTGAAAAAAGATGAAAAAATATTGAAATGAAAAATGTATATATGTTTAAATGTTTAAATGTTTAAATGTTAACTCATATTTATGTTTAAATGTTTTAATGTTTAAATTTATGTTTAAATGTGTAAATGTTAAAATTTATTTATGTTAGCATATTTATGTTTAAATGTTTGATATGAAAATAGAACGATATGAAAAAATTAGTTGTCACATGTTAGGAACTGTGTATATTAATAGTATTATGGTTAAATGTTTAATATGATGTATGAGTTACTTTCATTAATTTTAATATCATAGGAAAGATTTTTAGATTGATACGAAAAATATTTCACTTGTTTAAATGTTTAATAAATTTAATATCATAGGAAAGATTTTTAGATTGATATGAAAAATTAGTTGTAACATTTATGTTTAAATGTTTAAAAGCTAGCTCATATTTATGTTGAAATGTGTAAATGTTTAAATTTATGTGTAAATGTTTAAATTTATTTATGTTAGCTCATATTTATGTTTAAATGTTTGATATGAAAAAAGATTTATATGAAAATTTTATTAGTAACATGTTAGGAATTATGATTATTATTAGTAATATGGTCATTATTAGAATAATCATGAATAAAAGTGTTAGAAAATTATGCAATTTATAACCCAAACAAAAATATTCCATATATGTAGGTATCATTTGCAGCCATATGGATCCGAATCCCCCCGTTCTTTTATGAGTTTACTTTATGGGAATGATGAAGTAGAGAATGTTGAGCGTAGTAACCCAAGTGTGCCTCTTAATACCCACATGCAACCCCCACCATACCATACTCCACCAAACTATCCTTACCACCCACATTATTACCACCCGCCTTATTACCCGCTACCCCCACCTAATTACGCCTCGAGTGCAAGCAACTCTACACCCTCATCAACACCAACCGGATCAATTGCAACCGTAAGGCCACCTTAGACTAGTAATGATCCTACTAATGATGAGTTGGAAGGGGATGACGTAGAGGGGAGTAGTGTAGGGGTCAAAAAAATGGTCAATGGAAGAGGATAAACGGTTGATCACTGCTTGGATTAACATAAGTACTGATCCTGTTATCGGAACCGACCAAAAGAAAATATCTTTTTGGGGTAAGGTGGCAACCAAATTTAACACACATGCCCTAAAAGGAGCTATGCAGAGAACGGGGAAGACTTGCACTGCTCGTTGGAATCGAGGTTACCCATTAGTGAACAAATGGGTCGGAATCATGGATGAAATGGAACATAATAATGTGAGTGGGTCAAGTATGGAAGATATTATGAATCGTGCTCATCAAACGTTTCTTAAAAGGGTGGGGAGGAAATTTGATTTAGAGCATTGATACTATTTGCTTAAGGATCAGCCCAAATGGGGGACATTTCGTGATACTCTAGATGGATGACAGTTGAAACGACCAAAAGTCAATGAGATGGGAGGATATTCTAGCCCCTCTACCCTCGCTGATGAAGAGGTTGAAGTTGAAGTTGATGGAATTGTCAACCCCATTGGGAGGAAAGTTGCAAAGAGAAAACCCCATCAAAAGGCAAACAATGTTGTGGTTGATTTGGTGACTAATCAATTTTCTACAATGGGTTCCACAGCTAATGAAAAGGTCGAAATATTCCATAACTTGGTAACCATAGTTGATAAGAAGGCAACTGCAACTCAGGAAGCAGTTCGCCTTAGAGATGAGGCTCAAAAACGCAAGTACATCAAGGCAGAGTTGGAGTTGAGGAAGCAAGCCCTTAAGGAGATGCAATATGACGACCAAATAATGTTGATGGACCTTTCAGTTCTATAAGAAGAAGATGTTGCTTACTTCAAAATGATGAAGGAAGAAATTAGACAGAAAAGAATGGGAAATTATCCCCAAAATTAGTAGTCTATCATCCTCTAGCTATCTAAATGAACCTTTCTTATTTAAATTAGTGTACTCGTCTCTACTTATGTTTTGTTACTTGTAACGAATAGTTTATGCAATGAATAGTTTATGTTTTCTCAGGTGTATCCATCTAACTTAGTAATGAAATCAAAGTTTATGTTTTGTTAATTGGAACCATTTGTGTTTAACTTATGTTTTGTTACTTCTTGTTCTTTCAATTTGTAATTTACTTATGTTCGTGTTCTTCTTAATTAATGAATATGTACACAGGTGGTCAACAATGGAAAATAAGAATGCAAATTTGACACCTCTTGTACAAGATTCATCTTCTTCAGGCTCCTCGCACATGTCCTCTTCCTTATCATCGGATGGTTTAAGCTTCATATTAGAAGATTCCGATAAAAAGATTATTCTAATTGTGGAACATTTACTTGATGATGAGATTGACAACCAAGATATGACATTCCTTCTAAAGGTTTTGCAAGTTGCACAAGATTTGAGACCTTCACCCTCCTTGCCTCGAGCAAAGAGAAGATTTATAAGGAGAGATCAATAAGAAGCGCATGAACGCTTATTCAAAGACTACTTTGCAGAGGATTCCATTTACAATGAACAACATTTTCGCCGAAGATTTAGAATGTGCAAGCATCTATTCATTCGTATAATGGAGGCACTAGGAAATCATTCAAATCACTTTCAGTTGAAGTATGAAGCAGTTAGGACCCACGGGTTGACGCCACTGACGAAGTGCACCGCAGCCTTGAGGATGCTTGCTTACGGTATATCTGCCGATTGCGTCAATGAATACTTGAAGATCGGTGAAAGCACATAACTGCAGTGCTTGAAAGAGTTTGCTAAAGCTGTCATTGTAATATTTGGAGAAGAGTATTTAAGGAAACCAACCCAAGCCGATGTTGATCATCTATTGGCTGTAGGGAATGAGCATGACTTTTCCGGTATGTTGGGAAGCATCGATTGTATGGATTGGGAGCGGAAGAACTGTCCGACAGCTTGGAAAGCAGCATTTGCTAAAAGGGTCTCTAAGGTGCCGACAATCATTCTTGAGGCGGTTGTGTCATATGATCTGTGGATATGGCATGCTTCGGAATTCCTGGAAGTATTAACGATATAAATGTCCTTTGACTGTTCTCCAGTGTTTGATGAGTTGTATCAAGATCGTGCTCCAAAATGCGAGTACATCGTCAATGGTCACGAGTACAAAATCGGATACTTTCTATCGGATGGTATTTATCTAAAATGGGCAACTTTTGTGAAAATCATCCCCCTTCCGCAAGGTCCAAAGGCAAAACTATTTGCTCAACGTCAAAAGGCACTTAGGAAGAATGTCGAGCGAGCCTTTGGTGTGCTACAAGCTCGCTTTGCCATAGTTCATGGCCCTGCTCGATACATGAAGAAGAAAGTCATGTCGTTGATAATGAAAGCATGCGTTATCTCCACAATATGATTGTTGAGGATGAGCGAGATTCATATGACCTTGCGTTCGATTATGAGCAAGTGGATGATACTACCCCAGAGTCGACTATTCGACGTAATGTTCATCTGTGCTATAAAACTTACTTACGTAGAACAATGGAAGTTCGAGACCCCAAAACGCATGCGCGTCTCCAGACATATTTGGTTGAAGAAATGTGAAACCAACATAGAGGTAGGTCGTAAATGACGTCTTGTAATGTAATTTTTAAGTTGAACTATTGTATTTGTATTATTAATTTTTTTAGTGCAACTATTGTATTGTTTCTTTTAATTTTATTGTAAACAGACGTATTGTGTTCTTCTTTTTTTTTTTTAAATCAAGCTTTTATTATTTTAGTTTTTTTATTTAAGTTTGATATCACACTCCAAAAAAAAGAATTCATTACTATAGATCAATTTTTCAATTTTGGGAAAAATTTCGTCGTAAGTAATCTACAATTGTACATACAAATCCTAATTGGTAATCTACAAGTATACATACAAAGTCTTTTTTTATAAAAAAATTCATTATTGTTGATGAATTATTCAATTTTTATAGAAAATATCGTCATAAGTAATCTACAATTATTCACACAAATAAACAAAATGAAAGTCTACAACCAAATAAATATGTTTGTGGTGGGATACATATGCATTATTTTATTTGGTGATCCAAGAGATGTAGAGAAGAGGAAAAAGGTTGGATTGTGGGGTGATGTGGAGGGTGTGGGCCCCCACTTGTGATCCAAACTTTTGGATCACCAATGCAGATGTTCTAATAACTCGCCTTGCTTGTGGGTCTTATAGCAACATTTTCCCTTTTTTGGGGTCCTTATTTTGGGTCATGACTGATGATAGTGGCCTTGATATGAGATATGAAAAATACAAAATAATAATTTTTTTTTACTAGAACACACTTTGTAGGTATCTAGTGTTACACAAAAGTCATATCATTATTATTAAATTTTTTTAAAAAAAGGTAGATTAAATAGTGAAAGTATGTTGTAACTTACAAATTGTAAAAAATCGGCTTTTTATCCATATTTTTTCACAATTAGAAAATTATACTTATAATGTGCCTTAGCGGATGGGTTGAACAAATTAGGATGTCATTTTGTATCATTGGCATAGCCATGAATATTAGAGCTTAACCATTCGTAATTGATTTTAGAAGTTGAAAATTTAGTGATTCCAAATCTTTTAACATGATACTTTCAATCAAGGCAAGACAATTAAGTAGTGACAGACCTAGATGTTTAGAACATGTGTATCCATATATTAACGTCGTCACTAATATACAATATCAATAAAAAAATAAATTATATGATATATACTATGATAGTCTATTTTGTACAAATATTCCATCTCTTTTTTAAATAAACGTTTCATCTCGTATTTATGCACTCGCGGAAGTTGACAAGTAATAACAATGCACCACAATTTTTTGTTCTTAGAAAAAAAATTTATGGTATCTCTACTAGTATATTTGCTTTTGCGGTTTTTCATATTTTGAATTTGATAAATAGATTGTGCCAAAAACACAAAATGTTATAATTCCCTAACATTTACTAAAAATGTTTATTATAGAGGACAAATAATCCGCACAAAGCAATAAAACAAAAAAAAAATAAAAAATTGAAACACAAAGTGAACATGTCAAACATAAAATACAGCTACGAAAAGCAATATGCACCAATTAATCACACAAAAAAAGAAAAAAAATAGCATCAAGTTCAAATCAATTAATAGTGTCAAGTTAAAGAAACGTCTGCACTAAGAACACATTGCAACTAAACAACCGGAAATAAACAATAACAATAAAAGAAAATTTAAGTAATTAGAATTAGATTAAATTAAAAATCTAAACCCCATATAAGATAGGGGAAGAAAGAGAAAAATTTGAATTTAGGTACATTTAATTTAATTCTACTTTTCTATCAAGTTTCAACTTTATAATTGTACTTTTGATATTTAAATACATTAAAAATGTCAATATGTGGGTTGAATATATTTAAAGAGTATTTCTAAATTTTTGGGCCTAATTTAAGGGTATCCATATATACCAATTCAACCCCATTAAAAATAACTCATTAGAATTTTTTTGGGGGGACACCCCTCCCTAACATGTAGATCCACCTGTGCAATCACTACAAGAAAGCGCCCTATTAGAGACCGTCATATAGAGATCAAAACTTAAAAACAGTCTCCAATTAATTTTGGAGATCGATTTCAGAGACGGGCCTAACCCCTAGTAATTTGAGACAAATTTCAGAGACCAAAATCAAGACCAGACTCTAACTGAGACCAGCTTTGGAGACCACAGTTTTTGGCCTAAAATGGAGACTACTGTTACAGACGAAGGGTAACTCGCGGTTTCACTTAGAGACCAAAAACAGGCTGGTTTCTAGTTTTGGTCTCCAACTATAAGTTTTGTTTTGATTAGGTTCTCACCCAGCCAACACACCTCGGTCTCCAATCCTCATCTGTCTGCTTCTCGATCTCCAGTTCGAACTCTCTCCAAAATCGCACCCTCTATTCTAGCCAACAGAACGTCGATGCTGGGCAGATTGACAATAACCTAGCACTGAGTAAGTGACTTTCGCCGTCTCGATTTACCATCACTTCTCTAACATCACTCACACCCTCATTGTCGTGGTCTTTCACGGCGTTTAGCAAATTACAGTTTGCGATTTCCGGTGAGGTGGTGGTTTCCGGCGACAGAGGGCCCTGATTCTGCAGTTGTGAGGCAAGTTTTCTCATTCTTTGCAATTGGGTGACTTCATCTTTGATTTAACTTATGTAATTTTTCTTCACATTGAATGCAATCATGTTGGTGACTGAATGTTCATCTCAATCAAGCATTTTTCTCTGAGAAATTCGAATAACTTAAAAACTAATTTGGATGACATGAGTTTTGGCTCAATTTTGGGTGTAAGTCAAAGTCAGAATCATCATGAACAACATCAAGCATTGCCGGATTTAGAGTTAGGGTTATCTTAGGATGCCCATATTACTGTTTTGACACCTCAAGCCTTGACCTAGATTTACCAACAGATGGGTTAGTCTAGAGGTGGTGGAAATGCTTTGGGTTCTTTCTCCCTCTCCCCTTTTCTAGATCTATTATGGAACGGGACGGGGCTTATAAAGGTCTTTGGTTGTAATGATGTCTTTGTTTGTTTTGCTGAAATGTGTGTTTTATCATCAACGACAACCTATAGCAGTTCATAACTCAATCGGTTGTGTGATAATCAATGTATAAAATTGTGGACATTCTTGATATTTTCAGAAGTATATGCCTTTTATCCTTTTTTACTTTCTTTTTATAGGATTTGTATTGCAACTCTGATTCTCCATGAATTCTACAATTTCGTCAGTTTTGTTGTGTGTTGCTCAATTCTCTACAATCAGTATGGTTGTGAGGCCATCCACATGCTTGTTTCTTGTGGACTATTTTAAGCCAATTATTACTCCCGAATTTGTAATCATCTTTGTGCTCACTATCTTAAGCGTAAAAATCATACTAGTCAACCAAGTCGTGATTAGCTCTACCTTTTGATAAGGTCGGTTAGCCCTATCCTATGTATCACTCTCATTGAAAGGTGACTATTTTTGCGGCAAGCCTAAAAAAATCATATAGGAGACTTTAGAGCGCCCAAGGACGGCATCTTATTAAGTTCATAACTTTTCAACCTAAGCTTGGTCGCCATTCCCAATTACAAAAGCACCAGTTAGAACAAATACTCAAACTCCAAGTAATAATTCTACGTCATTCCTAAGAATCCTTATGTATTCTCCTCAATCTCGAAAAAACCATATAGCCGAGAATGGATAGTAAATTTAGCATGACCATAATATGGTCAGACTCAGGGCCTGTTCTTTTCGTGGGTCAATCCACTTTTACCCACTTCAACCTACTTCAACTCATTTCAACCTACTTCAACCCACTTGAAAAAAAATATCAACTTCAACCCACTTCAACCTATCTCAACCTACTTCGATCCACTTCAACCAACTTCAACCCACTTCAACCCACCCCCTCATAATTTTAATAATTTGTAAAGTATCATGTGAGATTTAGGGCCTGTTGTTTTCGTGGGTAAATTAGGTAGGTAAAAGGGTGAAGTAGGTTGAAGTTGGTTGAGGTGGGTTAAGGTAGGTTGAAGTTGGTATTTTTTTTTTGGAAGTAAGTTCAAATAGGTTAAAGTAGGCTGAAGTGAGTTAATGTTAGTTGAATTTGGTATATTTTTTATGTGGTGGGTTGAAATAGATGAAAATAATGAGAACGTCATTAATGTGTGATAATTTACGAAATTATCAAAATTTTGTGAAATTTTTGTTTGTTATTTTTCATTTTACATTTTTTTGATTTTTAATTTTTAATTTTT
>JACYFF010002017.1:60246036-60265202 GCA_017589665.1 Selenicereus undatus
TGTGTGTGTGTGTGTGTGTGTGTGTGTGTGTGTGTGTGTGTGTGTGTGTATGTGTATAAGTACACTTATATGTGTGTGTATATATAAGTGTATTTCTATATGTGTGTGTATAAGTATACTTTCATGTTAGTATATATACACATAAACAAGTAAATATGTACGCATACACACATATATATACACTTATGTACACACATACTTATGTATATATATACACACACACACCCCCATACTTATATATATATGTACACTTCTGTACACACATACTTATATACACACATGTTTATGTATACATACTAACACAATGCAATTTTTTTTTTGAGAATTTGACGTACAGGAATCATTCACATGGGATCTCGAGCATGAGGCACTAGTCAGAAAAGAATGGCAAGAAAAGGTGCGTGTAAGGGTGAAAGATTTGGTGAACAAGGCCGCAAAGGAACCTCCAGAGAAGATCATTCCTTGCATGACGGATCATGTTTGTGCATCATTGAAGTACAAGAGGGAAACTGATGAAGAGTTCAAGAAGCGATCTGAGCTGAACAGGAAGAACAAGACAAAGGGGACTAAGGCTAAGATTGGGTATAGCCAGGGGTCAATGTCAGCTACAATGTGTGCTGAGAATTTGGTATGAAAATGGAACTACATTACTTGAAAATGTGGTTTTCAACTTTGCAATGTTGCTAATGTAGAGAGGGACCTGTTGTATGACAGGCGAAGCAATTGCAATGGAGACCTTCAGCTGTTGAGTTGTTTGCTGCCACTCATTCAAAGGTTGATGAGAATGGTCAGCGGATTTGGTGGGATGTTTACGCACAGAGTGTTTATGTAAGCACCGTAGCAATAGTTTGGTTTAAAGTTAGACTATTAAAATCTGCACACAAGCTACTTGTTTGACTTTTTCTATTCATTCTGCTGATACATGAAAATAATGAGCAACTAAAAGTAGTTACCGATGTGCAAGTCCGTTTAGCATTGGATGATCACCTCTTCTTTAAGGCTTGTGGTGGTTGGAGAGAGAAAGGCACTCTATATGGACTTGGTAGGGAGGGACAAGCCATGTTTGAGAGACCGACCAAGTCTAGGCACAGTAGCTGCAGCACTTCGTCGGCATATTCCTCCTCGTCAGTTACCCAACTCCAGGATCAATTGCAGACAACGCAAAATGAGTTGCAGACGACCCAAGGTCGTCTACATTCGATAGATGAGGAGTTGAAGAGTACTAGGGAGGAGTTGGAAGCTACTGGGAAGCAGCTACATGAGCAAAGAATTGGACTAATAGAGCTTAATGCTCGATCTGACAGCTTCTCGGCACTCCTTGGCTGCCCCACACGTGCTGACAACTCTCAGGCATCCTCATAGGTTTAGGTATGTATGGTTTTACCCTTTAGCTTAGTTGGATATGTAATTGTAATTGCTTGAACGTTTGAATGCGGAACATTGGTCTCGGGACTTCATGTATGCTGGATAATCATTGATGGTTAACACTTCCATGTAGAAGCGTTGGATTGTAATTTTGGGTTGTGTTGTGGAAAGTGTTGGACATAGAACTCTTGCGCGTGGTTGTATACATTTTTAGAATGTAAAACTACGGAAATTTGGGTGTAATTTGGGATTTGTGATGCCAAATGTGTGGCATGCACTTCGAGTTATTATATTTAGGGGCAAATGTGGTCGGGATATGTAAATAGCATGATGTGTAAAAAATGTAGGTGGTAGGTTCACATGGGCAGAATTATTGCAAAAAATATAGGTAGGTTAGAGACCGAAATTAAAAAATACAGGTCCACTAGAGACCGAAATGTTTAGTCTCAAATGGAGACCCAAAAACTTTGGTCTCAATCAGAGATCCAAAAACTTTGGTCTCTAATTGAGACTAGAATTTTTGGTCTCTAATAGATAGACCAAACTGACCCAGTCTCCAATGGAGACCGAGGACCTTTAGTCTCAAAATTCAATCTCAGGTAGGGATCGATTAAAAATTAAATGGAGACCGAGTTTTACATTTTTGAGACCATATTTTTCGGTCTCAAATGGACCTGTTTGTTGTAGTGAATTAAGAGATGCCTTACTATAAGACACATAACATCACTCCCAAAAAAAATATTTTGCATTGGTTTTATACCTTTTTTGATATAAAACCACCAAAATTAACAATAATTATTATTAATTATTAGGTACTAGGTTTGAGTATATATCTGCTACAATAATAGATACAAATGACATTATTGTAATAGAGTCAACCATATGATCCAAAGGAATATTATATATATAGTCTTGTCATCATAAGAAATTATTGATAATGGCTGGTTTTACAAAATATACAAGCAGGTACTACTAACAGTTCCCACCAAAACCTATATCACATATATGGTTTGTGACAACACATAATACTTTGACAAATTTACAAGTGTACGCGCCTCATTGACATTCACAGTACAGTTTGACCGTGATAGCTTTCACAAGCGAAGATATGCCGCCAGGTTTAACCCTCGGCAGCCTCAGTTTCTAAGCTTTGAGAGCTTCTGCAATGCAAGGCTCATGAGTCAAAAATTTGGCTCACGGTCCAAGCAATACCATGCATCAGTAATCCGCTTAGCTCGCCCCACGGTCCAGCTCATGGTCATGATCCGCCTCCCACACATTCTCTCTCTCTCTCTCTTTTTGCCAACTAAGCATTTTAAAGTCTAAAACCCAATAATATGGTAGTAGTGAGGTCTATAAAATATTATTTTATTTGGTGATCTAAGTTGATGATCCATAAGATGTAGAGAAGAAAAAAAAAGTTGGCTTGTGAGATGATGTAGAGGTTGTGGGCCCCCACTTGTGATCCAAACTTTTGGATCACCAATGCGGATGCTCTGAGATTGCAAGAGGTGAGAGGAGGACTTGGCTTTGTGGTGGGCTGCTTTATCCCCTCCTCCTTTTTAACCCACTAAATTCCTCTGGCATAAAAGGCCTAGTGAGTGTCTATATTTTTGAAAAAAAAGGAAAAAAAAAATGCTGCAGACCTCGAACAAAAATGTAATCAATGGAAGCTCTTTTTTTGGGGTGGGGGTGGGGGGTTAGATCTCCACAGAGTATGATATAACCTTTTTTTTTAAGGGTGTATCTCCCAGCCTAACACCGGTGGACTAATCTTGGTTTTAATTTCGCAAGGAAACTCTTTAGGCTCCAGGAGGAGCTTCAATCGGTCCACAAGACCAATGTCTAAAATGTAAGATATGCATTTGTTTTGGACATTCATATTGGTTTTTGCTTTTCCCCTACTGTTGTAAATTGAAAGGTCATACAAATAAAGATGGCAATTGGTCGGATCTTGATCGGATCTACTTAGATCCAGATCCATTCTAATTTTTTGAATTTGGACCCGAATCCAATCTAGACCCATTGAATCTTGAAAGTTGAGATCTATTCTCAGACCTATTTGTGCAAAAAATGTGTCATTTTTATGATACTTTTACACCTGTGTTACACTCGTTATAATTATTATTTTCATGTTTTTATTTGATTTTATTTTGTTTTGTAGGTTTTGAATAAAATGGGAATAATTAAGGAAAAGTGTGAAAAAATACAAGAAAAATGCTGGATACAGGCCGACTTGACTCAAGCCAATCCGGATTGTTGGCCCCAGTTATTATTTCAGCCCAACTCCCTCTCTCTCACGTGCAAGGCGCATGACCCGTAGCTCCCCAGCCTGGCACGTGCCCAACGCGTGACCCTGGCCTTATTTCCCCCTTATCCTTTTCTCTCCTCCCTCTCGGCTTCAGCTCCCAGAAAACCAAACCCACCTCCCATGCCTCTTCATTCATCCTCATCTACATCTCGTCCCCCTTTTGAACTCACAACACTAGGACACGACAGCACTACCATCAACGCTCATCAACATCGCTAGCTATCCCTCATCTTTGCCATCCATGCAAGCCGCGAAATCAAGGGTTGACGATCGAAGAGGGCTTGGGTATAAAATGGAGGAAGCGGCGATTGAAGGAGGTAATTTTAGGGTTTTAGGTTAGGTTTAATTTAAGTTTAGGTTTAGTTTTATTTTTAATTTTGTTTTCGTTCCTGTTATTCGAATTTTAGGGTAAATTTTAAGTTCTAGGGTTTCATGTTAGATTTGATATTAGCTTCAAGTTTAATGTAATTAAAGCAACTCTCGTTAATTTCTAGTTGGATTTCACGAATCTCAGTTGCAAATTGTATGTAATTAAAGTAAGTTTGGCTTATTTTGGTTGATTTTCTCCCCTCCCCTGCTTCACTTCACTCGGTACAACAATGGCGTACCAGCCATTGATTGTGGCATTCGGCTGAGCTGCAAAGCAAGGAAACCTACATCTATTTGGTTTTTCTTCTTCTCCCCTTCCCCTAGTCGAATTACCCCCTTCCCCTGAATTTCACCTCTGCGGGCTGTGATAAAATGGCGAAGGCGAAGGAGAGCTGCTCGTCTTTTCTCCTGATGAATGAGTGAGGATGATGGTGGCAATTGGTGGAATTCCTTCATAATTTCTGCTCCAGGTTCTAGGTTGTTCGACTCCTCTGATTTGCTACGTTTGTGATTCCTCTTCCCCTCGTAATTTGATTCTATTTGAGCACGGTCTAGTTCTAATGTTATAAGATGATGCTGTTGATTGAATCTGGTGGTTTGATGATGACGGTTGAATGATTTTGTATGGTGGTTTGGTTCATTTACCTAATCCTGTGCTTAGCTTAGTTTACCTAATTCTATTAAATGATGGTTTAGTTTCGATTGAATTTCGGTTTAGTATTGAATGATGGTTTGGTTTTTAGTTTCAATTGAATGATGGTTTAGTGAGTTAAGCTTATGTTTAGTTTACCTGATTTTATGCTTAGACGAATGCTAGCTGAACACTTTGAGTTTTCCCTGAACGATTCAATTTCGGTTAGTAAAGATTACATTAGGGTAATTAGTTAATCCACTTCTTTCTGTGACCTTAATCTTGTCCATTGTCCCTGAGGAGACGACCCTCAAATACTACAGCGAAAGTTGTACGCTTGCGGCTCTTCTGTTTATCACTCAAATTTTACCAAACAAATTTTTGGCGTCGTTGCCGGGGATGACGACATCAAATTAAGTCATATTTTTATTTTCTTAACTCTTTTGTAATTTGTTGCTTTGTTTTCTCTATTTCATTATTAGTTGTGATTTGGTTTATTAGTTGTGATTTGGTTTATTAGTTTTGATTTGTTTAGTTGTGACTTTATTATTAGGTTATATAGATCTCATTTCACTTTCTTTATTTTGGTATCAATTGTGACTTTGTTTAGTTCATTTCTTGAAAATTCAAAAATCCAAAAAAATTGGAAAAGCCTAAAATCCAAAAAAAATTAGAAAAAACCTTGAAAACCACTAAAAAAGGGGAAAATCCAAAAACCCAAAAAAATTTTAAAAACTTAAAAACCCCTAAAAATTGAAAAACTTTAAAAAACAAAATGCCAGTTTTTCATTTCCTGCAATATCAGCATGAACCTTTTTGGCATTATCTTTCAAGGCTTAACGAGTATCGTGTTCAACTGAATCATAATTTTGCAAAATAGGAAATTTGTGAGGTTATTGTTGTAGGTCTAAATGCTAAGTCTAGGAGTTATGTTGAATCAATTTGTCCTGAAGGTTTAATAGAATTATTATCTAAAACTCAAAATGAAGTTTGGAATTTCTTTGAAAAACTAGCTTGGGAAACCTATGCGTTTGAACAAGCTAACGAGACTTTTAAACATCCAACTCATGGAGAGTATGATTTTCAGGCTAATTCTTACCCTTCAGGCGGACTATTGAGCCAAGTGCTATTTCATGTTCACCTTTAGCTTTTTTGCGATATATACCAACTCCTAATCTTTTTAATTTTGAACATACATTAATTTTTTTTTTTGAGAGGGGCGTCGGGTGACACCACTGACGCAACGCTGGCTTCGCCACTAGCCATCAGGTGTTAGCTGATTGTATTAGTTATTTGACTTAACTGATTACATTAGTTATTTATAGAAAATGTGTTATGGTCAAATTAACTATTTCTAGCAAAGATATTTGGTACAATTCCACTCATGCTTGCACCTTAATTTTTATTATTCTTTTGTTATAATTACAATTTTTAATTGCATATTTATTTCCTTCTCAAAATGAAATAAGAATTAGTTGTAAATACAAAATCACAATCCTATGTTTACCCAAATCAATTTGTTTATGACAATTTTTTTTGTCATTATTGACTTAATTTTCTTTTTTTTTTATATAAGAAAAAGGAATAATTCATTAATAAAAAGTCATATGACATATATAATGAATATCTCATAACAAAAGTAAATCTAAAACATCAAATTGAATAGTTCTCCCCACAAAACTAATGGTAAATATAGTGTCGATCGGCTCTGAATTTGTAGCAGTATTCTTGCCGTCAACTGCATTCTTTGATGTCAATGCATTTTTTCCGAATATCAGTGAGCTACAGTATAACTTCATGGAGCATATGTCCAATTGACGTGGCAGATTGTACTTGAAAAGAAAATCTTCATAATAGAACAACATGAAATTTTATTGTTGATTCATTCCTTAATAAAAAAAACGTAGATCTAATACAATAATTGACTTAATTTTCTTTCTAACAATTTTTGAAATTATGTGATACAACCTATGTATTTATTCTCTAAGACTAGTTAATATAAATTATTTGTTCAATTTTAGAAAACAATTAAATAAAAGGCATTCACTTAGACATTCACGATCATCCATAATTCTTATTCCCAAAAGAGGGTGCACAGGTCACAGGCTGATGATGAATGAGAAGGGAATAATATGGTTTTGTTATGTGTGACATTTGAAGTAATTTTGTTACGCATGGCATTTGAAGTTATTTTGTTCAAGTTATTGGTTGATACAGTTATATATGTTAATCGCAAATACAAAGCAGCGAAGTGGGAAGTTGTATTGTTCATGTCGCACCTAGTTATTGTATTTGTATATTGATATATCAAATGCTTATCTCGTATATAATGGAAATACTTATTTGGCTTATTTTATTGAAGTATTAACTATTTATATGATATGATAGTAATTAATTTTTTACTTTGTCAAAATTTGCGATGAATTTGCTTATTTTGATATAAAAACTACTTAAGATGGCATGAGTCAAATGCTTATTGGTAAAAATGCTATATGCTCACTGCCATTTGTATGAATCAATCGCTTATCATACAAATAAATCTTGTAGAGTTGTTTAAATAATGCTTCACATGACAAGGAGAAAATGTTTATTAGCACATATAACGTAACAACCTCAATTTCTGATATTATGTCATGTGGAAAAAAGAAGATCATAACTTAAGTTATGAGACTATGAAAATTTGATTAGGATTTTAAATCATATGTGAAGTCGTTAAAAATTGCTCAGGATTAAATGTTTATTAACAGCTTTTTTTTTTAAGTCATGCTTATTTATAGCTATGTTAAATGGTCTATATATGAAGTGATTTTTCATCAACGAAAACAAATATTGTAGTGATGTTTGAGAGAGTGCTTAAAATATTTTACCCTTGAACTTTTAGTCAAGGTTGGAAAATATCCTTAGACTTTAAAGTTGAAGTAAATACCCTTTGAGTAAAAGAAAATATTTTATTTCTTTATAACTATTGGTGATGTGGCATCTAAAAAAGTGACGTGGCTTAATTGAACAATATATACCATGCTAACATGTATAAAAAAAATTAAAATAACTTAAAAATTTATGTAAAAATGATGGATTATTTATAGGACAGAACCACCCAAAAAAAAGTATATGCACTTGCTATTAGAGTAGAATAACCCAAAGTCAAATCCAAAATAATATATCCAATTTTTGTTCCAACTCAAGCTGATATATTCCACATTGAACTAACGCAAAACTTGTCAAGTTATATTGATAATTGTATTTTACTACCAACGTAATTGAACATATTTGTTATGACAAACTCAATATAACAATCTACAATTTAAAATCTTATTTATGCTCCCTTTAACCAAAAATTAGCACAACGTCAATGTTTTTTAAAATTAAGACAATTTGTTAATTTGCTTGCACATAGGAAAAATCATTTCGGTTAACTTTGAATATCTAAATATTTTAGCATAGGTCAAGTTCAAAGAAAATTATTTTATGCCCAAATCATATTCAAATATGCAATCGTTTTTTTTTTACAACTTAAACTTGTCAAAGCAAAAAAATAAGAAGATAAATTATAGTTCATACTTCAAAGTATTTTTAATTCGGTTTAACTAGAATGTGGTTAACAAGAATTTTGTTCGATATAAGGTCAACGGTCTAAGCCTCAATTATAGTATATTTTGAGTTTGAGTTTAATAATTAAGAGTAGGTTAATCTTAATTTATTTTTTAGAATTTTAATTTTATGGATAAAGCTAATAAGTATCATTATATGTTAAATCACTCCTTTTTTTTCATATCTATATTTTTTCTATTATTAAAATTAAAAGTAAAAAGCTATGTCATTCTTGTGACATGACATATCATAAATAAAATAATAAAAAAATTAAAATAACTTAATTGAATCAATGGGTACTCATTTCAATTTTTAAGTTCATGGGATATTTTGCTCCATTCAAAAAAAAATTTGGGGACATAATGTTTTAAGAACTCATGTTTGAGAAGGCGATTATCACAATAAGAAGTAAACAGTTATTAATATGTATACTAGTAAAACATTCTTCAAGCACACAGGATACTATTTCACTGGGCCGCAGTTACGTCTTGCTAAGGTTTGTAATCTCTTTCGCTCCCTCTGGAAAGTGGAACGACGAAACCGTTCACCTCTCTTCGTCGCCGCCTTTGCCGGCGCTCACTCCGACTGATTCCACCGCCGGCCATTCAATTCAACAGCAAAGCTCTTGTTCAAGTTGTCTTCTTCTTTGATTCGATGAAGCGCTTTCATATATAGTCCTCGCGCTGCAGGCAGTTGTGTCCCGCTGTTGGTCGGCCTCCTCCCACCGCCCGGCCTCCTTGGCTCTATCCATGGTGTTTCCTTTGTAGTCCTTGCCTCCAGTTCTTAGCCTCATGACAGCGGTGCCCTGTACCTTTCTATACTCCTGTTGGTCGCTGCCGGTTCTTGCTCGTCAGGAATGCTAACAGGCGCCATATGGAGCGTTCCAACAGAGTGTGGAGAAGACTTGTTCCTATGCCGAACAGGAATCTATTGTTGAGATCTTAGGTAATAATTCAAAAGATTTTTCTATCTTTATTGATAATCTGTCTAAAGATTTGAATACTATCAACTTTAAGGATTTGTTTAATAATTTTGGAGATGTGTTAGGATGCAAATATTCCAAACAAATTTGGGAGAAAATATGACAGAAAGTATGGTTTCCTCAGATTTACTGACATTAAAGAGGGTATAAAAACTAGTGAACATATGAATGGTAAAATTGCTGGTCAATGTAAGCTACAAGTTACTTGGGCTAGCTTTTGAAAAAGATTGCTGCTAGAGGTGGAAAAGAGTAATTCTACCCAAAAAGAAGCCCGTTTAGAAGTGGGTTACCAAAGTAAAAAAAAAATGTCCTCAATTAAGATAGTTCAGCCCCTTATAAGCAAGTACATTTGAGTTGCCCCAATGGCAATGAATTAGAAGCCTTTAGAGGCGCTATTGATGCTATGGAGGAAGATGCTCATGAGGGATTCTCGGACAATAACAAGACAATTACTCAACCTTTGGATAATGCTCACAGTCATCCGATTTATGTCGGGAAGTTCACCTCCGAAATACCAAGATGTGGATCTTCTATGGATGATGGTGAAGAGATTGATAGCACCTTATGCCCATTTGACGGTCCTCTCGAAGTTGAGCTTCAACTCCATGACAAAAATAGCAAACGTTAACTTTCCAACATGGGTAAGACGAGTGGTAGTAAGAATTTAGAGTCAAATCATGCTTCGCTTACCCCTAGTGAAAATGCAAAAGAAGCTTTGGATTTTGGGAAAAAGGCTAAGTATTTATGTCATTGGAGATGAGACCCAAGCAATTAAAAGAATCACAAGAAGCCTGAGAAAAGAGTTGGAAAACAAATGACAAACTAAAGATTTATGTTCTTAGGGTATCTCTAGTGCTTGTTTTAGTTGTTCTCTGGGTTTGAAACTAGCAGCTTGTTTGGGCTTACTTGTTTGTGATTTGCAATATGTAGGTTGTAGTTAGATATGGGTAATAGGTCAGGTCAAGTTTGGTTTGTGTTCGTGTCGAACTTAAACGGGTTGAGAATTCTTCAACCTGAACATAATCCATTTATTAAACGGGTTGAAAAACCTTGACCTGTACCAATTTAGTTTTTCAACGGGTTGACCCGCTTAACCCGTTTAAGATAAACAGGTCGAGTTCAGTTGCCTAATTATTCATTTACGTATTTAACATTTTCAACTAATACGTAATTACATAGTGTTAAAAATTAAATTTACATATCACATTAAATAATTATTTTCTAAAACTCCCCCAATTCATCATAATTCACAATTTTTATATTTTTGTATTCTTAATTATATAATAAAAAGGTAAACGGATAAATATCAAATTAGAAAATGAGTTGACTTATTTAACCCATATAATTAAACGGGTTACATATGTATTTTTTCTTATCAAGAATTTCGACCTGAACCTAACCTATTTAATTAAACGAGTTGAACGTGTTAACCTATTTAATTAAATGGGTTGAAACTTTATACCCAAACCCACTTAAGTTCATGTCGGTTTCGGACCGGTAATCATGTCGGGTCAACTTTTTCCATCTCTAGTTGTAGTAGCTTTAGATTGTAGTGGCTATTTTTTTTCTTATGAGCATTTTAGTGGATGTACTGTCTTTTTTTATTATTGGAAGGGTCATGCCCAACTAAGTAATCAAAAAAAGGTTTGTAAATCAACATTGTAATATTGGTGTTGGATTTCTTTGGCATATTCATAAACTAGATCATATCTTCTCTCATCATATGTTAAGATGTTATAAACTTTTAGCAATTTCTTATGTGCTCCGAGAACCATACGCTCTCATTGTCCATGTACATATATTTTTCGCATGCGTATTTGTCATATATTAGTTTTTTAATATATACTTGCTAATGTGATTATGAGATTACACGCTACTAGAAGTATGATAGATGTATTTATCTCAGGGGGTAGATGTGTTGTACACCTTTTTTTAAAAAAAACAAAGACTCACATACTTTAGTAATATCTCTTTCTAAATTTAAAAAGCACCTATTTTTGGGGATGCATAATCGCAATTCGTTAGAAGTCTAATGCTTGCGTAATAATACTCCCTCAATAAAGGATCTGTTTCACACTTACTCCATGCAAGTATAAAATGACTTAAGCTTTCCTTCTTGCCTTATAGTTGCTCATACCTCCTATTCTTGGATTTCACCCTTAAAAATGGAGAGTAAATCCTTATTTCCAAAAGAATTGGAGATCCAAATTCTATTGCAATTACCTGTCAAATCTCTTCTGAGATTCAGGAATGTTTGCAAGGAGTGGCACTGTTTCATAAAAAGTTCTAACTTCAACAGCCAATATGTCCATAAATCTAACTCCAAGGACAGTGGCAAGATACTATGTTATCGCGAAGACCCAACTACAAGAACTCATGTCATCTCATTGTTTACTGAAAAAATTGGCCAAAATAGGGTGGATTTAGAATGGCCACCATTCCCAGAAGTTGAAGTTGAAAACAAAGCAGTATTTCATAGAGGAATCGTGATTTTAGGCCCTGTGAATGGTATCTATTGTATATTTAATAGGCTAGTTGAGAGATGGTTTGGAACCCTCATCCTGTGGAACGCAGCTACCAAGGAATACAAGCACACTCTTCCCCCTATTTCTTTCCCCTTTACCTCTAAATTGATTTGTGGGAAATGGAATCCTTACACTTTTGAATTTAAAAGACCAATAGGTTTAGACATTGGATTTGGTTTTGATGACAACACAGATGATTTTAAGATAGTTGTTATCACCCACTGGGATCTTGATTTCGGCCCAACCGATTTCCGGTGGCATGTCAGGGTCTATAATTTGTCTACTGATTCCTGGCGGACTATATACTATCTGTCTGGATTTAACGTTGAATCATCACCATTTCCTGAATTGATTCCTCCTTTTCCAGATATTCAATCAGAACCAGAATTTGCGCAATCCCTATTAAATGGTGTGTATCACTGGCCATGCTATTGTATGCTTCCTGAAGAAGATGATGAATATGAAGGTATCGTTATGTTTGACATGGTTGAGGAGTCATTTCGATTGATGAATGGACCACCCTACCCGTTATGTGAATACAGTTGTCGAAGTGTCTGGGTCCTCAAAGACACTATTGTTACGGTTGTTAGCTCCTCTGATTTTTGGGGGAATCCTTGTGGTACTGTTGGTGTTTGGATGATGATGGAATATGGCGTGCACGATTCTTGGGCAATGGTATGTACTTTTGGGCCCATGGTTGGGTTAACTTTTGTAGGAGTTCTAGATGATGAGCAATTTTTCTTTCATGATGATAAGAATCAGTTGATAGCGTCCAGCATTGCAATGAATGATCAATTTAAAGAGTATGGTGTTTATGGACTTCGTGAGTCGTTAGATACCGGTATCAATGAGAGTTTAGGAGTCTTAAAGTATGTAGAAACCTTGGTACCTCTCAAGCCTAAGGACCTAGTAGAAAGACAATTGTTGTGAATGTCACTTGTAGAGCTTAGAAAGATTAATTTGTATATAAATATAAACGAGATACACTTATTAGCTTTATGCAGCTCCTTTTTTTTTTGCGCCTCCCCCCCCCCCCCCCCCCCCCAAAACAACAACGTGAACCAAAGAATGCTTCTTGTAAAACAGGAACTACATTTAGATTCAAAGCTCAAGAGTTGATGGATTTTGATTTAAGTCAGTTTAAGATCAATTTTACTTGAATATGAAGTTTAGATGATCCAGTATTATACTGTAAAAATAAATCAACTGCTTCTTGTTTCTCGTACTTTGAAATGCCCTTCTTTTACTCAATATTAGAATTTAATTGAACCTACCAGCTGTAATTATAGGAAGCCCATGTAATTCAAAGGTGCAATCATCCTCCGCCTATGGTGATCAAAATGTGCCAACCTGCTCGAATTATGCGAGAGTTTCAATAAGGTCTTGCTGCACTTGTTCGATTAGACTATGACTTTCTCCCCTTTTTTTTTTTGGTTGGTGAAAGTTCGGCCAGACGCTGTTAGGCACTTTTAAAAAAAAAATAATAAATTGATATTTTTTTCAAAGTAGAAACTAATATATTTGTCTTGGTTTGATAAGATTATTTGGTTACTTAGAGTTTAATCAACTGAGCAATATGTTTAAACTATGTCAGAGAGCATTGTTACATGGCTAAAAACCTCACTTGTCTCACTGCTAGAAACCCTAGGGTGTGAGGCAACTGCTTTGCGGTCGGTAAGGCAATAACCGCGATGGTGGTTTTCCGCTCGCTATAGGCCGAGTGGGTTGTTTTTTCATCGTTCTACATTTGTGCTGTTGGCTCACTCTCGATGCGGCACTTTTAGGGTTTTCTGAGGAGTTGTGTGGTTTCTAAGGTATTGGGTGGAATCGATGGTGTCAGGTTTGGAGGTTGCCTTGAAGAGATTCAAAGCAACTGAAGCGGAAAAAAGAAGTAATTGTTTATGATGATGCAGCTCCAGATGCGCGTGCTGAAGAGATTGCATCGAGTTTACCGGGGAAGCTCTACACAGAGAATAATTTCAATAAGGGGGCATTCAAATCTGCAAGGAACGTAAGGAATCCGGCCATGGAATGGTGATTAAAGAACTTGACAGGAACTTATTTTTGTTTCAATTCTTTGCTCAATCTGTTAGGGCTTATGTCCTCAATAAAGGCCTTTGGTCGTCTGATGGTGCTAAAGAAGGAATCCGGCTGGAGCAGTCCTCTGAAGTACAATTTGATGTTGCCAAGTTCTTGGTGAAAGCCTAGGATGTGCCCCCAATGAAACAGGCCGTAACTTTTGCTTGAATCCTTCGCTCCAACCTGGGTTCTAATGCCTTCGCTGATTAGAAAGTGATCTTGCCTATGGATAAAGCCCTAAAATTTAGGGTTGATATTGCTATCAAGAAGCCTCTCCCTCAGCATTGTGATCAAGATTGGGGTTGATTCGTTCTGAATAAAATTCAAGTATCTAAAATTACCAGATTTTTGTTATATGGATGAGGGAATTTGGGTCATGTTTATGCTGGGTGTGATACATTCGAAGAGAATATTCAGGAGCAGGATCTATAACATGGCCCCTGGATAAGGGCGTCTCCTATGAAGGGAGAGGGTGCAATGGTGAGGCAAATTAATGGAGGAATCCAAATGGTTCACAATCCTTCTAGGAGTTTTCTTTTGCAACAAAAGTATGTTGCTAATTTACTTCATAAGCTTCACCTACATACTTGCAAATTTGTTAGAACCCTTTCTGTTGGTAGAATCATTATATCTCTCTCTGATGGTGGACTACTTTCAGATCCTACTAAGTACATGCATATGGTAAGTGCTTTACAGTATTTGACTATAACTGGACCTGATATTGCATATGTTGTCCATAGAGTTTTTCAATTTTTGCATGTTTCCCACACTACTCACCTTCATATCGTAAAACGTATGTTTAGGCACTTATAGGGCACCGCTGGACCACAGTCTTCAACTTCGACCTTGTGTAACATCTACCATTGCTGTTGCTTATTCTGATGTTGATTGGGCTAGTTGTAAGGATTCTTAGCATATAGTTCTACCATTGGTTATGCCATATCTTTTGGCCCCAATCTCATCTCCTAGAGATCCAAAAAGTAACACACTGCCTCCAAGTCTTCTACTGAAGCTAAGTATTGTGCCAATGGCTACACTGTTACTAAGACTGTTTGGACTTGCAAGCTTTTTTTTTTTTCCAGATATAGGTGTTACTGTGGTTGCTTCAGCTCTCTTATATTGTGGCAACTTCAGTGCTCTATGTATATGACTGCTAATCCAGTTCAGCATGATCACAGTAAACACATTATAATCGACTATAATTTTGTTCAGGAGAGGGTTCATGGTAGTGGTTTAGTTATATGTTATATCTCTATCAACTTACAGGTTGAAACATCTTTACCAAAGGCTTCTCTTCTCAACAATTTTTGTTTTAAAAGTTCAATCTATAAGTGCATCCCCCTGATCAGATTGAGAGGGGCGTAATAGTGTATTAGAGATATTTATGTATTTTTACATTGTACAACTCTTATATATATATATGTTGGACGGTCCTAATGAGATTAGGTCCGACAACCACTTAAGTCACCTAGGGCGACAACCCTTGCTACCTCATAACCTATATGAAGAGGTTTAAGGGGGTTAGCCTCAAGAGACGAAATGACACGAATATTATATCTCCCATATTCTCCTACTTCTCTCTCATGACTGAACTACCATTTATCGAGTTCTTGGGTTTAGGACGTGAAACCCTAAAGCGACTCTAGTGGCCGCTTGGTATTATTATTGGTGTGATTGGTATTCTTTATACACATGGACTATTATCGACAATATATTTCCGCATCCAGGTTAGTCTTATTTCTTCCTACAGTGGTATCAAAGTCTAAACTGTTCGGATTAGTTCGGATTGAAAGATTAACAAATCTGTCGAAACTGATTCGTTAAAAGCATGTTATTTTCGTTTAGTTTGCTTAATTTTCATGATTATGCAAACTGCTAAAATCAGAAGCATGCTCATGTTATTATGATGCCCAGAACATATTAGAAACTACAGATTTACTAACATGAACATATTAGAGTCTGCTAATCATGAACATGCTCATGTTATTATCAATATGTCCAGATAGATTCATGCTAATATACTCAGATCAGTTCTTGTTAATATACGTACAAATTACACACAGATCATAGTGATTCTGCCAAAGCATGTCCGTGATTAATTCAGGCCAAAGACTGTTCCTTTTCCCTGATTAGTTCAACCGTGAGATACATGTATGTTTCTATTTGTTTTTGAAACACCAGACTTGATTAGTTGCTGCTTGAGTATTATGGTACCATGTTCATGCTATTATTCTTCAAGTGTAATTGTCCAGACCCCAAGAACTTGTATTATGCCAAAAACACAACATTCGTGACATCCAGAAATAACATGGTTATTCACGTCTTATGCCCAATTGGTATCATTGTGCGTGTGTATGCCTCATGTTATCATGATATTTAGACAAAATCATGCTTGGCTTGGATGATAAAGTATGAAAGGCATAATATTTTTTTTTTGAAAAAAGGCCCAAACCACTCGACTGAACCCTAATCACCGAATTCCAAAACCCTAACCCTAAAATCTCCCTGCCTGAAATTCGACCTCACCTAAAACGAAAAAAAAAAAAAAAAGGGAGAACAGGGAGGAACTCGAACCATACCCATCAGAGACCACCGTGGAGGGGTGACGCGTGACTGTCACACGCCGCCAACGAAGGTCGTTTCACGATCTTCTTCCTCCCATAGCCCATTCTCATCGCCGATTTACGCAACCTTGATACAAAAGAAGCCGGGAAACACCGTTTCAGGAGGCGCGTGAGCCCATGCGCCATCGCCTCAGTGGCGTGTTTGGCGCGTGGGCGTCTCCCTCAGGCACATATTAGGTCGATCTACGCAACCTTGAGAGAACGAAGCCGGAAGACATCATTTTAGCAGGCGCGTGAGACCACGCGCCATCGCCTCAGAGGCGTGTTTGGCGCATAGTGTAACGCCCCCAGTTGCTAATATTTGATTATTCTAACTTAATCCCTTGCTGATTTGTGATTTGCAGCGGAAGTCCTATGACTGGGGATGCTACCGCCGTTTCTTGACAGAACAAGGCTAACTAAAAACCACATGCATTAGAACAGATGTCATAATTGTACATACTTTCAACCACTAGCATCCCTTAGGTCTTATAATTACACCTGTTAACTCAGCGGATGACTAACAGTTACCAGTTAACACAATCTTCAAAATAATGTACAATCAGCGGGGTTTTGGGGAGGCTAACCTATAAATCACTGTGAGCACCGGCTAGCTAACATTCAGTAAACTGTGGTCTTCGCTCATTTCTCGCTTTCCTCTGGCTTATCAGAAAGAGGGCTCTACATTGATCCTTTTCCTAAAACAGAAAACATGAAAACATTCGAATAATGAGCCGAAGCTCAGCACGCACATTCCTATGCTGTTAAATAAGTTTTGTATGTAAATGGTTGGGCGCCCGCATTTCAAAAAAATTTGATTTGCAAACAGGCTGGGAGAGAGAATATATACGCAAAACTGACTTGCTTATTATTATCAGAAAGTGGACCCCTTGTTGACGTCTGTTGCGATCTTGAAATAAGTGCACACCTCCCAGGCCGATCGAAGAGCCTGAGTTGCAGCCGCGCGGGTAAATTGAGGGGCATCAGCCCTGATGACTGAGCATTGATGGGACCACTTGATTATGTGACAAAACATTGAGTAAACTGATTCCTTAAAAGAGCATTACATTGATTTTGTTCATCATTGAGAAACATGTGGGTTTTTGAAGAACACAGGCAATGTATGTACCTGGTCTTTGAAAATTTCTCTCTCCTTTACTGAAGATCATTTGTTGGCAGGTTGAAGCAACTGACGTGGCCTTCTTCTGTCCCAAACACATAATTTTCCTTTGGTTAGTGAAAGGTTAGGGGAGCTTTATTAAATTTCATGGTTTCTTATGAAATGTAGTCCTTTTGATTTTTTTAACCATTATTCCTAATGCCATTGGATTTCATTTTATTTGGTTTCTGTTCTGCTCTTTTCTTTTTCACAACTGAGGAGCCAGGACTTTTGACTGGGTGTACTGGTAATGCAAGAGTATGGTTTAGTTTGGGTTAGTCAATAACGACGCCATCAATCATTATTATTGTTGACGTAGGTAGTATCATTGTGAGTGCCAATATAAATTCATTGTGAGCGACATTATAAATTACTACCATTAGCATAATCGTTATCATTATTAGTAATATTGTCGTGATTAAATCATTATTTTTTTTTTGAGTCTGTTACTATTATTATAGCACTTTTGATCATGTAAATTGGCATGGATAATCAACTGTAACACTGTAGAATTACTGCATTAGATTTATAACTGGGTAGTATCATTACGATTCTTATGATTATTAGTGCTGTCATTTTTCGCATCGTTTTTGCAGCTTTCTTAAATTAGTATCATGGTTTGAGATTGTTTTACGGCGGTTTGGATTTTATGAATTTGGACTCATTTTTAAGTCTAGTGCTAATCACAACACTAATCTTTTCCGTTCTTTATACTCGGGAGACAAACGTTACCATAATTCACACAGTACATGCCTACTTCTCCTTATTTCCGCCCAATTATCATCGAGACTTGTTTAGACGCTAAACATTCAACTCCATCCAACATTTAACCCACAATCACCACGCATGCCCCAATCACTAATTAGCCAACTTATGATCATGATTTAACGCACGTGCTAACCTTATGTACTTTTGTATATTACCAATTCAATAAGATTAACTTAAGCGTACTTCAAGCCCTAACCCTAATCCTGCAATCTCATAATCACTTCTCACTTATCCAACACACTTTTGTTCATCAATAAAATTCACATATAACAGACATATTCACATGCTAAAATCACCAACCCATGGCTCTAACAGACATATCTCATGTGTTTATATACATACATGCCCACAATTTCCTTTACTCATTCATGACAATAATTATAAGCATCATCAAATTAACACAATCAAACCCATTATTCACGCCCCAAACCGTTCCTCTCAATCCCCTGCTCATCCAAAATTTTATTCATCACTAAAATTCACATTCAACATTCAAGGAACCCCAATCTGTATTCCTCAAGCCCAAATGCATCATTTAATTTAAGAAATCTCAGCATAAACATCAAAATTGAATGGAAGAGGATTAGGGTTTTTACCTCTCAATCACTTAATACACACGCGAGGAGAGAGAAACGGGCGAGATGGTCGGTAGCCTCGGTCGGTCGGCGGTAGAGGGAGGCACGGTGGGCGGCGGCTCTACCGGTGGCCGGCGAAACGAGCAAGAACGGGGGCTGGGAGGTGAGGTGCGGAACAGGGCAGAGGGAAGCAAAACCAGAGCAAAGG
>JACYFF010002017.1:60273628-60333277 GCA_017589665.1 Selenicereus undatus
TTTAGATACGAAAATTTTCGTATCTAAACGAGCGCGTTTTTGTAGTGATATAAGTTGCGAGCTTTATTATGAACTTGTTTCATCCAAATTTTAATATCATATAGATCTGTTCTATGTATGATTAATTACGACTAATATTTGGATATATTTCATGTTACAAAGTATGTTGCGTTCGATTACATGGATACATTTCATGTCAATCACAAATTATTGGTATTATATAAATGTGTTTTATATATATATGAACTACATGGGTTGTAGTAAACTTGCTCATTGTTTTAGCACTTTTTCCTTGCCCAAATTAATGAATGTGGATTCGTTTCATGTTACCTGCTAATTGTGTAATTTAGTGGTATTTTATGAATTGGTTTTATGAAATTTAAATTCGTGATATTATAAATGTGTTTTATAATTTGCGAGTAACATTTGAATAAGCTTCATATAATTATATAAATGTGTTTTATATATTGCTATTTGGACATTTTATGAAATTCTTTTGTAACATGCTATTATTCAAATATGTTTAGCATTATAGATTCATTTTATTATATAAATGTGTTTTATATAATAATTTGAATTTTATGGTTGGTATGTCATTGATAGAGTTCTAAACGACATATTAGTAGTTATAAATAATGAGATAACTTCATGTAAATTTGATTTACATTAAGTTGGATATCTTTGTGATATATCTGAAATGTTAATTTGTTTAACCATAATATTCTCCATAAATTATGTTTTATGAAAAATTGTGATAAATAAGTTATAAAAACTTCTACTTCATGCTTGTATGAGATGATTATGAGCTTAGCGAAATTTTCGATCATACGACATGGATAATGGAGTTTTCGGTAATTTATTTATTTTAAAATATGCCTAATATCCACTTTAAAGAATATATACCTTTTAGATATGGCAATAAGGTTGGTAATTTGTTTACCAATAAAAGAACTTGATATCACTGACTATGATACATAATGTCAAAGGATTTAGTTTCTTCTGAATAAACGTGAAATGTTGGGACACTCATTAGGTTCTAGGTCTTATAGGATGGCAAAGGTGGTACTGTTAGTAAACAGTATCTAGAAAACTTAAAAGCATATCAAAAGTGGTTCGAGAATGGATTGATCAACATGCTATACTTTGTAGTACCGCATGAATGACAATCTAGTGAGGGATTGAAAGTTACCCCACTGTTAAGTATGTGTGGGATCATTGTTCGTCCGACCCATTCCCTCACAAAGTTCTAGACCTAAGATTGGTATTGCAAAAGGAAAAAAGGCTAAGGGAAATAAAGAGAGGCACATAGCACGTGCGAGTGCTATGACTGTGAAAATTAGGAATCTTATACTTGGGGTTATCCTGAGTTGATTCAGTTACCTTCTTTCACAGCCTGGATAATATGTGTGCTCCCAAGCATTTGTTGCAAATTGTGATCCTTAGTGGATTGCAGATACCGGAGGAGCCAAGCACATAGTTCGAGAACGAGTTGAATTTTGTGAACTTTCACCACTACACGATGGGTTCACAAATTGCCGTTTTAGGTAACGACGATGAAAAAGATGTTCTTGAATTAAGAACAAATCATTTGAGGCTCCTTGAAGGAACTACGTTATCTCTTCTCGATGCTCTCTATACACTTGGGGTGCGATGTTTCCTTGTGCCTTCTGTCCCTAAAGTTAGTTTTCTTTAATTTTCTTCTACATGTCTTAGACATCATATGGCATGGTGATTTGTTTGGCCATGTCACATTAAAATGTGTTTTCAACGGACGAAATAGAACATCTTCCATCCTTGTCTCATTTTTGAATCTGTTTTAGACGTGCTCGTTCTGACCATAAGGGTCAAGATAGAGTTAACTAGCTAAAGATGGCCTTTTAAGACCAACTCACTAGGCTTAAGGTGCAAAATGTGAGTTATGCCTAGCTAGTAAAGCAATAGGAAATCTTTTTTGTAAGATTTCGAGTCCATCAAATCCTTTAGCGTTCGTTCACTTTAGACATCTGCGGGTCCATGAATATGAAAGCATATCATGGAGCTACATATATTCATGATATAGGTATATATACCTACTATCCCATCGTTATTAAGTACTCGATGCGTTTATATACTTTATAGCGGTAGTAGGACTCAATTGGTACGAAATATTAAAACTCTTCGAACCAATTGAGATCATGAATATTTTCTTCGTGAAACAAAATCCCGCAATGTTGATTTTCTTAAGGATGAGTTTCTTAACATTTGGTGCGATTGAAAAGGGCCTAAATTTGTATATGTTACAATAAGACCTTCAACTCACTAAATCACCGAGGATGGTACATATTCCTTGGTTCCTCTGTCAAGGAGAATGAGATTCGTCCTCAATCTCCAATTATTGAGGAGAGTCATTCCTGAACATGCAGTTAGTCCTTAAGTTTAGGATCCCACCTCTAATGGATAGTGGGAGTAATCTTCTCTTCTTAATCAGGGTTCCATTCCTCTTAGAGAAAGGGGGAGAAACTCCTGGTCCCATACCTCTTAGAAAAAGAGAGAGGGATTTCTTACCTAGGCAGATAAATAATGAAAGTCCCAGGATCCCAAGGACTAAGTGTGGAAGAATTCCTCGATGTTTTTACAAAATTGAAAAAAAAATATTCTTATGCACTCCATCGGGAGATTAGGGATCTACCTCTTATCAACAGACGATTGGCTCACTAAATCTCAAAAAGTGACTGGATGTCATAAGGGATGAGATGGACTCACTGACAAGGTTTGAGAACTCGTTGAAACTCCACTACGATGTAAGTCTTCAAGATAAAATATCGGATGGATAGTTCAATTGATAAGTTCAGGACCGGATACTCATAACCCTGGTTTCCCATTCGGACTTTGAGTTGTTCGAAATGGAGTAAAGATTGTTTTTCTCAATGGTGATCTTGAGAAAGAGATTTATATGGACTAACCCATTGATTTTGTATCAAAGAAACGAGAGGACAATGTGTGTTATTCTAAAAGGTCCATATGTGATCTTAAGCAATCTTCAGGTTTTCGGTACTCTAGATTCCATAAAGCCATCTTGGCTTATCTATGGTTTCAGAAGGCCATTGTGTATGTCAAAAGATCAACATGGGGATTGCGTTCCTCGTGTTGACGCCATACCGTTGACTAGGAACAACTTGGAGATGATTAAAGCTACTAAAAGGTAGCCATTCTATGTCTTTAAAACGAAGGACATGGGTGAAACCAGGTATGTCCTGGGAGTGGAAATAATCCAAAATCGTCCCAAGAAGCATACATCAAAAATGCCTTCGAACGATTTTGGGTTTATAATTCCTAACCCATAGATACTCCAATTGAGAAGGGTTCAACCTTGAGTCTTGCTCAATATTCTAAAACAGATGACAAAATAGAGATAATGAACAATTTCCTTAACCCTACTATCACAGTAAGCTTAATGAAAGCCATGTTATGTGCATGACCTGATATTGCTTTGCGGATAATTTGATAAGTCGTTATCAAAGTAACCCAAGACTTCCTGATTGACAAGTCATCAGCAGAATCAAATGCTACATTCGTTGTATTGATAACTCAGCATTTTGCTATCAAGGAGCAGGCCCCAAGTTGAGAGGATGCTCAAATTTTGATTTGGGTGGTAACTCGGATGAGTTTAAGTTAACCTCAGGACATGTCTTCACCCTGAGAGGGAGAGTCATGTCATAGTGCAACAAAGAAGCACAGCTGCACAACAATGTTAGCTATGGAGGTAGATTGTGTATCTTGTACCATAGAGACAAAAAGCATTGCCATTGGGTATATATATATAAACTAGCAAGGTGATATGTTCCTTAACTAAACCCATTCCTAGTTATGTGTCCAAAACTCTTTGGTTGAGTCTTGGATTTCATAAGGTTTGGTATCTAGACATGTTCTGTTACGTGATGGACACGTTTCTTTTATGGGCAAGATGCTCATTGTTGTACGTTAGGCATATTGAAATGTCACAGGCTTCTGATTGGCCTAGTCACACAGGCAATCACCCTGACGCTTGAGTAGCGAGTAGGATGAGACTGAATCATATTAGCACTAGGTGTGCAATATTGATTACTCACACTGGAAGTGTGTGAGTAGAATGAATATAGTCGCCTTAGTAAGACTAAGATGAGACTCGAGAGAGTCGAGTATGAAATAAGTTTTCATATTGAAACCTTAAAAGCCGAATCTTAAGTGTCAAGACCAATATTCAGTATGTTGATCTAGTGGCTCGGGTTAGATTTTTGGGTGAAAATCTGGACTGACGATTCGCATGGCATAAAGAGTGATGAACCCAGCTAAGTGGGAGCTATGCCGTGACACACATCTCATACTGTGTGTGCTTATAAGACGACCCATATGTGGGGTGACAATTGAATTCCCTATCACTTGTCACTGTGTGACCCTATGGACGATAACCCTTTGACTTAAAGCTATGATATTAAGTCGAAGCTTAATGATGCTACTTTAATGTGATTCTCAAGAACAACGATGTATATGGTTCAGCGAGAACACATTAGGAAAGCAATTCAATTAAAATGAGATTTCATGAGTGTTTAAGAAAAAATCTATCCACCATCACCATATCAGCCCGGATGATTATGTTGAGAACATAATCATATGATATATTAGGCATAAGGGATTATAGATGCCACTGGTGATGTCTTAGGATATTTTTAGGGTATCGTATTTCGTGAAAGTGTTATGTTAGTTGGATGATAACTTAATATAACACTACTTGTTATTTTTGGTCGTACGTCCTATTGCTGGTATGAAGCGTAAGAAGTTGTGATACATGGAGAATATGTGTTTTACGGCCTAAGTGGCCGAGTGGGAGTTGTTGGACGGGCCTAATCAGATTAGGCCCGACGACCACTTAAGTCGCCTAGGGCGACAACCCTTGCTACCCCTTAACCTATATAAAGAGGTTTAAAGGGGTTAGCCTCGAGAGACGCAATGACGCGAATATTATATCTCCCATATTCTCCTACTTCTCTCTCATGGCCGAACTACGTATACATCTATCGAGTTCTCGAGTTTAGGACGTGAAACCCTAAAGCGATTCTAGTAGCCGCTTGGTATTATTATTGGTGTGATTGATATTCTTTATACGCGTGGACTATTACCGACAATATATTTCCGCATCCAAGTTAGTCCTATTTCTTCCTACAATATACAACTCCAGGCTCCCATGAGAGTTGGGTCATTTATTTTCCCTAAGCCTTCACAAAACTTAATCTAAATTTAAGATTAAACTACATTTAAGAAAAAAGTGTGAGGCTTTCCCAAACACAATCCCTGCCACTCCTATATTTATGTATACATATGGAGATAGAATTCTTTTACAGTGGCTTGGGATCAAGTTAGGCGATTAGGTTTGTTATTTTTTGTACAAACAGAAGCAAGTCAGTGTACGTACATGAGCAGCGGAGCAATGAAATCACAACAAGACTTTTTTGCCTATTTCCTCTCTTTTTTATTTTCTTCACATGTAAATGACAAGAATAATTTATACGTAATAATCGCAATAACATCCTCTAAGTTTGAGTATTTGACACTTTACTACTAGTGTAGAGCACTACAACCATGGAATAGGTCAGAAACTTGTCCATGATTTTAGAAAATTCTATAATAGTCTTCTTGTTTACAAATGTACAGAACCTCAACCATGACAAGAATGGGTCAGAAACTTGTCCAATTTTAGAAAACTTTATGCTGCTATTCTTTTGGTTTTCATGTATTTCCATCATCTAGAGTATTTAACACTGTAGTGCTAGTGCAGGGCATCACAACCATGAGAAGAATGGGTGAGAAACTTGTCCATAATTTTAGAGAATGCTACGTATGTTTGAAATTATTTCATAATCTAATGTGCACCCATACTTTTCTAAGACAGCCAATCCCAACAGTTAAAAATAGCAAGGGCCTTGACTAATTCATAGCCTTCCTGCATGATCTCTTCTCCTTAATACCTCATTTTCCTCTTTGTATATTGTTCTCTTTGTTTCATAATCAAAGATGGATGTGAAACCCTTGTTACCAGAAGAATTGATGATTGCTGTCTTATTACAAGTACCTGTCAAATCGCTTTTTCGATTTAAGAGTATATGCAAGAATTGGCACTCTCTAATTATAAACCCATCTTTTACTACTCGCTATTGTCATATCTCTAATACCAAAAACAGAGGTAACATCCTTTGTTACCGCTTAGACCCAATTACCAAGGTTCATCTGATATCATTACTTGACTGCCAAACAACTGAAAACATTGTGGACTTTGAATGGCCACCATTTCTAGATGAAGGGGTCGATAACAAGGAAGAGTATAGTAGGCGGATTAGCATTTTGGGCCCTGTAAATGGTATTTACTGTATATATAACAGATTGATCGAAAGGTGGATTGGCACCCTCGTCCTTTGGAATCCTACAACAAGAGAGTTCAATCACATTATTCCTCCCATTTCTTATCCATTCTCCCATGAGTTTCTCGGTGGGCAATTTGGTGGAAATTGGATTGACCATGATGAATGGAAAAGACCATTGAGTTTTGGCATAGGATTTGGTTGTGACAGTAAGACAAATGATTTTAAAGTGGTTGTAGTATGTCGTTGGGATGTGTATTATGGGTACGAAGATGAGCGTTGGCATGTTCGGGTCTATAATCTCTCTACTAATTCGTGGAGGACTATATACTATCTTCGGTTTAACTCGAATGCATTGCCAATATTCCAAGCATCGTTTCCTAACTTCCCAAGCACTAGTTCATACCCAGAGTTTAGTAATGGTTTTTTAAACAATGTATTCCATTGGTCAAGCCATTGGTTAAACCATTATAGTAGGTGTGAAGGCATTTTGGCATTCAACATGTCCGACGAGTCCTTCCAATTGATAAAAGGGCCTCCTGTGCCTGAATCTGAGGACTGGCATCGAAGCATTTGGGTGTTTAAGGACACTATTGCCATGGTTATCAGCACCACTGAGAATAATGAGAGTCCTTCTGGTGCTACTGTGTGGATGATGATGGAATATGGAGTAGAAAATTCATGGGCAATGTTGTATACATTTGGACCAACTGCTGGGTTGAGTATAGTTGGGCTTCCAAACGATGACCATATTTTCTTTCATGATGATAAGGGACAATTAATTTCATCTAACTTTCAGGACCATAAATTTAAGGAGTATGGTGTCCTTGGAGTATGTGAGCCATCGTTTTACCGCAAGGAATATCAAAGTCTAGGGGTTGCAAGATATGTAGTAACTCTTGAAGCTCTAAAACCAAGACATCAGCACTAACCATGCTCAATGTGAATAAATTTTATTAGCTTGAAAAAGACGACAGTTCATATTTGTCAAAAATTAATTTTAAGAATTTGTATTAGCATTCCTACTTTGTGAGAAATTTAATGATGCATTTTGAATTGTCGATTGCCTTTGTTACTGTAAATTGTAAAAATATGAACCGAAGAATTAATTAGAAATCTTTTTTGTTGATGGACAGGAAAGTTAGATTAATATCATCATATGGTTAGGCAACATTTGTCTGATGCATCTTACTCGAAGGATATGTAAAGGGTTATTAATTTACTAAATGTTCTTTAATTTATATTTGTTACTTCTACAATGTTAGATAAATGTCAGGGAAAAACAAAAACATTGTTAGAAAAGCGCGAATTAAGAAGCAATTGGGTCTACCTACCTATCTAGGTGGTATTTAGCATGTGTTTATCATGCAAAGGCTTGCTCTTTTGAGTTAGATTAATGGAGTCAGATGTTAGAAGGAGCTATAAGAAATTGGAAAGAAATGAAAATAGTTGGTAGGAGTTTTATAGTTGGATAAGTTGATAATTTTTTTAAAGTACGTTTTAATTTTTTTTATTTTATTAATGACAACTATTGTACACCAAGAAATCTTATACAGATAACTCCTCTTTTTTTGCTTGCGTATCACAATTGAAATTTTCCAAAACCCAAATAACTTTTAAGGTGGCAGGTTATTTAATAATTTTAAAAATATTGGAATATAAGTAACATTTACCTAAATGTCTAATTTAAAGTATTTGGTTCTATTGGAAATGAAAATGGCGAAGGGAGCTTTTTTCATTTTAGACAGAGATGAACTTTCTGGTAGCTAACCTTAATGTTTGTTTTTTGGAGGCTATACTTATTGTTCATTTCCTTTGGGGGGGGGGGGGGAAGAGAGAATTTCATTCCTGTATCAAGTGAATAAGAAATCACTTCACTGCTGCTGTATGTTCATTTTCATGGCTGAATTATAATCTAATTTGACAATAGCTTTTCGTGGTCCTAGACATAGTCGCATATGAAACCTGATAAATCAATAATCACAACCACATTTCATAGTCAACTTCCATTCAAGCTACAAAAATTAACCACGGTCTTTACACATTCTTGTTAGTTCGATTTTCAGTCACTTTAGTCCCTCCTAATTTGCTTTGTACTTCCATGGACCAACCCGATCCTTAAAATATACAAATATGAAATCTAAAGCGTACCACAGCCTTTGAAAAACAACAATACAAAATCTAAACATACCAAAATATACATATCCGACTATCAAGTTCTCAAACTCGATTACCTGACTATTATGTTCTTATCTTAAACATACCAAGATAATCATCTAACAGTAATCTAAGTGCAATGAGGTGGGGCAGTGAAGATGAGCCCTTAATCAAATATTCTAACTTGCAATCTTTGCGGTCAGTTCTTCCTTAGTGGTTTTGAATTTTGACCTCCTCCTTGTAGCATGAACCCCGTCCTCTTACTTTTTCAAACTCATCACTGCAACATGGAGCTCATCTTGCAACGTTTTCAATCGTGCATTCAGTTCAGAAAGAATGAAGGGCTATATTGATGTGGTTCTTGAAGACTGACAAGCTGAAGTGGGTCTTGTTCATAGAAATTTCAATGCAAAATAATAGTTGCAAGCATATAATTAATGTCATAGTACTTGAGAGTCGTTTTCTCATAGAAATAATTCTAAAATTACCTAACTAGTTATCAAATTCAATTTAGGAGAGCGAATAGTTGAATGTAAAAAGGTAACAACTCAACTAGACAGGTGATTAAGCTAATCAAGAATCAAGTATGAAAGGCCTTGAATTGGTGAATTGGGTGACTATTACATGGTTACACCTATTTTATTCGTTGGAGGGATGCTTCCATTTTTGCTAGTTGACTCACAATCTAGAGAACAAGTACCGATGAGGTCTTAGTCAAGTGGTTAAGATTAAGGTCTTGAGTACATTGGATCTCTTTTTCAATTCTTTCTCTTCCTATTGTATTGTATTTTCTTCATGATTCATTCGAACACAAAAAAAAAATTTATAGTGCAAGATAAGGGTATCCCCTAACCAACTAATCATCCTATTTTCATGGAGATTAGTTGGTGGGGGTCTAAGATAAATAAATCTTGGGTAGTCTCATGCCAAAGATCAACTATTCTACTGCAAACCACATTAACTAATGACTCAACCTTCAATAAAGCCATAGCCGCAAATGTAAGATGAAATAATATGGAAGATCAATCCCTTTACTCATTCATGTAGGTGCGCTTATATTCCTTCTCTTGATATAACTGCATCATATGAGTCTTGTTTGCCTCATCTTCTCCTCTATAGGTGTCACTTCTACTTTTGCTCTTATAACTTCACTCTTAATCCTATTCAATCTTATATGACCACCCTCTTCTTCGCTACTGAAAATAATTTGAACTTGGGTCAGTCTTCTTAATTAATTCTTTATGGTAAGTAGTTTACGTGGTGAGTACGGTGGAAAAACTACCATTCTCTAGGACGGTATTGAAATCAAGTTGCTTGTCTTCTATCACAAAATCTAACCTAAGGATAGTGATAAAGATGACTAAATATAATTAATTAAACTCCACACTGATCCTAATGTAAATATAATAAATTAATTAAACTAATCCAAAACAAACCACAATCAACACAATCAATACAAAACATCACTATAACTAACAATAAACTAACAAAGTATCTAATTTCACTAGAAAAGTATTAAATTTACTAGCTAAGAGAATAAAGAAAACGAGGAATACCTCTAAAGCTCAAGAATTCAACAATGGAGGTTAGACCTTCATCGAAGGAGCAAGAGGATGAAATTTGTGGCTTTTTGCCACTTATTCTGAACTATTCTATTCTAATAACTACTACTCTAATCCATAAGTAATCCAAAACTCAAACTTACTAAAATGGCTTTTGAAACCCTTACTTAAGAAGACAAAGAAAGGTATATTTGCAAAATTTTAAGAAGAGCTAGAGATATTAAGAGTAGAAAACAGAAGGAGGATAAGATTAGAGAGTGAAATCATCAAATTCAAAGCATAAATCAACCCCAACGCTAATGACTCAAATCACCAGACTAAGAACAAAAACATGGCAAATATGAAGTTGCCAAGAGAAGATTGCAAATCGGGTGGGGGGGGCACTAAGCCATTAACTTGAAAGCTTTAATAACTTGATTGTGGGTACAAATTAAACTAATTCTCCACTACTCTACTCTAAGTACAACCTAAGAACCCTAAATACTATTCCAAAACTATTTTAAATCTACCTCTTTATAAATAAGGATATAGATGTCTATATAGGCCCTGAATAGTAAGTTTGACACGGTCTGTCCGTGCCACAAGGCGATTTTGGCCCTCCGTTGACCCTTCTTGTGGACTTTATAGAGGACATACCTAGGAGAATCATGTGCCCATACTTGTTCCATCATTTTACTAATTTCCCTATGGTTTTCATTGAGTTTAAGTGCATGTCGCTCATATTTGTTTTACTTTTACTGGTATTCTCTTATTTACATCATTCTGAGATGCATGCACTATCATTTTACCAATTTTCCTATGGTTATCGTATAAGTTGGAGACCTGAGTTTTGAGTGTTGAGAAGGAGCGGTTGATGCTCCTCTAACCTCCCATAGCACCATCTTGAGGAGGTAATAGCTTCAGTGCTCACCTAACCTAGTTAGTTCATTCCCTCTTTTCTCTTTCATTATTTTCATTTTGCATATATATTTTTCCCTTATTCCAGTTTGTCTCCTACTTTTATATATTTATTATTATGCGATTGTGTTATGCACATACGTGTTTTGTTAATGTGGTGGCTCTTTCCCTTCCAATGAGAATATTGTGTGATCTAGGTGTGGGAGAGGAGAAGTCATGCTCATGCTTTTAGTTTTTGTTTTAAAAAAAACACAAAAATAGAAAAAAAATTCAAAAAAAAACCAAAAAGATTTTTGGTTTTTAGCTAGTTTGGGAAGTTTTGTACTACTCTGATTGGCTTCAATTCCTTGTACCTTGGCAATTAGATTGTTTAATTATCATATGCATGATAAATTCTTGTCCCAAGTGTGTCGTTCCATGCCCAATTCTAACTATGACTGTCCATTGTAGGTATGTAATCCAATCCTTATTTGTATATGATCATTGTCTTAAGGTCTTAGTTTTTCATGATTGACTCTCCCACATGTCTCTGTGTACAATTAATTTTGTTTTCGCTTTCATTTCGCATACAGAAAAATAAAAAAAAAGAGAAAAAAGAAAAAAGAAAAAGAAAAAAGAGAAAAAAAAGAAAAAAAGAGAAAAAAAGGTAGAAAGAGTCTTAGAGTCGAAAATGACATGTATCTCTTTGAGTCATGTGCTACTAGGTGCTATCCTTTGATGCAATACTAACTGTAAAACCATGCTTTCCAAGTTAGTAAGTCAATCATGTAGTTTATGTCAATAAAAGATTGAGTTAGACTCTAGTAAGCCTAACTCGATCCTGGCATGATGGTACACTCACACACCAAGCACTAAGATGGATTTATAGTTTTGATGTACTGTTGGGTGAAATGTTGGTCCTTTGATATCATTCATGGGGATTAAGAGCCTTGATGTATACATTTTGTTTATATACAGGTTAATATTTTTGTTAATGGATGATTTGGTTAGTTAGAATGTGTACAATTTTCATCCTTGTATATATTTGTGTTTTATTTTTTTTGTAAAAAAATATTTTCTATTTGACTTTCTCTTTCTCTTTTTTTTTTCTTCTACAAATCTTCATGAGACCTCACTCGTCCACCTGAGGACAACCAAGGGGGTTTAAAGGACTTGTTGTATACGTTGAATGCAACCGTGATTTTTACAAAAGTGAGTTAGGTCTTGAGGTTAATTTTTCTTTGTTTTGCTCGAGGACGAGTAAAAGTTAGGCATGACATGTTTGTTCAGTCCAAAAATATCATAATTTATATCCTCATTTATCTAGTTGTTACCTGTAATGAATACAATTTATAGTTTTTTTTGGAGTTTTGATTATTTTACATGAAATAATGCTAACCCAAGAGTTGGACGAAGTTAGGTTCAAAGCAATGAAAAGATCGAAGAAGAGGAGAGGAGATAAATAAAGTGAAGATCTAATGAAAAAAGGGTCCAACACGGCCTACCATGCATACATATTTGATGACCATGCAAAATTTCTAAAAGCAACTGAAAAGTTGGTGGTTTGCACAACTGATCGTGCAACCCTGTCAACCAACCTGCAGGCATTATTTATGGGTAAATTGTAATTGTTTTTGGGGAGCCTTTTGCTTGGTTCTTTTAGGGGCTCGATTAGGGTTATTGTTAGCCTCTCCAAAACCCCATTAAGAGGTCAATAAATTAGCTCGGGTTCTATATATTTTGCACAAGATGGATTGATTTCAAGATTCAAGTCGAAGCTTCTCTTCTCTCTCTCTCTCTCTCTCTCTCTCTCTCTCTCTCTCTCTCTTTATTTTTGAGCTTCTCATTTTGTTTGCTAGTTTATTGGTTCCTTGCATTGCTTGTGTTTTAATGCTTAATTGTTCTTAAACTTGTGACTTTTGGTTGTAATTAACTCCTAAGGTGGCTAGTTGATGTTGCTTAAACTTTAGCCTACCTTGCTGATGCTTGAATTTAGAGTTTTCTCTCACGCCTGCTAAGTTTTCGATGCAATAGTTGAAAGAATTTTTATCCATATTCTGGGGTAATTGACTACTGCTGAAAGGTAAGGTCAATTGTCTAGTGTGGGTATTAGGGAGGATGACTAGCATTTGGACATGAACATAGTTCTAATTCTAACTAAGTCTAAGGTTGCTACTCTTGTAGTTTAATTGGGCTAACTCCAAGAAAATAGTTGGTTAGAACAATTCAACTAGTCTTTGATCCTTGAAAGAGGCTTGGATGAGCTTTGATAGTGTAATTTATCATCTCTTAGTGCTTATATAACTTAGGAAGGTGAGGGTTTGACTTGATTAGCTGGTTTATCGTAGATTGAATCATAATCGAAACCCTTTTTGTTTGTTTTCAAAGTTTAGTTCTACTTTTATTGGCCTTTGTTCTGCCTAGTTTGAGATCCTTTAGTTAGCTTTCGTATTCGGAAACATAACTCCTTGTAGATACGAACCGTACTTACCAGTTGCTTGCAATAACTGTGTCGTGCACTTGTAGCATGTTTGACCCATCACAGTTCTAGCATGATATTAGTACAAGTATATAGATTCTACATGAAGAATTTGGATTATTGTCTTTAGTTAAAGGAGGATCTGTAATTTTACTATTCTCCCATGCATGGTAAACATTTTTTTTTTTTTTTTGCCTAGTAGTTTTACTATTGTTTGTTAGTGGTAAAAATTCTTTGTCTGCTAAAATCTCAAGTATTAGTAGATGTGAGGACAACAGAGTTGCATTCCCTCCCCTCCGTTTGAGGGTCCTAGTTATTAGCTAAAAAGCTCAAAAGTTGTAACAACAATCAAATTCAGCCATGAAATCTATTCAGAGACTCCGAGTTAATGTTATCGCACACATCTTGTCACATATCCCCAATCTTGATGCACGTAACTGCTGATAGCCTGATACAATAGTTACTTGGTTCCTCTTTCTTTTTAATTTGGATAACGGAACTCCTCCAAATAACCATAAGAGTGTTATCTTATAAAGAGCTTTTTTAAAAATAAAATATTTTCTTTTTTTAAAGAAAATTATAGGTTACACGAAGAGGGAATCAAATTAGAGATCTTTCACAACAGTTGTGAAAAGATTTGCGCTTCTTCATGCATATTGTTGTTAATTTAAGTAAATAAATTAATTTCTTAGTTAATTGACCTTGCACAAACACATTGAGGTACACGTGTGAAAAAATAAAAAGAAAATAAAAAAAAATATTGTTTCAACCAAAGGTTGTGCCCCTCAGTATTTAAGGGTAACGTTTACTTGCCACAACATCACACCTTTAGGATTAACACAACATAGTTATTTCAAGCTTTATAAATAAGGGGCTTGCCTACATTTTCGGGGCTAAAGAAATAAGTGGAGCACAAGGATAATGGGAGGAGAATAAGGGAGACATAATATACTTACCAATACTTTCTAGTTTTTATTTCCTTACACTGTGTACCTGCAAAACATTTTGGGTTTAGATTAGTGAACAGTGAGTGATACACAATCTCTACTATTATCATATCATAAGTGCTGTATCCTAAGAATAAAATTTTCCTAGATTCGACTACATCAATATGGAAAAATGCTATTCTTAATTAAGGATAACATCCAAGAAGTGTCTCGCCTAGAGCTTGGCAATAGGTCAAGCTAGGGTTAGCTCATCATTTTCCCCAGGCCAATCGCAGTACAATCTTAAAAAAATTGTTGTCATGAGTTGAAAATATTTGTCGTCAATAATCCTTTAACTTGGCGAGAAAATTTTTAAACACGTTAGCTATTTTAATATCCCTTTGTATTCAAACGGTTGTTGCTCTGATGGTTTTATAGCTTTAATAACACAAATTGAAGTAGGAAATTAAAAAAGTATTAGACAACTGCTTTTTCTTTTTCTTTTTTTTCATTGGATGCACATGTAAAGCTTTGTGAACATTGTGTAGAACACAAATAGACCTCACTACATAAAGTTCTAAACCCGAGTGCATAATATTTAGCACTGTCTTTCCTTTGCAGCATTTCATGGTAGATATACAAATGAATCTTACCATATGTAAATTCAATTTTTGAATCCATACAAACAAAGTCCAATATAAGTGTTGATGCTAATGATATATGCTCTTGAGGCTTTCCAGTGTTTCAACATATTTTACAACCCCCATATTTCTGTGGATACTGGGAAGATTTTGATATAACACAGGGGTTCCATGAATGCCATACTCTTTGAATTCACAATCTTCAAACCATGACGAGATTAGTTGCTCCTTGTCATCGCAAAAGAAAACTTGGTGATCATTTGGAATTCCGATAGGGCACAACCCATCGATGGGTCCGAATGTACGTAGAATTACCCAACTGTCTTCCATACCGTATTTCATCATCATCCATACCTCAACATTATTAGAAGGATTTCCACCAATCTTGATATTGCAAAATATCATGGCAAGACTATCCCTAAGCACCCATACACTTTTACAATTGTAGTACTGATCTAGAGAAGGTCCCCTAAATAATTGGAACGTCTCATTAGCCAAATCGAATGCAACGATGCCTTCGTCACATGACCAATGAAAAACACCATTTAGTAGGCAATGAGGATAATCTGGGTAGGTGTCAATGCGTGGGAAAGGGGGATACATTCCATGGAAAGGTGGTAAAACATCATTGTACAACGTAAGATAGTGTATGGTTCTCCAAGAATCCGTGGATAGATTGTACACCCGAACATGCCAACGATCATCTTCAGGACCATAATTTATAATCCAGTGGGAAATAATGACCACTTTGTAATCGTTTGTGTTATCATCGAAGCCAAACCCAATAGACAAACCTAGTGGCCTCCTCCAATCAAAGAACTCCTGGTCGTGAGGATTCCACTTCCCAGCTATCAATTTGGGGGGTATGGGAAGAACTATTGTTGGAAAAATGTACTTATATTCTTTGGTTGCAGGGTTCCAAAGAACTAAGGTGCCAACCCACCTTTCAACTAAGTAGTTGAATACACAATAGATCCCATTCACAGGACCTAATACACTTATACACCTGTCAAAGTCTTCCTTATTTTCTATCCCTTCATCTAAAAATGGTGGCCATTCTAGATTGACGATCTTTTCACTGTTATGAGTACCAAGTATTGAAATAACATGCGTCTTATCAGTTGAATCTTTTCGAAAGCACAAGATTTTATTGCTATCTCGAGCATTAGAGATCTGGGAATAGCGGGCGGTGAACAAAGAGCTTCCAATAAGAGAGTACCAACTCTTGGAGATGCTTTTTAATCTTAAAAGGGATTTGATAGGCAAACCTAACAGAATTTGGATCTCTAATTCTTGGGGTAAAAAGGATTTTTTTCCCTCTAACATTGTAGTAGAAAGGAAAGGGAATGCTCAAATTCTTAATGATCATTTTATTCGGGGAAATTTCCCTATCTAAAGCGTGTATAAGTGCTAGACTAAATTGGAAATATAAAAGTTTGATGAACGAAGGGTGGAAAATTACTTTGATCCGAATGAAGTGCTATATCTTGATTTATTTATTAAAAGTGATGGTCCTTTCAATTTGAAGGTATTCATTGACAACAATCCTTAAGTTTTTCCTATTACCACACTAATTGTAGAAAATGTGTGGCTACATTAATCGCATATGTCATCACAAGTCAACCAACCAAAATGATGGATGATGCTTCCAGCATCTCTTCGAGCACTAGGTTTACTTGCCATGAGTTAACATCCCAAATACAAACGCCAACTAGGTTTAGTTGGGGGCTTGGGCCCAATACAAGATTAATTAGTCATTGAATGGCTAATTATATTACAACCAAAGTAGCACATTACAGTACATGAAAGACTAAACCAACAAACATGAAAGACCTAGCTTCTAACTAATTAATACTAAAATTAATCAAAACTAGCTACTAATTAATAACAAAATATAATCAAATCAAGGACTTGCTTAGTTCGTTTATCTTAAGTTTAATCATAATCGAAGTCCTTTGTTTGTTTTAGAAGTTTAGTACTATTTTCTATCCTCCTTTTGTTTTGCCTAATTTAAGATGCTTTAGTTAGTTCTGGTATTTGGAAACACAACTCCCTAAGGACGGAAATCTAAGTACTCAACGATGCACCTTGCATTAGGGGTTTATAAATATTAAAACTTCCCTAACAGGTTTTTGTAGGTTTGGTTAAATCCAAGCTATCAGCCTTGGCATACATCACCTCTTGTCGGAAAACACCCTTAAATGTCTTGTTTCATCCTAAATTAATGTATTTCATAGTATAAAATCACCAAGTTATCAATAAGCACGCTTAATTATAAATGGTTAAGCTTAAATATGTGTCGACGACGCCGACAAAGTATTAGATGACGCCCTAATTGGATCAACCCTGTCTACAGTGGTATATGATGCGCGTACTTTAGAAATGTAATAAATTATGAATAAAAAGATAATTTTATTTAATTTATAATTTATAACATGCTTCCACTATTCGATCATAGTATTTTTTTTCAATTTAAAAGCATTCTAATATAATTTTAAGGTCAAAACAAGACATTTAAGAAATGTCTTATAGTAAGACATTTATCATTTTGCTAGTGAATAATAACTGTGATAGGGTGGTAATAGATCTCTTATAAAGGGTGTCAAATTGTGATTCCCTATCATGCCTTTTACTTAACATGTCATGTGTTCTCTTTGTTAAACTTAGGTAATAAAAGACATGCATGGTTTAAATGTAAATCTACTTGTATATACAACACCACATGCACAATGCAAAGCCTTGGGTAATAAAGGACATTTGTTCTTTGCCCACTGCAATCACAAATTACAAAGATTGAATTTTTATAGATTCAATTGATTTGAATAGGATACAATCTCTATGGATATAAAATCCTCTTATTTTTTCTCTCTCAAGGATGGATTTTCCAACTTTGAATAAAGAGGGGTTTGGACTTATTTATAGGAAAACCTCCCCTTTGAAAGTCAAGACAGACCTTGACTTGGGTTTTGGGCTTTGACCTAGGTTTTGGGTCTTTTAATCAGGTTTTACCCTAGACTATTTTGACTTCCGTTTGTTCGACTTTGACTTTGACTTTGACTTGAGAGTCTCCCGGGCTTAAGCAGAGCATTGAGTTGGAAGTCGCCTCGAACTTTAGCCGGCCGTTGACTTGAGAGTCGTTTTTGATGTTTGACTTGTGAGTTGATGTTGACTTTGACCTTAGACTTTGACCGCACCATCACTTGAACGTCGTTCGGACTTTAGGTTGTGGCTTGACTTGGAAGTCGTCTTGAGTCTCCGTTTATGAGTCTTTTGGGCCTGATTAAATTAATTGAAACGGTTAGCCCAATTAACTAATTTAATTTAATTTTGATATGGCACGAATAAATTTTTAGTGCCCATAAATTGCCCCCTCGAGACAAAGTCACGTACGAGACTTGCCGTTTGAAGGTGACCGATGTCTCGAATTTTTTGAAACATGCCATTTCAGATGCTCATTTCGTAGACCTAGCACGGTGGTCTCGCTGATCGGTCAGCGAGTCGAGGTCCAGGGCCGACGCGCCTTGGTTTGGGGGTTCGGGGCCAACGCCCCCGAAACTGCCGGCGTACGTGATTCGTTCTCATTTTTTAGACATGGGCCTGGGCTTTTTTCCAGTTTTCCCGTCTTCTTCCTTTTTTCTTTTTTTTTTGGGTCTGGGCCTGGACTGGTTCTTCTTTCAAACCAAGCCCATCCTCTTATTTCACTTAAATGCCATGCGTGGGGGCACGTGACCCAGGCTGCCTTTCTTTGCTTTCTCCTTTTTGCTTGGGCTGGGCCAGCTTTGCTTGGTCTTTATTTAAGTCACGCGATAGGCATGTGGACGGGCGCACTGTTCATCCTTCTTCCTTTCTTGCTCTTCGACACTCAGCTGCCCAGAAACCTGAGATGCCCTAGCTCATCAGCCCCCATTCACGCTACTACTGTAACTGTTGACCGTGTTTCTTGGTGGAGGCTCCCCTTTCATTCGTTGTCTGCATAACCTTCTTCTTCGTCTCCCACTTTCAACATTTCAGCAGCCATAAACCTAGCAACCCGAGCACATAGCCCCTCATTCTGCTGTCACACTGCTTTTCATGGTGATTGCTGTCACTGATTTTTGGTGGAAGCACCCCCCTGAAAGTTTGATTCTTGTACCACCATTTCCAACTTCTTGTGGTCAAACGCGGTATACAATCTCTCCCTTTTCTTTTCTTGTTTTCTGCTTCTCCATGAAAGATCAAACCTTTTCTCCACTTTCATCATTATCGTGACTTAGTTTGCCTAAATAGGTTCTTCACTTTGACTTTGTCCAATGGGTTGAACTTGTGACTAATTTTCGTTTATGTGGCTTGAACATGCTAGGTCTGGAGAAGACATCTGAAGGGTTTTTTTTTTTTTTTGCTTCCTGCTGTTCTTGAGAACCAGTTGAAGGGTTAAGGAACCATCTTCCTCCTTGCACATTCCCTGCTCTATTATCATCATTCGTGAGGGCATTTCTTTTCTTCCTCTCTGCACAAGAAAGGTGACAACTTTCGACCTCTTTTTTTTTCTGTCTTGTCTCTGTTGAATTTGAACATCTCATGTTCATTTATGGTTCAACTAAATGGAATGAAGAGAGAGAGAGAGAGAGAAGTGAAATGGAAACCATTGGAGAGAGGTCCTCCCCTGTTTTTTTTTTGTAAAAATGAAAGTTATCTGCTACTTTTTTTTTTTCCTGGGCAATCTAAAAGTTCGTTGCTCTTGTAAGAAATTTATCTGCCTAAATGAGTGGATGGACATTTCCCCCATTTTTTTTTGACATCATTAATGGCCAATCTCAAGCTTGAACATTGATATGCCCAATCCTAGGTTTAGCATAATCCCAGTTTCGGCCATTAATGTACAAGAATAAATCCCAAAAATGTATGTATTTTTTTGTTTGGGTTTGGTTGGTATGAAGAGAGAGAGTGAAGGAAAAACACACCCACTCCATTTTTTTTTTCTTCTGGCCCTGTTTTGATTTTTGCTCGCTGGGAAGAGGCGGACAAAAGCTTGGCCAAATTTCACCAAGGTGGTCTTGTGTTTGCTGTTTTGCATACAGGCATCTTTATTGCTACATAATACTCTTGCCAGAGCTTTGATAATGCTTGCTAAAAGAAATCACCGTATTAATAGGATATTATTCAAAATTTGTGGTTTTTTTTTTAGAACTTGGGTTTGGTTTGATTTGGGAAATTTGGCACATGTTTATTTTGGGTTTTCAATGAGGGTTTTTTTTTTTGAGAATTTGGATTTGCTTGTGAAGTGGCCCTTTATGGACGTTTGCAATGTTGTATTTTGGTCTTGAAAGACTTGCTAACATTTGCAACGTTGTGCCTTGAAGAGCTTGCCAATTTTTTTTGACCACGAGCAATAAACGTTATGACATCGGCTAAAAATGAATCCATAGGAAACCCTTTTTTTGGACTAACGAGTCTTCTCATACCTGCTTGAGCCGTTGTAATGCCGCATTCATTTATTGTTGCATTTTTCGCGTATTATGATATGATGCTCACTAGCTGAACGATCGCATTTTGTCGCTTGTGCTTATTTATTATTTTTTTTTTTGGAATGCCATGACCCCCTTTTCTTTTTCTCTGTTTTTTTTTGCTCTTGTATTGTTGCTTATGCAGGTTGGCAAGCCGCTTGAAGAACCACACTTGCAATACAGTTCGTTGCTTGGCTTATGGGCCTTGAACAGAACTGATACGCACGGAAGTTATATGAAGACTTGAAGAACCACACTTGCAATACAGTTCGCTGCTTGGCTTATGGGCCTTGAACGGAACTGATACGCACGGAAGTGGTATGACGATTTGAAGAACGACACTTACGACACAGTTCGTTGCTTGGCTTTGGGCCTTGAACGGAACTTATATGCACGGAAGTGGTATGAAGACTTGAAGAACCACACTTGCGATACAGTTCGCTGCTTGGCTTATGGACCTTCAACGGAACTGATACGCACGGAAGTGGTATAAAGATTTGAAGAACCACACTTGCGACACAGTTCGCTGCTTGGCTTTGGGCCTTGAACGAAACTTATACGCACGGAAGTGATATGAAGACTTGAAGAACCACATTTGCGATATAGTTTGCTGCTTGGCTTATGGGCCTTGAACAGAACTGATACGCACAGAAGTGGTATGAAGATTTGAAGAGCCACACTTGCGACACAGTTTGTTGCTTGGCTTTGGGCCTTGAACGGAACTTATACGCATGGAAGTGGTATGAAGAGTGAAGAGCAGCTAGCGCAGCAATCGAGGAACATTTTGATTGATTTTACTCCACGCTTCCCCCTTCTTTAGCATTTATTTTGTTTAGATGCCGCTTTGCTTACTGATTTCTTTCTTGACAAAGAATTGACTTTATGTTTGATTTTGTTCTCAGGTGATTTCTAATGGTATATCTTAACGAGTTTCAGCGTGGCGGGAAGCCACTTCTTTCCGTCGTGGATGAGGAAAACGACAATCCTCGGTCAGGCAGCTGCTTCCAAATCTACCGTTCTTTGAGGAGGCCGAAAGCCAATCAAACCCATGTTATAGAGCCGTCATCCTTTCCTTCAAAATTTTCCATCCAAGTGGAAAAGGGTGCGGAAGATGGTTCCACCGGGTACTTTCTGCAGAGCACATATCATGACAAATCCAGCCTTCTTACTGAATTCCCTGTGCTCGGGCGTCGCATCATATCCGGGCAGTCCAGATGGGGCCCGAACATGATCCTCTATGGAGACTTCAGCTATATTCCTTTGTTTTGGGAATGGAAAGAGCATGTGCTTTCCTGTTTTGAAGCACGCTTGCGAAGGTGCGCTTTATACGAGGCGGTGTATGCCTCGCTCTACTCTTACAGTCGTGATATACATATCGTGCGCGCCTTTTGTGAGAGTTGGTGTCCTACCACCAATACTCTTCACACGATATCCGGCGAAATGTCTATCTCATTATGGGATTTGCACAAACTTGGTGGCCTCCCAATTAACGGCAAAGTCTATGATGAGACCATTCCCTGCCTCCAAGCCTTTGAGCATCGGGATAAGCAAAACTTGAGGACTATGCCATCTTCCTGCAAGTTTCTGTTCGCTGCTTTTAGACATTTGGAAAAAATGCCTATCTATGAGAAAGGCCTCAGTGCGAAGGCGTGGATTGACATCTGGAGCAAGAAGAAGCTCATTCACAACCCACCAACGCGGTGTCGCCCGTGTAGCTCGACTCCCACAAGGACGCAAAATCCAAGTGGTCGGATTCAACCTCAAGATCCTTGCTGGAGTCGTGAGGAGTTAGAAGTCTTCAAAAGTTTAAGGGTTCCCAAAGAGAGGAGGGAAAGCACCTATCTGGCATCCTATCTATCATGTTGGTTGTGCGTTTTTGCGCTTCCAGAGACCGGGGAGAAAATCAGTCGCCTGGGCACTTTTGAGGCTGCCAGCCTAATGGCGTCTGGTACTACCTTCAGCCTAGCTATCCCTATGCTAGCCAGTATTTACCATGGCCTTAATGGGCTTACTACGGCTGCGAAGCCTTCCCATTCACGCTCATTCTTCCCCTTGCACTATCTCCATGGTTGGCTTGCCCATTATTTCAAGACTCACCATGCCTTGCAACCTCCCCCTTCGGGCCCTTCGATGGTGCGCTACTCTAGGTCACACATGACGCGCAGCGACCTTAGAGATGTTCGCGAGCTTATACATGAGGGCAGAATATCTGACATGGGTTGTCTAATGCTGGGGAAGAACCGATCAGAAACCCTTATCGACGATGGGAATTTGGATTCGGATAAGTCAGGTTACCTACTTTCTCTTCGAGACGACTTCCTTCCCATCCGTCGGGATACGACCTTTTATGTCGAACCCTATAGCTCGCACCGATTTAGTAGGCAATTTGGGTTTTGCCAGGGGATCCCTAGAGTACTTCTCGATGATCCTCGCACCCGGGAGGTGTCATACAAGAATGCCATTTTATATTGGAAACGACTACTCTTTTTGGGGACTGCGTCTTAGGGCTTTCTTCCCTGTCGTTCCTCGGCCTTGAATCAACACATCTCTTACGCTTACAAGATTTGGTGGCCCAAGGTGACCACTACTGACCTTTGTTCCAGCGCAATGCTTTCGTTCTGCAGAAGAGTACGAAAGCAAGTTCATCCTGGCAAGACAAAGATGCGGAGGCTTGCTCGTCGGAGAAGGTCAAGGGGAAGAAAGGAAAGGATCCGGTGATCGATTTAGATGCTGAGGGCTCAGAGTTTGGTGATGACGCTCATGGGTCTCCGAGAGTTCACCTTGCTGAGAGAAAGCGAGGTTTGGCACCGGACAGTGACAGCGAGCCAGAGTCTGAGGCGAACTTCAGACATGGAGGGTGTAAGAGGCGCAAGATCGCGACCCCCAAAGCTACCAGAGTCAACCTTGGGGATGACTTTTTTGATGACGTCCAGAGCTGCTCAGGCGAGCCGGGCAATCTTGAGGACGTATGCACCATTCCCTCTCCCTTTACTGTCATTTCTTTTTGCTTTGTTGCTTTGGTTTTGATCAGCATAGAATGATTCTATACTTATCTTGTTCTACCCCTCTTTTTTTTTTTACTCAGATTGGGGAGTTTGACCTAGCACAGGAGGCGACACCCATTGTCGATGAGCATTTACTTGAGGATGTCAGCCGTGGTGCTAAATCTTCTGCCCCTAAGGCAACCCTGGGTATTGGCAAGGACATTGAGATTGTGAGGAAGCAAACATCCCCTTATGAGGTTGGGGGTTCAACTTCCAGGGAAACAGAGACCTTGCGCGCATCAGGTACTCAGAGCCATCATTCAGTTGATGGCCCTAACTCGCTTGAGGTGGCCACTATGGGGTTGCTCTCTGCGGACACTGATGTTGGTACTCCTGGGGGTTCGAAAGGGAAACTTTCCTGTGCAGCTGCTCCCTCCACTACTTCCTTTTGTCCCGGACCCGGCTCTCAAAGTATTTTCACCATCGCCATTCGAGTGATGGGGTCCGAGTACTTGACTAGTTTGAAGAATGTAAAATTTGAAGAAGTAGAGGGAAAACTTCAAAGTGCCCCCATGATCTATAAAGGAATTGAGCGGCTTTGTGGAGACCCGTCCCCTTTGAAGAAGAGGGTTGAGGATTATGGGAGCGCCGTGTCAGCCTTCTTATCATTAAAGAAGGCAGCTTCCTCGTGCCGCCACCCAAATGATGTAGCGAAGGAGAAGGCGCTGTGCACTGAGCAGGTCGATCTTGAGCGTTCACGCCTTGCCACTACGCATGCCGATCCCAGTGCGGTGACAGGGAAACTCAAGGGGGTGGCACAGAGGATTGTTGATTTGGAGGACGTGCTTCGCCTTGCCCGGGAAGAGGAGCACCAGCTTAAGGGTGACGTCCAAGTGCAATCTTCCCTATTGGAGGCTGCTGAGGAGGAAGCTAATGTGAGATCCAAAGCTCTTGCCGACCTCGAGATGGTACCTACTCTTTCTTCTGATGATGCCAAGGGGTTGGAGAGGCATGAACAGATCATGCTAGCACTGCAGTCCTTGCTTTAATCCCAGCACTTAGATGGACACCGATTGATCCCAGCACCTTTTCGTTTTTTGCTAACAAGTATTTGTAATAGACTTTGTGTCATCTTTTATATGAAATTTGACCGCCACCCTGCTTTCTCTCTTTTATTATGTTTGGCTGAACTTGATATTTAATTTACCAAGCTGCCTACGTACTTATGGAAACATTACAATTCCCAATAAGATCAAGTCATCATGTAGTTCAACAAAATAAATTTTGTATATATTTATTTTGCCGTACACACTTTATACTCTTGCGTGCTAGGAGTATTACAAATGAATTTAACGTGAAAGAACGAGCAGTTTAGGCTCTTACTTAGGAGCTTTACAACATTCTATTTTAAGGATAATAGCGCTTCAAGAACTTGTCGTTTATGGGTCCTACGCACACTCCATTAGCACCAATTATCTTGCAGGCTCCATTTGTGTAAACTTCTCTGACCACATATGGACCATCCCACTTGGAGGTGAATTTGCTTCCAGATTTGTGCGAGACAATAATTGGTCTTCTTACTGCCAACACCTGGTCTCCAACTTGGAAAGATCGCGGTCGAACCTTTTTGTTGAACGCTCTTGATAGATGGGCTTGGTAGCATTCTAGCTTTTGTTGTCTTTTCTCATCAAGGGCCTCCAGCTCAGCTATGCGAAGCTTGTGATTTTCGTCTTCTATCAAACCTTCTTGAATGGTGATGCACAACGATGGAATTTGGAGCTCTAATGGTAGTACAACTTCAACTCCATACACCAAAGCAAAGGGGGTCGACTGTGTTGACGTCTTGTATGCAGTTCGGTATGCCCAAAGAGCCTCCCCTACTATGTCGTGCCAATCTCTTTTAGACTTTGCGACAACTTTTTTGAGTTAGTTGCAAAGTGTTTTATTAAAGGCTTCTGCTAGGCTGTTTGCAGGGGCATGGTACATGGAAGACTTATGCTGGGCGAACTTAAACTTCTCACATATGCTGGTCAACAGGCTGTTAACGAAGGGCTTATCATTATCTGTGATGATGTACCTCGGCACACCATATCGATAAATAATGTGCGTCCTTATGAAGTCGACCACATTTTCTTTTTTAACTTCCCTTAGTGGAATTGCTTTTGCCTATTTAGAGAAGTAATCAGTGGCCGCCAAGATGTAGGAATGACTAGCCGACGATTTAGGCGTGATTGGTCCGACGACATCAAGGCCCCATGCTTCGAATGGCCAGGATGCAACAGTTGGGTGAAGAGGTTCTGGGGGTTGATGTATGAAGTTAGCATGGAACTGGCAAGCATCACATCTCTTTGCATAATCCATGCAATCTTGCACCAAAGTGGGCTAGTAGTAACCCATCCTTTTAATATGATTATGTAGCCTAGGCCCTGATTGGTGCGCTCCGCACACGCCTGAATGAGCTTCTGCCATCGCTTGCTTTGTCTCTTCCAGGTCCAAACGTCGTAACCAAAGGCTAAGAAAAGAGTGTCGATATAGCGTTCCGTTGTAATAAAGGAAGCTCGAAGCTCTACGCTGTATTTCCGTCTTATGCCTTAGGTCACTAGGAAGTTTCCCGTGCTCTAAGTACTCAATTATAGGTTGGCGCCAGTCTTCTGTATCTATTTCAAGAACACAGATCATGTTGGCGTCTTCATCTGGGTCTTCTTCATCAGGCGGAACGACCCAGTAGCTACATACTGGAATTGTCATTCCTTCTTCTACCTCCAATGCCAAAGTGGCTGCAAGGCTTGCCAGTGCATTAGCCATCTTGTTGGCGCTCTTTGACACATGCTCTAGCTTGACCATCTCCAATTTATTTAGCAGGCGTAATGCCTACCTGTGATACGGGACAAGGTCTTCTTTCTTAACCTCGTATTCGTGAAGTAGTTGATTGATGACCAACTGCGAGTCACCATATATGTTAAGGTCGTTGATCGCCATCTCAATGGCCATGTCAAGACCCAAGCCAAGCGCTTGATATTCCGCCACATTGTTAGAGCATAACTGAGTAAGCACAAATGAGTACGGGAGAATGTGCTTTTCAGGGGAAACGAAGACCACTCTTGCACCAGCGCCATCAAGCCTAGCCGCACCATCGAAATACATTTCCCAAGGAGGGAGGATATCGATGTAGAACACATCTTCTCCTGGAAAATCATCATTTAGCTCCCAATCATCAGGAATGGGATGATCTGCTAAGAAATCTGCCAACGCTTGTCCCTTAACCGCTTTTTGGGGTACATAGACAAGGTCGTACTGTTTTAAGATGACCGCCCATTTTGCCAGCCGCCCGTTTAAAATTGGCCAAGACAAGATGTACTTTATGGCATCAGCTTTGGAGATCACTTGTACTGTATAAGTCTGCATGTAATGCTTAAGTTTTTGGACAGCAGAGATGAGCGACAAGCACATCTTTTCAATGGGGGAGTACTTAGATTCAGCACCAACCAACATACGACTTAAGTAGTATAGGGCGACTTCGTTTCCTTCCTCATTTTCCTGTACACATAATGCTCCTAAGGATTGTTCCTGAGATGCAATGTATAGTCGTAGAGGTTTGCCAGGGATGGGTGCTCCCAACACCGGAGGATGGGACAAATATTCCTTTATTTTCTTAAAAGTCGTTCGACATGAGTCGTCCCATTCGAACGATGCTCCTTTTTCATAAGGTGGCTGAAGGGATGGCAGCGTCTTGCAAGATTTGAGATGAATCTTCGGATGTATGCCAAGCGACCTTGAAGTCCGTGAAGCTCTCTAAGATTCTTCGGCTCGGGCATCTCTTGAATTTCCTTGATCTTCGATTTGTCGATGTCAATTCCCCAATGGTGAGCGATGAACCCCAGGAATTTCCCAGAGGAGACACCGAACGCGCACTTGAGTGGGTTCATCTTCAATTGGCATCTTCGTAATCGCTCAAAGATTAGACGAAGATCTTGCAAGTGGTTTGCCCTCTTCTTGGACTTAACCACCAAATCATCGACGTAGCAGTCAACTTTTTTGTGAAGCATATCGTCGAAAATGGTTTGCATTGCCCTTTGGTAAGTTGCTCCTGCATTCTTAAGTCCAAAGGGCATCACCTTATAGCAAAAAATGCCTTTAGGTGTGCGAAAAGCTATGCCCTCTTGATCCTCTGGTGCCATCAGAATTTGATTGTATCCTGCGGCACAATCCATGACCGACAGCGCTTCATGCCCTGTGGTTGAATCGATCATGAGTTCCGTGACAGCAACAGGAAATCATCTTTAGGACAAGCGTCATTGAGATCCCGAAAGTCCACACAAATACGAAGTTGCCCGTTTTTCTTCCTGACGGGCACGATGTTTGCGATCCACGTTGGGTATTTGACCTTGCGAATTAATCTTGCCTCTATGAGTTTGTTGACCTCTTTTTCAATTTCTGGTACCAACTCCGGGCGAAAATGTCGCTGAGGTTGCTTCTTAGGTGAAATACCCCTTTTGATAGACAGACGATGGACTGCTACCTTTGGATCCAACCCAGGCATTTCTTTATAGCTCCAGGCAAATACATCGTTGTACTCGGACAGAAGTTCCAAGTACTGTGTTTCCTCCTCGGGTGTAAGTGATGAGCTTACGTAGATAGGACGAGGCTCTTCATTGGTCCCAAGACTTAACTCTTTTAACTCATCAACTGTAGCTTGCCCCCATCTTTGAAGGTTTCAGGAGTTTCATCCAGCTCTATTTCCGAGTCTAAGTCATCACATTCATGTGCTGTGATATGATTGGAAGGAACTACTTCTTCTTCCTCCGCCTCATTGCTAGAGTTAGAGTTGTTTTGTTGACCTGTGAAGATCACAATACGCCTCTTTACTCTTAATGACCCGTCCGTTTTCACATCCAAACTGAAGAAATGCTTCATACGAGAAGGGATAGAGCTTTGAACTTCATTTATCACTCCCAAGCGGCTAAACACAGAACTTTTCTCCTGCTGAAGCCGGGAGCTTGAAAACTCTTTACCAGTGTTTATCCTGGCAAACCATGAGCGCCTTGACTGCGGCACATCTTTGACTCTGTTAAAAACAGAGATTTCGTGGCCTTTTCCTTTCCCCATTCGGGTGAACACTGATGGACGTTTTCTCAGAGCGGGCGATTGCAGCTTATCAAACACAGTGGGTTTTGGGTTAGGTGAAACATTTTCCTCTTCACTCTCATCCACTTCTTCAGCTGAGATGTGTTGGGTTGCCACTTTCTTGTCCTTTTGTTGCCCCGAGAATCTGACTGGCTGAGGTGGCGTGAAACCTAGTTCAACTTTTGAGACGCCTATTGAACCTCCCTGCTCTTGGATCTTTTTCTGAGTTTCATTAAGTCCATGAGGCTTGACTTCGACTACCTTCCCTAAGGTAGCTGGGTTTTGAAAGTCGTAACCAGCCTTTTCCATCAGCTTATAGGCGTTGGGATCAAATCCTTCTTTAGGCCGCACGCTTGGCAAGTCATCGTTTTCCTTAGAAGAGACGACAAACCTCGGAATAGGAGGCCGACTCACCTTTGCCTGCCACATCTTAAGGGTTGGAACTGTTACACTTTCTTTTAGAGAAGTTATGCCAGCTGCATCACCCTTAATAACTTTGGTCTCGTTGCTACTGCCCGTGCACTCACCGAAGGGTAATTCGCCATCCTTGCGGCGAGACCTAGGTATGTACCTTAAAATTGGCGGTATTGATTCCGTTGAAGCGGCAACTTGTTTAACAATTGGGTCAACACAAGAAGTGGTGCCACCTTGCTTGCTTGCTTCTTTCTCGAGCTGCTGCTTAGGAGCATCATCCTTTGTTGCTTGAGGGGCTTTCTTTGCGACACCCTTGCCTGTGGAAGAAATGGTTGACGACATGGTTTCTTTAGGTGCAGTACCTTCTTTAAAGAACCTTGCGTCTGCAAAATGAGATTCAGCCTTGGTGAATGGCTTGACATCCCCATTTATTTTCTTCTCCCCATCATGGTAATACTTGAGGCATTGCTGTAAAGTGGAAGTGACTATCCCATGCTCATGAAGCCATGGTCGCCCAAGTAATAACCTGTAGGATGTTTTGGCATCGATTACATGGAAGATGGAAGATGTCGTCAAATCTTCGATCATTAGTTCAATGCGAATCATGCCAATTGCACGCATACCTTCAAGGTGAAAGCCTTGAATCATCGTTAGGCTCTTAGACAGTTCTTCCACTGTGATTCCCAAGTCGTTCATTGTTGACTTGGGCATGATGTTGACAGCTGGCCCTCCATCCACGAGAATGTGCCTGAATTTTTGTTCCCTAATATAACCAGTCACAAACAAAAGATGATTATGGGGCTTAGATCCCAACAGCAAATCATCGTCAGTGAACGTGACTGCAGTATTGCAAGAGGCACATTGAACAGGGTCTTCTGTTGATGCTCTCACATCCTTGATTTTATCAGCATAAAATTCTGGGTGTTGTAAGGCAGCAACAACATGTTGGCGCATCTCATGAGGCAAACAAAAGATTTGCCCCCAGCCCATGCGAGATGGCAAAGCTTTCAAGATAGTTAAGGTTTTATCGGCTACTTGAGGAGACTCCTCTTGTCCGTCGCTTCCTTCGTCTTCCTCTTCTTCGAGTTCGGAACATGAGGTCATGTTGACCGTAACTTTCTCAAAGAAGCCTGTTGGGAAAAACTCTTGGAGTGTGACAGGGACAAGCGGCTCCTGCTCAAGGAGGTCAATAGGCAAAGTTTCGTGCCCTTTGACGTTCTTGGACTTTTCCTTTCCTTTTGAGTGACGAGGACTCTTCTTTCTTCTTTGTTTCTTCATGCGGCGAAGAGGTGGCGACTGCGCTTGGCTTTGCTTCCTTGGCCTTCGACGAGTGACAAGAGTCCATCCCTCTTCATCCACATCAGCCTTATCAGAGACATCCACAAAAGGATCAGTCTCTATCAAGGATTCTTTAGTTACAATTGGAACCACCACAAGCTCCAAACTTCCAAATTGGATTGTAACTAATTTCTCTCTAAGGGAGGAAATCAATCCAGTGTTTACTCCACCACGAGATTGAGTATGCTTTGGCTTCCCGGGCGATGAAGAATATTCCACCTGAGTGGAGATATGATTTATCTCGGCAGTGTCGTCAAAATCCAATAGTATCTTCCCATCCCTGGCCAGTTTCACAATACGCTCCTTGAGCGTTATGCACTCTCAAGAGGGTGGCTAACCACCTTATGATACCGACAATATTTTGGGTCAGTAACTCTTCTAGCTTCTACAGGGCGTTTTGGATCTGGAAGCTCGATAACCCCATTTTGAAGGAGATCATCAAGCATTCCTAATAAGTCTGCATTAGGGAAGGGGTATTTCTTCTCCTGTAATTCCTTCAATATAGGGCGCTTCTTCCCAGCATTCTTGGGGAATTCACTTTTCTTGTTTTCATACTTAGGCTTTCTGGAGATTCGAACCTGTTCCCCAGTTGAAGCAGCCATGGATTCCTTGTTTCACTACAAAAAATAATGCGTCCTCCCGCATTTGTATCACCACACTTAATTAAAGTGTGGAGAGAAAAATGATAAGATTTAGTAGTTTTTTGGATTCTGCATTTGACAAGTGTCGGTAAATTCTGAACCTAATTAAGTGTGGGGAATTTAAGATAGGAATAATTACTTTTTATTATGCTAATGAGATAGATTGTGCAAAATATTTCAATAATTATGTCAAAATATTAATCAATTAATTAAGGAATAAAAAAGCTTGCAATTACGCATGCCTTACCTTTTACTCCCTGACCCCCTCCCCTTAAAACCTGCAGAACATTAATTGAATTCTCACGTGACAGCAGTGTTGAATCCCTAGAACTGAAGCTTCGCAAGGCCCTTGAATAAGCCTCAAATCCTCAAAAACCAGCAAGTCGTTCAATTGAATAAGCATCAAATCAAACCGTAGAAGGAGGAAACGGGATCGTCGGCATAGAAACAAGACATGACAGAGGTGGAAAAGCTGGGGGAGGGACGAAACAGCAACAGTAGACGACGTACATTGGAGAATTGGGCATCGAATCCTCAACAATCTCCCTTGAATAAGCTTCAAAGCGAATCAATTTGAACAGTCAGGATAGTGCGTTGAAGAATCTGGGCAGTGAATTGAATATGGGAATCAATTTGAATCTATCAACGAGTTGAACAATCTGAAGATAGGAAGCCAATCGTATTCATCGTAATAGCCAGGTAAGCCGGCCTCAATTGTCGTTCCTGTGCGCACTTCCCTATTTGGTTTTGTTATTAAAGTTAAGTCCTAGTTTGATTTTGTACGTTCTAGAGTATGAATTTCTTGATTGTGTGATGAATATTTAAGATTTTGAACTATCTCCTTGAGTACTATGTTTTTGATGTCTTTGTTTGGAGAAGGTATTCTTGAGGGGTTAGGGAGTTGAATGGTAGGTGTTCTAATTTTCTGTTTCATAATATGGAACCTTTAAACTTACGATTGGAACAATCTCTATAACACCTAGCTATGGCGTTGGGTCTTGGTATTCTTGTGTGGATGTAAACGCTCGCAAATTGATGGTGAAATTCAAAGCATTGGTATTGTGTTCTATGAAGAATTTTTGGGTTTCTTTAGGCCATGAGAATAAGTTTACCTGTTTACAATGTCACTGTTACTTTCTGTGTAATGTTAACAAAAGGAGACTGAACAGACAAACCTGATTTGTCCCTTCACACCAACTAGCCCATTTGACTAACAACTTGCATATGAACAATGAAGAAATAGGTGTTTGTTAGTGCTATCATTCTACTTATCCATTCCTTTGATCAGTTCCAATCATGCAACAAATTGCAACAATGTCACTATTACTTTATACATAACCCTAACAAATACACCTAATCCACTCTCCTTGCTTGACACATTGGCCTTAGATATCACTTATCCATTTCCAGAACAGGGTTAGTTTTGGAAATTTATGCATTTTCTTACACTGCATCCAAAAGCACTTAAGCGATAGTCTTTAAAAGAAGGATGGATCATTTGATGGCATCACATGCAGAAGCTCCCACTTTGGTAGGCAACCGATATTTTGATGCAATGTAAACCTTTTAGATGAAAACCAAAAGAAACAAGCTATTCCTCTGAACAGCTATTCCTTCCCACCCATTTCTCGATTGAAGATTTTGGGTTTGTTTTGAGGATTACATCTATGCTTGTGGATACTGGCTTTGTGAATTAAACGATTAAGTTGTTATGATACTGAACCGAACTTGGTAGTTGGATGGTTTGAGGTGGAACTATTGAGTGATTCGAGGTTTTTGTGGACGGTGCTATGTGAGGAGGGAGCTTGGGTTTGATATTAATCGCAATCGTGTGAATTGCGAAGTAATTGTGGTATTAGGTAAATTCTGCTGAAACTGTTCCTATGAGGTGAAACGAATGTTCTATTTGTCAAGTCCTCCTTTCTTGAACTGATAAAATGATGCTATTTGTGAACCCCTAATTCTAAATCTAAAATATCTAGGTAGTTATACCTTCATCATCAATAGGAGCATAAGCTGAGCGCCTTGAACGATGTTGATGATGTGGAGTTGGCTGACAATTTAATAATAGACATGATAATTAGGTTATTCAGAATTAAAATGGAACATATCTGCTACAAAACAGTTAAGCTCTAATCTGTTTGATTGACTTGATTATGAAGATGACATAAATCATATATTGTCTAAGAGATGCATAGAAAATAATCTTTATTCAGAATCCTGGGAGCATATGCCACTTAATTATGGATGCTGATAGCATTCAAATGGAGAACATATTGGTATCTATGTCTGTTGGATTGAGAGAAATGTGATGAAATATTTGCCTTTGAAATCAATGGTTTCTTCTTCGGCAGAATTCCTCCATACTATTTGTTGATTACTGCCTCCTGAATTGAAGCAAGTTTGTTTCAAGGCAAAAAGTCACCAGGAATACAGTATATCAAAGGCTTACTTGGGACTATGAACAACAACTTATCCAATCACTTTAGGCTTTAGATTTCATCATTTTAGAAATGCAAATGGCCAAAGTTAAAGGGGTTGAGGAGGGTTCACAATAACTATGATCCTAACAGTAAAAGTAGCTAGTAGCCAAAATGGGTTATTGATTGAACTCGATTGTGGTTCTGTTGTTGTATTATTGATTGAGCTCGATTGTGGGCTTCAGATTTCATCATTTCAGAAATTTATCCTATCTTCATGCATATACTTAGTTGTGGTTGTATTATTGATTGAACTCGATTTGTGGTTCTATTGTTGGTTCAACTCTATTGTGGTTCTATTGTTGGTTCAACTCTGTTGTGCATCTTTAAACTTGATTTTGCAAAGTTTGCGTCTTAGTTAATCTCTTTGGTTATCTTTTCTAATATTATTTTTTTGTGTGTTTCAATCGTCTAACAGGTTGCATTGCTGGAGCTAACATCTCTCAGTGAAGAAAACGAAGATGGAGATTTTGTTATATATTTTTGGATGTTAGGCATGTTTTCAAAGTATAGTTTTAGGTGGTATATATATAGAGCAATAAAATGTTCAATTAGCGACATACAACAAAAAAATTAGTAGTATGGATTCAAAACAACGCAAGAATATTTAGTTTTGACTACCTTAGTCATTTTGCTGTGTCTAAAATTAATTTTTTTATCATGCACTAATGTGTAATTTATTTAATTGATATTTGATCTATTTAATTTGTTGGTTTGTTAATTTTATTCATTTATGTTATGCGTGCTGGTAATTAGTATAAAACTTATTAATTAAAAAATGAACAATTGTATACAATTGTTATATTTTTAAATTAATAAGTTTTATATTAATTGCCAGCATTATTTTTTAAAAACTAAAACGACACTAGTAACACTTTTAAATGTGGGAAAAATTATGACTTCTTGCATCTTCTAGAGTGGGCATAGCGTAAAATGGCTACACATAAATTGTGGGTAATTAGTACTTACTCCGCATTTACAAGTGTGGGAAATATAACTCTACCCGCATTTCCATTAAGTGTGGAGAACACTTTCACACACTTAACTTCCCCACATTTAGCATGAGTGTGGGCAATTGCTATTTCTACACTTATAAGTGTGGTTATTAGCAAAATTAAATGTGGAGAGAAACAACTTTTTTTGTAGTGTTTGAGGACTTTGAGGACTTAGGATTTTCCTTGAATTCACCCTTGTCCTTTCTAGAGTCAGGTAAGGAAGAAGACTTGCCACGGTGACTTGCAATTGTCATCTCCATATCATAAGCCTTCGTTGCCAATTCCTGGAAAGTCCTTGGCTTGCTCATTTGCAAGACATACAGTAAATCCCACTCCATGCCCTACGCACACATTTCAACAACTGAAGCTTCTATCAGACGATCTTTGCACTCCAGACTAAGGGATCTCCAGCGATTGATATAATCAAGCACTGGCTCGTCCATCCATTGTTTGGTGTTCGTTAGCTCTGTCATGCTAACAATGCGCTGAGTGCTATAGAACCTGTTGAAGAACTCTTGCTCCATTTGTTGCCAGCTATCAATGAACTCTGGCTCCAAGTCTGTGTACCAGTCGAACGCAATCCCTTTTAGAGTACGGACGAACTACTTCACTAGTCGGTCTCCCTCTGTGCCAGCATTGCTGCACGTCTCAATCAAGTGTGCGACATGCTGTTTGGGGTTGCCCTTGCCATCAAACCGGTTGAACTTGGGAGGCTGATAGCCACGGGGCATGCGCACCGCGTCAATCCTCTTTGTGTAGGGCTTTGTGTACAGGTGAGTCTTGTGAGACCCTCCTCCTAGCTGAGCCTTGACTGCGTTCGCTGTCAAGCTCTAAATTTGCTCAACTGACATTGAACTTAAGGATTAATCCTTCTTAGCTTTGCGGTCATTGTCAGATTCCTCGCTGTGATATGACTCTTTGTCAGAGTCTTCAGCACCCGAACCCTTGTTAGAAGCTTCAGAGAACTTCTTTTCCAGCTTCTTTGTCAGTTCAGCGATCTGGTCGTTCTGGCGCTTGATTTGGGCGTCCTTCTCAGCACTCTCTTTAGAGAACCTATCCAAGATAGCCTTCATACTTGCCAGCTGCTCTTCGAGGTTAGCAGCTCCTGTCATCATGACTGGCATGATGACAGTGTCAGAAGATTCAGCTTCAATCTCTTACATGCGCACCTCCTTTGGCGAGGGCGCAGAGGAGTCACTACTATAGTAGTCTTCAACCTCGCAGATTAGAGCTTGAAGGCTAAGCTTTTTGAATTTCATCCATCCCAGACGACGCCTTGTGTTGCGTCTTTGAGTCTTGGAATTTGGATGGGGATGACGCAGTTTTCCTAGCAGCGGTCGATAGAGCAGCTTTTGCCATGCCCCTGGTCTTCATGGTATGAGCACGCTGGCTAGAAATGACGCTCACTTCACAGGATTTAAGAGAGAAGGATCATATGTTCTTCTTCTTCGAAGCTTGCACAGCGACATCCTTTGTAGCCATGTCTCCGTTGAAGATGATATTCTTGTGACTTAAAAGTCTTGTTTTTTGAGAGAAAGAGATGAGAGGTAGAGATGTCCCACTGAGCGTACCAAATTTGTAATCACAAATTACAAAGATTGAATTTTTATAGATTCAATTGATTTGAATGGGATACAATATCTATGGATACAAAATCCTCTGATTCTTTCTCTCTCAAGGATGGATTTTCCAACCTTGAATAAAGAGGGGTTTGGACCTATTTATAGGAAAACCCCCCCTTTGAAAGTCAAGACAGGGCTTAACTTGGGTTTTGGGCTTTGACTTAGATTTTGGGCCTTTTAATCAGGTTTTACCCTACACTATTTTGACTTCTGTTGTTCGACTTTGACTTTGATTTGGGAGTCTCCTGGGCTTGAGCAGAGCATTGAGTTAGAAGTCGCCTCGAACTTTAGTCGGACGTTGACTTGAGAGTCGTTTTTGATGTTTGACTTGTGAGTTGATGTTGACTTTGACCTTAGACTTTGACTTTGACTTTGACCGCGCCATCACTTGAACATCGTTCAGGCTTTAGGTCGTGACTTGACTTGGTCGTCGTCTTGAGCCTCGGTTTGTGAGTCGTTTGGGCCTGATTAAATTAATTAAAAGAGTTGGTCCAATTAACTAATTTAATTTAATTTTGATATGGCACGAATAAATTTTTAGTGCCTACACCCACATCTCGCATGGTATCAAGGCAGAAGGCAAAAAAATCTTTGATTTTTACTCTTGAGCGATCGTCCTTTTTTGCTAACCTAGGCTTTGTGCTATCACTTACCTATTTTTTTCTTTTCCTTTGCTTGCTACTCACGTTTTCCCGCTAGGGTTTGTGAATCCTCTTCATCGGCTTCATTCCCATCATCACCTCATAGCCCTGCTATGGCCAACAACTCCACTCCACCATCCATGATGCCGGCGTGCACTGTTATCGTAAGTCTGCCCGTGTCCTCCACCACAATATCCTTGAATTTTCTTAGCAAGGTGCGTGATATCACTCACTCTATTCAAATTTAGCAGCAATCAGCTCATCATTTTATACTGAGAGTTATGCCATGGACTTAAAACATACCTTGTCTATGCTTTCCAAAGATGAAAATCAAAGTATGGAAGATTGTCTTTGTGTTATTAAACATATTGTTGATTCTCTTGCACTAATTCGTTCTTATGTATCTAATATGGTCTTAGTCACATTTACTCTCAATGGTATTAATTAGTGTTATCATATTTTTGCTACTACATTGTCCTATGCCACTAATCTTCTTACTTTTGCTAATTTGTGGGCCATATTAATTCGCAACGAGCAACATCTTAAAATTTTAAAATCCAAAGGTGTTTTACTGTTTGAGGATCAGGCCTTAGCTGTTTCACAAGCCTCAACTACAGATTCTTCTGCCGGTTCCACTCAATCTATTGCCATGAATAAGGTTCGTAACAATGGAGGTGGCTAAGGTCCTAACCAAGTTCTAAAAATAACATCTCTTCTACAAATCAGACTTCCAGCAAGATTATGCTTGCAGGAACCACTTATAGTAGTACTATCCTTTCATGTTTCCAATATTCAATGTTTGTCATCTTCTTCTAGTCCTACTTCTTTTATGGGTAACAATTCGTTTGAAGTAGTCATAGATTCGCACCCAATTGCTATATGCCAAATTCGCTTCACTCTAGGACATACAGCCACTAGCTGGCCAAATTGCTATCTCCCTCCATAGCCTTCTAACTCTATTCTAACTGATGTTATCTTCAATGTTGTTAATGCCAATGAATTAGTTTGATATCTGTGATTCTGCTGCAGCTTCCCTCATAATGCCTAATGAAGGAAACTTACTCTCTATATCATCACATAATGGCACTGGATACGTTTGGGTTATCATTGGCTCACTTGTCCCAATTAAACACATTGGCGATTTGACAATTTCCATTGATGCATTTCTCTCTTAATAATGTGTTTCATGGTCCCTCTCTTAAATGTAATTTAATTTCCCTTCATCAATTATCCCAGCATAATAATTGTTCTTCCATTTTTTGCAACTCTTCAGTTTGTGTCAAGGACAAATCATCAAGTACGATAATGCTTCATACCTCGTCTAGTATAAATGTCCATCCAGTTAATTTCTCCTCTATTGCGTCTATCCTAGCCCTAGCTGCCTTTGTTGATCCAGCTGAGCTTTGGCATCATCGTTTTGGTCATTATGGCTTACATACTCTATCTAGTCATAGGAATTCTCATTTAATTTCATTTCCTATTAGGTTTTAGGATACACGTACTTCGCGCCAACTTGCAAAATCACATCGGTTGCCTTTTCAAAGTTGTGAACCTCGTCATAATACACCTTTATATCTTATTTATTCTGATTTATGACAATCTTCTGTTCTTTATCATTCTAGATTTTTGGTGCTATATATGCTTTGAGGATGTTTTTTCACGTTATACTTGGATTTATCCAACACAACAAAAATCTAAGGCTTTCACTGCTTTCTATCACTTTTTGAATTTAGTAAAAAACCTCTTTAATATAAAAATTAAAATGTTGCAAAGTGATGGGGGCCTTAAATTTAACAATACTACTTTTAGTGCTCATTTTCTTAACATGGCATTTATTTTAGGAAGTCTTATCCTGATACTTAGACTCACAGTGGTGTTGCTAAGTGTAAGCATCGACACCTCAATGAAATTGTTCGTGCTATCCTTCTTGAGGCCAAGTTGCCTACTAGTTTTTGGGTTGACACTGTCTATGAAATAAACTAAATTGGATTAATGGAGAAATTACTCCTCATACTCTATCATTCATGGTCATGTAACATGGCTTAAATAATACGGAGATTACACAAGCAAAATTCTAATGCAATTCAAACTCTAGCCCTACCTTTTCCACCAAGTAACCGAGGGATATAAGAATTGGAAACAAAAAAATAATCACAATATTTGTTTACAATAATGATTTCCTTAATACTCTCCCTCATGGTGGAGCATGAAGATCTATCAGATACTAGAAATGTTGCTTCCCTAATGCTTTTGTGAAAATATTTGCAACTTGATCCTTGGAGTGTAGGTAGCCTTGACAAGATCACCAGACAATAATTTTTTTCCTTTTAAAGTGATAGTCGATTTTGACGTGCTTTGTTCTTTCGTAAAATACTGGATTCTTAGCGATGTGAAGAGCTGCTTGATTGTCACATAACAATCTCATAGACTTTTCCAAGAAGACACCTAAAGCAGCTAAGAGGGACTTGATCCAAATTATCTCACTAGTGACTGTAGCCATAGCTCGATATTCAGCCTCTACAGAGGAGCGCTTCTTTGTTTTCCATGCACTTGGTAATCGATTGAGAGTCATAAGAAAACCGATTAAGCAATGCCTTTTTAGGGAACATGTTCCCTAATCTGAGTTATAGTAGGCATAAACATTTAAATCTGAATCACTTCGCAATAGAATTTCTTGTCTAGGATTACCTTTTAGATACCTTAGAACTCTTGTTGTAGCTTCCATATGATCCCCTTTAGGATCTTGCATAAACTAAGCTACTATGTTTACTGTATAAGATAGTTCTGAACGAGTGATAGTAAGATAAATCAATCGCCCTACCAGGCGACGATATTGAGTGGGATTGCTTAAAGGCTTCGCTGAAGCCCAGACAATCTTATGGTTCATCTCAATAGGAAAGTCTACTGACTTAGATCCCAAAGGCCCATATTCATTAATTTTTTCTAAAGCATATTTACGTTGGCATAAAAATAATCCTTGGAATTTCTTGTAACTTCTATTCCCAAAAAATATTTTAGAGGCCCTAGATCCTGGATATGAAAACATTTGTTCAAATATGCCTTGAAATATGTGCATAACTTGGAATGATTACCTGTGAGGACAATGTCATCCACATAGACAAGCGGTGACATGAACTTTTCACCTCTTTTATAAGTGCAAAATGAATAGTCCACATAAGACCGAGTGAATCCATATTTCAAAAGTTTTAAAGAGAGTTTGGCAAACCACTGACGAGGGGCTTGTTTCAAACCCTAGAGAGACTTTCATAATCTACATATCTTGTTTGGATTAGATGTACGAAATCGTGATGGCATAGTCATATAAACTTCTTCGTCAAGGTTCCCATGCAAAAAAGCATTATTTGCATCCATTTGATGTAAATCCCATCCTTTTGCGACTGCTACTGTAAGGAATGTTCTTACACTCGTCATTTTGGTAGTTGGAGCAAATATCTCTTTATAATCAAAACCTTTAATCTGTTCGCCTTCTGGAATTAATGAGTTTCTTTCCTAGCAGTAGTGGCTTAACACTCCATGTGTTGTTTTCTTCAAGAGCTTTAATTTCTTTTATCATGGCTTCCTGTTTTTCGTAATTCTCATTCTAATTTTCATTTTTTGCACTTGGTTTTGACTCCAATTGGGGTCCTATACTGTGTCATGGAAAAATCTAGGGCTCCACAACTTTAGAAATAGTAGCTAAATAATTTCTATGTGCTTTAAAAAAAATTCGCAACTAATATAATGAGGTATAGGATGACGTTTACCTAAGGAGAACTTAGGGAGTGAAGATGTAGCCTTTGAAGAAGGGTCTTTTGTGGATGCAGAGTAATAGATATAATTTTGCAAATGGCTTGGGCTTTAGCGAGCTCATTTTCCTCGGTCTGGTCTTGCTGGTGGGTCACCCCTATTTCTGCTTTATTGATGGACTCCTGCGGCCAAGTTTGTTGTCAAGGACTAGTTCCAGGCTGTACTAGCCTTCTCGCTCTGAGCTTTCGCTGCTTACTTGATTGTTGTGCTCCTACGACCCAAAAGCTCCAACATCTTGGTGTGGTCTACCAATTTCACCTAGATTAGTGAAATTAAGCATATCACTTGGCCCAGGCTCCCCTCGTCTCATAAAGCATCAAAGGTATTTTTTATATATAGGTTTTCGGTTGGCCAAAGTTGTTTATTTCACCCTTTTCATTATTTTGTGCCTGAGCAAATGGGTATATCTCTTCATGAAATATTACGTCGCTACTGACAAAGATATTTCCTGCTTCCAAATCACAAACCTTTGATCCGTTTTTCCCAAAGGAATATCCCATAAATATGCACTTTCGACTTCCAGATGCAAACTTGTTTTAGGCCTTTGAATCTGATAAGCATAGCAAAAAGACCCAAAAACTTGTAAATGATCATAATTAGGCTTGACTTTGAAGATTATTTTATAAAGAGTTTTCCATCGAAGAATCATAGTAGGGGTTCTATTAATCAAATAAGCAGCAATCAAAACACACTCTCCCCAAAATTCTAAAGGTAGATAAAGCAGCAATCTTAAAGTGCTTGAAACATTAAGAATGTGAAGGTGCTTTCTTTCAACCCTACCATTCTATTGAGGAGTGTCTGCACAACTTGTTTAATGAATAATTCCATTATCCCAACAAAATCTTTTCATTGGATTTGATGCAAATTCAGCATCATTATCAGTCGTAACAGTTTTTACCTTTGCCCCAAACTGTGTATTCGCCATAGCACAAAAATCCATCAAGAGTTGTGAAGCTTCATTCTTTTCATTCATTAGATAAACCCAAACACCCCGGCTAGCATCATCAACTATAGTAATGAAATACTGAGCACCCACAAAGTACTTAACATGATATGCAACCCATATATCACAATGAATAAGATCAAAACAATTTGTAGCTTTATTTTCACTAACGAAAAAAGGCATACATGTTTGTTTAGCCATTAGGTATGCATCCCATGGATCATGTTTACTCCTAAAACTACCAGTGCTTGAAAAATTTGATAAAGCTTGTCTTGAAGGGTGTCCTAATCTACAATGCCATGTATCATAAGAAACCACCTTGTTCACTTAAATCTTTGCCGACAATGAATTCTTTAAGTAATAGACCTCTCTTCTAGGCTCACCCACTCCAATTGAGCTCCTTGTAGTAAGGTCTTGCATCACACACAACTCTTTAGTAAATGTTAAGTCGCAATAATTTTCTTCAATTAATTACGCTATAGAAATCCAAGTACAATTTAAGTGAGGAACGAAGAGAACATGATTCAATTTCAAATTTTGATTCAAGTGTACAGTCCTTAATTTAGTAGCCATGGTCACGGTTCTATTTGGTAGCTCGATAGGGCTTGGCTCTAAATTGCAAACATCACACAGTGAGCCTAATGACCCCATCATATGACACAATGCCCCAGAATCGAGTAGCCAAATTTACTCACCTGATAGTTTTTCATAACTTGACTTTGGAGTTTTAATAAGACTCATAAGTCGATGCACCTGTTCAGGGGGTGAAGCCACCCGTGACAGTGCTGTGATTCTCCTTTGTGGACACTACAGAATCAGTGTGTAGTTGTGTTGAGTTCATAATAGTTTGCTTCTTCGTGCCAAATTTTCCTGCAATGCTTGCAACTTATTCTCTCACCTTGCATAGCACTCGATCGGGCCAAGTGACTCATAGCAAAGACAACCATGTTCTTTGTCTTGATATCTCGGTCATCCATTACGTGTTTATGGTGCTCCCCTTGCTGAACCATATTGTAGATTTTATCTATTGAAGGTAAGGTTTCCATGGCCAGAATCTGACTCCTCATAATAGAGTTATGACTTATCATCCACTCCTATCAGAAATTGATGGACCTTGTCTTCCTCTAAAAATTTTGCTATTTTGGCTACTACTCCTAAAGTGCATGCCAATATCTTGACATGTCCATCGAGCTCACTCCATAGTCCAATGACCTTTGAAAAGAAATCCACTACGCCTTGCTTGTTTTGCTTACAATGTGCAATTTTTGCCTTTCATATGTGAATTTTGGGTATGTTTAGAACTGCATACCATTTCTGAATGTTTTCTTATAGTTTTTAAGCAAAGTCAACATAAGCCACACTCTTTGAAGTTTAGGATCAATGACATTCGTGATCCATGACACTATCATTGAATTTATCATCTCCTAAGCCTTACATTCGTCGGTGATTACTCCATCTTTTGACTCTTGTTTGGTGATAGAATCATCAATGAAACCAAGTTTATTTTTGGATTTCAATGATGTTTTCACCGCCATCTCCCATAAATCGTAGTTCCTCCCATCAAACTTCATTACAGTTATAATGGCTCATGGAGAGTCCAAGGGATGAAGAAAGTAGGGGGATTGGCTTGTTGTGACAAAGGGTTCATCTTTGCCGCCCGTTGCCATGGTGTGATTTTTTAGAGATGAGGCTCTGTACCATGAAATAAACTGAGTTGGATTAATGGAGAAATTACTCCTCATGCTCTATCATTTATGGCCGTGTAGCATGGCTTACATAATATAAAGATTACACAAGAAAAATTCTAATACAATCCAAACTATAGCCCTCCCTTTTCTCCCAAGTAATAACCAAGTGATACAAGACTTGGAAACAAAAAAATAATTACAATATTTGTTTACAGTAATATTTTCCTTAATAGTATATGCAATTGTTTTTATCATAAATCATCTTCCAACACCAAATTCATAGGGGTTAAGTCCTTTTGAAACATTATTTTAAAAACCACCTGACTATAGTTTTTTGAAAACTATGGACAATTATTTTTCCTAATTTTTCTGCCAGCACTACAACCAAATAAATTAGCACGAAGGTCAGTTTTGTGCATCTTTCTTGGTTATGCCTGGATTACAAACGATAAAAATGTTTTGATCCAATCACTAGGAGGAGTTACATTATTCCACACGTTACTTTTCATAAAAATGCATTTTTGTATCCTGAGTTTATATCTTGCTCTCAATCATCAATTATCCGTGCTCATTTTGTCTGTCCTGATAGTTTAACCAGTTTTTCATCTCCCACCATTTCCACTTCCATGACCTTAGCATCTTCTCCTAGTTTTATCGTGTCTATTGTTGTGTCTCCTTTGTTGCCTAAGCCCATTTCACATCCCAACCCCTTTGATAGCAAACCCAGCTATGTGTCACCCCTGATAAGCATCTTCGACTATCTGCGCCTATTTCTCCGTCCTTTTCTTCTCATGTTTCTCTGGTTGAAGCCTGATCCGCTTTCGTTTCCTCTGCACCTAACCCAATCCTATCCACTAATCTCTCTTCAGGCATGTTTTCCCCTAGGTCGTGGCCCATTGGCAATAGCCTGGCAGAGTCTATACATCATTCCTCATCACCCGAGCTATCCACCACGTCTTCTACCCCACCCTCCACCATTCCATCAATTTCATCTTCATTGTCTACTAACGTATATCCATGCAAACTTAGACCAAGAGTGGTATTCGTAAATCGAAGGTGCTTTTGTCACTTGACATTGATATTGCAGGCCTTGAGCCCATTTCTTCCACTCAAGCTCCTAAACACTATAGGTGGAGAGAGGTAACGTTAGAGGAATTCAATGCTTTGCTTGCCAATGATATTTGGGAGTTGATTTCATACCATCATGGATAAAATTTTGTGGGTCGTAAGTGGGTTTATAATGTCAAGTTTAATTCTGATGGTTTAGTGGAAAGATATAAGGCCAATTGGTTGCTTCTGTCAATCACCAATAGGATGACATTGACTATCATGAGACATTCAGGCTAGTGGTCAAACCCCTCACTGTTTCATCTTGTTTTGGCTCTTGTTATCACTCATAAATGGCCCATTCAACAATTGGATGTTAAAACATGCCTTTCATCAGGGCATTCTTATAGAAGAAGTTTACGTGAAACAACCTCTTGGGTTTGTTCATCCGGATTATCCACATCACGTTAGTAAGCTTTAAAAGGCTATTTATGGTAAGCTTGGTTCCACAAATTCAACAATTTCCTTCTGTCTCATGATTTTGTTTGTAGCTCAGCTGACACATCCATGCTTGTTTACAACTATGGAACTATCCCCATGATTTTGCTTCTTTATATAGATGATATAGTTCTTAATGGTAGTTACTCTTTTGTCCCTCATAATTTCATTTATTTGCTCCCAAATTAGTTTCTTGTGAAGGATATAGGTGACTTACATTATTTTCTAGGTGTTTAGCTAGTACAAAATTCTAAGGGCATGTTTCTAACCTAGTAGAAATATGTTCATGATCTTGTTATTGAATTTCATATGCACAAAACTGAGCCTGTTCATACCCTACATCTTTCTTGAACCACTTGATTTTTATAGATAAAGAGTTACTAGTAGATCCTTTTAAGTACAGGAGCATGGTAGGTGCATTTTGCAATATTCAACTATGATGAGACTTAATATTGTCCATGCAGTTCATGACGTTTCTCAATTTATGCATGCTTCCCGTATTAATCACCTTAGTGTTAGTAACCGCATTTTCGGTACTTGCATGGCACCTTGGACCATGGCCTTCAGCTTCGTCCTACCACTTCTCCATCCCTTGTTGGTTGTAAAGACTCTTGTCGCTCTGGTTATACGGTATTCTATGTTCGTGATCTCATCTCCTGACACTCAAGGAAGCAACTTACTGTTTCTAAAGGCATGTACTCAGGCTGAATATAAGGCTATGGGTTATACAATTCGAGAGACTGTATGGATTAGGAAGTTTCTTTGTGATCTTCGTATTTGTCTCTTTGGTCTTACCAAGGTCTAATGTGATAATCTTAGTGCTTTCTACATTGTTGTCAATCCTACTCAACATGATTGCAATAAAAACATCTATGTTGATTATCATTTTCTAAGCAAGTGTGTTGCTCGTGGTGATCTTGTTGTTCGTTGTATTCGTACTAAGCTTGACTTAGCTAACATTTTTACTAAAGGGTTGTCTTCTAAGTTATTTCTTTTTTTTCAGAGACAATCTATTTGTGTGGCCCCCAATAGATTGAGGGGGCGTAGTAGTGTACTAGGGACAAATATGTAATTTTTATATTTTCCCTTATTAATATACATACAGTGCCAAGCTCCTTAACATGGGCAGGGCCTCACAACTACATTCACGCAGTTACATGATGGTATTGCCTTGCACAACCAAAGCCATGCCACTAGTTATGATAGCTCATTCATCATCGGCATCTCACCCTTTTGAAGTATCAATGACGCCAACCCTTGGCACATAACAATGATCCACCTGGCTTTGGATTTCCTCCTTCGTTGCCTCCACCATCTTTGTCTTTGAGTATCCTCATCCCCTTGACATCTTTTCCCCCGTTGGCAACTCCATCGTTGTTTCCTACCTCCTTTTTTGCAGGGATATTCACATGGCCTAATCCTTCAGATCTTTTCTACCGCATTTTCTGAACCACTACTAGCCTACACCCAAATCTCCCTATGTTTAAGGTATGCCACCATGCAGGATCTGTTATGGACATTAACAGTGCTCTCCATGTGAGATTTTAGGGTAGTGTCTACTCTTATGAAATATGGGATCTACTAGTGTCGTTGTCATGTATTAGTTGAATGGGAAAGTTGATTTTTGGATTCCAGAACTACTTCCTTATGTTGTTTTTCTTGGGGCGCGCGTCTCAGTCGAAGCCACCTATGGATTGTACCTTGGTATCAATCAACTAGTGTGTGTGCATGGTTCTTTGCAACAATCTTTAGGGACACCTTTAATAGAATGCATGATTTATCACAATCTATACAAATGTGCCAACGGTTGGAATCACAATTAATGCTATAAGTTCAGCAGCTGTTCCCCTTGATTTGAAACATATGCCTACTAGTACTAGTAATGATTATAGAGAAAACACGTAAGAATCTAAATATTCAAGGCTGATAATGTTAGTAGCAAATGCGTTGCATAGGCAGCAATGTCGTGTCCTCAGCACGGGTTGAACAAATACTTGTGTGGTATGTGCATTGTGACCTAGTGACGACTAATACCTAACCTCGTGAGTGCAAAGAGACATCCTGCTCGATTTCCTATTATTAGTCCGCACAAAACTATTCATCCTTGCTTTAATCAAAACATAAAAACGTTATTCGTTAGACAGAAATAATATATAAAGTTAATCTTTACAAAAGCCCAAAAATATTTCAAATAAATTTGAAGGAGGTAAATACACCAATTTTTGAGCAATTGTAGGCATGAGACATGGAGTACGTGACAAAGAGCATGGGATATAAAGGCATTACTAGTAGGATGGCACATTACATTGCATTAATCTACTTCTAGATAATCCAATTGCGCTTTAAACATTAAAATAGAGGCCTCACTCGAAATACATGGTGGTAGCATGATCACTGGCAGACTTAAATGTTTAGAATAAGGGTATCCATATATTAACGTAATCACTAATGTACAATTCTAATTTAAAAAAAAAATTATGATACATACTATGACAGTCTATTTTGTAGACATATTTGATCTTTTTTTTTTTACAAACGTTCCAGCTTGCATTTCTATACTAGTGGAAAGACAACTAATAATAATATATCCCACTTTTTTATCCCTCCCCCCCCCCCAAAAAACTATGGTATCTCTATTACCATGTTCGTTCTTTGTGGTTTTTAATATTCTAAATTTGACACATAGATTATGCTAAAATCACAGAATATTATAATTACATAGCATTTGCTAAAAGTGTTTGTTACAGAGGATAAATCATCAGCCCAAAGCAATAAAACAAAAAAGAATTAAAACATGAAGTAAACATGTCAAACATGAAATACAACTATAAAAAGCAATCTACGCCAATTAATCACCCCAAAAAGGGAAAAACAATAGCATCAAGTTCAAATGAAGCGTTAGTGCCAAGTTAAAAAAATATCTGCCCTAAGAACACATTGCAACTAAATAGCTGAAAAAATAAATAATAACAACAAAAGAAAATTAAAAAAATTAGAATTAGATTAACTTAAAAGTCAAAACTCTAGATAAGATAGGGGAGAGAAAATTTTGGGTTTGCGCACATATAATGTTGTTTTAATTTTCGATCAAGTTTCAAATTTATAACTATGCTTTTGATATTTAAAGAAATTTAACATGTCAATATGTGAGCTAGATATATTTAAAGAGTATTTATAATTTTTTGGACCTAATTTAGGGGTGTCCATATATACCACTTTAACCCAATTTAAAATACCTCGTTAGAATTTAATTGCTTTTTGAGAAGGGGGTGTCTTCCCATACAAATACATCCACCCTTGGGCATGATCACATATATCGCTGAGGGCAAGCAGTCAGATCTAGATGCCTAGCGGCTACTGCTGGGCCTAGAATTATGTCAAGAATGCTTTCTTATGATTTATACTTTATTTTTAGTTCTAAAGTAGAGTTAAATCATATTTGAGTCTAATTCATGGAACTTTCCAATAAAATATGTTAAGCTCAATTTCGATGAGCAATGAAAAAGTTATGAGCTAGATAATAAAAAATGCATGAAAATCATGACACCTATTCACTATTTTACCCATAACCCTTTCCACATTACCAAAAGGTACAAAACTGTCCTCTAAAAACTAAACTCAATAAACTTTCCAACAAAAAAAAGACTTGGATGATTGGATTGGAGCTGGGACACGGGTTGGGTCATGTCGACCTATTTAATAAATGGGCCAATTTCGTGTCCGTGTTGAAAATAGCATAGATTTGCCTTATGTTGAAAAATAACATGTTTTCATGATAAGCGGTCAAATCTTGGCGACTTCGGGTCAAAATCGGTTTGGTTCAAGTCGGGTTCAGGTTTCCTTCAATAGCTTCAGGTCGGGTTCATGTCGTGTTATCATGTCGGGTCAGACATTCCCTGCTCTAGATTGGGCGATAGGATGAGAAAGCTATCTCTCAAAGAAGTTGGAACCTAGTGATAGCCGCTAGCCCTACATGTCTACCGATAAGCCTATATTAGACTATAATACATAGATTGACACACGTTTTGCATGTTTCCCTTTATCAACTGTCTTATCTAGCTCTAGGTTGGGCTTGATTAATTTTCAATTGATTTTGGCTTAAATAATTTTTTCATGTAATTTAGAAAATCAATTTCATTGTTTTCTTAGTTAAGTCATTACTTAGCATAGTCACTTTGTGACCTCTGTAGGTAGGGGGTCTCCTCCTCATTTTATACACTATTCTTGGTTCCAAGTAAGCAAAGTTACCTTATAATAGGTTAATATAGAATAGGGTAATCTAAAATAATAGCAAATAAAACTTAAACAAAAAAAAATATGCAGTGTAAAAGAAAGACTCTTCACTAGTGACAAACTAATTCAATAAGGTGTTGATCAAAAAAATATGATTTCTTGGGTGGGCCTCCACATACCCGATTATGGGACAGGCCCAGGTTGGCACAAGTAGACCCTGATGGAACCCTTGGGGTCCTAACTGAGAGCCCCACGGAGCAAACTGTTGGGCAGCCCATTGGGGAAACTTCCATGCAGAAATTACTATTTTACCCTTTAAGATAGGTGCTATAAACACCCACCTACCTACCTCAGGAAAAGGATTCGCTCTCTGTCATATTTGCTTACTCTTCATTTATTCTCTTTACTACTTTGTCTTTTATTGGGACCCCCAATGACTTGGCCGTCAGAGAGGCCTTCCCCTGATCACAACTCGGGGTGCCTTTCCTGTAGGTCCAGTGCCTGACGAGAACATCGATAATCGTTTCGTACGTGCCATTACGTAAGCCCACTCTCATCCCACGTCATCTTCAGCAACCATAGAAATTTGTAAAACATATTTGGCGCCGTCTATGGGGAGAGAAAGGTGAACGATGGTAGTCAGCGAAGTTGCACGAGCACAGCTCCAAAGACACAAAGCACCTGCAATGGAAGTCCTGCACCTCTTGAGGTGCAAGATGCCTCGGAAAGTTTTAGGGCAAACCCCCATTCGGTTGAGCCACGCCGACCTAAGAAAGAGGCGTATGTCGCGGTGGATGCACTCGAGAACTTCATGTCCACCATGACTGAAACCATCATGCAGTAGGTGGCAGAACAAGTGAAGAAGGCAATGGAAGCCGCAAGCTCTGCAAGACCTCTTCCTTACTTCGATTATGTGCCTACCACATGCTGTAAGCCTTCCCACAGGGACGTCCCCATCGTATCGCATCGCCACAGTGATGGGGTGAGAGAGGCCACTCCCCTAGAGAGGAACGACCAATCACAAGGAGACAACCGTGACCGATCCATTAGGGCAGATGCCCTACAAAGCAGTCGCCCAAGCCAGGGATGACTAGTAAAGTCAACTACGACCTCAATGCTGTATACGAAGTATTTTCGTTGTACTGCTTGGTTCGAGGAGTAGAAGCAAACCTCAAGACCTTGGTAGAAAACTTCAGGATGGCGACGTAGTCCTGAGCATTGTTTGGATCATGAATCCACTCGTATACCTCCCCCTAGAGGCATGCGCAATTAGGGATCTCACCAGAATGATTAGTCTCCACCTAGACCCCCGAGGGCTTGTCTTGCCCAAAGAAGTACAACGTTAATGGAGGTGGAGAGGCGTCCGGAGACTCCCATTAAGGTCTCCGACATGGCAGCTCAAACAGGGTCTGTCCCCTTCTTTATCTCGTTTAGCGTAGAGATCATCAACGCTCCGCAATATGGGAAAGCAAAGATTCCCACCGTGGACCTATACGACAGGACCACAAACCCAAAAGGGCACCTAGGGGTGTATAAGGCACAGATGTATGACCAAGACGTGGACGACATGGCGTATGACCAATTCTTCCCCACTACCCTGGTTTAATGGCTTAGCACCGAAAATTGTCTCTTGCTTCCAGGACTTGGCTGATAGATTTGTCAGCCAATTCATCGCCAACCATGAGGAGAGGCAGACCAGCATCCATTTGTCCAAGATTAAGTAGGGGTCGCAGGAGTCCGTAGCAGACTTCGTCAAGCGATTCCACCAAGAAGCGGTGTTGATTCAAGACTTGGAAGACGGAGTAGTGTACACTTCATTTCTAAATTGCCTAAAGAGCCAACGATTCAAGGTTTTTTTAGCCGAGCAGACGGAGACCACATTAGCGGAGGTGCTACAGAAGGCCACTGACTTTGTCCGTGCCATCGAAATTTATGCTGAAAGCACGGATGGCCCGAAGAAAGCCAAGGTCCGATCGACAAGAACCGGGGACGAGGGAATCGGAGGCCAAGGCTCGAAGTCGTAGACCACCGCTTTACCACGAACCCCAGGAGTATACTAATGGAAGTGAAGGAACACCCAATGCTGAAGAGGCCCCAGTCGATGACCTCGACACCTAAACCCCACAACTCGCGGAAGTATTTTGAGTTCCATGAGCAAAATGGGCACATGACTGTTGAGTGGTGAGAGTTGAGGAAGACCCTTCATGACCTGGTTGATAAGGGACAGATCGATCGGTTCTTGAAGAGAAGGTCGCGGTTCCTTCGAAAGGAATGCGAGATCACCCGGCCTGAACATCGAGAGGAAGAATGCTCCACCGGGATTGTGGCCACCATCATTGGGGGATACGCGGAAGGTATCATCCAGTTCGCATGGAAAACTCAATTTCAGGGAGCATAGCAAGTTCTCACGACTAAGCAAGGGAGCCGAATCACTGTACTAACATTGGTGTTTGGAGGGGGAAAAGGCCTGCACTTCACCTTCCTACACAATGACCTGTTGGTGGTCGAGATGAAGGTGGCCAGTGCTATTGTCCGAAGAATTCTAATCGACACCGGAAGCTCAGTACACACCATCACTTGGGAATGTTTGAAGAAACTTGAGTACCTGGGGAGAGAAATTGTTCCCCTAGTACACCCCATCTTGGGTTTCGGGGGACAGGAACTGAACCCCATAGGGATTGTCCACCTCCCACTATGCTTTGGCAACAAGACCAAGGCAAGGAACCTTGACGTAGATTTCCTGGTGGTGAACGTCCCCATGACCTACAATGTCATATTGGGAAGACCCACTCTGCATAAGGTAAAGGTTGTCATCGTCTCATACCTACTTGAACTTCAGTTCAAGGCTGACAATGGATGCGTTGATAAGCTGCAAGGGGACCAGCGAGCGGCCCGAGAATAATACCTCATTAGTATCAGGCCACTAGTGGAATGATCGGCTAAGCGTGGAGAACAGGCCCGCCACCTTTGGATAAAAGGCCGCAGACCACACCACCTATTCCCGCTGAAGCCCTAGTAATACACACACTAGCTTAAACAGAGCCCGAGCGTATGGAAGCCATCGATGGCATCGAAGAGGTCCTTCTAGAAGGTAAGTGTCCTGAACGAACGGTCCAGTTGGGCTGGGAGATGGAGGCCACCATCCGACATTTCTTGATCAAGCTCTTATAGGAGTACTGGGATGTCTTTGACTTCAGTCCCGAGGAGATGCTCGGTATTGATCCTGCCATAATGGAACACAAGCTGAATGTAGATCCCACTCACAAAATTGTCATCCAAAAGAAGCGACACATGGGTCCGGAGAGAGCCGCAACAGCCACCGTAGAGGTGCAGAAGCCACTTGAGGCATTTTTCGTCTGAGAATGCCAGTACCCAGAATGGATCTCGAACATTGTTTTGGTTAAAAAGCCTAATGGGACTTGGAGGATGTGTGTGGATTTAACTTACTTGAACAAAGCATGCCCGAAGCACAGCTACCCTCCCAAAAATCGACAAGCTAATGGATACCACAACTGTGCATGCCCTCCCGAGCTTTATGGAGGCCTTTCTAGGGTACCATCAGATACCCCTATGTCCCAAGGATCAAGAAAAGACTGCATTCGCAACTGACCAAGGCTTGTATTGCTACAAGGTAATGCCCTTCGAGTTGAAGAACGTGGGGGCCACATACCAACGGTTGGTAAACAAATTATTTGAGCCTCTCATCGGTCAGACCATGGAGGTATATATGGATGACATGATAATGAAGAGAATGCTCGACACCAAGCATGGTGATAAGTGCTTAATGTATATATTATTTTAGGGTCATTTTGCTATGTTTTTAGGAGAATTATGTGCTTTAAGTTGCTATTTATACTTTTATTCTTGTTTTATGCTTGGTATGGTTGTTTGATGATATTTGTAGGAATTTGGACCATTTTGACCTAGCATTTGACCCTCATTTGAGTATGTATTGACCCCCCATGGATGCCTCTAAGAGTTTATGCCAGTGGAGCAAGAGAAAAGCAAAGAATTTGGTTCCAGCCAAGACCATGGTCAGACCGTGGTGTCTGCTACGGACCGTGGTAAGCTGGTAACTGTGGCCTCTTCATATCTCTTTGACTGTGTGGCTGAGAATGCTTGAGTTCTTACCTAAAACCCGACCCTTAGCAGCAAAAAAAGGAGAAGACACACATAGATAGTCATTTTCTGATCTCCAAAATTTTACTTTGGTAGTTAGGATTTTAGTTTGATTTTTGTGCAAGTCAGAAATCTTGAGTGAGGAACTCAGTTTTGTTAGTGGTTTGTCGACTTTGTTGAAGGCTGTCATTGCCAAGCCCTTCCCTCTCAGATCTCGCTGAATTGTTTAGTTAGTTGTTTAGTTTTTAATCATGAGTGAGTAGTTTATCTTGTCTTGGGATTTGTTTATTAATGGAAGTGTAGTTGGATCATTTTATGTTCAATAGAATTGTACTTTCTTTTCATGTTGGTTTGATTTCGTTTTATCAAGTGATTATCATGTTGTGAGTACACTTGCCAAATTCGCTTGCACCCTTGAGACAATTGAATGAAGAACTGAAAGGTGAAATTCAATTGGTAGACTAGTTGATAAGACCTAATATAGTGATGACTCAACAGAGAGATTTGCATGTTGGGAGGATGAGAGAGTAATCAAAAATATTGAATTTAGATTAAGACAAATTAGTTTGAAAGAACGAGCTTAGTTTAGTTTAGGCAATTTGGTCGATTTCACAAGAATAGACTAAATTCTAGATCAATTGTAATTCCTTGAAATTATCCAATTAGAGAAAAGCACATGTTAATCGTATTGATCCAACACATTTATTAACTAAATAAATCCCTAGGCATTTTTCCTTGATCGAATTTAGAATCAATTAATTAGAAGTTGTCATATCAAAACCCTCGAGTAAGTAGCTGGTTAACATTTTCTGATAAAAAGGACTTCATAGATTACTTTGGTCCCTGATGACGATCTTTTAATCTATACTACGACACCCAGTGCACTTGCGGACATGTCACATGGTCAGGATCTGTGGAAGACATTCGATATCCTTCGAACGTTCAGTATGAAACTTAACCTGAAGAAGTGTGTGTTTAGAGTCCGATTAGGCAAGTTCCTCGAATTTATGATCAGTAGCTGGGGGATAGAGGCTAACCCAAACAAAATCTAGGTAGTGTTAGACATGAAGCAACCGTATAACATCAAGGAAGTCCAACAGCTAACTGGTTATATTGCGGCCTTGGGGCATTTTATGTCCAGGTCTGCCGACAAATGACAACCCTGCTTTAGCGCCCTGCGAAGGCGTGCTAATTTTGTGTGGGACGAGGAAGCTGAAGAGGCCTTTCAGGCACTCAAAACTTACTTGGCTCATTTGCCAAAGATAGCAAGTCCCCTCCTTGGGGAGACGCTCTTATTCTACTTGGTCGTCTCAGAACAGGCCATAAGTACGGTTTTGGTAGTAGAGACAGCCAAGGAGCAAATCCCGATTTACTATGTTGGTCATGCCTTAGTAGGGCAGAAATAAATTACCCTCTTATAGAGAAGTTCACCTACACGCTGGTGATGGCCAGCCGGAAGTTGCAACATTACTTTGAGGAGCATAAGGTGACCATCCTCACTGACCAGCCCCTAACGAATGTCCTTTAATGGTTGGACGCTTCCGAACGACTCTTGAAGTTGGTGGTAGAGTTGTCTTAATATGACCTCGTTTTCGAGCCACAATGGAGTATTAAAGCCCAGGCCCTAGCAGACTTCTTGGACGAAAGCACAAGCGGCCCTACGAATACTGGCTATTACTGGCCTTCCTTATGAGAAGATGCTATGACTTTGGTCCGCACATGCGATAAGTGCCAAAAGTTCTCCCCCATCCAGTGACGGCCCACTACACCCTTGCTGCCAATCATCAGTCCCTTACCATTTGCAATTTGGAGTATGGACATACTCGAACCCTTCCCCATGGCCACGGGTCAACAAAAATATCTCTTTGTTGCCGTGGATTACTTCACCAAGTGTATTGAAGCTGAGGCTATCGCCTCCATTACCGCAGCAGAAGTCCAAATCTTTATTTAGAAAATATCATTACCCGTTTCGGCTTTCCTCGAGTGATCATCTTTGACAACAGGCGGCAGTTCGACACGGTGAAAGTCACCGAGTACCTTAACACCTGTGTTAAGCTCGGTTCACCGCCATCGGGCATCCTCAGACGAACGGTCAGGCCAAGATCGCAAACAAGGTCATCCTGCATGGCCTGCAGAGGAAGCCAAATGAAGCGAAACGCAAATGGGATGAGGAACTATACGGCGTCTTGTGGTCAATCCGCACGATTGAGAAAACTGCAACAGGAGAAACGCCGTTGACATATGGGTTTGAAGTAGCACTCCACACACATCGCCTTACCACCTTGTAAAGCTTCTCGTGGAGCAACAAATTTAACCACCACTTCAATTTATAAATAATTTTTATAACATAGGAAAGTAAGGATCGATCCCACGACGAAAGATTATGCCAAAAGGCTAGTTTAATTCTAAATGATTTTACTACTCTAATTTATTGTTTCTACTCTTTGCAATTCTAAAATAAATCAAATTTAATAAATAAAAATCTAGAAAAATACTTAATATTACTCCTAAATATTCTAAATTTAATTCTGAAAATAAAACAGTAAATAGCTATCCTAAATAATCTAGAAAACTAAAAAGAGATTAATAACACAATAATCAACTAAAAAGTGAAACAGAAAATAACAAACAGAAAATTAATATTAAAAAATCACAAACAGTAACCTAAACTAATATTCTTAAAGTTTATAAGTTATAAACTCCAGAATTATAAGTAATTAATTTCAGAAAAATTAAAACAGCAAATTAACTCCAGAAAAATAAAACAGAAAATTAAATATGAAATTAGAAAAAAAATAAACTGCACTAATATAAATACGAAATCAAATAAAAAAATTTACCCAAAATTAAGGATATAATTTTATGGACTTAACAATAAACTAAACACACGATCCTACTTGCGGTATATTTTTAACTCAACAAGTTTTTGGCGCTGTTGCCGGGGATCGAACCCGGGTCGCCCGCGTGATAGGCAGGAATACTCACCATTATACTACAACCACAAGTGCACGGCGTAGCTGTAGCTAGCAACCGGCAAGTACGGGTCGTGTCCACGACGAACTTGCTTCCAATTATTAGAACTATTTTAATTACTCAAGCTAGGCAATCACAGTTGGGGTTCTGTAGCTTAACTAAGGGAAACAATAACAATTAAAAGACGGAATAAACAGCAGAAAAGTAAACACCTAGGTTGGAATTAACAGCACGAGTATGCTAGTGATTCCCAAGCATGCATCACGAATGGATAGATTGCCAATTAAGTCTATCTCCTCCCTCTCTCAAGGGTCGAAGACCAATCCTAGAACTATAGTCGCCTATTCTCATGGGACTAAAAGTTGAAGGATTACAAGGTCTACAATCTCAAATCCCAATTAGGATCTTAATTATTTTCATATTAAAACCCTAATCGTCTACTAAGTCGCACTAGGTAAAGGTTCCGTCTCTCAACACTCCCCTAAACCCTAATAAAGAGAATGCTCTTTCGAGCATGTGGCGTGCATAGTAGAATTCGCAATTACAAAACAAAAGGGATGCAGGGATTGGGCCAATTCATGATTCAACTATACATATTCGGCATTAATCCCAACCTAAGTTGGAGGATTTAGCCTACAATCATCTTCAGAACAATAATTCAACAACTCAATTCAACATCCATGGCATCCAAACTTTAGAACAACTAAGAAAAAGAGGAGAGAGAATTAAGATGAAGAACCTTGAATTAATCGCGTCAATTAATGGTAGAGCAAAACTTCAATCCAATAGTGAAGTACATAGTGCAAAAATAAAAACCTCTACTAAAACCTAAAAATCGTATAAAGAACAGTCTAGGGAAAGAAAATTGAATGAAAACTGAATGTCCCCTCAAAACAGCCCCGAAGGAAATTTAAGTCGCGACGCGGAAACGGGGCTAGCACGGTCGTGCCACGAGGCACGGTGGCACCGTGCCAAAATCCTGCCCGAAGTACCCCATAACTGCACAAGTGGCACAGGTGTGCCACTTGGTACGGCCCAACCGTGCCACTTGGCTGCCTAGCCACTTGTGCCAGTTCGAGTGGGTTGGCCGTGCTACGTGGGTCCGATTTCGTGGGACTTCCGTGCAACGCTTTTCCGTAGCTTTTCTCGCCTTCTTGGCACTCTTTTCTGCTAAATATTGTTCATCTTTCCGTTTCTACAATAAAGTTCCTGAATCTATTGAAAGATGTTATATGAGTAAAAAGTACGTTACAGGAGGCCGATTTGACTCTTCCTTAACACGATCGAACATGAAAACGCAGCAAAAAATGAGTCAAATAGGGGCTAAAAATGGGACTAAATAGAGGTTCATCAATCTCTAAGATCTCTTGGTTAGCCTCATTTACTTTAGAAGTAGGGCTTCGAAATGTACTAGGAAAGGGTGGAATTGGCTTATGAGGTTCTCTTTTCTTCTCACCTATTTCCTTAGTAGTTTGATTAGAATCTGCATCTAACTCTAGTTCAGCCCCTTTGACCTCTGACTCATGTTCTAACTCTCCACTCTTCCTACGTTCTTTTAACTCTTTCCCACTCCTAAGTGTTATAGCACTAACATTCTCCTTAGGGTTAGGATAAGGCTGAGATGGTAACCTATTTTGCATTTGATCCTGTAAGTTGCTAACTATTATATCAGTTGCAGCCTGTCTCTCTTGAACCTGCTTAAGAGTTGTCTCCAAAATTAGGAACCTATCATCCATCTTCTTGAGTACTTGTTCTAGTAGAAAGTTGGTCCTATCTTGATTAGAAGGTTGACGAGATGTTTGGTCAAAACCTGGTGGATTGGTTTGAGGGTGTAACACCCCCAATCTCTAATGCTGATTGCCTTAGCTTAACCATAAATTTATTAATTTGTAACGGAAGACTTTTGTTTTGAAGGGAGGCGTTACCGCCATTCCCGAATGGAACAAGGCTATCTCATTTACTAAACTTTTGAAATTACCCCAAAATAAATATTTGTCTCTTCATGTTGTTTGTTCTCCATGTGATGACTTGATGTGCCAATGCTGAATATTGTTAACCTCATATTTCAAAAGAATAGCAACACACCATCTCCAAGTTACTAACCTATTATCACTGTGAGCACTGATTAGCTAGCGATCCATAATTGTCCATTGTTTTGCTGCTTCCTGGTTGTTCAGGAGGATGACTATTCATTTCTTCCCATACCTAAAACATAAAACATGAAACACATGCGAACGATGAGCCGAAGCTCAGCACGTACATTCCTATGCAGTAAAATAAGTTTATGTTAAATTGGTTGGGCCGGCCGCAATTCAAAATACTTTATTTTGCAAACAGGAGAGAGAGAATGTATAAGTAAAATTGATTTGCTGATTCATATCTGAAAGTGGACCCCTTGGTCGATGTACATCTTGAAACGATCGTACTTTAGGTGCTCACCCCCCAGGCCGATCGAGAAGCCTGCGTTGACGCCGCGCGCGGGTATATTGGTCGGCATAAGCCTTGATGATTGACGGGCATAAGCCTTGATGATTGACGGGCATAAACCCTGATGATAATTGGCGGGGCCACTTGTTTATGTGACAAAACATTGAGAACTTGGTTCATTAAATGAATCTTGTCTTAATTTTTCATTGCTGAGAACACTGTGAGTTTTTGAAGAGCGTAGGCAATGTACGTACCTGACATTTGAGATTCTCTCTCCTTTGAAATGACGAATATGCATTGGCAGCTTGAAACGACAGATGTGGCATCATTCCTGCTTTACATGTGTAATTCCTTTTTGATTAGTGCAAGATTATGAAATTTGGTTGGTTTTCTTGGTTTAATAAATAATTTGAATTTCTTGAGCTCCGTGCTAGTTATTAGCATGTAAAAAAAGTTACTGACTTAACTTGATTGTGTTTTTACTTCCATTCCTTTCCTTTATACTGCTAAGCATGCGCTTAATGAATGTCAGTCATAAACATGAAATGAGGTAATGACATTATCTTCATATTATTTTGAGAATTAACATAAGCTCGTTACTTATCGTTATTTTGTTAAATTATTAGTATTAGTATCATTGTGGGCCACTGCCCATAATATTATCTTTGCGATTGCATAATTTAAATTATGGATATTTTTATTCGAATTGTTATTAATGCTTTTAGTATATTATTGATTCTTGCCTTACCATTGCCTTACCACGTCATGGCAATAAGTCATATAACGACAGCCACTACTATGATCATAGCTCTAGAATGTTTTGTCGTAGCCTCAGTCAAGACATGAGCTCTTTTCCTAAAAACGTAACATGACGGACTCATATAATCGTTATTCGTCAAACATTACATTCCAATTAAAATCCATAACCCATAAAGTACACTTTTAGGATTTCTGACTCACAAAGTATACTTCCAATATTCATGAAACTTTTTCACAAATTTGAAAATAATATGTATATTCGATCGTAAAATTGTCCCAATGTTGTCTAACCCGATAGCTCCCAATACTCAAAACGTTAATCACATTTCAGCATAAATTCACTAGATAGATTCGGTCTAAAATTCATACTTCGAACCCACATTGGGTGAATTCATAATATAATCATCAAGTCACGATACCC
>JACYFF010002017.1:60335631-60349692 GCA_017589665.1 Selenicereus undatus
ATAATCTATATCCACCATGCAAATTAATATTTATCATTAACACACAAATCGATTTCATCCATGAGTTAAACTGTAGAAGACACTAACCAGTGGATCTTCTCTGTTCTTCCTTATATTATAGTTTAATTAGGTCCAACCCTAATATAAACCCTACTAGTTTGATAACCCTTACACCAGCGCAAGAATTTAATCAAACTAGAGGATTACGTGTTAGAAAAACTTCATCTAACACTTTTTAACCAATTTACCAGTAAATTGGTTTAACAAAGATCTATAACGATTACCTAATCAAAAGAGATGGGTTTGAGCCATCCATGATTAATTAGGGTGATACTAATGCTTAAAAGACGATAACTTTTACGTATTAAAGCCTTTTAAACTATCATATGAATTCGTATTAGACTAACTAGCATGCATTCTAATTAATATAATGCGAGTATCATGAACGATAAACACTAATCGCTATAGAATCAGGTTTTACGGTTGTATAGTTTATGTGCTCGCCTTTTAGCGCATTAGTTTCCACAATGAGGACATTATGAAGTTTTGGTGTGGGGGTGAGGTGCCCATTTTTTGAAAATTTTTGACGATTTTTGTTGTTTTTGGGCAAGTGTGTACTATTCCTGATTAGCTTGAATCCCCTGTGCTTTATTTATTAGCTTGTATATAAGTAGGATGTACATGAAAAGTCTCCAACCTTAAATGTGATATTCTAAGCCCTAATTCTAAGTCTAGTTGTTCATTATAGGTTGTGGAAGCTAGTCCTTATTTATTCCTTTATCATTATCTTTAGGTCTTAGGTTTCCATGATTGATTCTCCGACTAGCTTATGACATGAGTACTTTGAAATTTTTTGAAAGAAGTGTATTATGAATAAAAGAAAGAAAAAAAAAAGAGCAAGAGAATAATATTTGGAATGGCAAGTATCCCTTTGAGGCATGCGCTATTGGGCGTTACCTTTTGAAGCACGTGCTACTAGGTATTACCCTTTGAGGCAATATTTGCTACTGGGAAAGCTTGCTTCCAACAATAGTACGATAGTAATATAGTCATGTCAACTAAGTGGCATTGAGTCTAATTCTAGTAAATCTAAGCCCTGGGATGATGATACACTTGCACACGAGCACCGGGATGGACTCAGCATCTTGATGTTCAATGGGGTGAAAAATTAGTGTTTTGATGTCGTTTAGGTGTTAAAGGGCTTTTAAGTACATTCTATGTATATGCGGGTTAATAATTGAGTACATAGGTGATTCAACTAATTAGAATGTGAGCATATGTTTTTCAAGTTTTGTACATATTAGTTTTGAGAAAAATCCAAAAAGATTTTCTTTTATATTTGAAATAATTTTATGGGTATTTCACTTGGAAACCCTCACGAGATCTCACTCGTCCACTTGGGAGTCCAAGGAGTTTAAAGGGCTTGTTGCATACACTAAATGCAACCGTGATTCCTGTGACAGTGAGTTAGAATTTTCTTCTCTTATGTTCTATTTTATTTTAGTTAGTTTAGTTTGTTTTCCTCGAGGATGAGCAAAATCTTGGTGTGGGGGTATTTATTTGTACAAAAACTGTGCTATTTTTAGGGTACTTTTACACCTATTTTATGCTCGTTTTAATTGTATTTCTAAGGTTTTTATTTGATTTGATTTTATTTTGCAAGTTTTGAATAATTTCGAAAAAAATGACCAAAAAATGCGAGAAAAATGGTGAAAAATGGCGGGAATTGAAAAACCAGCCCAAATGATAAAATTGAATCGGCCCAATTTTAAAAAAACAGGACCCGTCCAATTTCCAGCCCCCCATGCAAGTCTCACGTGACGCGTGAGATTAATTCCCCCCCCCTTCTCTCTCTCTCTCTCGGTTCTCCATCCTTGAAACCCAGAACCCGAAACCCCTACCTTGCCTTCTCTATCTTCCTCATCTCAGCTCTTCGTTCTCTGTCTACCCCATCTCTCTCTCTCTTCCACGACACCAGCATCATGACACCTCCACCACGATTCATGCTAGCTGCACCAACACAACACCTCATCATCTTCATCCACGGTCCACGGCACCCACGCATCGAAGGGTCGAGAATCACTTGGGGTTCGAGTATAAAACCGAAGACGCCATTGCAGTTTTAGCTGGGTAATTTTGGGGTTAGCTTAGGTTTAATTTAAGTTTTAGGGTTTAGTTTTAGGTTTAAATTCGTTCTTCAGTCAATCAAAATCTTAGGGGTCTTGTTAGTTTCAATTTCTGACTTTAGGGTTTTGATTTTTGATTTCTTCGTCTGCCTTAAGTTTTGTAATTTCGAATTAGGCTAATTTTGAGTAAATTCGAACTTTCCCTCGATCTCCTTACTCATTGTGCTCTTCAAGTTTGTGGTCTGTTTCAATCTGCTGCACTGCCGGTTTTGTCCTGCTTATGGACAGGAGTTGGGTTTGATTTCTCTGCTTAATCTCTTGTGATTTTGATAGCTAATAGTTGTTGATTTCGGTTTTAGTAGGGTTCTTGTTGATGATGGTTCTAATGTTCTCCTAGTGATTATAGAGTAATTCAGTTTTACTGGGGTTGTTGATTGATATAGGTGATTAGAATAGTTAGTCTGCTTGTCGAATTGAATGATTGAGTTGATTGATGATGATTTTGACTCTGCTTTGTGGGTTAGTTTTGATTTGGTCAAATGATGAAGGGTTGTAATGAGTCTTTCTGTACTTTGTCTCGATTAAGCTAGGTTTGTTTAGCTAAGCTATTGATTTTGGTTGAATTAGTTCTGAAGTTGATGGTTGATGCTAGCTGTGTGGTGATTTGCTCTCAGTTTTGGTTCTTTTATAATAATAAGGTTGAATGCTTTGATTTAGTAGTCGTTTATGCTTACTTGGTAATGTTTAACTCTTTGGTTTTGGGTATTGTTGAATGATAAGGTTGCTTGATTCATATTAGTAGAATGCTTAAGTTTAGTTCATTTGAATTCATTTAATTTACACGCCTATGTTTTATTTAGTTGAATGCTTAGGTTTAACTCGTTTATGTTCATTAATTTAAGTTGCATGCCTTCGTTCAATTGAGAGTATGGCTGATCGTTTAGTTGAATTAGGAGGTTAGATTGCTTTAAATAATTTCATTTATTTTAGTGTAGCTAATTAGTTAATCCTCACTTTTTATGACCTAAAACTCTTCCATCGTCCCTGAGGACACGACCCTCAAGTACTACTACGTCAGTTGTATGCTTGTGGTTTTTCTCGTTTAGTTTGTCATTGTATCTCAAATTTTCCCAACACGCGCCCCCAGGATAACCTAACTTGAATCTTCTAGGAACCCAGTAAAGTGATACTTTATGGACTTGATGTTTGATTTTCCTCTCTAAACACTAATTCTCACTTTAGAAAAAGGATCCTAAATCTCTCCCCCTATTTTCCTCTCACTTTATTTGTAGCTCTCCATGGTTTAGGGCCAATGTGTCGCTCTAATGATTTTTCATCATGCCCTCAACCAAAGGGTTAGCCTGTATTTCATAGCAAATGAGGAGGCTACGTGAATCATGTTAACAAAGGAAGACCTAGTCCTATTCCTTCTACTCTTAACAAACTAGAACTCTGATTAATTAACTAGAATTAATTTAATTTGATGTGGAAATCTAATTCTAGTGAGATATGTCTAACTAGGCTAATAAGAACGGGTCTCGGCAAAGTGGGGAACAGGAACCCAGTCGAGTTCTCGTTGTGAGGAACCCGACTGGGTTCTCTCTAAGACTAGCCCATTGGGCCATTTTCTCCCCTCGACCTGATTTGTATATGATTTCTTTCTTATTTACTCTGCTGGGCCCCCATAATTCAAATTGAGATATTAATCTCCTCATTGGCCCTATTAAAATAAGATGCCAGCTCTTTGGTCTTCGTTATGCTAAGATGATGTGCATGGATTTCTGACAACTTTTTGGGAAGCTATAAGACCAAGATAATGAATATTAAAAATAAAAGGCCATCTTCATTAGAAAGAGAGAATAGGCGCTCGCAACTGACCAATCCAGTAGGCCAATTTTGTAGCTACAGTGGTCAAATTTAATTTTCAATTTTGTAGTTGTAGCTCATCAGCCACACCCGTCAACATCTGAAATAATCTGCTATGGTTGTGAATTCTAATTAACCAAAGTGATCAACACATGATTCTCTTGAACTGCAACTGCTTTCTATTTTCATTTTTTAAATATTGAAATTCATTCTTTTTTTCCGCTGAAAAAATATTCTATTTACTTCACTTTAACCTCGACCATTTCAGTTAACTTTTTTAATTATTCTTTTTCTACTGTTAATATGAGCTTATTTGACAAGGGAATCACAACCACTGGTTTTACCTAAGTTGCATAGTGAAGTAATTGCTTAACCCACACATCTTTACTCTATATCTTTACTCCATTGTGGAGTTTATATAGTGATAGTATTCATTGAATATACTTTCTAATGACATATTATATGTAAGAATCAGAGAAGCAATGAAAAAGATATAAGACGAATATAGGGGCTTGTAGTGAATATAAAACATGTTCACTAGTTTACAAGTATAATTCCACATTTATCAAAAATTATGAAATTAGTGTTATTAGAAGCTAGACTTAATAAGCTTTCAAAGAAAAAAAAGAATCACGCTAAATGGTGGTCGAACGTGAAAGTTACAGCCCAAATACATTGTGCTATCTATAGGCTAGCTTACAAATCCAACCGGGTTCTTGCTTAATAGAACACGACCCAGCTGATAACGGGGACGAATTCTGTGCTTCCTTTTTTATGTCTAAAATGTGTTACAGTAAGTAAAGTCTTAGCTAAATAGGTGTACATGTTCGGGTTAAGTCTACTAGGGGTTCGAATAAGATATCTTTTCTCAAAACCAATTGAGATTATCCATTCAAGTGCTATAAAAGGGGGTTACCCCATAGGGTTAAAGGCATCAGTTTTACATCGGAAAATTGGAGAGGACAACCAAAATCTCAACAAACTTTGATAAAACACTAAAAGCTTTAGAGAAACCGAACTAGACCCCTCTCAAATAAATCCTCAAAACCTTTTAAGGGGCAAGTCAAGGTTTGATATTCTCGATCCCGAGGTTCTTTAAGTCACTCAAACAGGTAACCTGAGAGAGCTCCAACCTTTCAATCCTTCCCTCCTTCTGTTTACTTTGTTTGCTCTTGGGTTTGGCAAAGATGTAATTTTTAGTTATTTTAGCCCTGCCCGGTGTAATAATTTTAATTATTTCGTTTAATTCCTTTAGATATACATTGTATTTTCAATTTCTATCGTTTGAATTATTAGATCCTAATGTGTAGCATTCTTGTTGTTTTAAGTGTAATTTGATTTATTTTTCAATATTAATTAATAGAAGTAATCGGTGATGACAGGCAGAGTTGTAATGCACTCCATCACAACATCATACCTTTGCCCCCAAATCTGGATCCTCGAATTAAGCCCATCGAGTCAGATGGCCTCAACACTAGGGATTACTCAAGGCCTTTTGAAATTTTTTTTGGAATGAGATTATTGTTCCTTTTGGTGTCCCTTTAGTTTGTGGTTCCTATGAACCTATTGTCTCTTCAGTGACCGTTCAGTTATTGCTTGTTTTAACTAGTGAATTTGACTTGTCAATTTCTCCCAAAACTCAATGGCAACTCTATTCAATTTACTCCATTTTTTATTTTATAATTTATATCTATTTTATTTTTATTTTCATATGCGGGCAAAATAGGTTTGGATCAATGACAATGCCACTGTCTGGACCAGAAAATATACCCAATTTTGACAAAGCTACCTGGCCGGGTACCTAGATCAGGGCTTGTTCTAGCTTTATGGAACAAATAGTCGATAATGCTTAGAACTAGACTAGGGAGCTAGGTCTAGTTCTAGCCTAATAAGTCGATCCTAATGCAGTTTATCATTTAAAAAAATAATAAAAAAGGAGTCTTGAATTCGAATACTTAGCAAGAGAATCTAACCATTTAGGGGGGACCATAACTTAGGGAGGGACATGGTCCTTATAGTGGCAACTCTACTGAGGGCTTCTTTTTCTAAAAGATGAAAGAGTGCGAGATTTCAATTTAAGAAATTCTTTTTAGTGACACTTGCATTAGGCATTCTTACATTAAAGGTGTTGTCATACCAGGTTAACAGTACCTCTATATTACACCTTCTTCTTGCTCATTGGGAGAACAGTTATTTAACTCGATAGGCCCATTAGACTTTGAACTAAGCATGCAACTGTTCCACCTATTCGTGACACACTTTCCTAGTCCACATGATACAGGAAAGCAACTAAAATGTTCCAAACTTGCCATAATAGATGATGTACGAAGCATTTAGGTGGTGAGATGATTGTGTTGAAGCTTAACTAAGGCACTTAGAACATTAGATTAGGTTGGAACTCATGTGCGTTTGTGATTATGTGAATGTTTGGATCTCTAATTGAGTGTCTAAACTTAACCCACACTGTTCCTACTAAAAATAGGATCTTTTTTCAATACCTTTATACTTAACTTGTGCTTAATTTACTTATTATATTTAGATTTTTATTTGATTTTGTAGGCGATGGAAAAAATAAAAAAAAATAAAAAAATTATTGGAAAATGAAAAATTAAGCCATAAATTGAGGAGTGAACCATCATCCCAAACCTCAGCCCAACCCCTTTTAGGCTTTTACCCATCAAGAAAAAGAAAAAGAAAAAAAAGGAAAAAAATCCTAAATAAACTAGCAGCCCACCACGTCTCTGTTTTGTGATTGCCTATCCTTGCCGCCTCTATTTCTGTCTCCTCTTCACCTGCTTGACCCTGATACATTCCCCCTCGTCCATTTCTCATCTCTCTCTCTTCAAACTAGCCTCAACACCATCACCACCACCCTTTTAAGTCATCTCCACCGTCATCATCAACATCTACCATCCACGCCGTTCGTGGAATCAACGGTGCAGATGCAGAGAAGAACAGACTTGGGAGGTCATAAATTGAAAGGCTACGGTGTGATTCCGGGCAATCTAGGTTTTAATTAGGGTTTTAAGGTAGTTTAATTTCAATTTTTAGTATTTTAGAGTTTTTATTTTAGGATTGAGTTTCATTTTTCCTATTTTAATTTTAATTTCCAAATCTAATCTTGAGTTTTCGATTTCTTGTATTTTGGTATTCAAACCTTTAAATGTTTTGATTGTAGTTCATTAGTTTTGGATGGAATTAGTAATTTATGGCTTGCATTTGCTCAGTCAATGACTAGATTTGCTAGTAATCTCTCCCTTGCTGTTGTTTTGTTCTGCTCTAAGCATGTGAATGGCGATTTTGCCATTTTTTGGGCAAGCTTGAGTCCCAGTTTTGAGTTGTTTATTGCTGATTTTAAAACCGCCCTCATTTGTCTTTGATTTCTGATTTGAGCAAGTTAGGACGCTCTATTTACCCTTTCCCCCTCCCTATTCCATCTTCTTTGTTTTTCTGGGTTTTCGGATTTTAGCTCTTGTTCCTGGGTTGTCTTCTCTTTTATGAGCTTTGCAGCTCAATTATGGTGAAGTTAGATCTTGGTTTACTTTTGGACAGATTTAAGCCGTGCTGAAGCTAGTTCTTGGCTGAATTCAACCCCGCTTCCCCTGATTATGACTCCAAGGTTTTGTTCTAGATGGGGCTTACTTTATTATGTGTCCTTAATGGAGTTGACGCAAATGGGTTGAGCTCATGAGTGAGAAAGGATGCCATGGTTTCTCTTACTTCATTTTTGATCCTCTATTATGTCTTCTCTATTTGGGTTCTGATTTCCTCTTCTGTGGTTCTTTATCCTCGCTGATAATGATTGAAATATTATTTCATTCCTTGTTCTTTTTGGTGTTTCCTTACTTCATATACCCAGTGAAGCACAAACAAGAGTTAGGTAACTTTTCCATTTCCTTTTTAATTTGCTTTCATTATTCTTTGGTTAATACTAATGTTAGCTAGGTTCAATTTGATCATCTTATTTTGTTTGACCTTTTTGTTAGCCATAGTAAGGATTTCTTGTCATTTCAAGCATGTAGTTTGAATTAGTTTAATTTGTTTTTTAGGTGATGCGCATAGTGAAGATTCGCCAAAGTTGATTTTGATATGTTATCATAATTACAAGTTATAAAACCATGTGAATAGTTAGTGCTTATTTAGGAGTAGATCTATTTATAATCAATTGTTGTAGTTGTTTAATGTTTAGAATGATGTTAGATTAGTTTATTTCCATAGTTAGTGACCTAATTTCATCGTCGTCCCTGAGGAGATGACCGTCAAATACAACACTGAAAGTTGTATGCTTGCGGCTAAATTTCACTTTCAAAGTCTTGTACACATACCCAATGATCCATGTATTGATGCATTAGAGTTCACAAAGTCATCATTGTGTTTACGAAAGCCCAGGTAATCAATTGTCAATTTTCATATTGTGGGTTAAGTACTGCAAAGTGACTTTTGAGCTAATTGAGCTTAAATGGTTGTTGACTCAAAAGTCGAATAAGTCATCGCCTCGTTCAAGTTCATGAAAGTCATATCAGTGGTCTTGGTTTGAAAAATAATAATACAAGGGAGAAACCCATCTGGGCCATAAAAAAATTTACATACCACCTGCGAGGATCCAGCTCCCTGAGCGTACGATCGTCCACGAATGATCAGGCTCTTGTGCTAGATACTTGATATTTTTCCGGAAAGCATATTTAACTATTTTTTTAATAGAGATTAGCAAGGAAAAACCAGGGTTAGAGAAATATGGGAATGGGCATTGGCCCTGACTATAAAACCCAACCGGGTTCCCTCTGCAGGACCAGGTCTAACCCCCTGTGATTGGGCCCTTGTAACTTCTTCAGTTTGACCCAGAATCTGGCTATAGGTCTGATCCAGAAACACGAGTGGGTTTATGCGTCAGATCAGACTCCCTCACTCTGGTTCATGCATATTCTATTGCCTTAGTCCAAATCTTATTTCGCAAGTCTAGCAATGTAGGAGCAAATACAGAATGAAACAGTAAAAAAAAAAAACATTAATCTTTAACTAAATAGAGTCACCAGTAAATTTTAGGAAAATTTACTGAGCGTGACTCCTTTCGAAGCATATCATACAGATAGGGACATGGAAGAGACAAATTGAAGCTCCTTTAAGAGGGTTTTGGAAAGCCCCTAAATGATCCCTACTACGAGGACCCATCTTTACTCCATGGTTTGGAACCGAGGTTTTGGAGTGCATCCCATCACTGCTCATCATCACCTACCACCTTTACTAATCAATACGGGAAATTAAAGCCTAATCATAGTAACATACATTCATGCAACAAATTAGCATCATTAATATAATCATACAAAAGGTACAAACTTTAGTCCAATGTAATGAATGATCCCTACTACGAGGACCCATCTTTACTCCATGGTTTGGAACCGAGGTTTTGGAGTGCATCCCATCACTGCTCATCATCACCTACTACCTTTACTAATCAATACGGGAAATTAAAGCCTAATCATAGTAACATACATTCATGCAACAAATTAGCATCATTAATATAATCATACAATAGGTACAAACTTTAGTCCAATCTAAATAAAATTAAAGTGAATAAGTCACAGCGGACAGGAAACTACCTAAAGATTACATCGTTGGTAATTTTGAATCAAAAACCATAAAAGAGGAAAAGCGTAGATGAGTAGGGCAAGATATAGTTTTTACCCTCAGGATAACCAACTTGATGTAACTATGAACCCTAGGGCTGTCAAATAGGTCAGGTCGGGTCGGGTTCGTGTTCGGGTCGAAGTTAAACGGGTTGAAAACCCCCCGACCTGAACCTGACCTGTTTAATAAACGGGTTGAAAAATCCAACCTGAAACCGTTTAACATTTAAACGGGTCAACCTGATTTTGACCTGTTTAACCCGTTTAAGTTAAACGGGTCAGAATCAGGTACCACTTACCTGTTTAACCCACTTAAGTTTCAAACTTTAAATGAACATGTGTGTGAGCCTGAGACTGCAGCTGGACACTTTGTAAACAATACATGATTACATGAATTCTTGGTATACCAACTACTGAACGAACCGACTTTTGAGGAGATCAGTAAGTCCTAGAGATCAGTAGCGAGGAGATAGGGCGAGGGGAGTGGAGAGGACATGGGGAGATCGGATCAGTAGAGAGGATAAGAGGGGGGGGGGGCGCGACTGAAGGCTGAAGCAATTCAAACAAGCTCTAGCTTTGTGAGGAGGAATGGTATTGCGAATGAAGAACTGAAGAAAGCAAGAAGCCTTTTATATCTAGGGTTTTCATATGATGGGGTGGGCTTTATGGGCTTAGGAACAAAAAAAGTGAAAAATATAAAATTTGAACTCCCCACCCCTAGCCAAAAATCTGAAAATTAAAATTTTAATGGGCCCCAAAAATGTTCAAAAAAACTACACATAATTATATACCGATAGACGGGTTGAACAAGTTACTGTAAATGGGTAAACGGGTTGACCTGTTTAACCTGTTTATTTAAACGAGTTAAATAGGTATTTTTTCGTGTCGAAAATTTCAACCTGAACCTAACCCGTTTAATTAAACGGGTTAATCGTGTCAACCCATTTAATTAAACGGGTTGAAAATCTTTACCCAAACCTGCCTAATTTCGTGTTCGGTTCGGGTCGGGTCAGCTTTTGACAGCCCTAATGAACCCAGTGAAGTGACACCTTTTAAATTGTTAACCCAATTTTCTGCCTTCAATGTGTGGAGTAATTCTCTGATCAATTTAGATGATCTTCTCTCTCTAATATTTTGATGCGTTTTGATGCCTTTAATTGATTTGATACCTATTTTCTGATGCCAAACTAATGCCTCTAATCGTTTGGGGTAACCTCCTATTTATATTGGTTGATGGAATAGTTTGAATCGGTTTAGAAATAGGAAATTAAATGATAGACACATTAAGGTTAATCTAAACAAGTATACTAATTTAGCTAGATTTTGATTAATTGGTCTGGGTAAACTAATCAGTCTAGAATTCTACTTAATTAAGCCCGTGTAGGCAAAAAATGACCCAGACAGAGGGAGAAAACTAAGGATACCAGCTGCAGTCCTCAGCAAAATGACCCGGCACATTCATCAAAGTTGGGTTCCTTGGTTGGCCCGTAAAAAACACAATTTGGTTTGGCCATAACTTTCATGTCCGATCTTAGTTTTGAGTGGTTTTTTCCTTGAAAGCTTATTGTGTCCAGTTTCTAATAAAGCTAATTTTATAATTTTTGGATAAGTGTGGAATATAATATGAACAAGTAGTGAACAAGTGTCATTTTCAGCACATGCCCAAAATATTCGACTTACATATTTTTCGCTGCTTATCAAGCTTGGGTGCATAATATGTCATTATAAAGCTTATTTAATGATGGATGTTGGTACCTAAACTTAATAATTTTATGCTCCCTAGAGTGGATCTTAAAGTGGATGCCAAACATTATCAATAAGGTCCTTTTTGGGCTTTTTGGGTTATACTAACCTTTTTGACTTGAATTCAAGGATGACTCTATTGGGCCACAATTACACAAGTTGTGGTATAATTTTCGTTATTGGGCAAATAAAAATAAGATGCCATTTTCAACTATCTACAGTTAGCCCCTATTTTGATTGAACCTGGGTATGACGAAGGTTAAAGTAATGGTATTCATTTGTTTCTTTCTTTTATTTAATTTTTTAGTTGATATACTTTTGGTATGTGGCATGTAGAGTTGTAATCTCTACCCTACCTGTACTCATCCCTGTTATTTAGATATGTCTTTTATGTTTTTGTTATTGCAAGTATCTAATGTAAGGCTTTAAGCCCAAATTTTTGCCTTTTTTAAGGCAGGCAGAACTCTGTCCATTTCGTTCCAAAATTAAAGAAGTTACTAACACTTCTATCCCTTCAGCAAGGGGTGATATAGATTGTATTCGACCAGGGTGCTACGACAATAGGTCACGACTTGAGCCTTGCTTTTCATATAGTCGTCTAGGTATTTCTTGAGTGACAATAGGACATATGATGTACCTTTGGTTGTAATAATGTTTCTCATGTGCTCATTGATGTGATTGATTGATTAATGTATAATTGTAGTGAACATATTGATCGTAAAATCCTATTTGTTAGAATGTGAGTCAAATGACTTGTGCACTCATGAGTTAAGTGTTGGCTCCACTAGTAATTATTTTTGTGCATACACCTTTGGTAATTTAGTTAAAAGTATGCTTGGTTTCGAACTCAAATGGTTAGAAATGTTTTAACTCTCAGGCCATTCTTTGCCCTTATATACGATTTGCTCTTTAGAACCTATAATAGAGTGAGCAGATGTACTCAAACACTAGTAGAGAAGAGGTTAGGATCATCAAACCATTCTTCATTTTTTTTTTAAAAAACGAATATTTTAGAGTGTTGAATTCTTTTCTAGTTATTGAATTAGGTTTTGTTTTCTCGTTTGAGGACTTGTATCCATTTTGTGATAATGCATGTATTTAGACTCATGGTTAGGTGTCTCTATGTGTGATTTGATGTTATTTGTGAGTGTGTGCATGCTCAGATGTATACATCATAGGATTTGTTAATGAAGGACTATTGGAAAATGAATTAGAACTTACCTTCTATGTTTGAAAACCCTATTACATGATACTATGTCCTGGAAATTCTAAGTTTAAGGAAATTCTGTAGGCTTTTCATATTCATGCACGTAATTTGGGCAATAGTGTTGGAGTCGTGTTATCCAGTGCATGAGCATTGTCCCTATCATCTCATACGATGGTCTTTGTTGCCTACACGACGTTCCTCCTATTCTATGTGTGGTCGATGTTATCTAATAGTGTATTGTGTGCTTTCTCGCATGCAACTACCACTGCTACCGAGTTAACCATATGGTATGCTATCAGTCATATAAGATGTTATTCTTGTTGTGGGGCTCGCAACTCAGGCATTTTGGTTAGCTTAACCCCGTTACACCTTGAACAGAAAAGGGGGGAAGAACCTATAGGCTTTGGATTCGTTACACACATATGTCACTTACTATGGTAAATGACTCATAAATTACTGATACTTTCTTAAGTATTAATGCATAGTTCGGAAGACAAAACTACATAATAGTGAACTTCTCCCCAGTGCTATGAGTCATTAAAGTCCCCAGGACCCCCAATGGTATGGATGTGTCCTATAGACCATCTAGGCTTACTTTTGGCCATATCATGCAATGTAAAGGCCATAGAAGCTTATATAGTTACTTAGATTTGTTACGAACAGTCATTGATGTGTTTTGTGAATGAATCATTTAGTAAATGCACTTCTTGGTGTTTGCTTGGTTTCAGTTTGGCTTGGCATGTGGCCGAAGTAGTTTAACGATTTAAGTTGTGTAATTTGTTGCACAGCATGATCTCTGAGTTGTTAATTAGACTCCAGGAATTCTGTTATCTCATATTATAGTTTGAATAACTATATATGCTTATATTTAATGCTTGCCGTAGTGACTGTAAGAGTCTACATTAACATATCTCCACCCTTTCATGTGTCATGTTTAAGGAGGTAGGCATGCTAGTGCATTCGGGGTTATATTCGAATTATATGCTCTAAAGTTGATGGGTTTGTCATGTAAAATAACTATTAACATCTCCAATTTGACTGCCATGGTATGACGTGGACGAGCTATCTTATGCCATATGTTATGTGTTACACTTCATAGGGAAGACTTAGGCCCTGTTCTTTTGGGTGGGAAATGCACCCAACCCACACTCACCCACTTTTCCCCCCTCTTCCCACTCTTTCCCACACTTAAAAAAAAATACCACTCCTTCCCACATTCACCCACTCCTTCTCACACCTACATAAAACAACCATTTCCCATATTTGAAAATTTTTTATACTTTACGTAATTGTGTGTGCGAATAATCTGATAGCAAAATTATGAGCAGTTTTAATTTTTCGGATCTTATGGAACAGTTTATTTTTTTTCTTTTTCCTTAATTTTTTAATTTTTTAATTCAATTTTTTAATGTTTAATTTTTTAATTTTTAATTTTTTTGTATTTATTTTTAATTTTTAGTTTTTTATTTATTTGGTTTTTAAATTTTTAATTTTT
>JACYFF010002017.1:60350092-60370310 GCA_017589665.1 Selenicereus undatus
TAAATAATAAAAAATACAAATACAAAAACACGAAAATAAAAAATAAACAAAATAAAACAGAACAAAATATAATAAACGAAACCAAAAAAACTTCATCATCATTAATTACTATCACAATAAAATTATTACATTATAAAACAAAAAAATATTGATAACTAATACTTCAACTTCATTCAACTACTTTCAACTTTCACCCACATTCACCCACTTTTTCCCACACTTAAAAAAAAAACCACACTCACTCACTCCTTCCCCCCCTTTCCCACAATCACCCATTCAACACCCCTTATTTCCCACTGAAAAGAACAGGGCCTTAGAGTGTGGTTCTCTTCATTAGCTGACCCATTTATTGCTATTAATGGCATGGACTTGTTTTGGTTTACCGTGTTGCCATGTAGTCATTCTACATACTAGCATTCTAGGATCCTAGAAACCTGTATTGGCATGAATATGTGATTGTCGTTGTTCTTCACATGACCCAATAATTCTAGGTGTGTTTGTGAACGGACTAGATTCTTTATTGTGTCACTTGGATTACGAAGCACAATGGATAATGTGATTGATTGAAGTGCATGAGCTGGTAGTGTTGCATTATATACTTGAGATAAACTGCGGCACAAAGGGGCCTAGAGTCATGGCTATGCTTACGTCTTTTTCTTGTATGGCTCCATGATTTGGTGTGAATTAGTATTATATGGAGAACCTAAGGTAAAACCTTTCTTCAACTAGGTTATTGTGATTACCTTGTGTGATTGTTATCCTTTTGAATACCTTCAGATGGAGACTTTCCATTTTGTTAACTATAGTTGTAAGCATAACATGAGACATTGGTCTAGAAGCCCAAGCTTACCACTCAACTAATGGGTTGTGTAACATGAATATTGTCATGATGATATGATGTAATTGAGTTGTCAAGCATCCCATACCTCCTAACACTATTTTGTGATGTCATTGTGGTTTTAGATGTTGTTGTAGTGTTGATGTCATTGGTGTGATGCTGTGGGATGCATCTCCTACTCGACTGTGATGAGAAAACCCGCGACTTTGCTAATCTTCACGCTATGAAATGAGCTTGATTTAGTTTGAGTGTACTGGCATGTCGTTAATTCACCATTTATTGTATAAATCTCAAAAACCTTTAAATATCAGCTTCTGTTTCTTAGTTATAGGATTGAAATTATGTGATCGTTTTAAAGTAAGTTTTGATATGGTTATCCAAGTCAACAAAGTTGCCTTCTTGTATGCGATTTGTCTTCGGCACCTTAATAGAGTAAGTAGTCGCTTAAAGGGATTGACGAGGGGAAGACTGAATATCATAAACCACTTTTTCTATTTTAGAAAATTTATCTAGTTTTACAACGAGATTACAATTCTTTCACCCATTCTCTGGGATATTTGTTGCGTGCATGTGAACCTTGAGTTCACCATACCACAGACCCTAGAATTTTGACGATGAAATTCTTTTGAGGGGTGATACTATAATAGCCCAGAAGTTTCACTGAGTACTAATTAGTAAGGTTATAATCTTTATCAGATATGTTTTATTATATTAGTTATATTAGGCTAATTTACTTAAGCTCATTATTTGGTCAAAGTGGGTAAAAAACAAAAAAACAGAAACAAAGGAATAAGAAATGCTTAAGCCTTTTACTTTGTGCGAATGACAGAGAAGAGGAAGAGAAGGGGTTTTGTCATTCCCTACTTTGTCGACCCCACCTCACTAAGCGATAGAGAGATGGGGGCAGAGAAAGAGAGCAGAGTGGTGGAGGTCATAGAGGAAGATGATGGTCCCTGGGGAGGATGTGGATTAGGGGGGGTGTGCACAAAAACGACGTGGTGAAGGGGTAGCTGGTAAAACCCTAAACCGTCCCCGCTATAGCATGACACCAACACCACTAACTCCCGGTTTTTTCGTTAAGTCGAGTTTAGGATGAGCAAGTGTCGTAGAACGACTGAAGAGGGCCGAGACAACACAGGGAGGGGTAAGGGAAGTTCGAGCCAGCCCTAATTCGTCCATCTGGCCCTAAAATTGGGTCTATTAGCTTGGAGTCGATTCTCCGTTCCAATCTATTACTAATTTCTGAAATGTTTTTCAAAGTTTGAATAGCTTTGGCAAAATTAGGGTTTGAGACATGCATTTGGGGTCACTGGAGGAATGAAATAAGAATGAATTCATTGAGGATTTGTATGCACTGAATGGGGTTATTATTTGAGGTAAAATTTGGGGGTGGTGTCGTACGGAGGGAGATGGGAATATGAGTGTTGAGATGGATATGATGAATTGGTAAGTCCGTTGTGAGTGTTATTTTGTGTTTAATTTGTTTGACTAGCTAGTGAATTATGATTGATGGCATAGGCCACCCTTTTAGATTTTACTGGACAGATGCCCTGTTAACTAATTTGCCAGGTATGCACATTCTGTTTGTAAGCAGAGTTGAAAGCAAGGAAGCGGCTGGCCGGTTCAACAGAAAGCTTCAGTGGGTGACCATCTGTGAACTCACTGTGGCTGACCTAGTTTAGCCTGCTATCATTTGGTTCATTATGTGTGCAGTAGGTGTGTATACATATAGGTTGCTGGTAGCAACTTGCCCTAGCCTAGTTTTCCCCTTGTGTTTGTCAAAACATATTTGGATGTGCATGCGTATGTGTCAGACCATTGGATAAGTGTAGGTGGGGAAAAAAAGGGGTCTATGCATTCCTGTTCCTTTTTTTTTCCAAATGACTGGGCCAAAATTTCAAGGATTGAAGTGGGTGCAAACTACGGAGGGTTGACACTCGCGCATATTTCTTTGGATACCCCATTGTGTGACAGTAACATGAGCCTATGTTTTGAGTGCATAAACATGGCATTTTGTGCAATGTAAAAGAAATATAAGCTTATATAGTTACGTAGATTCATTATGAATGGTCACTTATGTGTTTTGTGACTGAATCATTTAGTAAATGCACTTCTTGGTTTTTACTTGGCTTGAGCTTGGCTAGGCATGTGGCTAAATTAGTTGAACAATTTAACTTATGTAATTTGTTGCACAACATGATCTCTGAGCCGTTAATTGCACTACACGAATTTTATTATCTCATATTATAATTTGAATAACTGTATATGCTTACATTCAGTGCATGGCGCAATGGCTGTAAGAGTTTGCATTCACATATGTGCACCCATGTACGTGTCATGTTAAGGAGGAAGGCATGCTAGTGCATCCAAGGTCATATTTAAATTCCATCCTTTGAACTTGATGCGTGAGTCACGTAAAATAACTATCAGCATCACTAATCTAAATGCCATGGCATCATGTGAACGAGCTGTCTTGTGCCATATGATCCATGGCAAACTTCATAGGGAAACCTTACGAAAGAAGTTTTCTTTATTAGGTGACCCACTTATCTCCATTAATGACATAGAATGTTTTTGGTTTGCCGCGTTTTCATACAACCATTCTGCCCACTAGTAGTATTCCATGATCTTAGAAACCTGCTTGCCATGAATGTGTGATCGCCCTTATGCTTCATGTGATACAAGTTGTGTTTATGGCCATACTGGAGGCTAAACTGCATTAATTAATCATCGGATTACGAAGGATGGTTTTTAATACGATTGATTGAAGTGCATGAACTATGGTTGTGTTGCGTGATACACTTGTGATAATCTGGGATACAAAGGGGCCTAGAATCATGACTATGAGTACATCATTTTCTTGTTTGTTTTCATGATTTTGGAGAGAATTAGTCCTTTATGGAGAACCCAAGGTAAAACTTTTCTTCAACTAGGTTACTGTGATTTCCTTGTATGGTTATTGTCCTTTTGAATATGCATTCAAAGGGAGATTACCCAGTTTGTTAACTACAGGTGTAAGTATAACATTAGACATTGATCTAGAAGCCCAAAGTAACCAGTTGACTAATGTGTTCTGTAATATGAATAGTGTCATGTCTAATCTCAATGTATGATATGGTGAGACTGAGTTGTCGTGCATCCCGTACCTCCCGGCACTATTTTGTGTTTGTTGTAGTTAGTTCGCAAATGACATGGCTCCTAAAAACTTATTTTTGTCCTTGTAGTGCTAAGATTGTTGATTTCATGTGACGTCTTTGTAGTTTTAGATGTCATTGTAGTGTTGATGTCGTTGGTGTGATGCTTAGTGATGCACCTCCTACTTGATTGTGAAGAGAAAACTTGTTACTTAACTGACCGAATTCTAGCGTGACCTTGATTCTTCATGCTATAAAATGTGAATGATTTAGTTTGATTGTATTGGCGTGCCTTTAATTCCCCATTGAGTGTGTAAATGTGGAAAACCTTCAAATACTAGCTTCTATTTCTTAGGTATAAGATTGAAATTATGCGTTCGTTTGAAAATAAGTTTTGATATGGTTATCTAAGTCAACTTAGTTGCCTTCTTCTACGCAATTGCCCTTGGCACCTTAATAGAGTGAGTAGATCCTTAAAGGGGATTGGCAAGGAGGAAACTAGATACCATCACCGTCTTTTTTGATTTGGGAAAATTGATCTAGTTTTACTGTGACATTACAATTCTTTTGCCCATTCTCTAGGGCATGTGTCGTTTGCATGCTAACCTCATGTTTAGCACACCATAGACCCTAAAATTTCAACGACAAAATTCTTTTCAAGGGCGAGAGTGATAATAAAGTCTCACCGAGGACTAATTGTTAAGGTTGTAATCTTTATTGGCTATATTGTATTACATTAGTTATATTAGGGTAATTTACCTACTAATGGGAGCTAACTAGTGTATTAAGCCCCCCATTTGCTCAAAATGGGTAAGGAACCAAGCAAAAGAAAACAAAGGAAAAAAAGGATGAAGCCTTTTAATTCGATCGAATGATAGAGAAGAGCAAGAGAGAGGTTATGACTTTCTCTACTTTGACGACCCTACACCACCGAGCAACGTAGAGAGAAAGGGGGAGAGAGACAGAGCAAAGTGGTGGCGGTCAGAATGGTAGAGGTCACGGCGAAGGCTGATGGTCATCGAAGATGATGTGGATTGGTGGGCAGTGTGAGCACAGAAAAGACATGGTAAAGGGGCAGCGGGTGGAACCCTAACCCATCCCCACCACAGGGCCACACCAACACCAACACCTACATGGTTTGTTCCCTAGGCTAAGTACAAGATGAGGAAGCATGGCATAATGATACGAGAGGGTCAAGACAGCACAGAGGAGGAAGACAAGTTCGACGTAGCCTTAATTCGTCCACTGAAACCTAAAATTGGTCCATTAGCTTAGAGTCGAGGTGGATAATTATCCATTCCCAATCCATTACTAATTTCTGAAATGTTTTTCAAAGTTTGAATAGCTTTAGCAAAAGGAGGGATGGAGACATGAATTTGGGGTCACTGATGGAATGATGTAAGAATGAATTCATTGAGAAATTGAATGCACGAAATGAGGTTATTATTTGAGGTAAAATTTATGGGTGGTGTCGTGATGAGGGAAATAGGGATATAAGTGTTGAGATAGATATGATAAATTACTGAGTGCTTCCTGAATATCATTTTGTGTTTAACTTGTTTGGCTAACTAGCGAATTATGATTAACAGTTTAGAGCCGCAGATCGCACTTTGAGATTTTACGGAACATACACCCTGTTAACTAATTTAACCTGTATGCGCGTTCGGTTTGTATGTAGAGCTAAAAGCAGTGAAGCGATTGGCCGATTCAACATAAAGCTCTAGTGGTGGACGATCTGTGAACCCTACCATGGCTAACCCAATTCAACCTGCTATTGTGTGGTTTGTTATGTGTGCAATAGGTGTGTGTATACGTAGGTTGTTGGCCATAACTCATCCTAGCCCAGTTTCCCCCTTTTGTTTGTCAAAACATATATGGATGTGTGTGCATATTTGTTAGACCATTAGCGTACTTTGGAGGGGTACATCGAGTGCTATGGTTTAAGACAATAAGTGTAGGTTGGGAAAAAAGGGGTCTGCACCTTCCTATTTTTTTTTTCAAATGAGTGGGCCAAAATTTCAAGGATTAAAGTGGGTGAAAACGTCAAAGATTAAATAACATTTAATTGCCAAAATATTGTTTTGAGAATCTTATAATAAACATTTTAAGAGTTATACCTTGTAACTTCGAAAAAAGCTAAGTAATCGTGATTCTTGAGATGAATCCTGAAAGCTTACATATAGCAAATTGAATCCTTCATTAGTTGTGAACTCATGTGTCCCTGAGTCATTTGATGAGCTTGTTGTGATGAAATTGTTGTTATCATGTCCTGTAACTGCGGTTAGACTCATTTGACATGGCAGGAGCTGTTTTTACACTTGCGACGACACATGTTGCACTTGAAATATTTGGGGACGATTTTGATTAACCATGCTTTGATAAGTTATAATTCAATAGAATCGAAACTAGTGTTGAAATTGTTTATCTTTAAGCATAACACATTCGAACGATCTCAAGGGGATCTTTTGGGAAAAATGTAACTTGTGGCATTCTCTGAATCAAATGCTGCTAGCCTTCTTGGAACCAATAATTGCTATCCCTAGTTCGTTTCGATGAATATTATTTATGCTTATGTGCCTGAAAACAGGATTTCACTTGAGATGCTTTGGGCTAGGAGGATAATGCTAATTGTACCAACATAGTTTATGGAGCAAACCTAGCATGTGTGAACCCTAATTCCTAGGGAACAAACCCAGAAGTGGGAACCTTAGTAGACCCTAAAGAGGATAAAAGTCCAGTGACCATGAGAGATCGCGAGATACCATGATTAATGAGTTATGAGACTCACATGAAGAGAGCACTAACACGTGAATTCGATGCCCAGAATCTGATTTCTTACTTATTATGTGTTGCAATTACTCGTTTTGAATTATATTGTGCGAAAGTTTAAAAAGTGAAAGCACTCTTTGAATGGACTTTTATTAAATCCAAAATGAATTTCCATATGTGAAATGAGCTTCATAATGGTCTCCCATGTTTAAGTACTAGTTTTCCCCCTCCCCAATCGTTATTTTCGCTTTTATGCAAAAAGAGTTTAGGATGGTAATCCAAGTGAATTGCTATAATGTTAAATGGTAAACTAAGAGATGAATGACCTACTTTCCTCATTCTTGAATCCTTTTATGGGTTAACTAGATGTTGGTGGCCATGTATGCTTACTATGTTGATATACGATTTCAATTCGACTACTACTTATGGTGTTGTATAGAACTATTTTGATTTTCAGGATTGCGGGTCATCCATTGAGCATGTGGTAGCTCATTCGCTCTCTATTTCCCTTTCCCCTAGGTTCTTTAAAGGATAGATAAAAGTCCTCGATTCACATAAATCGAGTTAGAACTCCCCTTTTTGCTTTAAAAAGGAGTAGTATGTACATATACCTAGATTCATGAGTTTAATGATGTAATGTGATGTATTCATAGATTCTTAAAGATATGTAAGTTAATTAGTTTAGTTGAAGTATTGCATGTTGACTAGCAGTCACTCTGAATGGTCACGTGGGCTAACCATTTGAGTGGTTTGTTGTTTGTGGGTTGGAGTTTAGTTTGTTTTCGAGATGTAAACCCCATTACTCCAGATGTGTGATCCGTTGAGTTGTACCTTTGAGTTCTTTCTTTTGTTTAATTTTTTAGTTTATGTGCTTTGGGTATGTGGCTTGTAGAGTTCTAATCTTTGTCCTGTAGCCATCGTGGTTATTTAGATATGCCTTTTATGTTTTTGATATTGTAGGTATCTAATGTAAGGCTTTAAGCATAGATTTTGGTCGCTTTTTAGGCAGGCGAAACTCTGTCCATTTCGTTCTAAAATTTAAGAAATTACTAACACTTCTAGCCCTATGGTAAGGGGGCTACAGATGGTACTAATATAGGATCCTAACCTGAGTCTTGCATTTGATACATTCATCTAGGTATTCCTTGAGTAATAGTATGACATATGATGTACCATTGGTTGTAATTGTGTTTCATATGTGCTCACTGATGTTATTGATTGATTGATGTATAATTGTAGTGAATAGATTAATTTTATAATCCTGTGTGTTAAATACAAGTTAAATGACTTATGCATTCATGTGTTAGCTAATTGTTGGCTCCACTAGTAATTGTTTTTGTCATGCAGTTTTGGTGATTTAGTTAAAAGTATGCTTGGTTTTGAACTCAAAAGGTTAGAAATGTTTTAACTCCCCCATACTTTGCCCTTGTGTATGATTTGCTCGTCGAACCCTCTACTAGAGTGACCAGACATACTTAAACATTGGTAGATAAGAGCTTAGGATCGTTAAAAAATTCTTTATTTTTTTTCAAAACACGAAGATTTTGGAGTGTTGAATTCTTTTTCTAGTTATTGAATTAGTTTTTGTTGTCGCGTTTGAGGTGTTGTTTCCATTTGGCGACTATGCATGTATTTAGATTCATGGTTATAAGTCCTTATGTGTGATTTGATGTTATTTGTGCATGCATGCATGCTGAGATGTGTACATCACAGGATTTATTAATGTCGGACTATTAGAAAATGAATTATAGCTTAACTTATGTGTTTGAAAACCATATTAGACGCTACCTACATCTTGCAAATTCTAAGTCTATGGAAATTCTGTAGGATTCTTATACTATGGTCTTTGTTGCCTGTACGATGTCACCTACTATGGTAAATGACTCATACATTATTGATACTTTCTTAAGTATTAATGCATAATCCGAAATATGGAACTACATAAAAGTGAACTTCTCCTCAGTACTATGAGTCATTAAAGTCCCCACGAGCCCAGAAGGGACGAATGTGTCCTATAGACCATCTAGGCACACTTTTGACCAAAGGTTGCAATATAAAGGCTGTAGAACCTTACATAGTTGCTTAGATTTGTCATGAACAGTCATTTACATGTTTTGTGCATGGATCATTTAGTAAATGCACTTCTTGGTGTTTGCTTGGCTTCGGTTTCATTAGGTATGTGGTTGAAGTAGCTCAACAATTTAAGTTATGTAATTTGTTGCCAGGCATGATCTCCAAGTTGTTAATTACACTCGAGGAATTCTATTATCCCATATTATAGTTTGAATAACTGTATACGCTTATATTTAATGTCTGGTGTAGTGAGTGTAAGCATTTACACTCATATATCTCCATCCTTACACGTGTCATGTTCAACGAGGAAGGCATGCTGGTGCATCCGCAGCATTTGAATTCTATGCTTTGAACTTGATGGATCAGTCATGTAAAATAACTATTAGCATCATTAACTGGAGTGCCATGGTATAATGTGAATGAGCCATCTTATGGCATACAATATGCGATAAACTTCATGGGGAAACCTTAGAGTGTTGTTTTCTTTATTAGTTGACTTGTTTATCTCCGTTAATGGCATGGATTTGCTTTGGTTTACCGCGTTGTCATACAACCATTCTACGTTCTATTACTTTGGAATCTTAAAAACCTTCATTGGCATGAGTATGTGACTGCCCTTGTTCTCCAAGTGATGTAAGAATGTGCTAGATGTGTTTATGACTGTACTGGACTCTTTACTATATCACCTGATCATCGGTTTACAAAGCATGGTGGATAATGTGATTGATTGAATTGCATGAGCTAGTTGTGTTGCATTATATACTTCTGATAATCTATGACACAAAAGGTCCTACAATCATGGGTATGTGATTGTTGTCCTTTTGACTATGCCTTTAGAAGGATATCTTCCATTTTGTTAACTGCAGTTGTAAGTATGACATGAACATTGGTCTAGAAGCCCAAAGTAACCACTTAACTAATGGGTTGTGTAATATGAATATTGTCATGTCTAATCTCAATACATGATATGATGTAATTGAGTTATCATGCATCTCGTGCCTCCTGGAACTATTTTGTGTGTGTTCTAATTAGTTCGCAAACGGAATGTGCCCCTGCAAACTTATCTTTGTCCTTGTAGTCCTAAAATTTTTGCTTTTATGTGATGTCAATGTGGTTATGAATGTCCTTGTAGTGTCGATGTCATTGGTGTGACGTTATGTGATGTATCTCTTACTCGATTGTGATGAGAAAACCTGTTAATTGACAGACTTGATTCCAAAACAGCCTGTTGTCTTCATGATGTGAAATGAGAATCATTTAGTTTGATTGTACTGGCGTATGAGATTCATTTAGTTGATTGCACTGGCATGCCTTTGATTCGCCTTTTATTGTATAAATGTCAAAAACCTTTAAATACCATCTTCTGTTTCTTAGGTATAGGATTGGAATTATCTGTTTGTTTTAAAGTATGTCTAAATATGGTTATCTAAGTCAACATAGTTGCCTTCTTCTACGTGATTTGCCCTAGGCACCTTAATAGAGAAAGTAGATGAATAAAGGAGGTTGGCGAGGAGGAGACTCGATACCATAAACATCTTTTTCTATTTGGAAAATTTGTCTGGTTTTACTGTGAGATTACAATTCTTTTGCCTATTCTGTTGGATATGTGTCGTGCATATATGAACTTTGAGTTTACCACTCCATAGACCCTAGAATTTCGAAGCCGAAATTCTTTTAGGGGATGAGAACGTAATAATTGAGAAGTTTCACCGAGGACTAATTATTAAGGATATTATCTTTATTAGCTATGCCATATTTTATTAGTTATATTAGGCTAATTTACCAATTAATTGGAGCTAATTAGTGTATTAAGCCCCTTATTTGGTCAAAGTGGGTAAAATCTCCCAAAAAAAAATAAAGGGAAAAAAATGTTTTAGCCTTTTACATCGAGCAAATGATAGAGGAGAGGAAGAGATGGGGGCATGCCATTCTCTGCTTCGTCGAACCCATCCCACCGATCGACGCAGAAAGCGTGGAGAGAGAGAGAGAGAGAGAGAGAGAGAAAGAGTAGAGTGATGGAGGTCGTAGAAAAGGTTAATGGTCACCGAGGATGATGGGGGTTAGTGAGCACTACTAAAAAAGTTCATATTAACGACGGAACTCGGCGACGGAAAATATTAACGACAAATTTGGCGACGGAAATGACGACGGATAAATAGCTTCACAAAAAAGTCAGATTGGACGACAGATATGGTGACGGAAATTTAAATCTGTCGCCTAAATTGGCGTTAGGCGACGGAAATTCCGTCGCCAAAAAATTATTTTTTTTTTTGAAAAAGTGGCGACGGATATTCCATCGCCTAAAAATATTTTTCTAAAAAAAAAAAAGATGGCGACGGAATTTCCGTTACCAATTTAAAAAAAAATATAATTTTTTTTAAAAAAAGGTGGCGACGGAAATTCCGTCGCCACTTAAAAAAAAATTTCAAAAAAACAAGGTGGCGACGGTTCCGTCGCCACCCCATTTAAATGAAACCAATTTCTGGTTTCATTTCATTGCAGCCCGCGTCGAGGAGAGAGAGAGAGCTACCGAGAGCCCGCCGCGAGCAGCGCCAAAGCCCACCCCCCCCGCCGTGCCCAGCCACCGCCGCCGGCCGTCCGCCCCTCCTGCCGCCGCCGGTCACCTCCCCTTGCCGTCGGCCACCCTTAGCCACCCCCCACCGCCGGTTTTTTGAAGTTAATTGAGGTATTTTTCTCACCTAAACAACTTGAAATTTCTACAATTTTTTGTATTACATTGTTAGAATTTTATAGTTAGTTCATATTTATGTTGAAATGTGGTGTTTGTGTGAGATTATTGGTTTAATTTGGTTCAAGATTGGGGTAAATGCGATTTAGGGTTTAGGTTTGGTAGTTTGAAGTTAAAGTTTGATATATTGGTGGAATGAAATGGTTTCATTGATAATGTTGTTGAAATGTGCAATTTGTGTGAGGTTATTGGTCTAATTCGTTACAAGAATTTGTTAAATGCGATTTAGGGTTGAGGTTTGGTAGTTTGAAGTTGAAATTTCATATATTGGTGGAATGAAATGTTTTAATTGATAATGTTGTTGAAATTTGGTTGGAGATTTTGCTCAATGCAATTTAGGGTTTAGGTTTGGTGATGTGAACTTGCAAGTTGATATGTTGGTGGATTGAGATGCTTTAGTTTATTATTTTGTTCAAATGTGATGTTTGTTTGAAGTTGTAACTCATATTAGTTTTGTGATGTTCGTGAGAATGTAAGTGTAGTTATCACGTAGTTGTAATTTTTTTTTTTTGGGTGCATGTGGAAATTTTGAAGTAAGCAAAAAAAAAATATAATTGCGTAATTTATGTAGTTATTATAATTTTGATTAAAATTAATCCTTATCAAATACCTTATGTGGTTATTGTTATTTGAGCAGAATATGAATGATCCTCCACATCGTAGGTGGATGTATAATAGATTACTGCATGATCGTAGTGGTTATACGCAAGAATTTCTGGATGGAGTAAACGAATTCGATCAATTTGCACGTACACAGACAGAGTTTTTGAATGGGGGAAAGTATAGATGTCCTTGTGCGAAATGCAGAAATAGGGTGTACTTGACACCTGATGAGGTCAAGATGCACCTTATGTATAAGGGTTTTGGGCAAGGGTATTGGTTTTGGATAAGTCATGGGGAAATAGAACCTCAGGAATATGGTTGTGGGTATCAAAATAGTGAAATTCCCGAAGTTGGAGGTTCAAGTCATGTTAATAATGACTATTCTGAATCCTACATAGATCGGATGGAGGACATGGTTGATGATGCTATAATAGCAAATCAAAATGTAAGGGAAGAGGGGTCAAGCACTTGCCGAGAACCATTTTATAATGTGGTTCAAGCTGCTCAACAACCCTTATATGATGGTTGCTCTACCCACAGTGAGCTATCTGCGGCGGTGAGGCTGTTGAGTATTAAATCTGATTATAGTATGCCTCAAAACTGTTTTAATGAAGTTGTTCAATTAATGGAAGAGATGTGTCCTCCTAACAACCGCGTGCCTAACAACTACGGGCAAACGAAGAAGGTTGTTAAAGATCTCGGCAACGATGTGGTCCAAATTGATTGTTGCCGGAAAGGTTGCATGCTATTTTATAAAGATGACGCAAACTTGGATGCGTGCAAGTTTTGTGGGCATTCAAGATGGAAGAGGCAAAGGTCACATCAAAGGAATCAGAATCCATTGCCATACGCAAGGATGCATTACTTGCCGTTAAAACCTCGACTACAGAGGTTGTATGCATCAAGAAGTACTGCAGAGCACATGAGATGGCATTATGAACATCGACGTGAGGACAGTGTTTTATGTCATCCATCAGATGGGGCAGCATGGAAACATTTCAATTCCAAATACCCTCAATTTGCTGCAGAGCCTCAAAATGTGAGGCTTGGCTTATGTGCTGATGGATTTAATCCTTACACATTGTCTTCAAGATCATACTCTATTTGGCCGGTGGTCGTTACACCATATAACCTTCCCCCTGAAATGTGTATGACCACACCGTTTATCTTCTTGACTTGTGTAATCCCCGAGCCCAAAAATCCCAAGAACAACATAGATGTATATTTACAACCTCTTGTCGATGAGTTGAAAGAGTTGTGGGATGTTGGAGTTGAGACTTACGATATTTCTACGGGGCGTACATCTCAGATGAAGGCTGCACTTATGTGGACGATTAATGATTTTCCCGCATATGGAATGTTATCTGGGTGGAGTACTAATGGCCAATTGGCATGCCCCGTATGTATGAAACAACAAAAGGCTTTGAGATTGCGAAATGGAGGTAAATTCTCATGGTTTGACTGTCATCGGTGTTTTTTGCCAAGGAATCATGCGTTCAGAAGAAATAGAACTATATTTAGGAAAGGGAGAACTGTTACAAGGGGTCCTCCTCGCTGATTGATCGGGGAAGAACTGTATGTGGAGGTGGAAGATTACCCAATGGTAACCACAAATGGTGACTTTGTCATACCAGGATTTAAGGAGAATGACCACAACTGGACGAAGAAGAGCATATTATGGGAGTTGCCTTATTGGCAACACCAACTGCTCCGCCATAATTTGGATGTGATGCACATTGAGAAGAACTTCTTCGAAAGCATTATCAACACTGTGATGGATGTTAATGGGAAAACAAAGGACAATGCCAAATCAAGAATGGATGTTGCCGAAATATGTGATCGGCCGGAATTACATTTACATTCAGGCCCAAGTGGTAGGCCGGTTAAACCAAAAGCGAAGTTCGTACTTCCTGTGGATAAACGAAGCGATTTGTGTGAATGGGTGAAAGAGCTTCAAATGCCTGATGGATATTGCTCTAATGTGAGAAATATTGTGGACCCTAATGAGGCTAAGTTCAACAACATGAAAAGTCATGATTGTCATGTCTTCATGGAGACTCTTTTACCAATTGCATTTGGTGCGCTCCCAGATGATGTGTTGAAACCTCTTATTGAGATAAGCCAGTTCTTCAAGAACTTATGCTTAACAACATTGCGCGAAGATATGCGTGAGGAACTGCATCGCAACATTGTCATCACTTTGTGTAAGTTGGAGACCATTTTCCCTCATGGCTTTTTCAATGTCATAGAGCACCTGCCAGTGCATTTGGCAGAAGAGGCTCAACTAGGTGGTCCAGTACAATACAGATAGATGTATCCATTTGGGAGGTAAATTATACTGTAACTGATAAAAACCTTCTATGAATTCTTATATGTGGAATCACTTAAAAGTGATTGCAATTGTGAATTTGGTACGTTCTTTGGCCGATTGAAGAGAAAGATAAAGCAGCAGGCGTGTCCTGAAGGTTCAATCACAGAAGCATACCTAGAGGCGGAGAGGACATTCTTCACCTCGTATTACTTTGGCTCCAATGTGCCCTCCATGCGCAGTAAGCGCAGGAGAAATGAAGACGACGATGAACATATAAATCATTTTCCAACTCTGTCCGTGTTTGAACCGCAAGGGACCACTACTGGTAGGGAAAGATCAAGGTATCTCACGGATGCCGAATATGTTGCTGCTCATCTTCACGTGCTGTTAAATTGTGACGAAGTTAAACCTTATATAGGGTGAGTTGTATTTTCACATCGAATTCAGTCTATCATTCATAACGCAAGTATGTTAATACGCTTCGTAAAATGTGATAGTATTTTCACGGACCAAGTGAGAACCGCACGTCCCAATGTCAGCGACGCAGATGTCGACACCATCATCGAAACTCATTTCGCAGATTGGTTTAGTGAAAATGTAAGTATTCGAACTCATTTATTTATGATTTGAACATAACAATTAATTAGGTGCAGTGCATTAATTAAAACCACTTGTTATGTCACCTTAGGTGCATTATATTCAATTGTTCGAGACCGACAAACATTGCTACCTGAGCCAATTGGCTGTGAAGCCAAAATGGTGTGTGTCGACGTGGACGGCATATAGAGTAAATGGATTCAAATTCCACACAGAAGCTCGCAGCGTCGGGAAGAGAACATATAATTGTGGTGTTGGTGTTTGTGGCACTGGGGAAGGCGATATTGAGAATGATTATTATGGTGTACTGGGGGACATTGTCCAAATTGAGTACGTAGGCGAACCACTTAAACGATGTGTGCTCTTCAGTTGTCAGTGGTTCGACCCCACATTGAATCGTGGGACACGATCTCATAAACTAAGCAACCTTATTGAGGTCCACCGTACAAGAAGGTACCGAAAGTATGACTCATTTATCTTCCCAAACACCGCATCACAAGTATACTTTATGCCACATGCAGATCGCTCAAGGGATAGGGCGAATTGGCTTGTTGTCATACCAACCAAACCAAGGGCGAGAGTGGATCAGCAATACACTCTACCATCTGCGTACCAACAAACGGACGTGACGATTATCATCGAACTTGCGAATGACGCCATCCCTGCGTCATTAGTGGATGAAAGTGCACCACCGGAAGAGGTTAACGATGAAATAGATTTTTCATTCGTTCAGGGTAATGACGAGATAGATGAGGTACAAAATCATGAGGATGAAGAAGAGGGGGAGTGGGATGACGGTAATGAAACATATGAAGTTGAAGAAAATTTGCATTTGTATGATGATGATGACGATGCGGATGATTGAGTGGTTACGAATTCTTATGTGTATGAGTAGTTTGCATGTCAAACAATTGTTTGGGACTTTACTTATACTGTATGAATGAGTTTTGCAAAATTTGTGTCACCTACATACCCATTATGATGTATGATGTCAAACGATTTACATGTGCAATCATTATATATTTGCACTTGGCGTTGTTGTCACATATTTCAGGTATGGATTCAAGTTCTCGTCGAGCAAAGTTCTCCCCTCGAGGTAGAGGACGAGGGCGTCGGAGCTCTGCCGTTGATCCGGCCGCAATGGACATTGATCCATCTTCCCCCCAGGTACCTCATACACCAGTTCAGCCAGGAGTGACAATGGCTGCTTACATACCAGGTATTTCAGGACCCCTGCCTCGCCTATTTGGGGCTTTCCATCAACAGACCTCATACATTCCCAACTAAAGCACGATGTACGGCCAATTTGCGTACAACATTCCTTCAAACCCCCATGTTGTTCACAATGTGTACCCCACTCCCCAACCCACCCACCCTAACACAAACCAGTCCCAAGAGAACATTGGAAGTGGTGAAAGTAAAGCACAATCCAGTCATGGGAGCACTCGAGCAAAGACTTGGATTGAGCCAGATGGTAACGGGTAAGTCTTCATTTGTTATATCTTATGAAGTACTACATGAATTTTGCATAACAAGTAATGAATTTTATGTGTAATGTTCAATTAGGTTTCTCCCCAATGATGGTGCTGTTAGTAGGATTTCGCTCATATTTCAAAGCAAGTTTGATGGAGCTTGGCCTACTTGGAGCAAAGTGCCCAAACCAATACAAGATTTGTGGTTCGGAGAGTTCAAGGTAACTACAGTGACTTCGTATTAACAATTTCTGTCAACGTGCTATATTAGTATTGCATTATTTGATGTGTTCTTTGTTTTCATAATTGCAGAAGTGGTTTACTTGGGATCCGATCCATGAGGATCGTATGAGAAGGAATTTTGAAAACCGAGGCAACGAACGCTTGAGAGACTTCTTTGGCAAAGTAAGGAAGCATAACAAGAAGTCTGTCTGGCTCGGTGATGCTCAATGGGAGGGACTCCAACAGCACTGGACGAATGAACATTACAAGAAATTGCGTGAGACAACCCAGAAGAACCGACTGGGGACTCCAGAAAGTGGTGGCCCATCTCTCCACACCTGTGGCTCGATCCCCATGCATGAGCATAGACGGCGTCTGGTAAATGAATTAATGTTTGCTATGTATTCGTTAATGTTTAATACTGTATTTTGTATTGTACTTGACATCATTCTTTCTGGCACGTACATAGAGGGAACAACTTGGGACGGAGCCCACCATTGTCGAATTGTTCAGTCGCACTCACAAACTCCAAGGTAAAGAACGTGCCCCTTGGGTTGACAAGAAATCACAACAAACATATGTAAGCAACTAGCTATTCTCAATCTTCATTGGTAGTTCAACATGAACTCGTATACTTCATTTTAAGTTATTGTACTATGCATGATTTTGTGCGCATGTTGCGGTATTGTAGGAAACTTTTGAACGCGATTTTCAAAATGTTATCAATTCTCAAGGGAGCGGGGATGGCTCTTCTGAAGATCCAAACCAGCCATTTCCCAACCCAAATGAGTTGTGGGTGAAGACGTTCAAGAACAAGAAGGGTCGGATTTACGACATTGGTGACGAGGCTGTCAACATGAGGGAATCCGGTTACTTCAGTCCCACTCAAAGATCCGGTATTGTTTTCATATTACAGTTCCAACAACCATGGTTATACATTTAATTTACTTAATGACAAAGCTAGTATAGTAATTTACTTAAATGTCTGTCTGCAGGTTCGGGTTCTACGCCATCGCAACAAGAGCTCAATGAGTTAAGGGGTGTAGTAACCAACTTGGGGGGTGAGCTATCTTCACAAGATGAAAGCTACCGGTTGGTTATGGAGAAATGTAAGCAACTGGAGGAATCCAACAGATTGCTCACACAAAGCAACCAACAACTGAGCCAACAAATGATGAGCATCGATCAGCACCTCCAAGCTTTCTTTCAAATGCAACAGGCGTCTGGCTCGGGATCTCAGCCACCATTTACTCATCGCTCGCAACATAATGAGGAAGATGGTGAGGCAGAGGAAGAGGAAGAGGAAGGCGAAGAGGAAGAGGAAGACCTTGGTGATTGATGAGTTGGTTGTAGTTTTCCTTCAGCTGGTGGCTCTTCTGCTTGATTCTTCACGAAGTACATCATTTCTCTTGCTGCTTGCTTCCCCTCCCCTTCCTGCTAATTTCACTCCCCTCCCCCTACTGCTTATTTAACTCCCCTCCCATTTGGCGCTTACTTCACCCTCTTCTGCAAACATATATATCACTTTATTCTCAATTACTGGTAACTTGTGCTTATTTTGTTTGGATTTGTGGTTTGTGATATATACAGACTTTGTTTGGAACTTGTAGTTTGTGATATGTAGAAAGTTTGTTTGGAACTTGTGGTTTGTGAATTGAAAACCCTTGGTTTTCAATTTGTGTGTTGTTGTGGATGTGAAATTCCACCTTTGTGTGGTTTGCAATTGTTGAGAACGCTTCGAATGAAGCCGTATTCGAAGCCGTTGGATGTTAATTGAGTGCGGAAATCTTGTAAATTTCTTACAGGGAATTATTTGTATGTACGGAGTTGATAAAAAAAAACAATTTTATTTTAAAAAATAGAAATCTAGCGACGGAATGGCGATGGATAAGATTTTTTTTTTGTTTTTTGGGCAGGGTGGCGACGAAATTATAATTCCGTCGCCATCAGCGACGGAATTTTCGTCTCTAATTCCGTCTCTGATGGCGACGAAATTTTAATTCCGTCCCCACCCCCTGCCCCGCCACTTTCTCCGCCAAAAAAAGTATGTCGCAAATTCTGTCGCTGAATCCGTCGCCGGCTACTCAGCGACGAGCGAAAATCCGACAGTCGTATTCCGTCGCTGATATTAAATTTCCGTCGCTGATTAATAATATTTCGTCGTTGAATCCGTTTGTATTTTGCATTTTTCTTGTAGTGGAGGCGCATGTGCACAAAGAGGACGTGGTGAAGGGCCAATAGGTGAAACCCTAACTTGTCCCACCATAGCGCGACACGAACACCAATGCCTCTGCGGTTGGTTTGCCAGGCCGAGTACAGGATGAGGAAGCATCGCAAAATGACAGGAAAGTGCCAAAATGACACTGAAAGGAGGAAGGGAAGTTTGAGCCAACCCTAATTCATCCATCTAAACCTAAAATTGGGTCCATTAGCTTGGAATCGAGGTGGATAATTATCCATTCCCAATCTATTACTAATTTCTGAAATGCTTTTCAATGTTTGCATAGCTTTAGCAAAATTAGGGATTGAGACATGAATTTGGGTCACTGATGGAATAATGTAAGAATGAATTCATTGAGAAATTGAATACACAAAATGAGGTTATTATTCGAGGTGAAATATGTTGGTGGTTGATGTGGATTTTATGTTTAGTTTTAAAACCATTTTTACTTGCAAATGCACAAGGTTAATTGTAGACTAGCGAGTATAGGGGTGTCGATCCCACGAGGAACAATAATGATTGTTAATTTCAACTCTTCCAATTATAAAGAATAAGTTGAATGAGGAGTTTAATTATCAATATGATTAAAGAAGCAAAAGAAAAGCAAGAGTGTCAAGTAGAGAGAATTCCAATGAGAGAATGATCTAGGATTTTGGATTTCACCTTTGTTGCAAATATTAATTTTACTAATTCAAATGGGGATTTGATTTGTCCCTTGTGCAACCTAAGCTACAAGCATTAAGTCATAAATTCAAAAGATGAATGATAATTATCAAATAAAATTATTTATCTAGTGGTTTAGCCTGAATTAATCTTTTTAGACATACCTTATCTAATTTCTAGCATAGATTATTAAACTTAAACAATTATAATTTTAAGTTCAATTGCATAATGTCATATTAGCCTACAAGATCTAATATTTATTTGAGATAGCTAATTAAACTATTGTGATCAACATGATTAAACAATAGCATTAAAATGCATAAATAGATTGAGTTTCAAATATAAACTCAAATTATGCAATGAAAGAGACAAGGATTAGCCCATAAGAAATTAGCAAAAATAATATTATTATCAATGATCCATCATAATCCTAGAAATGAGTAGTTTAGCTGACCATAGTTAGTGAAAACACCATGATAATTGGTATATTTCACTCTTTATGCCCAAACTTTTGTACTCAATTACAAACTAATGAAGCAAACACTCTCAAACTTGACTCACAAATG
>JACYFF010002017.1:60387904-60427910 GCA_017589665.1 Selenicereus undatus
ATAGGTATACCTAAATATATTTTTATATATGTGTGTGCGCGTGCGCGTGCGCGCGGGTGTGTGTATGTGTAACTGTAACATCATGTGCTTAGCCGTCCTGGAACGTACGAACCATCCAGCAAGTCTTCAACCTCCACAACATTCTGCTATATATGTCATTCATCATACTAGTGTTCACATGTTAGCCACTTTTTCAGGCCTACTCCGCTACGACCTTCTTGGACCATATCTTCTGCATCCCTGCTGCTTCTCCCACAAATTACGCCTTGATCATAGCTCCACGCTTCCTTTTGTGCGCGCCTCTTCGACCCATCACTGTTGCCCACATACAAATGCCCGTGCTCATCATTCCCCTTCAAAAACATCCTCAAATCACCATCCCCCTCTAAGTCCATTACAATCCCTATGCAATACTTTAAACCGTGACATAATTTATGCATAGTCAAAATATTGCTAGTAATCTCACTCACCATTCTTCGCACCTCCTCTAACCCCACACTCTCTTTAAGCATGATACACTTCGTCCAACCCCCCGCATATGTTACTTTTCCAGCTCCACCATCGTTCAACTCGCCCCCCATAACACATACACAACCACCTCTCTCCCGCTACCACTGCCTCCCACAGTAACACCATCCCCATATATTTTTACCAGTCGTCGTAACACCGACTACCGTACTACCATACCACTGTATCGATCAATAACCTTCACAATTACCCCGCATATCAAACAATAATAGTTTTTGGTCAAGGCAACCAATACTGCATCCTCCACAACACACAGGTACATAATAGGAATCCTCAACACCACTGCTCTCTGTTACCTATTCAGCACACTACGTTTATCATGGTGAACACCACATTTTCCCTGGTTCAACAGTGCGCAATTCTCATTCAATGTCAGTCTCAACTACATCAGCTTCCTTTCATCACAATAATACCATATCCCACCCTCCAACATGGCCACTCATGTAATTGGGTTTTCAGTCAATAACATTAATGATAGCCTGGTAAGCGGTGACTAACAGCATGTCACGCATGTTACGTTATACATTTACCCTTCCTACATCCTAAATCATTCACCAAAATCTCATTCCACATACTAAAATTATAAATTTCAAATAATATGTAACATACCTTATGTTTACCACTCTACTTGAAGGCGTCTACTAATGTCAAACGCCCAAACCCTTCCACCTCCAACTTCACGGCTGACTCCAATGTCAGGTTCCTACCATCACCAAACACAGTAGGCTTTCTTCCAGCCTCCCTCTGCATTTTCCCTCACCCACAGGTACGCACTTTGCTTCACCCCCTTCTTCTCCCACAACCAAGTTGCCTTCAACAATTGGGCTAGATTTCCCTTAATTTTCATGCATAATTGCTCACTACTCTAGGATTTAGGAGTACATTCAACTTTGGAGAGAGATTGAGAGACAGAGAGATAGCGTAGGTTTGAACTCCATACAAAACCCTTGTTCTTTCCCCTTACCTTTGCTCCCTCTGTTATTTCCAGGTTGTGGAGGAGAGAGAAAGTGAGTGAGGTACAAGGAGGACGGTGGGGTATTTTTGTTAAGGGCATTGTGATCATTATACTTTATTTTGCTTTTCCCCCCACTTGGTTTTGCCTCCAAAAGCAACACCCATTTGTTGCAAAAAAAAAAATTGAGTTAACTTGGACCGTTGGTATGACCTTAGGCACACAGAATGCTGGCGGCTTTTCTTCAATTGAGCCTTGATTTTGCTCGAAGCTTGATTTTCCTTGTCTCTTTCATAGCTCACATCTATATAATGGGAGATTAGAAGCCAAGTTGAGCGCATAAAAGAATAAATAATCGAAACAACCCCATACTTAGGCGAATCTGATGATAACAAATGGAATAGGGTGTGATCAAAGGATGAAAATTTGTGAAAATATAGGTTTATAACAACATGGCTTGAGCCCATCAAGCCTTCTAGTATGTCTTGCTGTTGTCACCGTCAATGGAGGATCTACGTTGCAATAAATGGGGTTCCTGGAGCCTACTTAAAAACCATTGTTTCATATATCAAATCAAATAAGAAAAGGAAAGGAAAAAGATATTGATGGACTCCATATTGCTTGCAGTTGTAAGCTATTACTGGAATTTGGAGTCTTGGACCGTTCCATCCATTTCAATAAGGCCACTACCCAAAAGCCATTAGCAAACATAATACAGTAAAAGAATTAATATAATTTATTTCTATTATTTTAAGTGATAAATTTCCCATCACGCAAACTACTACAGGAATAAGGCTCATTTTTAGACGGAAAAAAGTGTATTCTGATGAAATTTTTTAACGGAAATTACATCCATAAAAAAACAACTGGTCGAAATGGCCATTTCGACCGACCTATCAAAAATTTTGATGGGAAATTTTTGACGGACTAACGGTCCGTCAAAATTCTTTCTAATGGACCGTTTGACGGACTGAGAAGACCATCAAAATTGGTTTTGATGGATATTTTGACGGAAAAGCCAGTCCGTCAAAATTCTAACTAGATAAAATTTTTTGATGGGGTCCAATAAAAATTCTGTAAATCATTAATTATGAAATTTTTTTTAAATCAAAAATTAGTGTCGTAATTAAATTTCATTGAAAATTATGCAATGTGGAATAAAATGAACAAAAATATATAGTAAAATTAGTGTCATAATTTCATTGAAAATTTGATAACATCGATAAACATTAAAATACAGTAGCAGTTGCGTTGTTCTAAAATTTTTATTAACTAGTACAAACATAAGTGCTTCTCCCACCTGTTGCTCCCATATCTCTTTCCATGTTTTTGAACTAATAATTACAGCCCAAAATCATAAATTGAGAGAAGTACAATTCAAAATCAGCAAGTTGCAACCCAAACATCCATAACAGGAAATATAATCCAAAATTACAACTTATATGAAGACTAAGTTAACCCAAGTAACTTCAAACATGCAACATAAAAAAGTAGGAAATATATTAAAAACAATTACCAGAGCTAAACTAAGATATGAATCCTTAGCTCCTAAACTTAGATATCAATCCTTTGCACCCAAAAAATTTATCCTTGAAGCTAATGACTTGTTCCCACACCCCAAAAAAAATTCATCTTGTTGTTCAATGACATAATTGAATCAAAAAGATTAATTTAATCATATATCTAAATTTCTAAAATTTAAATAATGTGTTTGAAAAGATGGAGCTAGTTTTTTGAAATTTTGAAACTGACTTTGAAAAATTTAGAAAATTTAAAATTTTTGAAACTAACTTTGAAAAGTTGGAAAATAAAAATTGGAAAAGTTGGAGCTAATTTGGCAAAAAAAGGAAACTAAAAATTGCAAAACTAAAATTTGGAAAACAAAAGGTTGGAAACTAAAAATTGGAAAATTGACTTTGAAAAATTGGAAACTAAAAAGTTGGCAAAGTTGAAAAATTGGAGCTAATTTGCAAACCGAGTTTCAAAAGTTGGAGCTAATTTTTTGAAAATTTGGAATCTGACTTTGAAAAATTTGGAAATTTTTTTGAAAAATTTTGAATAATTTGAAAAATGTGTTTTAAAATTTTGAAACTAACATCTCAAATTTGAAAAATCTCAAATCTGAAACTTCGACAAATTCAGATCCGAAATGTCGAATATGAATTTTCGAAAAATTTAGATCTAAAGTTTTGAAAAATTCAAATATGAAATTTAAAAATTTCAGATATGAAATTTGGAAATTTTCAAATATGAAAATTTGAATTTCTAACCTAACTAAGAAATTTCAAGCAAAAAAAACATAAAATTATTTTCACAAATTACAAAATTACCACTCATACCATGAAATTTAAAGGTTCTAAAATCAAATCTTGAATTCGAAAGCTAAATAGAGCAATAAAAACTAACCCTAAATTACTAAAATTGAAACAAAAAACTGAAATTACACTACCTAAAACCTTAAAATTAAAACCTACATTACCTTGTTGATACCTCCTCCATTGTTGCCTTGATTTATACTTGAAACTCTTTGATCTCAGCCCTTCAATTTCACCAGATGTGGACGATGGAGATGGGAGATGAGTGCTGTGCTGGCATGGTAGGTGGTCTGGGGCGGTGGGTGCACAAAATTTTGTTGGAAGGAGGGTAAAGATGATGGTGGAAGATGATCTGGTGTGATGATGGATGAAGATGAAGAGAAGACCAAGATAGGGGGCTCAGGGTTCTGTCTGGGTGAGAGGAGAGAGAGAAAGGGTGAGGGATTAAGAGAGAGAGTGTGAGAGAGAGTTGAATTTATTGATAGAGATGATCTGGGTGTGATGATAATGGGGGAGGATGATTGATCTGGGTGTGATGGTGGATGAAGATGAAGAGGAGACCAAGATGGGAGGGGGGTTTGGGGTTCTGCCTTGACGAGAGGATAGAGAGATTGTGAGGCATTAAGAGAGAGAGTGTGAGGCATTAAGAGTTGAATTTATTGAGAGAGCTGAATTTATTGAAATTTTGACGGGCATTTTTGACGGGCATTTTTGACGGGTCCCGTCAAAATCGCTGCAAGTGGAATTTTGACTGTCCTATGTGAACATCTTGCACCCCGTCAAAATGTTTCATCCCTTTTTGACGAGTTCCATCAAAATGCATAGCAAATGGTCAAAAAGGTTTTTGAGATCTGCGTTCACAATATGCTCGTCAAAATGAGATTGTTTCCATCAAAATTTCCATCACATACTTTGACAGACCAAAAATCCGTCAAAAAATTCTTTCAAAATGAGATTATTTCCATCAAAAGTATACTTCACAATTTACAGTTCTTATCTACACCAAAAACAAAAACTAGATCTATTACAGTCTGAAATGATTGCACTTGGGTAGACTATCCACCTATTCAGCCATTACCAAAGCTTCAAGGTCTTTCTTGTAAGTTCTTGTATCTCTAAAGTTTTTCGAATAGTGTCCATTTTTTGAATTTTTAATTATTCTTCAAGCTTGTGATTGTTTGTTTCATAATGTTTGTTCAATTTTTTCTCATCCTTACTTTGTCTAATTTTGATGTAAAATGTAATTTGGAATTTGTTTTTTTTCCCTTTAATTTGAATTATACCCTAAGATTTGTGAATTCTTCTTCAACCCATCAAGTCTCATCTTCTGGTTCTAATATTAGTAAGTTGTTTACTGGGTTGTCGAAAATTGAAATACTGAAATTATATGGGAAACATCGGACAGTTATGTGACTGTTGTAAATGGGGTTAGGTATTGTTAGAGTGGGGGGCATTCGGGATTTGGCTTTGGTTTTTTAAATGAAATTGGATATATAATGACATATTAATAATCAATTCATGGTTCGTTTGCTTAATGTGCTGATAATATGTCCTGTAATTCTAAAGTGAAAAAAAAGACACAATCTAGCACATCAAGCCGATTCGTGTCGAAAAGATGAAACCCCTCTATCTTATTCTTATGTCGAGCTATTAAAGGTGGTTCAATTCAAGAGGGGAACTCACAGGAAGAAAATCTCGCAAGTAGTGATGCCTCTAATCCTACGAGAACTTTGAACAAAGAATATGATGGAAGTGGCGGTGATTCTAATCATAGGATGGAAGCATCTTCAAGAAAAAATTTCACACTTATTTCATATTGCAGTTGACTTAGGAGAGAGGAAAGTGATTACTGACTATCATCCAAATCAGCAAGATGACATAAGGAGATAATATATTCTCAAAGGTTCAGCTCAACCTCAAAAGCACTATTTTTTGAAGGCTCATTAGTAGTGTCGTTCCCAACCCGGATGCTATCATGACTAGTACAAATGGATTTAGAAAAGTAAGTCACCTTTGTTAGGCGTCATGTGAGAAGAGGCAGCCGAATTCGATACCATGCCAACTCGTTGGCATCAACGTCATTGAAAGTAGCATATACAGGAATGGAAAAGGATTGTTGTTGGGGAATATAACGATTGGGACATGAAAATACAATATGTTCTAGGGCAAGACGAATATGGCAAATAGTATTTGAGTGCAAACCTATGACTCCTTCAGAAGAATTGTTATCAGCAAGGGAAACATTAGCACAAGAAGCATAAGATCATTAAATACTAGAACATGAAAAAACAGTATTATGATATGCTGAACTTGCACGCACACCCCGATATTGGAAGACTGTTTATTCTGGTTGGAATTATTGGTAGAGTTTCTCTTGCCACCATGGCGGTTGCTAAAATGACCACCTTTGCCTTTATTGTTTCAGTTGCCTCAATTGGAATTAGAATTTTTTTGTTGTTTTTCCAGTGCCGGAGTGGTATTATTCGTAGAAGAAGCAATAGCCATGGTCGAATGTTGGAGAGCTAGGTGAAATTTGTTCTTTAAGAACTTTTGTCGTTACTCATAATGAATTAACTTGGCATGCAAATCATCAAAAGTGAGCATCGGTGCAAGATAGGAAAGACTAGTGACTAAAGTGTGATAATCTTCATCAACACCATTAAATGTCAAAGTCACCAATAAAGATCAGAAATCGGAGATTGAATAGAGGTAAGAGAATCGACAATTTGATCAATTCCCTTCAAAAAATCATCCAGAGATTGATTAGAGTTTGTAAGGATCTACCTCCCTGAGGGTGTAATCCCCCATGAAAGCATCAACAAGTCGTTTGTTGGGGTGTTTTATTTTCATTTTTATTATTATTTTGTTTTTGGAAAAGAGACATGACTATTATTCTTTTTGTATTATTTTCATACGAATTGGCAGAAATAACATATTGAACCAGGAAGCTGGCTCCGAATTTAACCTAGGTACTAGTCGGCTCCAGGACTAAAATCATGTCCAGTTTTTCATTGTCCTGATCCATGGCAATGATGATTTCCTGATCTAGGAGCCAGGTTTCCTCTCTAATCCAGGAACCGGCCGATTCATGGGTCAAATTAGGACCCTTTTTCCTGGTCCAACCGACCTTACTGTCTAGGATCAACACCACTATGCTACTTATAGGAATCAAAAATGGGTTGCAAATAAGAAAGAATAAAAATAATTGCGATTATACAATTTGATAGAGCCGCTAGTGAGTTTTTAAGAAAACATAAAAACCAAGTCTCTTTTCAAAGTGAATTGATACTGATAGGGATGACTGAGGGACATCAAATGGACGAATCGATTCAACTTCAAAAAGCTTTTTGAAAAGACCACATACAATCCATGGTGTGGGTATTCATCTTGACTCATCAGGCTCAAACCGAGTAATCCTAATACAGGCGAAAAGGTACGATGATGCAATGACGTGCATCACATCATCGCTAATCATCACTTATAGCCTCTACTATTCAACATGGAAAATCTAAAGCATTAATTAAGCTAACACACATTTATGCAAGCATTAGTATATCATATAAAATAATGCTAAACGGTACAATTTTTAATCTAATGCAAAAATAGGCAAAACGAATAATTTACATGGGGCGGGAACTACCGAAAAGATTAGATCTTTATTGACTTATAAGGATATAATTAGCATAAAAAGAGAAAACAGGAAGATAAAGATGAAATTTTGCCCCCAAAACAACCCATTTGATTACCTGGGGAGCCCAATGGAGTGATTATGCTGCTAATCTTGGATGAGTCACTCAGGATTGTAGTTGACTAACAATAATTTCCTCACGATCTCTCAAGTAATCTTTCAACAGCTCTAATCTCATACATTGACTTGTTTGTCACTGGTTGAATGATTGTTCATTCCTTCTTCCTTTTTCTCTTTTTATTTCCCCCCCCTTTTTCCCCTCCTGCCTCTTTTTTTTTTTAAACCTTGAGGCACCCCCCTTTTATAGGTGATAACTAGATGAACTCCAACTAGGAAAAGACTATAAACCCCTAATCCCATTAGGCTGAATGACTTTTCTAATGTTACTAAGAATCTGCCTTTAACTATATGTGCTTGTAAAATTAGCACTAATAACTAAATTGGACTTGAACTTGGGAAAAAGGGAGCAAGAAAAAAAAGAAGGAAACCGACTGACTCCCAGCCAGGGTTAACCGCCTGACTGTCATGCCTAATGGGGCTTGCTGACCTACCTTTATTCTCATTGGACTCTAATTATTATTTTTTGCCATTTTATTTTGATTAATCACCTCATTGGGCCTCTTCTTTATGATTCGGTTAATTTCCTCATCATTGTGTAGTTAAAAAGTCATTAAACCTAATATGATTAGGAGTGGTTTTCTTTTCCTAGGCGAAGTAAGTCTAATTATGACCTATCAAAGGGGGTGCCTCAAAAGATAAGAAAAAGAAAGGGAAAAAGAAAAAAAGGCAAAGATGCAAAAAAGAAAAAGGAAGAAAAGAAAATGACGGAAAAAAAAAGAGGGAATAAGCAATCAATCAATCAGTGAGAGCTAAGTCATTTTGTGAGAGCAGAAGTGTTCAGAGATTGTGAGGAAATTATTATTACTCTACTACAATCCTGAGTCTCTCATCCAAGATTACCACAATATCACTCCATTGGGTTCCCTAGGTAATTAGGTGGGTTGTCCTAAGGGCAAAGTTTTCATCTTTGTCTTCCTGTTTTCTTTTGTCATCCTTATTGTGTTGTTATAAGTCAATTAAGATATAGTCTTTTTTGTAGTTCTCGCCCACTATAAATTGTTTGTCTTACCTATTTTTGCAATTGACTAAGGATTGTTCCATTTTATATGCAATATTTATGCTTGTATGATTGTATGTTAGCGTAATTAAAATTTTAGATTTCGCATGTTGAATAGTGAAGGTTGTCAGTGATGATAGGTGGTGCTTTCTGCCCACAATCGCATCATTGTATCTATGGTCCAGAATCTAGATCCTCGGTTTGACCCTAAGGAGTCAAGATAAGTCCCACACTAGGGTATAAGGGCCTTTTCGGAAACCTTTTTGAAGTTGAATCGATTCATCCCTTCTGTGGCCCTCGGTTGTCCCTATTAGCACGATTGACTTCGAAAAGGGACTTGGTTTTTAAGTTTTCCTAGAAACTCATAGGAGGCTTAACTAAATTGTGTAATCACAATTATATTTATTCTTTCTTATTTTCTACCCTTTTTTTGATTTCTATACTGAGCAGAGTGGTACTGATCTTAGATAGCAAGAGTCTCTGGACTAGGAAAAAGGGTCCGAATCTGACCGAACAACCGGTTGGTTCTTAAATCAGGCAGGAAACCTAGCTCCTAGACTAGGCAGTTATCACTGCCTTGGGTCGGACCAGGAAAACCTAGACCTAGTTTTAGCCCAGGAACCGGTTGGTTCCTTAGTTAAAATCAGAAGCCAGGTTCCTGGTTTAATCCATTATTTTTGCTAATTTTTTAGAAAATAAAAAAAAGAATAACATATATCTCTCTTTTGCAAAAAAATACTAATGAAAATCAAAATTAGACACCCTAGAAAAAGAGTAGTAGAAGCATTCATGGGAGATTACACCCTCATCGAGGTGGATCCTTACTGTGGAGACCCCACTAGGAACTATTTTTTTTAATTGGGCGAGATTCCAAATTCAGTATAGGATATATTTTTAATTATTCTTGCATTAGGCATCCTACGTTGAGAGGGGTTTCCTTACATATGATAACGACACCTTTAGGTAGCACAAGCCCATTATGACCCTTCGGGAGATTAGCTGGCAACTCAGTGGGTCAACCAAAACATCTCGGTCCTGCCATGTACCGCATGGATGACACACGGAGCATTTGGGTTATAAGAAGACTATTGCAAACCAAACCAAAAACCCTTATAACTTAAAACCTTCGTTCAGGATTGGAACTTATGTGCATGCTTGGATGTGTTGTTGTATGATTTAACTGTTTAGCCCTAAGGTTTATGTATTGATGCTTTAGGTCTTAGAAGAGCCCAGGTTAGGAGAGGTCGACCTTAGTAGCTTGGACTATAGATCGAGCTGACTTCAAAGATAATTAAGCCCTAAGGGACTCTTGACCTCGAACCCGACTAGGTTCAAAACCCTAGTCTAGGAAATAAAAGTCCTAAAAGGAGGTGCAGTTATAAGTATGATTAGGTATTCATAAGAGAGAGAGAGAGAGAGAGAGAGAGAGAGAGAGAGAGACTCTGTGTCCTAGCAAGTGCCTAGAATTATTATCAGTCTAGAACTAGAAAGGGAACAAAAGTCAGTGGCCGGCTAGCTTCATAGCATTTAGATTACATCAAGATAGATTTGGACTTAGAATTAAAAAGGAAACGTGTCAGTACGGATGCTAGCCGATGCCTTTAGATAGGTCAAGCCCGTTGTGTGTCATTTTGAGACAACATATGTTCTATATACTGGGTTCTCGGTCTTAGATTTTCATAGCACATGAGTCAACATATTTTGAGTCCTCATTTCCTAGGAAGAGTATTTAGATGGGTAGTCCTAAGAACTCTCCCTAATTTATTAGGATAAAGAGGCCTGAGGAGGTCTATTAGCGAAGCCCAACAAACAGGAGACTATTACATATGGAACAACTGATAGAAGCTTCATCCACTAAGTTAGAGTAAAGGTCAAAGTCAAGGGGGAATCCACACCTATTACAATGGCAAAGAACAATGAGATCGCCGAACTTATGAAGCTAATTTAGAAAATGCAAGCTAAGATGGCAGAGAGTGACAAGAAGGTGAAGTCACTAGTAGTCGCATTTCAGAACCTCTATAAGGAGACTTGAATGGAATATGATAAACAAACTCCTCCACCCCAAGAGGAGAATGATAAAGAAAATGGAGAATTGGAGTATGGAATGGGAAAAGAACTAAAGAAGAACATTCCCTAAGTTTATCATCACGTAGATTGCATAGAGCAGCTGCTTAAGGTATCTTTAATGTTTAATAATTATTTTAATGATTATGCGGGATTCACTTCAATCCCAAAAGGAAAGCTACTGCCAAAATTCAGCATGCCCAATATCAAGTGTCATGGAACTGAAAATCTACACCACCACATGAGGAATTTCATTAGCATCATAACTTCGAAGGGATAGACAAAAATATATTTCACTTAATGTTCTCTTGTACTTTTGACAAGGAAGTCATAAAGTGATATAACACTATTGACCCATAAAATGCCACGAATTGGGATGATCTGTGCAAGGAATTCTTGAACTAATGTTCTTATAACTCTAACGTCCCCATCACACTCAAGGATATAGAGTTATTTAAGCGAGAAGAGTAAGAAGGGTTTACTAACTACTTGGCTAGATAGAGGGCAAAGGCTTCCAACACGGTAGGCTGACGCTCTGAGATAGATCAAGTAAGATTGTTTGTTAGAAGCCTTCAGCCCTCACACTATCAACAACTACGATTTATGCCATTTAAGAGTTTTATAGCATTAAGAAATGTTAGCATACTACTAAAAGAACTATTCAAAGAGGTACCAGCTAAGATAGAAAATAACTGCAGAAATAATCTCCAAAACAGCAATAAGAGGGCTAGTAGCTCCAAGGAGGTGCACATGACGAACCTGTTATCAAGTATACCCCTGTAGGCACCCCCTACACCCAAGCTCTAGAATAGCTCCTGGCAAAAGGGAAGTTTAGTCTTCCCAAATTGAAGCCAGAGGCTGAATCCCTCGGGTAGTCTAAATACTTGGATCCAAGCAAATACTACAAACACCATCGGTCGCGAGGACATGATATTAAAGATTTTGGACTTTCAAAAACTGGCTGGAAAAGATGTTTAAATATGGATAACATCCATTGCCTAAAGTAGTTTAGAAGCCTAACAATGACATGAATCCACTCAAGAATATTGAAAATATTTTTGCTGTTGTGGACCAAGGGAAAAATTAAACCTGTCCATGTTGATACAAGACATTAGGCTAAGCACACTAGTACCAAACATGGATGTCTTTGGTCTTTGGCAAAGTGACGAAGACAACATCTATAACCTGTAAGCCGAAGCAAGCGAAGATGGCTTACAAGGGCAAGGTGAATAGGAGGACTTTTAGGGCGAGGAGGACCAGGCGACAGTCCAGTACCTTACAAGATCCGAGAGACACCACGCTAAGGAGGTTCACAACAGGCCCCTAAGAAATCAAAAACAACATTACCCCCAAGAAGAGGATTTGGCGATGAAGCAACTGAAGTATGTGGTAGCTCATAATGGCCTCCGAGAAGCATAGGCAGCTCCTAATAGACGGTTGAATAAAATTGAGGTATCTCCTAAAGCTACCCTAGAAGAGATGATAACCTAAATCATAACTGACAAAGACATTATAACCTTTAGTAGTGTGTTATCTTAAATTTATACCACACATGCATGCTGCCAATTGTGGTTACCAATGAAAAGTACGGCTCGTATTCCACAAGGAAATTGTTTTTAATCACCAAATCTGACTTACATCACTCAGTGTAGGCAAAAGTCCACTTAAGTTGAGTGATGCTAGATAGTAGCACTATTCTGCTGAAAATTAATGAATTTGTCTAATTTGATCATGACAAAGGTCCTAGATTTGGATTGACCACACTATTACACTATGTGAATCGTAAACTAAATCATGCAAACCTGCACATGAAAGTAATAGAAGTGGAAGCGATTACAATTTAAAGCGCAACTAAGCCTTCTATTGAAGGTCAATAGACTGACTAAATTAATCTTAGTTGTCTATTTTCATGAAATTAGGATTAGTAAAGTCACAGGATTAAGTAGTCAAATATTCCTAAATGAAACCCTGATTGTTTTCACGCCAGGAAGACCAATCGCTCACAAAGTTAGACTAGATTAAAGATTCAACTTTCATTTATGTCCTAAACCCTAGTTAAGAATAGTTAATAAATCTCTCCTGAGCACTTCAACAAGGCAAGATTTTAAACCACAAACATGGGTATGATTCACAAAAATCTAGAGCATGATTCAATTTCACATAATAAAGGCTACTCTAATCCAAGACTAATAATTTAGCCTCTAATGATATCGATAATCATAAACAAGAATAAAAATATGAAAAACATCACTAAAGGTGGAAACTTTAATTGAGAATAGGAGAAAGGAAGAAAGAAAACATACTTTAATTAATTGCTAAGATTGATCACACAATTCGTATTCAATTAAACTCTTAAATCTAATCTCTAAAAGTTTGTGAAAGTACTCAGAATTTTAAAACCTAAAAGTCGCCTCTATCAAGTGCTCCCAAGTAGTTACAAGCTTATCCCCTAAGACAACCATGAAAACAAGTTAAGTTGCGCAGAAACCACGAAAACGAGTTAAGTCGTGCAGAAATAAAGGGCACGGTTGTGCCATCCATCACGGTGGCACCGTTCCATTTCTCTGGAACATTGCTACTGAGATTCTAGCGTGGCACGACCGGCTTCATGGTATGGGGTCCCAATGCCAATCCTCTGGATCCGGCCAACCTCTTCCTTGGTTTGAAATTCGCCTTCTTGGCCCTCTTTTCAACAAGTATTAGTAGGTTTCCTTCTTTTCTTTTGACAGAAACTCCTGAAAAACAGGAAATATCATATATGAGCAAATTCAAGGCAATGGAGGCTGATTCAACCATTTCACTTCGAGGTTTTAACACAAAATCCTTGAGAGAAGGGGTCTAATATAAGTTTAAGAGAGGTAAAAAATGGAGGTCTATGAACTCCCCTATGCTTATCCCTTACTTGTTCCCAAGCAAGGTTGTCAATTAAGAATCAACAGGGAGAGGCATACCTCAATATACCAACCTCCTCAAGCAAGCAGTAACAACTCAATTGATAAATGTGGCGACTCACAGCTATAAGAATCAACAAGGGCAAAACTAATTTTCTCAAACAAAACAGATGTGACAGAATGCGAGTTGTTTGACTGTGATGCAAACGCAAATACCCTATATTAAATCGCTCGGACATGTCAAGTTTCTGGCCCTAATTGTTGGTGAACTAGGCGGACTAGTAGGTCCTCACTATATAGTTGAAAAATGGGAATGCTCCTATCTATGTTTAGGGGCTAAAATAGTCACTCAAAACTGCCCCAAATGCATGCAAACTACCATAGGCTTGGCTAAACTCTCAATTCTCCATCAATGCAGTCAAGTGCACGAATGCCAATCATGAGGACTTGCTAGGGGCCACTACTTGGTTGCGGTTGATGGTAAGGAATGGCATGATTTGGGTAAGAGGAGCTAATCGGCCAAGGAGTGAGCAATAAACAATAATTCCAAACCAACCACACAATCATTGCTATTAACTTCATAGTTTAACATCAAAGGAAGAAGGAATGAAACTAGTTTCCATATATTACTAAAATTCTCTAGTCCAATTATTTTATTCACATTTTATTCTCATTTTTTTTCTTTTCCCTTTATTTCTTTCATTCCTCTTCTTTCCTTTCTATTATTTCTCTTTTTTTTAAAGAGGAAAGGAATGGCATAGGTTACAAGTGGTTTCAACTCCAATCCCGAGAGGTAAATCTATTAGAAGGCAATCCACACCGAAGTGCAACAAAAAGTATAATTTCGAACCAAAAGAACTTATAACGTTGCTCTACTAACTAGGAAAATGGTAGAATTGATGATTTTGGGCCATAAGCTAAGTAGACATAGGTGAATCAAATGATAGGAAAAAGGCTCAAACGGGTTCACAAAAAGGCAATAACCGCACAAGGTGGCTTTCGGCTCATGTGGTTTACAAGTCAAACAAATGCGTAAATCATATCAGCACTACGCACATGCCAAACACAATTTTGAAGAGATCAAAGCCAAGTTCTAGAGATGCACACAAAAAGGGGGTAACCCTCGTAAAATGAATGGTCAGTTAAGCGTAAAAAGTCTCACATAGGTCTCCAGCCACAGTTCAAAACTAGCTCAAAAGGTTGGCCAAATCAAAGTTGAACTATTTCACATCCAAGCAACTCTCAAGGGCAAGTACACAAGCACAGAAAGCCTAGCAATTACAACATTAGCATAGCCAATTCACAAGATTTCTGGCCCCAATCAAGTTTCATTTGCCACAAGTTGCCACCATAAATCATCCAGCTAGCACCCTTTGAACATCATCATTAGATGGGTTTTCAAAAAGAATTTCACCATTCTTTTGATTTTTTTTTCCTTCTTTTTTTTTTCAAAGCAATAAACCTAACTAGGGGATCAATAAGTAGATAAATAAAGAGAAGGGTTAGAAGGATTACCTCGCAGCCTTATAAAACCCTACTCAACATGTCTCTACTTTAGATTAATGGTTAGGAGAAAGATATATACAATGCATCTCCTACCTAAATGCAATGTCCTACATGCATTCATAGTACAAAAGATAAAACTACGTCTAATGCGTCCTATAAGTACACCTAAGTTAGAATGAAACCTAAGCTCTAAATGCAAGCATGCTAGATGTAGTACAACCTATCATAAGTCACATCCAAACCCACCAAAAATACATCAATCATCATAGAGCTCACGAGCTCATCCCCATGCCTGAACTATTCATCGTCCACAATGAAAAGAACATAAATAAGAAGTAAAGGGGAGTGGGCAAGACTTATAGTTACTGGGTCCCATCAGGCCCAGGAGGCGGCCAACAATGTTACGAGAATGGTGAGAAGGTGGATGAATAGCCCTGATCAAAAGATGGAAATGACAACGAGCTCCCTTGATCGCCCGAGAAGGAGCGTGAACTGCCGAATGAACTCAGATTGTCGCTACATCAACTCTTTCATCTGTTCCTCTATTCGTACTCTTGGGCTTCCTACATTGCCAGCTCCTCCTCTCGCCAAATCTTCCTCCGGTCCCGCTGTTCTTAGCGGTCAACAAACCCCCGAAAGTATGTGACCCCTTCCTCAATGGACTCTATTCGTCCAGAGCAATGATAGATGTCTTAAAGCATACCAATGCCCCCTTCATGAGGAAAGCGGGAAAAGGATTGGAGGAAAGTCGAGTCAAATGACATGTACATCGAAGAAGAAGACCTGTCGGTCTCAAGGTGGGGTGGTGGTGGAATGGGCTCATCCTCAACATGGATGCCCTGGTCTCGGGTCCCTCTTGACCCTCATTAACATCATCCTCATCGTCATCACCATCATACCCCCCTTCCACATCATCAATTGCCTAATCCTCCCTAGGTAGCACCATCTCCCTAATAAGCACTCTATCACAATTCCAGTTTCTCTTGTTTGACATAGTGTTGCGCTCGATATTAGGAAGAGTAAAGAGGATTTTTTTATGATGGGGATAGTAGATGGTGCCACCCTTGTTATCTGTTATGGTCATGTGGTAGAGGGTGTCAGTGTTGAGGTGACCTCTCACGAAGTGAGGCTCGAGATAGGAGAGCTTGTCACCGTAGCCTAGGGAGATGGCGATAGCAGTGACGCTACCCTCAATGCTTAAGACATTCTTATGGGGAGTCTTAGCCACTTTCGCCAAGTGACGAATGACGAAAGGCCTAGTATCCATGGGAGTGCCTGACAACGCACACCAAATAATGAACAACTTTGATTTTCGACACCCATTTTGGTTGTCCTTAGACCTAGGAGATGCGGCGCACAACAACACCCTCTACCTCACTGTAACATGTCTTCAGGAGCAGCTACCTTTAGTCTTGGTCGACAATGGCTTAGCAGTGAATGTATGTCCCTAGAGTGTGGTCAAAATGTTAGGGGTGAAAGAAGAACAGCCCTCAGCACCGTCCATTTACTTAAGGGCAGACGACAATACAAAGTGGTTGGTGTAGGGTATTCACCTTCCCATTAATGTGGGCCCTATCGAGATGAATATAGAGTTTCACGTCCTCGATATACCAGTTACCTTCAACCTACTTTTGGGAAGACCATGGCTTCATGACCATCAGGCAGTTCCCTTCATTTTACGAGGGGCCAGTACTAGAAATAGAGCATGATTATGATGGCGAAGTACTCTATCATTTTGAAACGATAGAGGCATTAGAAAAGGACAATGCTCCTTTTGACTGTGATCCTTATTCTAATTTGAATGTCATTGGCATCCTAAAGAAGTGGGGCTACTTCCTAGGAACAGCTATAGGACGGAGAATACAGGGGCGGACTACCTTCCCCTTTGATGTAGACGGAGGACTATAGGTTCCAATTAGGATACCACCCAACTCCTAAAGAGATAGTCAAAGCTAGGTAGGAAGCACATGCCCGAAAAACTGATGCTAGGATGGGACGTCCAAAGAACTACACTATTATACCCTATCCTCTCACACATAATGGATAGTTCCTATGTGAAGGAGACCACTTGCCTTTCTATGGCTTTCCTAAACATTGTTATATAAATAAAAGGGGCTCTTAGTGTCGAGGCTGGAAATATTTAACAACTGTCACCTATTGAAAGAAGAAGTGTTTACTACTATGAAAAGGAACAACCTACTCAAGACTAGGTGGGTTTGGCTAAAAGTAACATCTTTGGGATATTGTTCGGTCGATGCTATAAGAAGAAAGAAGGCCCTCTTATTTTTCGCTCTCTCTCGCCATCACCAAAGCTCAAGTTAAGGGCGGCAAGCAATTAACTTGGATAGCCGAAGAGGAAGGAAAAGTGTTTGTCGCAGCTATAGGGGGTAGTCTAGAGGAGTTTAAGATGGGGTCTAAAAGTCAGTTTTTAGCTTCCGTGCCTTTATGTGCTACATCAGATGTATCTGTTTCAAATTCTAGTAAGATGAACTCTTCGACTTACGATTATCTCATTAATTTCCTTTTGAAAGCTTTGCCTCTTATAATGAAAATGAAGAAGAAACCCCAAAAGACTTAATTAAAGTAATAAAAGATCATGAAAATCAAACTTCCATAATCGAGGACACAATACTAAATAATTTGGGGATACCCAATGAACCTCGAGAACTTGAAATAGGAAAATCATTAACCCCTGAGGAGCAAGAAAATTTTATTGATCTTCTAAAAGAATTTATGATGTTTTTGCATGGTTCTACGAGGGCATGAGAGGCATTGATTAGGACATTGCTGAGCATAAAATTCCTCTCTATCCAGATGCAAAACAGATAAAATAGATACTCCAAAGGAAGAGGTATAGAAATAATTGGATGCAGGATTCATTAAGGTCGTGCATTACCCACAGTAGGTAGCAAACATTATGCACGTTAGAATCAGGTTAAGGTGGCACTAGAAGACATTGAAAAAAAACAACTACTTTCACCACCCCGTGAACCTATTGTTACACTATGATGCCGTTTGGATTAAGAAAATGCCAGGGCCACCAATCAAAGGATAGCTACTACCTTGCTGCATAACCAAATACGCAAGGAGGCCAAAGTATATGTGGACAACATGATCATAAACTTAAGCAGAGGGATGGTTATGTTCAAGTTCTTCAAAAGTTCTTCACTAGACTTAAGAACTATAACATATGCTTAAATCCATAGAAATGCACATTTAGAGTCACCTCGAGTAAGCTGCTTAGGTACATCATCAGTCTATAAGGATTGAAGTTAATCCTTCGAAAATGAAGACAACACAGGAAATGCATCCACCCAAGATAGAAAAGGAGACATGCGGATTTCTAGGACATTTGTAATATATTTGCCGCTACATATCAACATTGACAATGGTATGTGAGCCTATCTTAAAGAAATTGAAGACAGGAATAAAGACTAAATAAGACCAGGATGCCAGGGGGCATTCAATAAAATCAAAGAGTGCCTTTCTAATCCACCATTTCCAATGCCCCCGCAGCTTGGCATTCCTTTAATATAATACCTCACAATAACAGACATTGCCATAGGGGCCACACTAGCCAAGAAAATAGAAAGAGAAGAAAGGGTCATTTACTACATAAGTAAAAAACTCGTCAAATATGAGATCTGCTATATAGCCTTGGAAAAGACTATACTGACATTTGAATGGGCAACAAAGAAGCTCAAGACACTAGATGTTAACCCATACAGTACATGTGGTAGCTCCAATAGGTGGACTGTAAAATTGTCAGAGTTTGACCTACATTAGATGCCACAAAATTCCATTAAGGAAATGGTTGTTTCTAACTGTTTCATGGAGTGATCAATAGAAGAACAACGCGAAGAACATTTTGACTTCCCCAATGAAGAACTCCCTCGGCGTAGAAGAAGTTCTATGGACAATGTACTTTAACGGGTTTCCAGTCAGAAACAATTTGAGGTATGCATCCTCTTGGTATCACCAGAAGGAGCAGATGTTCCTGTTTTTAGTAAAACCAGATTTAGAGTTTACTAATAACGTGGCAGAATATGAAGCCTCAGGCTACCATAAAGATAAGGGTTAAGAAGTTACAGGTATATGGACACTATAATTTAATAATTAATTAAATATCCTAGAAATGGAAGGTAAGAAGCGAAGCCTTGGCTCTATACCAAGCTTACTGTATAGATCTCACCATGCACTTCACCTATATTACACACACTTGTCTCCCACGAGATGACAACTAGTTTTTAGATGCCTTCACAAAATCGGCCTTGATGATTAAAATCCCAATGGGTGAGCATTCAATGCCGATAATAGTGGGAAGAAGGAGCAAACCATTGCCCTGCTACACCACCGAAGTGTACAATGTCGACATCATTGTCGGGTACTATGACATTTACCAATACTTAATCAACAAGGAATATACACTAGGATCTTCCATGAAAGCCCAGTGAGCATTAAGGTTATTAGCCTCATAATACTTCAAGGATAAAGGGAGGCTATACAAGAAAACATACATGGGCATAAACTTACTCCGTGTAACACAGGATAAGGCTCGTGAGATCATGAAGGAAGTTCATGGCAAGGAATGTGAACCCTATATAAATAGAATAATGCTAACCAAAAATGCTCAAATGCTAAGGTATTATTGGTCTACAATGGAGTTGGGTTGTTATGCATTTGTAAGAAGGTGCGATAAGTGCGAGGTGTATGCTATCTTACAACATCAACCTCTTTCCTACCTCCTGACATTAACCTCACCATGGCCTTTCCCAGTCAAGGGCATTGACATAATAAGAAATATTACCCTAAAAGGGACCGGGGGACATGAGCATGTGCTTATAGCAAGTGACAACTTCACAAAATGGCTAGGGGCGACCTCTTATATGAAAATTACTTCCAAGCATGTGGAAAAGTTCCTCCTCAACAACATCATCTATAGTTATAGTGTTGTACACGAACTAATAAATGATCACTGGAAGGAATTCACAGCTCTACTTAAAAAGTATAGAATTTAGCATCATAAGTCATCACCGTATCGCCGTGAGGCAAGTGGAGCAGTCGAAGTTGCCAATAAAAATGTCTATAGGATAATTGAAAAAATGCTGAGAAGTATAAAGATTGGCTTAATACACTCCCATTTCCCTTGGGGGTATAAGACGTCAATTTGACCTCCGCAGGAGCAACACCGTACTCCCTTGGATATGAAATGGAAGTAGTGATGCCATCAAAAATAGCCATACCCTCACTTAGGGTGATCGCTGAAAGCCAAATTCCAAAATCAGCTCAGGTGAAAGTCTGGTATGAAGAATTAGCAATGATGGCAGTGAGGAGGTCAAACGCATTACATTACATCTGGATCTATTAAGCCAAAATCCCAATATCATTAATAAGAAACTTAAACCAAGAGATTTACGGGAGGGTGATTTGGCATTGAAGGAAATAAGGGCACCAATACAGGACCCAAGCAGAAAATTTAGGCCCAATTGGTTGGGATCATACATCGTAAAGACCATACCACTAGGGGAAGTTGTGAAACTTATGGATATGAATGGAGAGGAATATACTCAGTATACTAATCTCGATCAATTAAAGAAGTATCATGCCTAAAAGTCCATAGCAGATTGTTAGCTAAACTCATAACAAGTTTACAAGGCCCATCCAAGGCCTAGAAAAAAAAAAGAGAAAAAAAGGAAGCCTTAATTGCCCGATTTAACCAAATTCACAAAATTATCTGGACACAGAAAGGCCGGTCTAGGCAAAGGAGGTATGAAGTGAGGAATTTTATGGAAATTAGTGCAAAAATCAACACTTTTATTACCATCGAAATTTATGAGAGCACACAACTCGAAATAAAAAGTCCTAATAGAATTCTACTACGGAAAAGCAATAAACTTTATTAGCAAAGCATATAAGAGGCATAACATAGACTTCTAATCCTTCTTTAACTTCTTCACAATCGGGGGGGAGGATGTCTTCTTGAGGGTAGGATCCTTTGCTCTTTTCTTTCCATTTTAAGATGAGTCATCTTCTTTCCTACTCGTGATAGAGATTGGGTTAGCATATATTTTCCTGTATTAGCGTTGCATGACAATTGAAATAAAATTATAGGGTTATAGTCAAAGTATCATACATAGACCTAACAAACTTCCCATACTGATTTAAGAACCCATGACTACTTTCGCCAAAGACATAGTCAGCATAGCCCAAAGCATATCCATAATCAGCTGAAGCACGACTAATACCCACATTAGTCTGAGTGGTGTCTCTGGGAGCCTGAGAATGGTGAGGATGATCATTACGCATCACCTTGGGAAGGAATCACAACATAAAATATGAGGCACATAAGGTTCCCCTAGCGAAGTAGACAAGGTGTACGGATCCGCAGGATTATAAATCTCAAGCAGCTCCACCTCCAACGGCGAATCCATACAAGGGCTCCCACATCTAGCACCGGAAGACTCATGAACATATTGAACCCTGGTAGCAGAGCATCTTCTAGATTGAGAAGCACGGGACCTTTGTGGTGGAACATATTCTTCATGACCCTGCAACATAGATGAGGAAGAATTGATGAAGAAGACTTAACTAAGGAAGATGAAATATAACCTCCATTCTAGGAGAAAATCTCACCTCACCAGCTTGGGGATGGTGATAGGAGAAAACATTTTCAAGTGACCTTCGCAAGGAATGGAAGTGGAATATTGTCAATCTTTATTATAGGTGGTTGTACTAAAGAGCAGAGGAAGAGTTGGAAGGGTCATAGACCTAATCAAAGTAAGGTAAGCAACATATTTACCCCAGTAAAGGCATGAGGAAATGGGAATTTTGGGCATTCCGATTGTGGGACTAATGGAATCCCCATATAAATAGCCTCTTCACCTTCTCTAGACACCTTGATGTTTAGGCTCGGGATAGGAGCCTCAGCAATAATTACCTACAAATCAGGGATTTTAGATGCCAGCAATAAGATGAATGCATAAGAAGAAAAGCATAAAGTACACATACTAAGTGGGTCATGAGGCATCCGAGATATGCCCCATAGTCGTGTTTGATGGTCTACATAGTTGATGAAGTAAATGCCCTCCTTTATGTATGCCATTTGTTCAAAGGAAAGTGCCCTCACATATAACACAAAATGAGGAGGGTCATAAGGAACGTACTGGCAACACTGATTTACAAATTCGGGAGCAACCCACTCACCCAAATATCGGACAAAGTTGTGTCGCCAATAGAGAATAAAAAAAGAGAAGGAAGAGGAATCCTTCTTCAACAACTCCTATATATCCTTAAAATATATACTTGCATGTTGCTCCGCATGAATGCATTCAATCTTTCAGACTCCTTAGCGCATTGTGTTAATTAAGGTTGAATATGCTGGAACTCCCCAGTTCAAATATCTTACCCTGTCTAGGTTCACTAAATTGGCTAAGTAGTGGAAGTGGCAGTGGTTGCCAAGGTCGGTCTTATAGTCGTGCCGAGAAGGAAAGTGAGAATTAACTAGGAGTGTTGATCCGGGGAGTGTTGGGCCCCCCGCTCATCCTCATTCATTATATCCTCTAGGATACTATCGAAGAAGTGATCACCAAAAGGAATAGATCCCATGATTTGCCCAAAAGGATGAATGAGTTAATCACGATGAACATGAAAATCCTCTTGATAGTCTAATGGCTCTCCGGTGAAACCTAGACCCGTTAGCATAGCAAAATCAAACGGAGTGATAGTCATCTCACCCAAGGGTGGTGAAGCATATTAGTGATATCCCAAAATCACCCAACCACCCCACGAGTGATGAAGTGATAAGTTAAGCCCCCTACGCCACGTAATGCGGAGCAGAGGGTGCCAAATCCCTCATTTTCTACAATAGCTTGAATTTGAGCCGTCCATACATCGAGTTCAAGCATGAACTTCCTGCGGGCAGCAACACCCCTAATTCTATCATCCTGCAAAAGAAAGAAGAGATCATGTTTTAGGTCCACGCCAGATGGAAATTAAAAAGCAAGTAGTAAGAAAACCAGTGATAAGAAGAATAAACTCTTACTGCGTTTATAGCTACATGGCTAGATGCATGGCATCCAACATCTAGCAAAAGGTCATGCACATCATAGATATCGACAGGCCTCGATTCTCTTTCGATCAAATAATCTTGAGGAAGCCTTACTTCTCTACAACGAGGATGAGCTCTTCTTGCGCTCATGATTTTCTATCAAAACACAACAAAGAAAAGAATGAGAGGGTGGAAGCTTAGAATGAACACTTGAGAGAAAGAGAATAGCATGGTGTGGAAAAGAAGGCAAACCAAGGGAGTGCATACTGGCCAGATTCTACCTAGAGGTACTGTGTGAACAACAAGCATCTAAGGGACTAAAAAGCAAGAGAAAGCAAGTAAAAAAAAAGGGTCACACCCAAGGAGTAGGCGGGAATCTCTATCAAGGGGAACAACACAAAGTTCAAAGCATCCAAGGAGCTAGAAGCAAATATGAAAAAACGAAAAGTAGTTACCCTAGGGACTAACCAGTAGCCATCTTGATGCATGTCAACTCTAGACCAGAATCTAGCAAACAAAAGAACAAACGACATGGCTAGGAAAGCCATTCAGTTCCCTAAAGAGGTAGATACACATGCAAAGACTAGTCAAAAGAGTAAAGAAACAAAGAAAAGGAAGAAGTGATGGCCAAGTGTGGGTGCCGGTCGAATCTCTGTGAAAATTAGGGCCAATAAGCATGCATTAAAACAAGTGGTGATCAGATCATCAAATTGAAGAATCATTAGTACATAAAACACACGATGATCAAAGGATTATTAGTGTGTAAACCAGATGATGATTGAAGAAGTATTCAAAGGATTATCAGTATGTAGATCGCACAAGGATCATATAATTATCAGTGTGTAAATTAAACGACAGCTGAAGAAATACGAGTACGCAAATTGCATGATGATGAGAGGATTATAAGTGCATAAATCAGACAATAATCAAAGGATTTTGAAGGATTATTAGAGTGCAAATCAGAGGATAGTTGAGAGATTTTGAAGGATTATCAGCACGTAAAATAGACGATGATCGAAGCATTATTAATGTATAAGGATAAACTCCCATGAGGGTGCGATTCCGCCACAAAAGGTACAACTACCTGGGTGTTTTATTTTGATTTTTTTTTTAAAAAGAGCTAACTGTTATTTTTCTTTAATATTTTCTAAAATAAACTAGCGAAACTAATGGATTAAACCATGAAGTTTGTTCCTGTTGTTGATCCAACAACCAGTCGGTTCCTTTTCTAAAATCAGGTCCAGTTTTTCTAGACCCAATCGAGCACAATGATGCTTACTTGATCCAAAAACCATGTTTCCTACTTGATCTAGGAACTGACTAGTGCCTGGGTTAAATTAGGACCCCTTTTCCTTGTTCAGACAGTCTTACTGTCTAGAAGTAATATTCTGCTGAGATATAAATCAAAAAGGGGTAGAAAATAAGAAAGAATAAGAATAATTATGATAACACAGTTTAATAAAGCCTCCAGTGAGTTTTTTACAAAAACTTACGAACCAAGTCTCTATTGGAGGTGAATTGCACCGATAGGGACAATGGAGCAGTACCAAAGGGGCGAATCGATTCAACTTCAAAAAGGTTTTTGAAAAGCCCCCGTACAATCTTTGGTGTAGGAACTCATCTTAACTCCTTAGGCTCAAACTAAGGACCTAGATTTGGGGGCGAAGGTACGATGATGCAATGATGTGCATCACATCACCGCCCATCATCACTGGTGGCCTCTACTATTCAACATGGGAAATCTAAAGCTTTGATCACGCTAGCATACATTCATACAGGCATTAATATTTCATATACAATCATGCAAAAAAGGTACAATCTTTAGTTGATTGCAAAAATAGGTAAAATAAATAATTTAAATTGGGAGGGAACTACCTAAAAGATTATGTGTCCATTGAGTTATAGGAACACAATCAGCATAAAAGAGAAAACAACATACAGATGAAATTTTTGCCATGTGATGGCCTACTTGATTACCTAAGGAACCTAATTGAATGATGGTAGTGTTAATCTTTAATGAGAGACTTGGTATTGTGGTCGACTAACAATATGTTCCTTATGATCTTTCAACAGCTCTGTTCTCACAAATTGACTCTGTTCTCACTTATTAATTGATTACTCATTCCTTCTTCCTTTTTTCTCTTTTTCTTTTTTGTCTTGCTCCCCCCTCTTTTTCTTTTTTTTTCTTTTTTTACCTTTTTCCACTTTCTCCCCCTTCTTTTTTTTAACCCTTGAGGCACCCCTTTTCATAGGTGATAATTAGACAAACTTCACCTTAGAAAAGAATACGGACTCCTAATCATATTCGGCCTAATGACTTTTCCAATGTTATTAGGAATCTCCCTTTAACTAGACGAGCCTGCGAAATTAGCACCAATAACTGAGTTGGACTTGAACTCAGGAGAAAAGGGAGTAAGAAGCAAAAGGGGATACTGATCGAATTCTAGCCAGGGTGAATAGGCCAGCTCCCAGGCCCAACTTGCTGACTCGAGCCAGCTCTCCTCGAATTGGACTCTCAACTATTTTTTGCCATTTTATTTTGATTATTCACCTCGTTGGGCCTCCGGTTCACGATTGGGTTAACTTCCTCTTTATCAGGCAATCAACAATTCCACTGTTATTTTTAGGCGTCTGTAGTTAGCTGTCACTATAATTAAGCCTGGGTAAGGCGAATGTCAAAGTAAGTGCTTAAAATTATGTCTTGACTTAGACGTCTTAAAGTCTCGACACCCTGACCGTTGCTGAATGTGATGGTCAAATGCCTTGCTTTCATTCATTTTGAAGTAGATAACTTGATCATTTGTTAGATAAGAGGACTTTTGCTACTGGGCTAGTGATCGATCGTCTAGTTAATAATTCTTTGATCATCCTCCGATTTAAGCTCCGATAATCCTTTGGGTACTTCTTTGATCATCATCCGATTTATGCCTCGATAATTCTTTGATCACCATGTGATTTACGTACTAATAATCCCTTGGCTACTTCCTTGATCATCTTCTGATTTACACACTGATAATTCCTTGATCATCATCCGACTTACATACTGGTAATCCTTCGACTACTTTTTCGATCATCGTCTGGTTTACACATTGATAATCCCTTTATCATCGTGTGATTTAGATACTAATGATTCTTTAGTTTGGTGATCTGATCGGCACTTGCTCTAATGCATGCTTATGGCCCTAATTTGCATAGGGCACCGGCTGGTACCCACACTTGGCGATCACTTCTCTTTGTTACTTTCTTTGTTTGCTATTTTGAGTCGTCTTTGCATGTGTATCTCCCTCTTTAAGGAACTAACCTACTTTCTAGGCCATGTCTTTTGTTCTTTTCTTTGCAGGATTCTTATCCAAAGTTGGCATCCATGATGATGGGTACTGGCTAATCCCTAGCATAACTCCTTTTGGTTTTTTCCTCTTTGGTTCTAGCTTCTTAGATGCTTTGAACTTTACATTGTTCCCCTTGATAGAGATGTAGGTCAATTGCCCAGGCATGGCCCTCCTCTCTTTGCTTGCCTTTGCGTGCTTTTTAGTTCCTTGGACGCTTGTAGTTGGGAAGCTACTCTAGGTACAAGCTAGTCAGTATGCACCTCCCTTAGTTTGGCTTCTTTTTCACACCATCCTATTCTCTTTCTCTCAAGTGTGTATTCTTAGCTTCCACTCTCTTATTCTTTTCTTTATTGTGTTTTAACAGAAAATCATGAGCGCAAGAAGAGCTCATCCGCCACCTAAGGAAATAATGCTTCCTCAAGATTCTTTTATCGAAAGAGAATGGAGGCCTGTCAATATATGGGATGGGCATGACCGTTTGCTAGATGTTGGATGCCATGCAACTATAAACGTAGTAATAGTTTATTCTTCTTAGAGCTTATTTTCTTACTACTTGCTTTTTAATTTACATCTGGCGTGGACCTAAAATATGTTATCTTCTTTCTTTTGGGGGATGATAGAATTAGGGGTGCTACTACCCCCATGAAGTTCATGGTGAAACTCGGTGCAGAAATGGCTCAAATTCAAGCTTTTAGATCCGACACCCTCTACTTTGCATTACATATGGTGGTGGACTTAACATATCATTTCGTCACTCATGGGGTGGTTGAGCGATTTGGGTACCACTAATACATTTCCCCTCCCTTTCGGTGAGATGACTATCTCTCCTTTTAATTTCACTCTACTAACAGGTCTTGGTTTCACAGGAGAGCCATGAGTCTATCAAGAGGATTTTTATATTCATCATGATCAACTCCTACGTACCCTTGGGCCAATCATAGGATGTATTCCTGTTGGGGATCACTTCTCCTATAGAATCCTTGAAGATCTAATGAATGATGATGTGCAGTGGGCCTAACACTCCCCGGATCAACAATCCCTTTAATTCTCATTTTCCTTCTCTGCACAACTATCTTTGCATACCTTGAACTGCTTCCACTTCTACTACTTAGTCAAATTAGGTGACTTAGATAGGGTAAGGTATTTGAATTGGGGAGTTCCCACATATTCCACCTTAATTCGCAGAATGCGCTAAGGGGTCAGGAAGGTTAAGGGCACTCGTGGGATATAACTTACAAGTATCCCCCTTTGGGGTATATGGAGAGTTATTAAGGTAGGATTTATCTTCCTTCTCTTTTTTTCTTCTTTATTAGTAACACCTAACTTTTGTTGTTTTGGTGCAGCATTGGTTTTATGAGTATTTCCCAGGTATTTCATCGGGATCGTGGGTGCTTGCGATTTTTCGGCCATGGTTTCGTGGACTAAGGAAAACCAAATCAAGACGCAATTCGAGTCGAGAGATTTCCAACATTCCCATGTAGCTATTAATGCTCTGAGAATGGTAAAGTCCTTTTTATTTTGTAAAATGATTTAGCGAAGCACTTTTCATTCTATTGAATTTTCTCATTTTTGTAGGCCAACATTCACCCATGGAGGAGCCATGTTCTTGCATGTGATGTTGGGGCTACTTAGTTTTACAATCCAATGTAGGATCCTTATGGAAAGATCTTTTGGCTTTGCCTGGTATTTAGGTGAGCGGGTTGCTACCCAATTTGTTAGTCCATGTCCTCTTCCTTAAGACCCTCCTTGATCTATGTTCTATATGAGGACACTTTCCTATGAGGACATATTCACTTCATGGACTATGTAGACCATTAAGGCGACTATGGATTTTATCTCAGACGTACTTGGTGTTGATATTTAAAATCCCTTATTTGCAGGTAAGAACTACTAGGGCTCCTATCCCAAGTGTAAACATCGAGGTTTTCAGAGAATGGAGAAGGCTAATTATGTGCAATTCCTTCAGAACCAGAATGGTCGGAACTCCCATTTCCTCTAACCTTTACTAGGGTAAATATGTTGCTTATCGTATTTTTAAGTTAATCAATGACCTTTCTAACTCTTCGTTCTATGTTGAGTACAATCGCCAGCAATTGGGGCTGATAGTATGCCACTTCCATACCTTGCGAAGGGCTTTTATGAACTTTTTCTCTTGTCACCATCACTAGGTTGGTGAGGTGAGATTTTCCCCTCGAACAGAGGTTACACTTCATCTTCCCTGGTTAATTCTTCTTCATCAATTCTTTTTCATGAATGTTGTAGGGTCATGAAGAATATGTTCCACCATGAAGGTCTTATGCTTCTCAATCTAGAAGATGTTATTTTGCCAAGGCTTAAGGTGTTCCTAACTCTTCTCGTGCTCGAGGCGGAAGCCATCGTCTGGAGTCACCGTTGGAGGTGGAACTGCTTCAGATTTACAATCCTGTGGATCCTTATGCGTTGTCTACTTCGCTAGGGGAACCTTAAGTGTCTCATATTTTATATAGTGATTCCTCCTTCGAGGTGATGCATGATGATCCTCCTCACTATTCTTGGTCGAGGGCTACCCTCATAATGATGTGGGTACCAGTTGTGCGTCAATTGATTCTAGATATACTTTGGGATGTGCTGACTAATTCTTTGGTGCAAATACCCATGGGTTCCTAGATAATTAGTAGGGGAAGTTTGTTAGGTCTATGTGTGATGCTTTTGAGTATGACCCCACAATTTTATTTCACTCTTCATGCAATGCTAATGCAAGAAAATTTTATGCATGTTTGTACTAACTCTAATGCACGTTAGCCCCTACTCCCTCAGAAAATAAAAATAGTCAAAAAAGAAAGGACAAAATAAGTAATTAGAGGTCATCGTTGTCCTAAGTAGTAATCTAGGATGTTACCAATTTACACCCAGCTGAAATTCGTAAGCTAAGCCTAAAATAAATGAAAAAAAAAAGGAAACGACAGTGGCCTAGTCAAGACCTAGGGTATCAGTCGATAACCTTTATTGGGTGGACCCTGCTGCCATATTTGCTTAATTTATTCTGCCAAGCTCAAATTGAATTCAGTATCCCCTAGCATAGTCGAGAAGCAGGCCGATATCGAGGCCTATTTGAAATTGGTTAACGTTGTTGTTATCATAAATTAAACTCTCCTATGGTCTGAATTTTCATCAATTTTAGAGAAAGGTTTTCTGAAAAAATAGTTTCCATGAAAGAGTTGAATTCTTGGCTCCTCTGCCTTAATTCAATAGACAAACGTGGCCGTAAAAGCTCCAATCAAGGAAGTCTTCTTAGCCTACATCAAATTAAAACTTCCTAGGACCTTCTTAGTGCTGCCGCCACCTTCTGGGACCCTAAATACCATCTCTTCTACGTTAGAAATTGCAAACTTTGCCTATTAGTGGAAGAATAGAGCGTTATCCTTGGCTTTCCTCTTTGCTATCATCCTATCTCACTGCCATCTCTAGTAACCTTTGTTCTCTCTATCATTATTCCCTAGGTTTGGATGAAGACAATGTGACCGCCATATTGCTTAGGGATAAAGTAAAATTTGCCACCCTAATTTCTTATCTACGGAAGAATGGTCAGGCTATCAATAATGCTTGCGGGCATAAGTGTACCATTCTATGTCTTCTTGGTGCTCTCATGTTCATGGGCTACACTTCGAATAGGGGTCTTGTAACCTCACTGCATGTCACTGAGGAGATACATTGTGACCAAACTCCTATGCCCCTCATTGTTGTTGAGACTATCTTAAGTCCAGACTAACTCCATCATCATCCGGATCTGTTTTTCTTGGGCATTGCATTGGTACTTCTAGTACCTCTATAGCCAGAAAACCGACTGGTTTTTAGTCTTCCTTTTTGCTTTTCTTCTTCTTCTTCTTCTTCTTCTTCTTCTTTCTCTCTCTCTCTCTCTCTCTCTCTCTCTCTCTCTCTCTCTCTCTCTCTCTCTTTCTCTCCCCCTCTCTTTTTGTGTAATACCGATCGACATTTAAACCCTATTGAGTTTTTTTATTGGTGTGTAGATGTGGCTGCTAGAACATATGAGGTTGATGGAGATCCCCAGGAATGTGGATACACATCTTACCTCGTAATTTTGCCAAAGATGAAGACTATTCAAGGATCAGTTTCAGGCTAGTTGGATTAACTTCCTAGAGGAAGATCCTCCCTTCCATTGGGTGGTTCATTAGTGGTGCATACAACACTTTGTCTTTAATGGGAAGTCATTTGCCTATGTCTGACTTCTTAGCATGTTTGAGGGAACCTATTACATTCTTACTCAACTAACGAGGCTATCAGTCAGAGACAACACATCCCTTCAATGCAATGTCGTGTCCCCAACACTTAGAAGAATGAATATTCTTGTGTCAAGTCCTGCAAGAACAATTGGCTTGTTCTTCACATCATTGTGGTGTCATCTGTCTCACACTCTCCACACGTCTCCAAGCAGTATCTAGAGTGCATGATCGAAAGTGATGCTAAGGTGAGGAAGGCACTATGTGCTAATCTAATCTCTATCAAGACCAGGAGGGAAGATGACTCATTTTAATATGGAAAGAAAAGTGCAAAGGATCCTACCAACAGAAGACATCTGCCCCCCAAGGTTGTGAAGAAGTTAAAGAAGGATTAAGAGTTTAAGCTTTACGTTTTATATGCTTTGCTAATAAAGTTTAGTGCTTTTTTGTAGTACAATGCTATTAGGACTTTTTTGTTTTTTTGAGTTGTATGCTCTTATAATTTTGGATGGTAATAAAAGTGTTCATTATTGCTCTAATTACAATAAAATCCCTTACTTCATACATCCTCTACCTGGACCCACTAGATGTCTACATACTTCTTTGGATTTGGTTAGACGAGGCCTATTAAGGGTTCATTTTTTTTAGGCCTTGGATGGGCCTTGCGAACTTGTTCTGATTTTAACTAATATGGACTTCTAGGTATAATACTTCTATAATTGATCAAAATTAGTATACTGAGTGTATTCCTCGCTCTTCACATCCATAAGTTTCACAGCTTCCCGTGGTAGTATGGTCTTTATGATGTATGGTCTCAACTAATTGGGCCAAAATTTTCCTCTTGGGTCCTGTATTGGTTCCCTTATTTCTTTCAATGCCAAATCGCTCTCCTATAAATCTCTTGGTATAACTTTATTGTTGAAGCTCTTGAGATTCTGGCTTGATAGACCTGGATGTTAGTTAATGCTATTAACCTCCTCTCGTCTTCATTACCAATTCTCTTTACCGAGCTTTCCCCATTCTGACTTTGGAATTTTGCTTTTAGTGATCACCCTAGGTGAGGGTGTGGCTGTTACTATTAGAGGCACTACTTCCATTCCACACAGAAGGGAATATGGTGTTGCTCTTGTGGAGGCCTAAATTAACATCCTATACCCCAAAAGGGCAAATCGGTGTTTCTGAGCCCAATCTTTATAATTCTCGGCCATTTTTTTAATTATCGCTCGGACGTTTTCGTCGGCAACTTTGACTGCTCCAATTGCCTGAGGGCGGTATGGTGATGACTTATGATGCTGCATTCTATGCTTTTTAAGTAGAGTTACAGCTTCCTTTTTGAAGTGGCTCCCTTGATCACTTATTAGTTCGTGTGGAACCCCATACTTGCAGATGATTCTCGTGAGGAAGAAACTTTGCCACATGCTTGGAAGTAATTTTCACATAAGAGGCCGCCTTTACAAATTTTGTAAAGTAGCAATTGCTACATACACATGTTCACACCCCTCGGCCCCTTTTAGGGTAATTTGTTCGATTATGTTAGTGTCCTAGACTGAGAAAGGACATTGGGAGGTTAATGCTGAGAGGAAGGAAGGAGGTTGATGTTGTAAGTTAGCAATGGGCCAATTTTCTCAACCTTTCCACTGTTATCGGCATTGAATGGTCACCTCTAAGGATGCTAATCATCGAGGCCAATTTTGCTAAGGCATGTATAAACTGGTTGTATTCTTGCAGGAGATAAGTGTATGTAATATGGTGAAATGCTTAGTGAGATCTATAAAGTAAACTTGACATGGTGCCAAGACTTCACTCCTTACCTTCTATTTCTAGGATATTTGATTAATTATTAAATTGGAGTCTCCATATACCCACAACTTCTAAACCCCTATCTCTATAGTAGCCTGTAACCCAATGAGGCAGGCTTGACATTCCACGATCTTGTTAACAGCCTTGAAGTCTAGTTTAACTGAAATAGGAATATGTGCTCGTTCCAGTGATACCAAGAAGTTGCCCACCTCAAATCATTTCTGATTGGAAGCCCCGTAAAATTACATCGTCCATATATCTTCTTCTACTTAGACGATTTCTTCATCAGGCAAGTCAAAATGTTATTCCCGTTGGGCTTTTCTTGGTAAATAAGCCAAAAAGTCACGAACAGCCCTTCCCTTAATGGATTTTTGTGGCATGTAATGTAGGTTAAACTCTGACAACATTACAATTCACCTAGCTACCTTACCGCTAATACTGGGTCATTAGAGCAAATATCTTATGAGATCTATGGGACCTACTATATGTACTGTATGGGTCAGCATGTAGTGCTTAAGCTTCTTGGTTGCCCATACAAGTGCCAGGGTACTTATTTCAAAAGCTATATAACGGATCTCGTATTTGAGGAACTTTTTACTTGTGTAGTAAATGGCCCTTTCCTCTCCTTGTGTTTTCTAGGCTAGCATAGCCCCATGGCAGTGTCTGTTGCTATGAGGTACAATATTAAAGGAAAGCCTGGTTGCATAGGGATTAGAACTAGATGCTTACATTTCCTGTATTGCCATAATTTTCGAATGATCAACCTCAATTCCTTGAAGACTAACGACGTACCTAAGTAGCTTACCCGAGGTGACTACAAATGCACATTTCTATGGATTTAAGCGCATGTTGTATTTCCTAAGTCTCGTAAAGAACTTCTAAAGAGCTTGAACATGGACATCCCTCCACTTAGATTTTATGATCATGTAAACCGCTTATACTTCGAACTCCTTGTGCATTAGGTCATGCAGCAAGGTAGTAGTTGTCATTTGATAGGTTAACCTACTGTTTTTAAATCCAAATGGCATCACAGTGTTACAATAGCTTCCCCAAGGGGTGATGAAAGTAGTTTTTCCATGTCTTCTACTGCAATCTTAATGTGACTGTAACAAGCGTATCTGTCCATAAAAGAAAGAAGAGTGTGATTGGCCATGTTATCGAATACAACATCTATCTATGGCAATTAGAAATCATCTTTTAGGCTTGTCTTGTTGGGGTCCATGAAATCTACACACATTCTTATTCTTTGGTCCTTCTTTGGGACCGGTACAATGTATGCTTCCCACTGTTGGTAGTGCACAATGTCAATGAATCCTACATGCAATTATTTCTGCCTCTCTTGCTTTATTATCAAGTCCCATTCCGAGTTCATCCTTCAAAGTTTCTGTATCGATTTTGTATCTAGATAGAGAGGAATTTTGTGCTTTACAATGTCCCAATCAATGTCTTGCATGTCCTTTTTAGAGCGCAATAAAATTTTCTTACTCCTTAGAGGTTAATGATTCTCCTATTTTGAGTTATCATGGTTTATTAGGTGTCCCCAAATTAATTAGTATTGTGTCCTCAATTTTGGAATTTTGATTTTTATGATCTTCCATTGCTTTAATTAATTCTTTTGGAGTTTCTTCTTCATTTTAATTATAAGAGGAAAAGCATTCAGAAGGAAACAAATGAGAAGAGTCGTAGGTAGAAGAGTTCATCTTATTTGAATTTGAAACAGATACATTGAATGTAGTGCTTAAAGGTATAGAAACTAAAGACTGACTCTTAGACCCTATCTTGGACTCCCCTAAACTACCCCCTACAGTTATGATAAACACTTTTCCTTCCTCTTTGGCCGTCCAAGTTAATTGCTTGCAGCCCTCAACTTGAGCTTTGGTGATAAAGTTAGCAAGACTAAATCCGTTGTTGGACATGGAGAGAGAGAGAGAGAGAGAGAGGGGAGAACAAAACGGTCTTCTTTTTTCCTATAGCCTTAACCAAATAGTATCCCAAATATGTTACTTTTAGTCGAACCCATCTAGTCTTTTGTGGACTGTTCTTTTTTCTTAGCAGTAAACACTTCTTCTTCAAAGAGGTCGCATTCGCTAAATATTTCTAGCCCTGGCACTAAGAATCCCTCTTATTTTATATGGAAAGGTTCAAGAAAATCATAGAAAGAGAAGTTGTCTCCTTCACGTAGGAACTTCCCACTGAGAGTGAGAGGATAGGGCCTAATAGTGTAGTCCTTTGGATACCCCTCTTAGCAGCAGTTTTCCGGGCCAATGCTTCCTACCTAGCCTTGGCTGTCTCTTCGGAGATTGGTTGGTATCCCAATCTGAACTTCTAGTCTTCCCTTTGTGTCAATGGGAAGGTAGCCCACCCCTATGCTCTCTGTCCTATAGCCATGCCTGGGATGTAGCCTCACTTCTTTAGGATGGCATTGCCATTCATATTAGAATAGGGATCAAAGTCAAAAGGAGCTTTGTCCTTTTCTAATTATCGCCACTATTTCAAAATTATAGAGCTCTTCATCATCGCGACCATACTCTATTTCTTGTACTGGTCTCTTACTTATGATGATAGGAACTTAGGCTAATCACTGCTTCACCTTTTATTAACATTTTCACCTTCGGATGTAAAGTAGAGGGAACCACCTGATGGTCGTGAAGGCATGGCCTTCCGAAAAGTATGTTGAAGGTACCCATTCTATTGAGGACTTGAAACATAAATTTCTCTTAATAGGGCCCACATTAATGGGAGGGTGAATAGTACCTAGCACGAATCTTTTAATTATCATATGCCTTTAAGTGAGTGGATGGTGTTGGGAGCTATTCTTCTTCGGCCCCTAACTTTTTGGCCGTCCCCCAAGGACAGATATTCACTGCAGAGCCATTATCGACCAAAGCTAGAGGTACATGCTTTTAAAGGCATGATACAGTGAGGTAGAAGGCGTTGTCATGTGCCGCACCTCTTGGCGAGAGATCTTCACTTCCAAAGGCTAGGCTGCATTTTCCAGTTGTAATTGAGGTTATTATCTCTTCTAAGGTAGCTTTAGGAGACACCTTAATTTTATTCAGTGCCTCTATTAGGAGCTATGTATACTTCGAAGATGCTACTAGGGGCTATCATATACTTACATTTGCTTTAAGTTTATTCAGCTGCTTCATAATTGGATCTTGTTCTTGAGGTAATGCTACTTTCTCTTTCTTAGGGGCCTATAGTGGGACCTCTTTAGCTTGATGTCTCTTAGATCTTGAAAGGTATTGGACTGTCACTAGGCCCTCCTCTCCCCAAAAGTCCTCTTATTCATTTTCCATCCACAAGTTATGATCGCTTACTTCGGCGAGTGGATTATAGACGTCATCTTCATCACTTTCACATAGGCCAAGGACTTCCATGTTTGTGTAGGTGTGTTTACCCTAACGTCTTGTATGAACTGGACAGGTCCTATTCTTTCCCTTCGTCCTCAACAACAAAAATATTTGCATGATTCCTAAGTAGATTCCAATCATTGTTGGGCTTCTGAGATGCTTTTGGCGATAAAAGTTGTCCAAATCTAAACTTCTTCTATAGCCTATTTTTAAAATTCTAATAATCTTTAATATCGTGTCTTTGCGACCAAGGTATTTAGAGTACTTGCTTGAATCAAACTACTTGGACTACTTGAGGAATTCAATATCTTGCTTAATTTTAGGAATATTAATCTTTGCTTTAGGTAAGAGCCGTTCCAGCGATAGGGTGTAGGAAGTCCCTATAGGGGCATACTCGGTAACCCATGGTTCACCGCGTGCACTTCCTTGGAGCAACTAGCCTTCTTATTCCTATTTTGATTATTATTTCTCTAGTTGCTTCTTGCTTAGCTGGTACCTCTTTGGACAGTTCTTCCTTTATTAGCATGCTGATGTTTCTTACTACTATAAAACTCTCAAATGGCGTGAACAGCAGGTGTTGATAGTGTGAGGGTTGAACACTTCTGATGAACAACTTTACTTGATCTATCTCAGAGAGTGGCCTACATGTGGGCAGCCTTTGCCCTCTACCAGCCAAATAGTCAGTAAACGCTTCCTTCTCTTCTTGCTTAAGTAACTCCAGATCCTTGAGTACGATTGGCATATCATTGTTATAAGAATGTTGGCTCAGCAATTCCTTGCATAGATCATCCTAGTTCATGACCTTACTTGGGGAGTGTTCTTCTCTAGCTCACTTTCCTTTCCATCCTACAATTTTCCCTTTTCTTTAGCATTCTCCTATATGGGAGTCCCCAATTATTCGTCATTCTCCATGTGGGTCTCTTTTTGGAGGTTATGAAATGTGACCGCTGGTGACTTCACCTTCTTATTACTCTCCTCGATCTTAGCTTGCACTTTCTCGGTTACCTTCATAGTAGGGCAAGCTCATTATTCCCTGCTATTAAAATAGGGATGAGATTCCCCCTTGACTTTGACTTTAACTCTTACATAGCTGATGAAACTTCTGCTAGTTGTTCCTTAGATAAAAGTCTCCCGATCATTAGGCTTCGCTCATACACTTTCTTAGGCCTCCTTATCCTGATAAATCAGGGGGAGTGCTCATTACTAGCCCATCTAAATAGTTTTCCTAGGAAATGAGAACTCAAAATACGCTAACTTATGTGCTATGAAAATCTAAGACCGAGAGCCCAGTATACAGACCGAATGTCGACTTAAACTGACACAGAACGAACTGAACATATCTAAAGGTACCAACCGGCCATACTGGCCCTTTTCCTTTTCGATTCCAAGATCAAATCTATCATGATGTAATCTAACTGCCATAAAGCCAGCTAGCCATTGATTCTTATTTCCTTCCTAATTTTATACCGACATTAATTCTATGGTCTTACTAGGATATATACCCTCTCTCTCTCTCTCTTTCTCTTTTTCTATCTCTCTCTCTCTTTCTCTTTTTGTGGATACCTAGTCATACTTATAACTCGGTCTTGCTTTAGGAGTTTTATTCCCTAGACAAAGGTTTGAACCTAGTTCGTTTCGAGGTTAACAGTCCCTTAGGGCTCAATTGGCCTTGAAGCTGGCTTAGTCTATAACGCTTGCCACTAAGGTCGATCTCTCCTAACCTAGGCTCTCCTAAGGCCTAAAGCATCAATGTATAAACCTTAGGGCTAAACATTTAAGTCATACAACAACACATCTAAGCATGCACATGAGTTCCAATCCTAAACCAAGGTTCTAAGTTACAAGGATTTTAGGTTAGGTTTATAATAGTCCTCCCATGACCCACACACTCCGCACATCATCCATGAGGTGTGACCCATGCCCACAACTACACGGGTGTTGTAGCTTAGTAAAGATATTGTTCCCATGAAAACCAATTGTAATCTACTGAGTTTTTCCCTATAAAAGTGCTAAGCAAGCAATGTTAATAGAGAGTTTGGATGACATTGTAACCTATTTGGAAAATTCAATCAATTTAAAACATCTAAGTATTTGTTTCACCTTATAAAGATGTGGATCAATGAAATATATAATGCACTTGAACTATAATGGGAGATTGAAAGGGGTGCAATCGCATTTAGAATTTAATCTTCATTCGAAATAAACGGAATTGCATAAACTAACCAATCATTCTTGCAATTGTCCTTGTTTAGTCTAAGATATAGAATTTTGATCGCTAAAGGGTCTTCTTAACAACCGAATCTCTTTGAAGTATTGCTAAGTCAAGTCCTATCTAGTCAATTAAATGGCAAGTTCCACCTTTCAATCCTTCACTTAACTATTTAGAATTAGCAGATGAATTTGGCCAAAATTCAATTAGAACAATTTCACACACAAGATAGAATTCAACCAATACCAATCAAGAACAAGTACAACTAAATAAAGACAAAAGATTCCAACATCAACACTTGGCTAACAATACTGGATTGAGAAAACTACTCACACATGTTTAAATCAACAAAACTAAACAGAGTTTGAGAGAAGAAAACTTAGCGCAATTGGAGATCCTTCAAGGGTTCCTAACTCTGTAAGGGCTCCAAAATAACAAGCACTTCTTCAACACTCACACTCGAAACTACTAGAAATCTGAACTAAACTTAGAAAAAATGGAAAAGAATGGAAAAACTAGAGAAAAGGAGTTCTCTTTTCTATTATGTGTGTCTTTTATGCTGCGAAAATGGCTTAAAGAAGAACTCGATCAGCCTCAGCCACATTATGAAGGAAAACGAATAGGCTTGCAGTTATGGCCTCACCACAACCCATGGCCTTCTCCACAGACAATTCGTGGTAAGCTTTGTCTCGATAATCTTATGTTCTTTCTACCTTCCACGGGCATAGTGATGTAGGGGTGTCCATGGGAAGTCAAACTACACTAAATTATGGTTAATTTTGGGCAAAAATGGTCCAAAAACCTACGAAACACAGAAAAGAACCATCCTTAGTGTGAAACCAAAAAAGGAGTGCAAAATATAGCATAAAACACATAATTCTTCCTAAAAAGGCACAAAATGACCTTAATAGAGTGCACTTTACAGACTTATCAAGTTGCATGGAAAGACTGGGACATTTAGTTGCTTCCCCAAGTCGTGTGAACCAGAAAGTGTGTCATGAGTGAGAGGATGAGCTGCATGCTCAGTTGAGTCCAATAGAACCCCTGAGTAGCTAACTAATCTCCTGATGGATGGTAATGGGTTTGCGCTACCTAAAGGTGTGGTTATCTCATGTAAGGTAGCCCCTTTCAATGTAGGATGTGTCATGAGTGGGATGATGAAATGCATGCTCAGTTGAGTCCAGTAGAACCCCTGAGTAGCTAACTAATCTCTCGAAGGATGGTAATGGGTTTGCGCTGCCTAAAGGTGTGGTTATCTCATGTAAGGCAACCCCTTTCCATGCTAGATGTCTAATGTAAGTGTAATTAGAACTATTTCCCATATTGAATTTCGAATCTCGCCCACTTAAAGAAAACAATCCCCAATGGAGTCACCGTTGTAGGGATCCACCTCCCAGACAACGCCATCCTCCACGAATGGTTCAACTGCCTTTTTGCTGGGGTACTTTATTTTGATTTTTATTAATTTTTTTTTGAAAAGATAGCTGACTATTACTCCCTTTTTATCATTTTCTAAAAATTTGGCAGAAATAATGGATTGAACTAGGAAGCGAGCTTCTAGTTTTAACCTAGGAACTGGCCAATTCCTTTACTAAAATCAGGTCCAGTTTTTCCTAGTGTTAAACCTAAAATTCTATCATTTTACACACTTTAATGCCTAATATTTGCTTGGAATAAATTTTAAATTAGGTTTTTAATACAAATTTTGCTTGTTTTGCAGGAGTAGTGAAATTTCAGAAAATGCAAATAAATAAATCAAGGCATGTGGGAAAAAAAAATAGATGAGGCCTTGTAACTCAATTTATTAGACCCAAAATAACAGCCCACATTCTAAATCCTTCCCCCCCCCCCCTCTTTACTTTCATCATCGCTCTTGTCTTATTTTGCTAGGTCCATGTGATTTCCCAGCCCCCCAATCTATTCTTTACAATCCTCCTCTAGTGACTCACGCACCGTCTCTCTTCTCCTTACTTCCTAGTAAATGCAAATT
>JACYFF010002017.1:60462910-60481469 GCA_017589665.1 Selenicereus undatus
GCAAAACTCTTTCAAATCTCTCTAAATTTTATCCCAACTATTGGTGGTGTTTAGTGAGTGAACCCTTTTATCAGATCTTATGGTGCTTAGGCTTTAGGAAGGTTGGTGGTGAGTTCTCTTCCATCTTGGTTGATGGCTAATACCTTTATTCCATGACATATCATCCATATTGAGTTGCTAGGTGATAAACCTCTATTTTAACCTCATTTTAGCCCCTATTTTATTCCCTTTTCCCACTAGTTTTATGTTGGATCTTGATGAGAAAGGGTCAAATTTGCCTTCTTAAATCCAAATTATGCTTTATATGTGGCTTTTTTTTTATTTTCAACAGTTCTTGCCAAGAAGATGAGAAAAATCACTAATTTTGATGGAGAGGATGCCCAAGGGACGTATTTCGACGAGGAAAAGAGGTTCTATGAACTTTCGAGAGCCAAAAAAGCAAGTCCAAATGGCCAAAAAGAGTGCATAGTTGGTCGTGCACTATGGCACAACCGTGTAGAAATCCTGCAGCGAAGACCTGATTTTCCGAAGCTGCGCACGGGCGGTGCACGACTATACGTCTTGCCAGTGCGTGGGTGCACGGGCACCCATGAGTCAAAGTATGGTCGTGCATCTTTCCAGTTTTCGCGTTATTTAGGTAGATTTTGGACTTTATTTGAGTCATCCTTAGACTATCTTACAACACTTCTCCCTAGCAGTTTTTAGGGTTTCTAGTAGCCCCAAAAACCCCCATTAGGGGGTGAATAATTTAGATTAGATTATTGTATATCATGTACAAGACTTTGGATTTAGCAATTGATCGCTAAGTTTCTCTTCTCTCTTTCTCTTTAGTTTCATGTTTCTTGCTTTGTTTATTAGTTTGTTAATTATTACTTTGATTTTCTTTGGGATGTTTAATTGTAATTAAAGTTATGATTATGATTAGCCTTTTCATGGCTAATTGATCTTGTTCTAGCCTTCACCCGTCTTGTTTATGCTAGAGTTTAGGGTTTTCTCTCACGCCCACCATGTGTTCAATGAAATGTTTGAAAGAACTTTCATTCGTATTTTGGGGCAATTGACTTATATTGAAAGGTAAGGTTGATTGTGTAGTGTGGGTAGAGTGAATAGCTAGGAGTCGGACATGAAAATAGTCTCGGTCGCTAGCTAGGTCAAGGGTTGTTAATCTTATAGCTTAATTGAGCTAATCCCATGAAAATAGGATGTTAGAACAAATAGACTAGCTCATAACCCCTGAGAGAGGGCTTGGGTGGTTTTTAATGATGCAACCGATTATATCTGAATACTAGCCTAACTTGTGAAGGTTAGGGTTTAACTACTAAAAATTTCGATTATTCCGACGGAAAATGTCGATAAAAAAAGAGACCGTCGCATAGGTTGACGGACATGGTGACGGGAAGACTGAAAAAGCAGACAGGGGCGGCGGACATTCCAACGGACTTTAAATCCATCTGAATTTCGATGGATATCCGATGGAATATCCGTCGGAATCCCTAGTCAATGTTGACCAGGTATGGGATGCATTTAATAATTTTTTTTAAAAAAAAATGTATGTCCGATGGAATATTCCGTCGGAGCATGACATCTGGTGGAACTTCCGACAGAATATTCTGTCGGACCCTTTTTTAAAACTTGGGCAACATCCGGCGGAACTTCCGACGAAACATTTCGTCAGACCCTTTTTTAAAACTTGGCAGCCCGACTTTTTTCTTCATTTCGGATGGGCATTTGAAGTTCGAGTTAGAGAGAGGCGACTGCTGAGCCTTGAACCACCGCCGCCATGCCACTGTCTGCCAACTCCGGTGGCCACCGCCGCCCTCAACCCGCCACCGGTCATCCTCAATTCCACTGCCATTTGTGGCCCTTTTCATTTTGTAATTTCAAGTAAGCGATGTTAGTTTAGTTTATAGTAGATTTTTTAATGAATTTGAGAAATTTGAGCTAGAATTTAATAATTATGTGATAATTTGTGTTGGTTGTAGAAATTTAATTGAGTAATTTGTTGATTTTGGGTTTTGAATTTTGTTGTGTTAATGTGAATGTGAAAGTAATTCTTATATATTTCTGTGGATACTGGGAAGATTTTGATATAGCACAGGGGTTCCATGAATGCCATACTCTTTGATTTCACAATCTTCAAACCATGACGAGATTAGTTGGTCCTTGTCATCACAAAAGAAAACTTGGTGATCATTTGGAATTCCAATAGGGCACAACCCATCGATGGGTCCGAATGTACGTAGAATTGCCCAACTGTCTTCCATACCATATTTCATCATCATCCATACTTCAACATTATTAGAAGGATTTCCACCAATCTTGATATTGCAAAATATCGTGGCAAGACTATCCCTAAGCACCCATACACTTTTACAATTGTAGTACTGATCTAGAGAAGGTCCCCTAAATAATTGGAACGTCTCATTAGCCAAATCGAATGCAACGATGCCTTCGTCACATGACCAATGAAAAACACCATTTAGTAAGCAATGAGGATAATCTGGGTACGTATCAATGCGTGGGAAAGGGGGATACATTCCATGGAAAGTTGGTAAAACATCATTGTACAACGTAAGATAGTGTATGGTTCTCCAAGAATCCGTGGATAGATTGTACACCCGAACATGCCAACGATCATCTTCAGGACCATAATTTATAATCCAGTGGGAAATAATGACCACTTTGTAATCGTTTGTGTTATCATCGAAGCCAAACCCAATAGACAAACCTAGTGGCCTCCTGCAATCAAAGAACTCCTGGTCGTGAGGATTCCACTTCCCAGCTATCAATTTGGGGGGGTATGGGAAGAACTATTGTTGGAAAAATGCGCTTATATTCTTTGGTTGCAGGGTTCCAAAGAACTAAGGTGCCAACCCACCTTTCAACTAAGTAGTTGAATACACAATAGATCCCATTCACAGGACCTAATACACTTATACACCTGTCAAAGTCTTCCTTATTTTCTATCCCTTCATCTAAAAATTGTGGCCACTCTAGATCGACGATCTTTTCACTATTATGAGTACCAAGTACCGATATAACATGCTTCTTATCAGTTGAATCTTTTCGAAAGCATAGGATTTTATTGGTATCTCGAGCGTTAGAGATCTGGGAATAGTGGGCGGTGAACAAAGAGCTTCCAATAAGAGAGTACCAACTCTTGGAGATGCTTTTTAATCTTAAAAAGGGATTTGATAGGCAAACCTAACAGAATTTGGATCTCTAATTCTTGCGGTAAAAAGGATTTTTTTTCCCTCTAACATTGTAGTAGAAAGGAAAGGGAATGCTCAAATTCTGAATGATCATTTTTTTCGGAGAAATTTCCCTATCTAAAGTGTGTATAAGTGCTTCACTAAATTGGAAATATAAAAGTTTGATGAACGAAGGGTGGAAATTATTTTGATCCGAATAAAGTGCTATATCTTGATTTGTTTATTAAAAGTGATGGTCCTTTCAATTTGAAGACAACAATCCTTAAGTTTTTCCTATTACCACACTAATTGTAGAAAATGTGTGGCTACATTAATCGCATGTCATCACAAGTCAACCAACCAAAATGATGGATGATGCTTCCAGCATCTCTTCGAGCACTAGGTTTACTTGCCATGAGTTAACATCCCAAATACAAATGCCAACTAGGTTTAGTTGGGGGCTTGGGCCCAATACAAGATTAATTAGTCTTTGAATGGCTAATTATATTACAACCAAAGTAGCACATTACATTACATGAAAGACTAAACCAACAAACATGAAAGACGTAGCTTCTAACTAATTAATACTAAAATTAATCTAAAAACTAGCTACTCATTAATAACAAAATATAATCAAATCAAGGACTTGCTTAGTTCGTTTATCTTAGGTTTAATCATAATCGAAGTCCTTTGTTTGTTTTAGAAGTTTAGTACTATTTTCTATCCTCCTTTTGTTTTTGCCTAACTTAAGATGCTTTAGTTAGTTCTGGTATTTGAAAAGACAACTCCCTAAGGACGGCACTCCAAGTACTCAACGATGCACCTTGCACTAGGGGTTTATAAATATTAAAACTTTCCTAACAGGTTTTTGTAGGTTTGGTTAAATCCAAGCTATCAGCCTTGGCATACATCACCTCTTGTCGGAAAAAACCCTTAAATGTCTTGTCTCGTCCTAAATTAATGTATTTCATAGCATAAAATCACCAAATTATCAATAAGTACGCTTAATTATAAATGGTTAAGCTTAAATATGTGTGGACGACGCCGACAAAGTATTAGATGACGCCCTAATTGGATCAACCCTGTCTACGGTGGTATATGATGCGCGTACTTTATAAATGTAATAAATTATGAATAAAAAGATAATTTTATATAATTTATAATTTATAACATGCTTCCACTATTCGATCATAGTATTTTTTTTCAATTTAAAAATATTCTAATATAATTTTAAGGTCAAAACAAGACACTTAAGAAGTGTCTCACAGTAAGACATTTATCATTTTACTAGTGAATAATAACTATGATAGGGTGGTAATAGATCTCTTATAAAGGGTGTCAAATTGTGATTCCCTATCATGCCTTTTATATACAGCACCACATGCACAATGCAAAGCCTTGGGTAATAAAGGACATTTGTTCTCTGCCCACATCTCGCATGGTATCAAGGGAAAAGGGAAAAAAATCTTTGATTTTTACTCTTAAGCGATCCTCCTTTTTTGGTAACCTAGGCTTTGTGCCATTCCTTACCTGTTTTTTTCTTTTCCTTTGCTTGCTACTCACGTTTTCCCGCTAGGGTTTGTGAATCCTCGTCATTGGCTTCATTCCCATCATCACCTCCTAACCCTACTATGGCCAACAACTCCACTCCACCATCCATGATGCCGGCGTGCACTGTTATCGTGAGTCTGCCCGTGTCCTCCACCACTCCTCAAATGTTCTCCATAGTTAACTCCTATATCCTACTGCCGCCCCCACCTCCTACCCAGATCTCGGTGCAGTTGTCGTTCACTAGTGATCTTCCCTACTTCACATGGCAGTGATCGTAACTTTCTATCCCATTTTGTTCAATGACGTTTATGGACGCCAGTTAAGGTGTTTCGGCATCCATCTGTTATCCCCATGGATCCTCATCGTTGTTACACGGCGATTCCTCTTGGCTGTCTAGTTGTTTGGTCTTTCCTCCTTTGCATCTTGAATTGTTTTCAATTAATATTAAGCTCTTTGTGACGACTAAGCTGGCAAATGCCACGAACTTTCTTCCTTGGTGGACTCAGTTCACCACGTTTCTTGTCACGCAACAACTTTAGGGTGTTTTGGATTGTACGTATCGTTCCCGTTCGTACTATATTATTGACAATCATGGCAATCAACACCCTAATCCTTACTTATTCTATTTGGCTTTGGTCGGATCAATTGCTTCATTCTTGATTGTTTGCCACAATATCCTTGAATTTTCTTAGCAAGGTGTGATATCACTCACTCTATTCAAATTTAGCAGCAATCAGCTCATCGTTTTAATACCAAGAGTTATGCCATGGACTTAAAACATACCTTGTCTACGCTTTCCAAAGATGAAAATCAAAGTATGGAAGATTGTCTTTGTGTTATTAAACATATTGTTGATTCTCTTGCACTAATTCGTTCTTATGTATCTAATATGGTCTTGGTCACATTTACTCTCAATGGTATTAATTAGTGTTATCATATTTTTGCTACTACATTGTCCTATGGCACCAATCTTCTTACTTTTGCTAATTTGTAGTCCATATTAATTCACTACAAGCAACATCTTAAAATTTTCAAATCCAAAGGTGTTTTACTGTTTAAGGATCAGGCCTTAGCTGTTTCACAAGCCTCAACTGCAGATTCTTTGGCTGGTTCCACTCAATCTATTGCCATGAATAAGGTTCGCAACAATGGAGCACTACAGGAAAAACTGTCTTTCTCCACACTTAAAATTGTATTTACCCACGGATATATGTGCAGCAGGTATTCTTCGCCGCACTTAAGCTAAGCGTGCCGATTGAAAGAGTGGGGAAATATTCCCCGCACTTGATATGCGCGGCAAAGGTTATGTTTCCCACACTTAGAAGCGTGGGGAATGATGTCTTCCCCACTGATGTATATGTGGGTATTGTGTTGCACATATAAGTGTGGGGAAATTTAGCTCATAGTGAACATCTACGCTCCTTGTCACTGCTCTTATAAGTGTTGCAACTTAAACCTATTCAACTAACTTTTAAACAACTAACTTTTGAACGAATTCGTAAATAATTTGGCGGGAACTTTTTTAACAACTTTTGGTGCCTTCAATAATTTTGCAATTTTTGGTAATAATATAAACCTTCAAATTTTAAAATTTTGAGCATTGTAGCATATATATATATATATATATATATATATATACATATAAAATTTCAAAAAGAATACGACAAAATCATAATAATTATTGGAATAATTATTGCTATCAAGAATTCACAAGTACTGCGACAGTAAAATAGAAATGAAGTATCTCGGATGCATCCTAAGAGTGAAAATATGTTCTAAGAATGTGACATAAATACATAGCTAATAAGCAAGAGTTTCTCAATTAAAATCCATGTGTAACGTCTAAAATGGGAGAGGGAAATCAAGGGCCAACATTTCCTCCATTTCTTGTCGCTTCTCGTTGCACATTTCCCTTGGTTGTGACCTAAAAATACCAAATCAATCCATTAGAATAAATATCATTCCAAATTATAGAAATTGGAGCAAACATCAATCATCTTGAAAATAAAAGACGTTATATACTGCAGAAAGAAGTGATAAACTTACAAATGTAATTTCGTCCAATTTTTCACGAAGCACCATATTTAACATACTTGGTTCAGCCTTACGTTTGCAAATTCCCATAGTCTACGAGGAAGATGAAAATAAAAAATTACAACTTAGAGAAAAATATGAGTTCCGTGTCCTCTAATGAACGATATTAGAGAAAGATAATTTAAAAAATGATAACAAATAATTAAAACTTTGAAAAAAAATATTGCAATTTGTACCACTCCCGCTAGGTAAAAAACAATGTGTTCCTTCTTCTCTAAAGAACGATATTGGTGTACCTCTTTAGGATGATTTCTCAGGACAGTAACAACCAATATGTCTACTTGAGCACGACTCAACTAGAATCAAAATTTGTAACAATGTATGAGATACCACAATACAAGCATACCAATATGAATGTTACATGGTTTCAAAGTAAATATAAATCTTCTTACTGAAGTTAAACAATTTTTTTCGTGTCGTATTGCAGTTCCATGCTCAACAACTGGCTTTTGAAGCATATGTGAAGATATAACAGGAGTGTTTTTGACTTGCTTGTCCATTCCCACAAAAGTTCTCTAATAACAGACACAAAATAAATGAATGCATGACCAACTGAACATATACTTTATGTTAAAGAAAACAAAATGTTTGATATATGTACCTTCTGATTTTCTGCTTGGCTATGCAATGATGGTTTGTAACCCTTTATTAAAGTGCCTCCTGAGGTAGGATTCGCTTTTGTTGAATGTTCCACATAAGAGCGACCACCAACATTATTAAAAGCAATATGTTTTGATGGTTGAGCATTAGGTATGACACCACCATTATTAAGAAGTGTGGAACTAGGTTGGACAGGATTAGTCGCTTGTCGCCATGATTAAGAGATTCAATTCTGATGTTACCATTTGATTGCTTGCACAATGACTAGGAATATGAAAAAAAAAACAATTAAAAGGCAAAAATGAACGAATTTAAGCACCAGAACATTTTTTTTGCTTCCGATGAATAACAGTTTAATGATATATCATTTGTACTTACTGGTGTCTTTCCTGATTGCTTTTGGTGACCACCTTGCATTGAGTCGGTATGCTTTGATGGCCTTGTGCTTCTTTGGGTCTCATGCCCTACAAGCAATTAGCATAGAAATATAATCAAGTACTAAAATGAAACATAATATAACTTACAAACATATAATCTTTCACTACCTAGGACATTAGAGATAGAGAAGGCATCCCCAGATTTGGGTGAATCATTGCTTCTATCCAAATCAACAGATGTGTTAGGCCTTGAACCTTTTTGAGATCCATCGCATATAGGTGAATCTTGGCCTTTGTTTTTATCACATGGTTGGGCATTCCTTGAAACTTTTTGGGAACCTGTACTATACATAAATAGTAAGGATTAAAATTTAAGAAAAGATTAACGAGCATGTATTACAACTAATAACCCAAAACAACTAATAAACAATTGTGCAAACTGAGAGCACAAAGAAAGGGGAACAAAATAACAAAAAAAGAAGCAGACGACACCACAAGCAATGTAGCAGCACACACAACCCTTTCCCTCAGCTAGAAGTGTTAGAAATTCCTAAAATTTCTGGAACTAAACGGACACCATTTCATCTAAAACCTAACCATAACCCAGGCTTAAAGCCTTACATTAGGTATCTGCAATAGAGAAAAATAAGAAAAAACATTCCAATAACTCAATGGCCACACGCCGGAGCTCACAACTCATCAGGTCACACACGCGGAGTGCACAAAAGAATTTACATAAAAGCATATACAACGCACGGATTACAACTGGAAGATAACCATCTCATGAGCATTTACTAATGCCAATCAAAAGGAGACAGCAACCAAGCATTGACTAATGCCAATCAAGGACAATCATATAAGGGACTTAAAACACCAGGGAATAGCTATCATACAGCAAGTTATCATTGTTTAAATCTTCTCGAAAAGTTGGGACTGGTTTACTATATCTCGGTTATCAATAACCAAAATATTGGTAGGTAAAATTCATACAATTCCTGGCATAGTTGTTGGAGATTCAGAGTACCATAATCAGAACTGCAATCTGCGCCTACCCAAGAATGCAATGTTGACATAGAAACATAGAAAGTTTAAGCAGTGCCAGGTAAATATGGATTCAATGCCTAAACAAGTTCAGCTTTGCATAGATTATCAAGGCAATGACACACAGGTCTAGCAGTAGCTTCCCACCCATTAAAACGACGCTCCAAAACCATTATGTTTGTTATTTCAGCTTCTTCCTTTGCTTCAGCAAGATACTCAATCAATCTCTGTGCATACATTGGACCCCAACCTATATTAGGCCTACAACATGATTAGAAAATCTCAAGCTTCATGTTAACAATTAGCCATTGCGGCATCAATGACACTGTAAAGCATTATTTGGAGGATATACATATGAACACGTCATGCAGCCCCTCCACTCGTACATGGGACTTACTTACTATTTAGGGGCATCCTATTTAGTGAAAGATGGGTTTCGTTGTAATAGGCCAACCTTATGAAGGGGACAAAGGACGACATTACAGGCCCTTCTCCAACTAGAAGCGGAAGCTCATGACTGAAGGTGCCACGAAAAATTTTCCTTCCTTTTTCAATACAAGCAGCTCATGTAGTAGTCTTAATAGGCTTAATTTTGGAGTATTAGGAAGGATACAAGTTAACACTGCAGGAAATATAGTAAGCATATATATGCTTGATGTCTGAATCAGAAAGCCCTGTGCCCAAATAAAAAGGCTAAAGATGTATAATCTTCTCATAGTTAATAGACAAACTTTAAAAAGGCAAGAACTATATATTACTAAGCAATAAAATACAAAAGGCAATCCAAAGCTGCATATTAAATTTTGCTAGGAAAAGTTCTTAACTTTTAGTCTAGCTAATTAACAATATACAAGTATTGTTAAAACAAGCACTTATTAACGACTCGATATAAGTAGTCTCTTGACTGAAGTAGTGCAGATCTATCATAACTGATCAAGATTAATTTGGACATATTTAAATTGATTCACATTAGTTATGTTCCATGCCTTAATAGATTCATAGCAGTCTAAATAAATCTAGACAATTTTATCTTTATTTCTATAGCTATGGAACTATTAAGATCAATCAAAACAAGCACTAAAGTGTTATAAAATGCTGGTTAGCTCTTTTATGGGTATACGACACATATTCCACAACCAGAATATAGCTATATATTTCTGTACAAGCTCAATTCACACCATGATCAATCACATGTTGCATATGTAATCACTTGTACATCACCAGATATCTCTTATATGTTATTACATAGGTCATTCCATATACAAGCACATTGAACTAGTTGGTAACTAACACTAAACAAGTCTAGATTAAAATGGGTAGTGCAAAGGTGCGTATCAAGCAGTTACAAATCAGAAGAATCAGAATGAACAAATTGAAGAACCACTAGTGATCAAGCACCAACGGGCCGAAGCAAATGTGTACCCATGACGCACTTCTTTGCAACGCACCTTTTTAGTTCATGATCTGTGAGGTACATTAGCATTGCTAGCATCATGATGCACTTCTCTTTTGCTCACTTAGCCCTAGATTTAATATACATTTAATTACCAATATCTGTTCAATTCACTTTTGATCACTTTTCAGACAACATATATTGGATAAGTGGTTTACTAAGTCTAGTTAATTGGCTAGTAACAATACTTGCAACTGGCAATTTATACTTGCAACTGGCAATTTAATCTCTTGGAATCAACCTCTCTATGAGTAGGAATACCAATAGAGGTAAGGTTGCCTACAGCTGGATCTCCCCAGACCCCGCGAAAGCGGGACCCACACTGGGAGGTGGTGTTGTTGTTGTTGTTGTATAGCAACCAGCAAAGAGTTACCTACTACACACCTTCTAACCATGAATCACTAAATTTGGAAGGAACATATTAGCTTAAGTTCACAGAAACTTGAAAGAAACCTATCAGCTTGAGTTCATCAGAAGCCTTATTCTTTTTTAAGTATCAACTACAAGCTTCAGCCTTTGTAACTGATTAACCTCAAGCTTGTCATCCTATTTCAGACCACTCCCTTGAACAATAACCCAAAGACATTACTCTGGAATTGACAGACAATAACATAGAAAATTGAAGAATACTTGTATGAAATCCACAAGTTGATAACCATATTAAAAGAATTGAATGGATAAGCAATTGTACAAAACCCTACACAATGCCATAAATTTTGACTAAACTAAAGCTACTATGAATTATCATGTCACCATATCTGAAAATTAGAAACAAACATACCTAAATTATAGATCGAAGCAAGCTAAATTAATTGACAGTGAATCATATAATTGCAAAATCTGGTTGTTTCCCTCTCGTTCACCTAAATTAAGGGCACTAAATTAACTCAATCCCAAGGCCTATGCTATTCTCATTGAAGAGCCAAAACCGTTCTCATCATCTCAACCAATTTTGCAGAGAATTGTGTGACAAGAGCCCAACCAAACAAGAGAAAATATCAAAAGAACCCTAGGCCACTAATTAAAGAAGCACAAGAAAAGAATAGGAAATTGTAAGAAGCAGGCTAATTCGAATGAAAAGTTAGTGGTGGAAACTTTAAATGCCTGTCTGCACATTAGAAGGGTTGATGCCGACCATGTGAGAGCCATACAGAAACAAGACGGTGAAGGGGAATAGCTTTAGAACCAATGGCTACTAGTTTTCTTTAATCCAAAAGTGTAATTCCTTTTTTATTCTAAAAAAAAATAAAGGTGGGCACTTATATTAAAAATCTCAAGCCTTATTCCAATCTTTTCTTGGGCCTTGCTGTCACGAATATAAGCGTCGACATACAATTGTTAGGACTAGTATTTTGTTCCCTCGCATGTAAGAGTGGGCAATGCTTATTTCTCTCCCCCTTCACATATAAGCGTGGTTGTTCGTACATATTTTCAAGTCACCCTTTTTCGTTTCCACTCTTAGATATGCGCGGCTAGATAAGTGCGGCAGGAAGTCAAAGTTTTTGTAGTGGAGGTGGCTAAGGTCCTAACCAAGTTCTAAAAATAACATCTCTTCTACAAATCAGACTTCCAGCAAGAGTATGCTTGCAGGAACCACTTATAGCAGTACTATCCTTTCATGTTTCCAATATTCAATGTTTATCATCTTCTTCTACTCCTACTTCTTTTATAGGTAACAATTCGTTTGAAGTAGTCGTATATTTGCACCCAATTGCTATATGCCAAATTCGCTTCACTCTAGGACATACAGCCACTAGCTGGCCAAATTGCTATCTCCCTCCATAGCCTTCTAACCCAATTCTAACTTATGATATCTTCAATGTTGTTAACGCCAATGAATTAGTTTGATATCTTTGATTCAGCTGCAGCTTCCCTCATGATGCCTAATGAAGAAACTTACTCTCTATGTCATCACATAATGGCACTGGATGCGTTTGGGTTATCATTGGCTCACTTATCCCTATTAAACACATTGGCGCTTTGACAATTTCCATTGATGCATTTCTCTCTTAATAATGTGTATCATGGTCCCTCCCTTAAATGTAATTTAATTTCCCTTCATCAAGGACAAAACATGAAGTACGATAATGCTTCATACCTCGTCTAGTATAAATGTCCATCCAGTTAATTTCTCCTTTATTGTGCCCATCCTAGCCCTAGCTGCCTTTGTTGATCCAACTGAGCTTTGGTATCATCGTTTTGGTCATTATGGCTCACATACTCTATCTAGTCATAGGAATTCTCATTTAATTTCATATCCTATTAAGTTTTAGGATAAACGTACTTCGTGCCAACTTGCAAAATCACATCGGTTGCTTTTTCAAAGTTGTGAACATCGTTATAATACACCTTTATATCTTATTTATTCTGATTTATGACAATCTCCTGTTCTTTATCATTCTAGATTTTCAGTGCTATATGCTTTGAGGATGTTTTTTCATGTTATACTTGGATTTATCCAACACAACAAAAATCTAAGGCTTTCAATGCTTTCTGTCACTTTTTGAATTTAGTAAAAAACCTCTTTAATATAAAATTAAAATGTTGCAAAGTGATGGGGGCCTTAAATTTAATAATACTACTTTTAGTGGTCATTTTCTTAACATGCCATTTATTTTAGGAAGTCTTATCCAGATACTTACACTCACAGTGGTGTTGCTAAGTGTAAGCATCGACACCTCAACGAAATTGTTCGTGCCATCCTTCTTGAGGCCAAGTTGCCTACTAGTTTTTGGGTTGACATTGTCTATGAAATAAACTAAATTGGATTAATGGAGAAATTACTCCTCATACTTTATCATTCATGGCCATGTAACATGGCTTAAATAACACGGAGATTACACAAGCAAACTCTAGCCCTACCTTTTCTACCAAGTAACCGAGGGATACAAGAATTGGAAACAAAAAAATAATTACAATATTTGTTTACAATAATGATTTCATTGATACTCTCCCTCAAGGTGGAGCATGAAGATCTATCAGATACTATAACTGTTGCTTCCCTAACGCTTTTGTGAAAATATCTGCAACTTGATCCTTGGAGTGTAGGTAGCCTTGACAAGATCACCAGACAGTAATTTTTTTCTTTCAAAGTGACAGTCAATTTTGACGTTCTTTGTTGTTTTGTGAAATACTGGATTCTTAGTGATGTGAAGAGCTGCTTGATTGTCACATAACAATCTCATAGACTTTTCCAAGAAGACACCTAAAGCAGCTAAGAGGGAGTTGATCCAAATGATCTCACTAGTGACTATAGCCATAGCTCGATATTCAGCCTCTACAGAGGAGCGCTTCTTTATTTTCCATGCACTAGGCAATCCATTGAGAGTCATAAGAAAACCAATTAAGCAGTGCCTTTTTAGGGAACATGTTCCCTAATCTGAGTCATAGTAGGCATAAATATTTAAATCTGAATCACTTCACAATAGAATTTCTTGTCCAGGATTACCTTTTAGATACCTTAGAACTCTTATCACAGCTTCCATATGATCCCCTTTAGGATCTTGCATAAACTGAGCTACTATGTTTACTGTATAAGATAGTTCTGGAAGAGTGATAGTAAGATAAATCAATCTCCCTACCAAGCAACGATATTGAGTGGGATTGCTTAAAGGCTTCGCTGAAGCCTAGGCAAGCTTATGGTTCATCTCAATAGGAAAGTCTACTAACTTAGATCCCAAAGGCCCATATTCATTAATTTTTTCTAAAGCATATTTACGTTGGCATAAAAATAATCCTTGGGAATTTGTTGTAACTTCTATTCCCAAAAAATATTTTAAAGGCCCGAGATCCTTGATATGAAAAAATTTGTCCAAATATTCCTTGAAATATGTGCATAACTTGGAATGATTACCTGTGAGGACAATGTCATCCACATAGACAAGCGGTGACATGAACTTTTCACCTCTTTTATAAGTGCAAAATGAATAGTCCACATAAGACCGAGTGAATCCATGTTCCAAAAGTTTTAAAGGGTGTTTGACAAACCACTTACGAGAGGCTTGTTTCAAACCTTAGAGAGACTTTCGTAATCTACCTATCTTGTTTGGATTAGATGTACGAAATCCTTATGGCATAGTCATATAAACCTCTTCGTCAAGGTTCCCATGCAAAAGAGCATTATTTGCATCCATTTGATGTAAATCCCATCCTTTTGTGACTGCTACTGTAAGGAATGTTCTTACACTCATAATTTTGGTAGTTGGAGCAAATGTCTCTTTATAATCAAAACCTTTAATCTGTTCGCCTTCTGGAATTACTAGACATGCCTTATGTATCTCAATGCTTCCATTGGACTTGCACTTGACTCTGAATATCCATTTGCAGCCAATGAGTTTCTTTCCTAGCAGTAGTGGCTTAACACTCCATGTATTGTTTTCTTCAAGAGCTTTAATTTCTTTTATCATGGCTTCCTGTTTTTCGTAATTCTCATTCTAATTTTCATTTTCTGCACTTAGTTTCGACTCCAATTGGGGTCCTATACTGACTCATGGAAAAATCTAGGGCTCCACAACTTTAGAAATAGCAGCTAAATAATTTCTATGTGCTTTAAAAAAAAAATCGCAACTAATATAATGAGGTATAGGATGACGTTTACCTAAGGAGAACTTAGGGAGTGAAGATGTAGCCTTTGAAGAAGGATCTTTTGTGGATGCAGAGTAGTAGATATAATTTTGCAAATGGCTTGGGCTTTCATGAGCTCGTTTTCCTCAATGTGGTCTTGCTGGTGGGTCACCCTTCTTTTTGTTGTATTGATGGACTTCCGCGGCCAAGTTTGTTGTCCAGAACTCGTTCCAGGCTGCGCTGACCTTCTCGCTCTGAGCTTTCGCTGCTTACTTGATTGCTGGGCTCCTGCGACCCAAAAGCTCCAACATCTTGGTGTGGTCTACCAATTTCACCTAGATTGGTGAAATTAAGCATATCACTTGGCCCAGGCTCCCCTTGTCTCATAAAGCATCGAAGGTATTTTCTATATATAGGTTTTCTGTTGCCCAAAGTTGTTTATTTCACCCTTTTCATTATTTTGTGCCTGAGCAAATGGGTATATCTCCTCATGAAATATTACGTCACTACTAACAAAGATATTTCCTGCTTCCAGATCACAAACCTTGGATTCGTTTTTCCCAAAGGAACATCCCACAAATATGCACTTTCGACTTCCAGATGCAAACTTGTTTTAGGCCTTTGAATATGATAAGCATAGCAAAAAGACCCAAAAATTTGTAAATGATCATAATTAGGCCTGACTTTGAAGATTGTTTTATAAAGAGTTTTCCATTGAAGAATCATAGTAGGGTTCTATTAATCAAATAAGCAGCAGTCAAAACACACTCTCCCCAAAATTCTAAAGGTAGATGAAGCTGAAATCTTAAAGTGCTTGAAACATTAAGAATGTGAAGGTGCTTTCTTTCAACCCTACCATTCTATTGAGGAGTGTCTGCACAACTTGTTTCATGAATAATTCCATTATCCCAACAAAATCTTTTCATTGGATTTGATGTAAATTCAGCATCATTATCATTCGTAATAGTTTTTACCTTTGCCCCAAACTGTGTATTCGCCATAGCACAAAAATCCATCAAGAGTTGGGAAGCTTCATTCTTTTCATTCATTAGATAAACCCAAACACCCCGGCTAGCATCATCAACTATCGTAAGGAAATATTGAGCACCCACAAAGTACTTAACATGATATGCAACCCATATGTCACAATGAATAAGATCAAAACAATTTGTAGCTTTATTTTCACTAACGAAAAAAGGCATGCGTGTTTGTTTAGCCATTAGGATTTAGGCATGCATCACATGGATCATGTTTACTCCTAAAACTACCAATGCTTGAAAAATTTGATAAAGTTGTCTTGAAGGGGGTCCTAATCTACAATGCCACGTATCATAAGAAACCACCTTGTTCACTTGAATCTTTGCCGACAATGAATTCTTTAAGTAATAGACCTTTCTTCTAGGTTCACCCACTCCAGTTGAGCTCCTCGTAGTAAGGTCCTGCATCACACACAACTCTTTAGTAAATGTTAAGTCGCAATAATTTTCTTCAATTATTGCGCTATAGAAATCCAACTACAAGTTAAGTCAGGAACGAAAATAACATGATTCAATTTCAAATTTTGATTCAAGTGTACAGTCCTTAATTTAGTAGCCATGGTCACGGTTCTGTTAGGTAGCTCGATAGGGCTTGGCTCTAAATTGCAAACATCATATAGTGAGCCTAATTACCCCATCATATGACGCGACGCCCTAGAATCGAGTAGCCAAATTTACTCACTTGATAGTTTTTCATAACTTGACTTTGGAGTTTTAATGAGACTCATAAGTCGATGTACCTGTTCAAGGGGTGAAGCCACCCGTGACGGTGCTGTGATTCTCCTTTGTGGAGGCTACAGAATAAGTGTGCAGTTGTGTTGAGTTCATAATAGTTTGCTTCTTCGTGCCCAATTTTCCTGCAATGCTTATAACTTATTCTCTCACCTTGCATAGCACTCGGTCGGGCCAAGTGACTCATAGCAAAGACAACCATGTTCTTTATCTTGATATCTCAGTCAACCGTTACATGTTTATGGTGCTCCCCTTGTTGGACCATATTGTAGATTTTATCAATTGAAGGTAAGGTTCCATGGCCAGAATCTGACTCCTCATGATAGAGTTATGACTCATCATCCAGTCTTATCAGAAATTGATGGACCTTGTCTTCCTATAAAAATTTTGCTATTTTGGCTACTACTCCTCAAGTGCACGCCAGTATCTTGACATGTCCATTGAGCTCACTCCATAATCCAACGAGCTTTGAAAAGAAATCCACTACGCCTTGCTTGTTTTGCTTACAAGGTGTAATTTTTGCCTTTCATATGTGAAGTTTGGGTATGTTTAGAACTACGTACCATTTCTGAATGTTTTCTTATAGTTTTTGAGCAGAGTCAACATAAGCCACACTCTTTGAAGTTTAGGATCAATCACATTCGTGATCCATGACACTATCATTGAATTTATCATCTCCTAAGCCTTACATTCTTCGGTGATTACTCCATCTTTTGACTCTTGTTTGGTGATAGAATCATCAATGAAACCAAGTTTATTTTTGGATTTCAATGATGTTTTCATCGCCATCTCCCATAAATCGTGGTTCCTCCCATCAAACTTCGTTACAGTTATAATGGCCCCTCGAGAGTCCAAGGGATAAAGAAAGTAGGGGGATTAGCTTGTTGTGACAAAGGGTTCATCTTTGCCGCCCCTTGTGTTAGTTTTGAGAGTACACAAACACAAGAGGGGGGTGAATTGTGTTGCCAAATTTTTGCAGTTTTCTGGGAACAGGATTAGGCCCTGTTTGGACAGGCTGTTTGTAACACGCCCAGAAACTGAAATGCAGCAAAAATAAGTAGAAGAAAAAGGTAAAACACAGGATTTTACGTGGAAACACCTCTAGCCCAACTGAGGCGAAAAACCACGACCTACCCCTGTAGGATTTTTAGACAATTTCTCTATACGGGCTAAACATGTTACAAAGTAACATTCACCGTTACAACTTGTAACACACACGTAACTGTCTTCCCCAAGACTAGTTACCCCACGTCCAATAGTCCCCTTGACTTGGACACACTCAACTAACTTTTAAACAAGAGAGAACAAGATGAACACCTTACTTTTGAATGCTTCCCATAAGCTAGTGTAAGGTGCAATTAAGCTCCTAGTATGCCAATTTTGAAAGCTTTATTTTTGCACACACTTTGGTCGGTTTTCTCTTCAGAAATTTTGCTCATAAAACTCTTGAAAGTTGCTGTGAAAAACCGATGTTTGAATGAGTTGTAGAAAGCTACCTTTTATAGAGAACTTTGAAAGGTAAGATGATTTATTTTCTCATATATTTTTTTTTTCAGATTTGGAAAACAAAATCCCTAAAGGAAATAGAGTCCTTTAGCCACAAGTAGTGGAGTAACGAGGGTTGGAAAAAATCCCTTAACTGCTTGAGTAAGGCGGTGGTTCTCAGCCACAAGGACTCAACCACTAGCCCATGATTTTCTCAACAGACTTATCCACTTGCCAAAAATTATAGATTCTTTTTATTTCAAAAAGATCTTGCAGAACCCCTTAGTTAAAGGTAATCATTTGGGGTTAAAATACTCCACAGAAAATCTTGTTTGCAAGTCTCAGAGATGTTAGCCCAAAAATCAGAGAGGGAATCGTGAAAAATCATCTTTGCAGCTTTGGCTTAAAAAACACCTTGAACACCCTGTTCTCATA
>JACYFF010002017.1:60481479-60543491 GCA_017589665.1 Selenicereus undatus
AAGTGAATGTTAAATCAAGACTTTCTAATTGACATATTAACAAGAATATAATAAAATAAAAACCATAGCAAAACAAAGACTCTTGCTGAATCAACCAGACATCTTGTAGAAACTTAACTTGCTGCTCCAAAGACTCCTAAGAGCTATTCTTAAGGTTGTTCTGAAGTTCTGGAAAGTCTTGCCAGCCAACTGATCTTGAGTTCTTGTTCTTGAGCATTGTTAGCCAAGCAATTTCAAAGTATTCAATATTTGAAACCTGTTCAATCAACACACTCAAGTATATATTACATTTGTGTTTATTATCATCAAAACCTTACATTACATAAGGATAGGGTCAACACCTTGCCATGGTGTGATTTTTTAGAGATGGGGCTCTGTACCATGAAATAAACTGAGTTGGATTAATGGAGAAATTACTCCTCATGCTCTATCATTTATGGCTGTGTAGCATGGCTTACATAATATAAAGATTACATAAGAAAAATTCTAATACAATTCAAACTCTAGCCCTACCTTTTCTCCCAAGTAATAACCAAGTGATACAAGAGTTGGAAACAAAAAAATAATTACAATATTTGTTTACGGTAATATTTTCCTTAATAGTATATGCAGTTGTTTTTATCATAAATCATCTTCCAACACCAAATTCATAGGGGTTAAGTCCTTTTCAAACATTATTTTAAAAACCACCTGACTATAATTTTTTGAAAACTATTGGAAATTATTTTTCCTAATTTTTCCGCAAGCACTACAAGCAAATAAATTAGCACAAAGGTCAGTTTTGTGCATCGTTCTTGGTTATGCTTGCATTACAAATGATAAAAATGCTTTGATCCAATCACTAGGAGCAATTACATTAGTCCAGATGTTACTTTTCATAAAAATGCATTTTTGTATCCTGAGTTTATATCCCACTCTCAATCATCAATTATCCGTGCTCATTTTGTCCGTCCTGATAATTTAACCAGTTTTTCATCTCCCACCATTTCCACTTCCACTTCCATGACCTTAGCATCTTCTCCTAGTTTTATTGTGTCTCCTTTGTTGCCTAAGCCCATTTCACATCCCAACCCCTTTGATAGCAAACCCAGCTATGTGTCACCCCTGATAAGCCTCTTCGACTATCTGGGCCTATTTCTCCGTCCTTTTCTCCTTATGTTTCTCTGGTTGAACCCTGATCCACTTTCGTTTCCTCTGCACCTGACCCAATCCTATCCACTAATCTCTCTTCAGGCATGTTTTCCCCTAGGTCGCGGCCCATTGGCAATAGCCCGGCAGAGTTTGTACAACATTCTTCATCACCCGAGCTATCCACCACGTCTTCTACCCCACCCTTCACCACTCCATCCGCCTCATCTTCCTTGTCTACTAACGTATATCCATGCAAACTTAGACCAAGAGTGGTATTCGTAAACCGAAAGTGCTTTTGTCGCTTGACATTGATATTGCAGGCCTTGAGCCCACTTCTTCCACCCAAGCTCCTAAACACTGTGGGTGGAGAGAGGTAATGTTAGAGGAATTCAACACTTTGCTTGCCAATGATATTTAGGAGTTGATTTCATACCATTATGGATAAAATTTTGTGGGTCGTAAGTGGGTTTATAATGTCAAGTTTAATTCTGATGGTTTAGTGGAAAGATATAAGGCCAGTTGGTTGCTTCTGTCAATCACCAATAGGATGGCATTGACTATCATGAGACATTCAGGCTAGTGGTCAAACCCCTCACTATTTAATCTTGTTTTGGCTCTTGCTATCACTCATAAATGGGCCATTCAACAATTGGATGTTAAAACATGCCTTTCATCAGGGCATTCTTATAGAAGACGTTTACATGAAAGAACCTCTTGGTTTGTTCATAAGGATTATCCACATCACGTTAGTAAGCTTTAAAAGGCTATTTATGGTAAGCTTGGTTCCATAAATTCAGCAATTTCCTTCTATCTCATGATTTCGTTTGTAGCTCAACTCACACATCCATGCTTGTTTACAACCATGGAACTATCCCCATGATTTTGCTTCTTTATATAGATGATATAGTTCTTAATGGTAGTTACTCTTTTGTCCCTCATAATTTCATTTCTTTGCCCCCAAATTAGTTTCTTGTGAAGGATATAGGTGACTTACATTATTTTCTAGGTGTTTAGCTAGTACAAAATTCTAAGGGCGTGTTTCTAACCTAGTAGAAATATGTTCATGATCTTATTAGTGAATTTCATATGCACAAAACTAAGCTTGTTCGTACCCTACATCTTTCTTGAACCACCTGATTCTAATAGATAGAGAGTTACTAGTAGATCCTTTTAAGTACAGGAGCATGGCAGGTGCATTTTGCAATATTCAACTATGATGAGACTTGATACTGTCCCTGCGGTTCATGAAGTTTCTCAATTTATGCATGCTTCCCGTATTAATCACCTCCGTGTTAGTAACCACATTTTTGGTACTTGCAGGGCACCTTGGACCATGGCCTTTAGCTTCGCCCTACCACTTCTCCATCCCTTCTTGTTGGTTGTAAAGACTCTTGCCGCTCTGGTTATACGGTATTCTATGTTCATGATCTCATCTCCTGACACTCGAGGAAGCAACCTGCTGTTTCTAAAGGCATGTACTTAGGCTGAATATAAGGCTATGGCTTATACAATTCGAGAGACTGTATGGATTAGGAAGCTTCTTTGTGATCTTCGTATTCGTCTCTTTGGTCTTACCAAGGTCTAATGTGATAATCTTAGTGCTTTCTACATTATTGTCAATCCTGCTTAACATGATTGCAATAAAAACATCTATGTTGATTATCATTTTGTAAGCAAGTGTGTTGCTCATGTTGATCTTGTTGTTCGTTGTATTCGTACTAAGCTTGAATTAGCTGACATTTTTACTAAAGGGTTGTCTTCTAAGTTATTTCTTTTTTTCAAAGACAATCTGTTTGTGTGGCCCCCAATAGATTGAGGGGGTGTAGTAGTGTATTAAGGACAAATATGTAATTTTTATATTTTCCCTTATTAATATAAATATAGTGCCAAGCTCCTTAACCCGGGTAAGGCCTCACAACTAGATTCCAGTAGTTACATGATGGTATTGCCTTGCACAACCAAAGCCATACCACTAGTTACGCTAGCTCATTCATCATCGGCATCTCACCCTTTTGAAGTATCAGTGACGCCAACCCTTGGCACATAACAATGATCCACCTGGCTTTGGATTTCCTCCTCCGTTGCCTCCGCCATCTTTGTCTTTGAGTATCCTCGTCTCCTTGACATCTTTTCCCCCGTTGACAACTCCATCGTTGTTTCCTACCTCCTTTTTTGCGGGGATATTCACATGGCCCAATGCTTCAGATCTTTTCTGCCGCATTTTCTGAACCATTACTAGCCTACACCCAAAGCTCCCTGCATTTAAGGTATGCCACCCTGCAGGATCTATTATGCACATTAACAGTGGCCTCCATGTGAGATTTCAGGGTAGTCTTCTACTTCTGCTCCTTAGCATATAAACAGTAAACACAACCTCAAACATGACCATTGCCCTTGCATCAGTTGATAACTCTGTCTCTTATAAAATATGGGATCTACTAGTGTCGTTGTCATGTATTAGTTGAATGGGAAAGTTGATTGTTGGATTCCACAACTACTTCCTTATGTTGCTTTCTCGGGGCGCGCGCCTCAATCGAAGCCACCTATGGATTGTACCTTGGCATTAATCAACTAGTATGTGCGCATGGCTGTTTGCAACAATCTTTAGGGACACCTTTAATAGAGTGCATGATTTATCACAATCTATAAAAATGTGCCAATAGTTGGAATCACAATTAATGCTATAAGTTCAACAGCTGTCCCCCTTGATTTGTAACATATGCCTACTAGTATTAGTAATGATTATAGTGAAACCACGTAAGAATCTAAATATTCAAGGCTGATAATGTTAGTAGTAAATGCGTTGCATAGGCAGCAATGTCGTGTCCTCGGCACGGGTTGAACAAATACTTGTGTGGTATGTGCATTGTGACCTAGTGACGACAAATACCTAACCTGGTGAGTGCAAAGAGACATCCTGCTCAATTTCCTATTATTAGCCCGCACAAAACTATTCATCCTTGCTTTAATCAAAACATAAAAATGTTATTCGTTAGACAGAAATAATATATAAAGTTAATCTTTGCAAAAGCCCAAAAATATTTCAAATAAATTTTAAAGAGGTAAATACGCCAATTTTTGAGCAACTGTAGGCATGAGAAACGGAGTACCCGACAAAGAGCATGGGATATAAAGGCATTACTAGTAGGATGGCACATTACATTGCATTAATGTACTTCTAGATAATCCAATTATGCTTTAAACATTAAAATAGAGGCCTCATTCGGAATACAAGGTGGTAGCATGATCACTGGCGAATTTAAATGTTTAGAATAAGGGTATTCATCTATTAACGTAATCACTAATATACAATTCTAATTAAAAAAAAAATAAATTATGATGCATACTATGACAGTCTATTTTGTAGACGTATTTGATCTCTTTTTTTTTTTACAAACTTTCCGGCTTGTATTTCTATACTAGTGGAAAGACAACTAATAATAATATATCCCACTTTTTTATTCTCCCCCAAAAAAACTATGTTACCTCTAGTACCATGTTCTTTGTGGTTTTTAATATTCTAAATTTCACACATAGATTGTGCCGAAATCACAAAATATTATAATTACGTAGCATTTGCTAAAAGTGTTTGTTACAGAGGATAAATCTTTAGCACAAAGCAATAAAACCAAAAATAATTGAAACATGAAGTAAACATGTCAAACATGAAATACAACTGTAAAAAGCAATCTACGCCAATTAATCACACCAAAAAGGGAAAAACAATAGCATCAAGTTCAAATGAAGCATTAGTGCCAAGTTAAAGAAGTATTTGCACTAAGAACACATTGCAACTAAATAGCCGAAAAAATAAATAATAACAACAAAAGAAAATTAAAAAATTTAGAATTAGATTAAATTAAAAATCAAAACTCTAGATAAGATAAGGGAGAGAAAATTTCGGGTTCGCGCACATATAATTTTATTTTAATTTTCTATCAAGTTTCAAATTTATAACTGTACTTTTGATATTTAAAGAAATTTAACATGTCAATATGTGGGCTAGATATATTTAAAGAGCATTTATAATTTTTTGGACCTAATTTAGGAGTGTCCATATATACCACTTTAACCCAATTTAAAATACCTCGTTAGAATTTAATTGTTTTTTGAGAAGAGGGTGTACATGGACATCCTTCCCATACAAATAGATCCACCCATGGGCATGATCACATATATCGCTGAGGGCAAGCAGTCAGATATGGGTGCCTAGCGGCTACTGTTGGGCCTAGAATTATGTCAAGAATGCTTTCTTATGATTTATACTTTATTTTCAGTTCTAAAGTAGAGTTAAAGCATATTTGAGTCTAATTCATGGAACTTTCCAATAAAATATGTTAAGCTCAATTTCGATCAGCAATGAAAAAGTTATGAGCCGAATAACAAAAAATGCATGAAAATCATGACACCTATTCACTGTTTTACCCATAACCCTTTCCACATTACCAAAAGGTACAAAACTGTCCTCTAAAAACTAAACTCAATAAACTTTCCAACAAAAAAAAGACTTGGATGATTGGACTGGAGCTGGGACACGGGTCGGGTCACGTCGACCTATTTAATAAATGGGTCAATTTCGTGTCGGTGTTGAAAATAGCATAGATTTGCCTTGTATTGAAAAATAACATGTTTTCATGCTAAGCGGTCAAATCTTGGCGAGTTCGGGTCAAAATCTGTTCGATTCAAGTCGGGTTCAGGTTTCTGTCAGTAGCTTCAGGTCGGGTTCGTGTCGTGTTATCATGTCGGGTCAAACATTCCCTGCTCTAGATTGGACGATAGGATGAGAAAGCTATCTCTCAAAGAAGTTGGAACCTAGTGATAGCCGCTAGCCCTACATGTCTACCGATAAGCCTATATTAGACTGTAATACATAGATTGACACACGTTTTGCATGTTTCCCTTAATCAACTATCTTATCCAGCTCTAGGTTGGGCTTGATTAATTTTCAATTGATTTTGGCTTAAATAATATTTCATGTGATTTAGAAAATCAATTTCATTCTTTTCTTAGTTAAGTCATTACTTAGCATAGTCACTTTGTGACCTCTGTAGGTAGGGGGTCTCCCCCTTATTTTATGCACTATTCTTGGTTCCAAGAAAGCAAAGTTACCTTATAATAGGTGAATATAGAATAGGGTAATCTAAAATAATAGCAAATAAAAACTTAAACAAAAAAATATGCAGTGCAAAAAAAAAGACTCTGCACTAGTGACAAACTAATTCAATAAGGTGCTGATCCAAAAAATATGATTTCCTGGGTGGGCCTCCACATACCCGATTATGGGCCAGGGCCAGGTTGGCACAAGCAAACCCTGATGGAACCCTTAGGGCCCTAACCGAGAGCCCAACGGAGCAAAGTGTTGGGTAGCCCATTGGGGAAACTTCCATGGAGAAATTACTATTTTACCCTTCAAGACAGGTGCTATAAACACCCACCTACCTACCTCAGGAAAAGGATTCGCTCTCTGTCATATTTGCTTACTCTTCATCTATTCTCTTTACTCCTTTGTCTTTTATTGGGACCCCCAATGACTTGACCGTTAGAGAGGTGTTCCCCTTATCACAACTCGGGGGTGCCTTTTCTGCAGGGCTAGTGCCCCATGAGAACACAGATAATTGTTTCGTATGTGCCATCACGTAAGCCCGCTCTCATCCCACGTCATCTTCAGCAACCCCAGAAATTCGTAAAACATATTTGGCACTGTCTATGCGGAGAGAAAGGTGAACAATGGTAGTCAACGAAGCTGCACGAGCATGGGTCCAAAGACACAAAGCACCTACAATGGAAGTCCCGCACCTCCTGAGGTACAAGATGCCTCGGAAAGTTTCAGGGCGAACCCCCGTTCGATTGGGCCACACCGACCTGAGAAAGAGGCGTATGTCACGGTGGATGCACTCGAGAACTTCATGTCCACCATGACTGACACCATCATGCAGTAGGTGGCAGAACAAGTGAAGAAGGCAATGGAAGCCGCAAGCTCTGCGAGACCTTTTCCTTACTTCGATTACGTGCCTACCACGGGCTGTAAGCCTTCCCACAAGGACGTCCCCGTCGTATCGCATCGCCACAGTGATGAGGTGAGATAAGCCACTCACCCAGACAAGAACGACCGATCACAAGGAGACAACCGTGATCGGTCCATTATGGTAGACGCCCTACAGAGCCGTCGCCCAAGCGAAGGACGACTAGTAAAGTCAACTACGACCTCAACGCTGTATGCGACGTATTTTCGTTGTACTGCCTCGTTCGAGGAGTAGGAGCAAACCTCAAGACCTCGGTAGAAAACTTCAGGATGGCAATGTACTCCTGAGCGTTGTTTGGATCATGAATCCACTCTCATCCCTCCCCCTAGAGGCATGCGCGATCAGGGATCTCACTAGAATGATTGGTCTCCACCTAGACCCCCAAGGGCTTGTCTTGCCCAAAGAAGTACATCGTTAATGGAGGTGGAGAGGCGTCCGGAGACTCCCATTAAAGTCTCCGGCATGGTCGCTCGAATAGGGCCTGTCCCCTTCTCTACCTCGTTTAGCGCAGAGATCATCAACGCTCTGCGCTATGGGAAAGTAAAGATGCCCACGGTGGACCTGTACGATAGGATCACAAACCCAGAAGTGCACCTACGGGTGTATAAGGCCCAAATGTATGACCAAGACATGGACGACGCGGCGTATGACCAATTCTTCCCTGCTACCGTAGTTTAATGGCTTAGCACTGGAAATTATCTCTTTCTTGTAGGACTTGGCTGATAGATTTGTCAGCCAATTCATCGCCAACCACAAGGAAAGGCAAACCAGCATCCATCTGTCCAAGATTAAGCAGGGGTTGCAGGAGTCCCTAGTAGACTTCGTCAAGCGCTTCCACCAAGAAGCGGTCTTGATTCAATACTTGGAAGACAGAGTAGCGTACACTTCATTTCTGAATGGCGTAAAGAGCCAACGATTCAAGGTTTTTTTAGCCGGGCAAAAGTAGAACACATTAGCGGAGGCGCTACGGAAGGCCACTGACTTTGTCCGTGCCATCAAAATTTACGCTGAAAGCACGAATGGCCCGAAGAAAGCCAAGGTTCGATCGACAAGAACCGGAGATGAGGGAATTGGAGGCCAAGGCTCGAAACCGTAGACCGCCGCTTCACCACGAACCCCAGGAGTATACTAATGGAAGTGATGGAGCACCCAATGCTGAAGGGGCCCTAGTCGATGACCTCGGCACCTAAACCCCACAACACGCGGAAGTATTTTGAGTTGCATGAGAGAAATGGGCACGTGACTGTTGAGTGGTGAGAGTTAAGGAAGACCCTTCATGACCTGGCCGATAAGGGACAGATCGATCGGTTCTTGAAGAGAGGGCCACGGTTCCTTCGAAAGGAATGTGAGCTCACCCGGCCTGAACATCAAGAGGGAAGAACGCTCCACTGAGATCATGGCCACCATCGTTGGGGGATACGCTGAAGGTATCATCCAGTTCGCCTGGAAAACTCAATTTCAGGGAGCATAACAAGTTCTCACAGCTAAGCGAAGGAGCCGAATCACTGTACTAACAATGTTGTTTGTAGGGGGAGAAGGCCCGCACTTTACCTTTCTACACAACGACCCGCTGGTGGTCGAGATGAAGGTGGCCAGTGCTATTGTCCTAAGAATTCTAATCGACACTGGAAGCTCGGTACACATCATCACTTGGGAATGTTTGAAGAAACTTAAGTACCTGGGGAGAGAAATTGTTCCCCTGGTACACCCCATCTTGGGTTTCGGGGGATAGGAAGTGAACCCCACAGGGATCGTCCAGCTCCCACTGCGCTTTGGCGACAAGACCACGACAAAGAACCTCGAAGTAGATTTCCTGGTGGTGGACGTCCCCACGACCTGCAATGTCATATTGGGAAGACCTACTCTGCATAAGGTAAAGGCCGTCAACGTCTCATAACTACTTGAACTTCAGTTCAAGGCTGACAATGGAAGTGCTGATAAGCTGCAAGGGGACCAGCGAGTGGCCCGAGAATGCTACCTTATCACTATCAGGCCACTAGTGGAACGATCGGCTGAGTGTGGAGAGCACGCCCGCCACCTTTGGATAAAAGGCCACAGACCGCACCACCTAATCCCGCTGAAGCCCTAGTAATACACACACTAGCTTTAACAGAGCCCGAGCGTTTGGAAGCCATCCAAAAGAAGTGACACATGGGTCCGAAGAGAGCCGCACCAGCCACCGCAAAGGTGCAGAAGCCACTTGAGGAATTTTTCGTCTGAGAATGTTAGTACCCAGAATAGATCTCGAACATTGTTCTGGTTAAAAAGCCTAATGGGACTTGGAGGATGTGTGTGGATTTCACTTACTTGAACAAAGCATGCCCGAAGCATAGCTACCCTCCCAAAAATCGACAAGCTAATGGATACCACAACTGGGTATGCCCTCCTGAGCTTTGTGAAGGCCTTTCTAGGGTACCATCAGATACCCCTATGTCCCAAGGATCAAGAATAGATAGCATTCGTAACTGACCGAGGCTTGTATTGCTACAGGGCAATGCCCTTCGAGTTGAAGAATGTGGGGGCCACGTACCAACAGTTGGTAAACAAATTATTCGAGCCTCTCATTGGTCAGACCATGGAGGTATATGTGGATGACATGATAATGAAGAGCATGCTCGAGACCGAGCATGGTGATAAGTGCTTAACGTATATATTATTTTAGGGTCATTTTGCTACGTTTTTAGGAGAATTATGTGCTTTAAGTTGCTATTTATACTTCTATTCTCGTTTTATACTTGGTATGGTTGTTTGATGATATTTGTAGGAATTTAGACCATTTTGACATAGCATTTGACCCTCATTTGAGTATGTATTGAGCCCCCATGGATGCACCTGAGATTTTATGCCAGTGGAGCAAGAGAAAAGCAAAGAATTTGGTTCCAGCCAATACCACGGTCAGACCGTGGTGTCTGCTATAAACCGTGGTAAGCTGGTAACTGTGGCCTCTTCATTTCCCTTTGGCTGTGTGGCTGAGAATGCTCGAGTTCTTACCTAAAACCCGACCCTCAGCAGCAAAAAAAGGAGAAGACACACATAGATAGTCGTTTTCTGTTCTCCAAAATTTTACTTTGGTAGTTAGGATTTTAGTTTGGTTTTTGTGCAAGTGAGAAATCTTGAGTAAGGAACTCAGTTTTGTTAGTGGTTTGACGACTTTGTTGAAGGCTGTCATTGCCAAGCCCTTCCCTCTCAGATCTCACTGAATTGTTTAGTTAGTTGTTTAGTTTTTAATAATGAGTGATTAGTTTATCTTGTCTTGGGATTTGTTTGTTAATGGAAGTGTAGTTGGATCATTTTATGTTCAATAGAATTGTACTTTATTTTCATGTTGGTTTGATTTCGTTTTATCAAGTGATTATCATGTTGTGAGTACACTTGGCCAAATTTGCTTGCACCCTTGTGACAATTGAATGAACAACTGAAAGGTGAAATTCAATTGGTAGACTATTTGATAAGACCTAATGTGATGATGACTCAACAGAGAGATTTGCATGTTGGGAGGATGAGAGAGTAATCAAAAATATCGAATTTAGATTAAGACAAATTAGTTTGAAAGAACGAGCTTAGTTTAGTTTAGGTAATTTGGTTGATTTCAAAAGAAAAGACTAAATTCTAGATCGATTGTAATTCGTCGAAATTATCCGATTAGAGAAAAGCACATGTTAATCGTATTGATCCAACACATTTCTTAACTAAATAAATCCCTAGGAATTTTTCCTTGATCGAATTTAGAATCAATTAATTAGAAGTTGTCATATCAAAAGCCTCGAGTAAGTAACTGGTTAACATTTTCTAATAGAAAGGACTTCATAGATTACTTTGGTCCCTGATGACAATCTTTTAATCTATACTACGACACCCAGTGCACTTGCAGACAGGTTACATGGTCAGGATATGTGGAAGACATTTGATATCCTTTGAACGTTCGGTATGAAACTTAATCTGAAGAAGTGTGTGTTTAGAGTCCGATCAGGCAAGTTCGTCGAATTTATGATCAGTAGCTGGGGGATAGAGGCTAACCCGGACAAAATCCAGGCAGTGTTAGACATGAAGCCACCGCATAACATCAAGGAAGTCTAATAGCTAACTGGTTATATCGCGGCCTTGGGGCGTTTTATGTCCGAGTCTGCCGACAAATGCCAACCCTGCTTTCGCGTCCTGCGAAGGCGTGCCAATTTTGTGTGGGACGAGGAAGTTGAAGAGGCCTTTCAGGCACTCAAAACTTACTTAGCTCATTTGCCAAAGATAGCAAGTCCCCTCCTTGGGGAGACGCTCCTATTCTACTTGATCGTCTTAGAACAGGCCAGAAGTGCAGTTTTGGTAGTACAGAGAGCCAAGGAGTAGATCCTAATTTAGTATATTAGCCATGCCTTGGCAGGGCAGAAATAAGTTACCCTCTTATAGAGAAGTTCACCTAACCGCTGGTGATGGCCAGTCGGAAGTTGCAACATTACTTTGAGGCGCATAAGGTGACCGTCCTCACCGACCAACCCCTAACGAATGTCCTTTAATGGTTGGACGCTTCCGAACGACTCTTGAAGTGGGTGATAGAGTTGTCTTAATATGACCTCATTTTCGAACCACAATGGGCTATTAAAGCCCAGGCCCTGGCAGACTTCTTGGACGAAAGCACAAGTGGCCCTACGAATACTGGCTATTACTGGCCTTCCTTATGAGAGGATGCTATGGCTTTGGTCCGCACATGTGATAAGTGTCAAAAGTTCTCCCCCATCCAGCGACGGCCCACTACACCCTTGCTACCAATCATCAGTCCCTTACCATTTGCAATTTGGATTATGGACATACTCGAACCCTTCCTCATGGCCACAGGTCAACAAAAATATCTCTTTGTTGCCGTGGATTACTTAACCAAGTGTATTGAAGTTGAGGCTATCACCTCCATTACCGCAGCAGAAGTCCGAACATTTATTTAGAAAAATATCATCACCCGTTTCGGCTTTCCTCGAATGATCATCTTTGACAACAGGCGACAGTTCGACCCGGTGAAAGTCACCGAGTACCTTAACACCCGTGTTAAGCTCAGTTCACCGCCATTGAGCATCCTTAGACGAACGGTCAGGCCAAGACCGTAAACAAGGTCATCCTGCGTGGCCTGCAAAAGAAGCTAAATGAAGCGAAGGGCAAATGGGATGAGGAACTACACGGCGTCTTGTGGTCAATCCACACGATTGAGAAAACTGCAATATGAGAAACTAAACTTAAGGGCAATGACTGTTAGTTTTGGCGAGTCATTGATGGGCCCACCAAGGGGCATGACTCTCCCAATCATGGGCTACTCCATACATAAGGCTCACTTCAGGCCTAAACTTAAGTGGACAAAGGTGCCGAGCCACCTATTCCTACTCATGTTGGTAATCTAACCTTTTTTCCTTTCCTTTTTCACTTTTTTTTTGATAATAAACAAACAAGAAAAGTCACAATTTTAATGATTTATTCAACTAATTCAATAGTCTAGGAGATGGATCAGGTCATTTTATTGCCTCTGAACGGCTATATAATATGACTAAATAAGATGAATAATCATAACAGCTCCTCATTAAAGAGATATATGAGGATCAAATCAAACTTCTCTGAAAGATAGCTAGCATGCTTAGAAGTCTTCACTCATAAAAGAATAAACTACAAAATAGCTAAGAAAATAAAAAAAAATTAAACAAGCAAGCCTAGCATAAACTCATATCTTGCATTATTTATAAGGGAAGAAAAAAATTCTCGATTTTCTTTGTTTTTTTTTTCAAGAATAAAAACTGCAGAAATTAAATGCAGGATGCCTCCCCCCCACTTAATTCTTACATTGTCCCTAATGCATGCAAAAAGATAGAAATAACGAAAATAAAAGCAAAATTAAATGGGTACTTCCCTAAAGATGTTGGGTTGCCTCCCAACCAGTGCCTTTGTTTATAGTCATTGGCTGGACTTCATGAAGCTCCTGGATCCTCTAGTTGGATCTCTTCCACTAGATCATTAATAATCTGGTAGGGCACTTTAAGAAACTCAGCATGATCAAGGCTCTTAGTAAGCATAGTCAAAATTCCTTCTTCATTGGACAAGTCCTAAATATCTTAGGGCAACTCATCAATAACATCAAATGCATACACGTAATTCACATCAGCAGGAAATCTCATGGCATCAAAAATATTAAATTTAATCACTTCACCATCGAATTCCATGGTTAATGCTCCTCCATGCACATCAATTTTAGTCCTGGCTGTTTTCAAAAATGACCTGCCAAGCAAGATGGGAATATCATGACAAGCATCACCCATGTTGATCACATAAAAATCAGCAGGAAACACAAGTTCATTCACTTGGATTAAGACATCCTCTAACATTCCATCTGGGTAAATACTGCTCCTATCAGCTAACTGAAGCACTACACCAATTTTCTTTAACTCTCCTAAGTTCAGTTTGTCATAAATAGACCTAGGCCTAACATTAATGGAAGCACCCAAGTCAAGCATAGCCTTATCAAAGTAAAGATTTCGTTTCTTACAAGGAACAGAAAACACACTTGGGTCTTTGCACTTAGGGGAAAGTTTCCCTTGAAAAACTGCAGACATATTTTTCCCCCCCACTTACCTTTTCATTCCCTATTAACTTCCTTTTAGTAGTACATAATTATTTCAAGAACTTAGCATAACGGGGGACCCGTTTAATAGCATCAAGGAGAGGTATGTTGATCTCTACCTTCCTAAATATCTCTAAGATCTCTTGGTTAGCCTCATTCACTTTCGAAGTAGGGCTTCGAAATCTACTAGGAAAGGGTGGAATTGGCTTATATGGTTCTCTTTTCTTCTCTCCTATTTCCTTAGTAGCTTGATTAGAATCTGCATCTAACTCTGGTTCAGCCCCTTTGACCTCTAACTCAGGTTCTAACTCTCCACTCTTCATAGGTTCTTTTAATTCTTTCCCACTCCTAAGTGTTATGGCACTAACATTCTCCTTAGGGTTAGGATAAGGCTGAGATGGTAACCTAGTTTGCATTTGATTGTGCAAGTTGCTAACTATGATATCAGTTACAGCCTGTCTCTCTTGAACCTGCTTAAGAGTTGTCTCCAAAATTAGGTACCTATCATCTATCTTCTTGAGTACTTGTTCTAGTAGGAAGTTGGTCCTATCTTAATTAGAAGGTTGACGAGATGTTTGGTCAAAACCTGGTGGATTGGTTTGAGGGTCATACCTAAGATTTGGGTGGTCTCTCCATCCTTCATTATAGGTGTTAGAATAGGGATCATACCTCCTTTGACCTTGGTTAGAATAGACAGCATTAACATTTTTCTCTTGAAGTGTAGGACATGCATCAGTAGGATGCCCCCTCTAGACAACAAATGCCGCATATAACTGCTTTTTGTACTCCCTCAGTGATAATCTTATTCAACATAGCAGTAATGTAAGATAACTGACTTTCTACAGATGAGCTAGAACCAATCTCATTAATCCTTTTAATTCGTGACTCCCTAGCACCAAACTGCTAAGTATTTTAGGCCATTAGATTAAATAAATTTCTAACATTTGCTGGGGTTTTATTAACTAGAGCCCCCCCCCCCCCACTAGCAGCATCAACCATATTACGATCCATAGGAAGCAAACCCTCAGAAAAATATTGAATCAACAACTGTTCAGTTATTTGATGTTGGGGACAGCTAGCACACAGTTTATTAAATCTTTCCCAGTACTCACAAAAATTTTTCCCATTCATTTGTTTGATTCCACATATATCCTTCCTAATAGATCCAATTCGGGATATTGGAAAACATTTCTCTAAGAATGATTTATGCAATGCGGTCCATGTAGAGAAAGATCGAGCAGGCATGTAATACAACCAATCTTTAGCATTACCAAGCAAAGAAAAAGGAAAAGCTCTCAACCTAATTTGGTCTTCAGGAATCCCCTCAGGCACCATAACAGAGCATGTAATAAGGAATTCACGAATATGACGGTGTGAGTCCTTTCCAGCTAATCCATGAAACTTGGGTAACAGATTGATGAATCCAGAGTTCAGTTTTAGAGGTTTATCTAATGCAGCATAAGTAATGGACATGAGTTGGGTTTCTAAGTTAGAGGCAGCAAGTTCTCAAAGAGTAGACATTCTTACCTCTCTAGTCTTAAGACCTACTGAGTTAGGATAACCTTCTTTGTTTTTATCTACTAATTTTTGCTCCTTGTTCTCTCCAATTTCCTTACCACTCCTTTATCTCATACATTACGCCCAATCTGCAAAAATTAAAATAAAAACAATAAAAGTAGTAAAATTAAATAGAAGTAACTAGCAATTTTATTTTCTTTTCCCGGTAACGGCGCCAAAATTTATAAAGCTTGTCGTGGAGCTACAAATTTAACCACTACTTTGGTTTATAAATAATTCTTATAGCATGGGAAAGTAGGGATCAATCCCACGAGAAAAGATTATGTCAAAAGGCTAGTTTAATTCTAAATTATTTTACTACTCTAATTTATTGTTTCTACTCTTTGTAATGGGAAGAAGATGGCAAATGGGAAGGCATTGGGCCCGGACCAAATACCAGTGGAAGTTTGGAAGTTTATGGGGGAAGTGGGTCTAGAGTGGCTCATAGAATTTTTCAATGCTATTTTTAGGACCTCTAAGATGCCCAGAGAGTGGAGGGCCAGCACAGTCATCCCACTGTACAAAAACAAAGGGGATATTCAAGACTGTAATAACTTTAGGGGCATCAAGCTGCTCAGCCACACTATGAAGCTGTGGGAGAAGGTGATTGAGAGAAGGCTGCGAGAGTAAGTACAGATTTCAGATAACCAATTTTGTTTCATGCCAGGCAGGACGACCATTGAGGCGATCTACCTCCTCAGAGGGCTCATGGGCTTGTTTAGGGACAGAAAGGTGGATCTCCATATGGTGTTTATTGACCTGGAGAAAACGTATAATAGGGTTCCAAGGGAGGTATTGTGGAGGTATTTGGAAGAGAAAAGGGTGTCGCCCGCGTACATTCGTGTAATCAAGGATATGTACGAAGGAGGGCGGACGAGTGTTCGGACTCCGGGAGGGATCTTCGATGACTTTGCTGTTAGTTTGGGCCTGCATTAGGTCTCCGCCTTAAGCCCGTTTCTTTTCACATTAGTTCTGGACGAACTCACTAGAGGAATCCAGGACGAGGTGCCTTGGTGCATGTTATTTGTAGATGACATCGTTCTTATCGATGTGACCAGGCAGGGGGTGAATGACAGGTTGGAGAGTTGGAGGCATACGCTGGAGGCTACGGGCTTTCGGTTGAGTAGATCGAAAACGAAATACCTCCACTGTTATTTCAGCGGAAGAATAGAAGAGTGGGGGGAGAAATCGTACTGGATGGGAGGGCAATACCGAAGGTCGCTAAATTTAAATATTTGGGCTCAATCATCCAGCAAAATGGGGACATTGACAAGGATATTGGCCAGCGAATTAGAGTGGGCTGGCAAAAGTGGAAGTCTGCGTTAGGGGTGCTGTGTGATAAGAGAGTGCCCAGGGGTTTGAAAGGCAAAGTCTATCAGATGGTAGTTAGACCGGCTATTCTCTATGGATCGGAGTGTTGGCTTCTAAAAAAGACGCAGGTCCAAAGGTTGATGGTAGCTGACATGAGAATGGTCAGGTGGATGTGTGGTTTTACAAGATTGGACAAGATTAGGAATGGAGTAATAAGAGGCTTAGCTGAAGTGGCCCCTATAGAGGAGAAGATGAGGGAATCGAGGCTCAGATGGTTCGGCCACGTAAAGAGGAGGAGTATGGCCGCCCCAGTGTGAAGGTGTGAGAGGATCAACCCCCCCCCCCCGGTGGTAAGAGAGGGAGGGGTAGACCGAAGAAGAGCCTAGAAGAAGTGGTTAGAGAGGACCTGAGAGTTGTCGGTCTGACGGAGGACATGGCTCAGGAAAGGAGGCTGTGGCGGGACAGGATTAAGGTCTCTGACTGTAGGGGACCGGCTCCGTAGGGAGCAGTAGCTTAGGCAGTGTGGGGCAGGTAGGGTTTTTTGGTTTGCTTACTTGCAGGTCGTACTTTTCTGGGATGTGATGGCAACAAGCGCCCCTAGTCTGTTGAGGTATGTCTCTACTCCCTCTTTATTTGATATCCGAAACCTTTTCTCTTCCTCTTTCTCTCACTCGGTAAATGGTTTTTGCAACCGTTTTCTCCATAAACCTTTTTCACAAAACTGTTTTGTGAGTCTTATGGAATCAACCTCTCTATGGGTAGGAATACCGGTAGAGTTAAGATTGCCTACAGCTGGATCTCCCCAGACCCCGCGAAAGCGGGACCCACACTGGGAGTTTGTTGTTGGTGTTTGTTGTTGTTGTACTCTTTGAAATTCTAAAATGAATCAAATTTAATAAATAAAAATCTAGAAAAATACTTAATATTACTCCTAAATATTCTAAATTTAATTCTAGAAATAAAACAGTACATAGCTATCCTAAATAATCTAGAAAACTAAAAACAGAATAATAACATAATAATCAACTAAAAAGTGAAATAGAAAATAACAAACAGAAAATTAATATTAACAAATCACAAACGGTAACCTAAAGTAATATTCTTAAAGTTTATAAGTTATAAACTCCAGAATTATATGTAATTAACTTCAGAAAAATTAAAACAGCAAATTAACTCCAGAAAAATGAAACAGAAAATTAAATATGAAATTAGAAAAGAAATAAACTGCACTAATATAAATACAAAATTAAATAAAACAATTACCCAAAATTAAGGATATAATTTTCTGGACTTAATAACACCTAAAAAATATGAAATAAAAATTAAAAACTTAATTTTCAGATTTATTGAACTAAAAACGTGCACATATCCAATTCACGAAATAATTCTGAAAAATTATCAAATAAATTCCGAAAATTCCGAAATTGAATAGAGGAATATTAGGACACTATATAAACCCTAGGATGGATTAAAACTTAAAACAAATCAAAACAAACTATTTTTAGCCTAATTTCTAACAAACCGGTAAGTAAACGGGAAAACAGAATATAAATCAAATCTGAAAATTATAATCACTCTAAAAATCAAAATCTAACTAATCTAAAATTACCAAGACACTCCTAAAAGACTATTCGTTTTTTCGCGGGGGGGGGGGGGGGGGCGAAATTTATATTAAAGCTAATAATTGCAGAATAAAAATTGACAAACTAAACTAATTAATTAAAAGCAACAAATAATCATCAAAGATACCAAATTTATGAAAAATGCTTAGCATAATCTATATCCACCATGCAAATTAATATTTATCATTAACACACAAGTCGATTTCATCCATGAGTTAAACTGTAGAAGACACCCACTAGCAGATCTTCCCTGTTTTTCCTTAGATTATAGTTTAATTAGGTCCAGCCCTAATATAAACCCTACTAGTTTGATAACCCCTACATCAGCGCAAGAATTTAATCAAACTAGAGCATTACGTATTAGAAAAACATCATCTAACGCTTTTCAACCAATTTACCAGCAAATCGGTTTAACAAAGATCTATAACAATTACGTAATTAAAAGAGATGGGTTTGAGTCATCCATGATTAATTAGGGTGATACTAATGCTTAAAAGGCGATAACTTTTACGTGTTAAAGCCTTTTAAACTATCATATGAATTCATATTACACTAATTAGCATGTATTCTAATTAATATAACACTTGTATCATGAATGATAAACACTAATCGCTATAGAATCATGAATAAATATTAACTAGACAATAAAGCATGAAACTTGTTTCAAAATAATTAATTTAGCATGGTTTCAAATAGATTATACTAAGCACAAGAAAATTACTCACTTATGTTAAAAATAAAATCACAATAATTAATCAAAGCTTCCATGTTTAACAATAAACTAAACACACAAAAAAAAAAGAAATAAAAGAACAATCCTACTTTTATGATAGATGATGATGGTGATGAGATGATGAAGAGGTGATGGAGAGGGAGGACCTGTCGCTTTGTTATTGTGGTTTAGGCGTGGGATTGAAGAGGATGGTGATGGTGATGAATAATGAATATGATTTATGGTGGGGAGGATGAAGGTGATCGTGAAGTTGAAAGGGGGGGTGATGCGTGAAGGTGATGCTTGGAAGGTGAATAGCGTGAAGAGGGGATGGAGGATTGATGGAGGGGTTAGGCATTTGAGTGATTGATGTGGTGAGGATGGAAGATGATTGAAGAGGAGTTGTGATGATGTTGTTCAAGGTGTGATGGAAAGAGTGGCGTGGGCAAGATGAAGAGAAGGAAGGTGGTGATGCGAGGTGATTGATGATGATGATCTGTATATGATGTGCTGTGGGGTTGGGATGATGGTGACGTGGCCTTTTTTTTTATGGTGAGGATGAAGATGATATATGGTGATGAGGAAAGTAGGGGTGGGGTAGGTAGCCAGGGTTTTTTTTTTCTTCTTCCTTTCTTTCTTAGACTCCTTCTCCCCCAAGACCTGTAGCTTTTCTCAAACTCTTGAAACTCTAACCCAATTAAATAATTATGAAAATAATATTTTCTATAAATTATTAATTTTGGACCATCTTTATAGCCAAGCGTGTAAAACCTGAACTTCGACGTCCTTTCTTCTCTTCTTTATTTAATTAATGCTAATCCTTAAAAATATATAAAATAAAGTAAATTAGACGAAATAATATATATATATATAATATAATCGAAATAATTAAAACAATACATGATTTTTGGCTTAACACACCTTCTAGGAAGAACTCAACAACGCATCGCTCCGAGAGGCTCTTGTTTTCCTTCCGTTTGTTCGAGGTGACTCATAACTCAGATAGGCACTCTACAAGCACCGCATCGCACAGCTCCGTGGCCACACCGTCACGCTCCAACCCCATCAAGGTCGGGGATATTGTCCTTCACTGTACAGAAGTTGTGGCACATGCAGGAGAGTGCGACAAGCTCATGACAAATTGGAAAGGCCCACACAAAGTAATAGGCCAACTGTGGGCCTGGTACATATCGGCTAGAGACCCCCGGAGGCATCCCCATATGAGAACCTGGCACAACAGTAATCCCCATAAGTACTATCAGTAGCGATCTTTTCTCTACTTCCAGCTTGATGACCATGTACTTGTGCTTTTCTTACAATAAATACAATAGTCATAAAGGCAATTATACGCCCGTCCAACTCTTCTATACCTCTTAACCCCCAAAAGAGGCTAAGAGTCCCCAAGCATGGCCTAAGGACCGATCACTATACCTTTTTAGCCCCCAATAGAGGCTAAGTGTTCCTAAACACGGCCTATGGATCGGTTGATATGCCTTTTAGCCCCCAAAAGGGGCTAATGGTTCCTAAGCAAGGCGTACGGGCAGGTCGCTATACCTTTAGCCCCCAAAGGGGCTTAGGATCCTCGAGCATGGCCTATGGCTCGGTTGCTTTGTGTTTGAGCTAAAAAATGTGCTATTTTTAAGGTGCTTTTACACCGGTTTTATGCTCATTTTAATAATATTTTTTTAGGTTTTTAATCGATTTTATTTTATTTTGCAGATTTTTAATAAATGTGGAAAATGGTAAAAAAATGGCGAAGAAATTGTCGGAAAGTGAAGAACCGGGCAAATTTGTCAAAAACCGATCCGAAATCCAGGTGAACCGGCCCAGTTAAAAAAAAATAAAATTGGACCGGCCGGTCCAATTGCAGAACCCGGTTCAGCGAACCGGTTCACTTCCCCTCCCCTTCGCGTGTCTGCCTTCTCTTTCCTCTTCGCGTCTGCAGAACTCTCGACCCCCAAACCCCTACTTCTCCATCGTCCTCGTCCTCGTCCTCATCGACCCTCCATCACCAATCTCGCTGCTCTCTCTCTCTCTACCTCGTCATCTTTCTCTCTCTTCCAGCATATCCCCTTCCCGAAACCAGAAACCATCCGAAACCCACGGTTTTAACCCCCCCCCAAAAACCAGAACCCAGAAACCACCCCCAACCCACAGTTTCCACCCTCTCTCTACACTAGTTCCACCACCACAACTCATCCTGCCAACGCCAGCACACCCACCACCTAGCTTCATCCCCATCGTCCAGCTAGCGTGCATCGAAGGGGCAAGGTTGAAGGAGTTTGGGTATTTAAGTGTTGCAGAGACGCCATTGAAGGGAGTTCGAGTTTTTTTTGGTAATTTTAGGTAGAATTAGGAGTAGGTTAGGTTTAATTTTGTTTAGGTTTGGTTTAAATTCGCTTTCCTTTTCATTTTCGTATTCGAATTTCCGTTTTCATTTTCGATTTTTCCAGATTAGGGTTTCGATTCTCAGTTTCATTTCTCAATTTTTGAGTTTAGGGTTTCGAATTTCAGTTGTAAATATAAGAATTCTTGGGTTTATTTGGTTGCAATTTTGAGCAATTTCATTCGTGCTCTTCCCCTTTTCCTGTTCGAATTCGGTTCCCCTCTCCCCTGTTGTTGGTTTATTTGCATAGCTGCGTTTGGTTCGAATCGAATGGTTGCTTTTGGGTCATTTGATGGTTGCATTTTGGGATTCACAGCTCTTGTGAGTATTCATCTGCCCTGTTACCTTCGTTTTGTTTCAATCCTATTATTTCAATGCTGCGTTTTACCCTTCCCTTGTCTAAAACGTGGTTTTGTGCCCTGTTGTTACTCGTTAAGTTTGCTCTGGTTGTTCTGATTGCCTCTGTTTAGAACTCTTGATTTAGTTTACTGGTTTAATAAGTTAACTTTGATTTGGTTGAATGATTGCTCAAGCTCGATTTTGTTGTTATAGTTGAGTTAGCTTTGCAAATCTGATAAATTTCATTAGTATGAACTATCATTCATGCTTTTGAGGTGATACTGTTTGAATAAGGTTGCTAGTTGAGTTTTAATGCTTTAGTTGATTTAGTAGAAATAAGTGGTTTAGTAGATGAGCTTAGTTATTTTCAGGTATTAGTACTCTTTGATCAATATCACCTAGCATAGTTAATGTTAGGTTTAATCACTTTGTTTAAATGACCATAAATCTCACATCTTCCCTACGGACCGACCCTTAAGTACTATGACTGACAATCGGGTGCTTAAGGTTTCCTTTGCGTTTCTTTTTCTTTTGCCTTTAGTTTATTTTCCACCCCTCAAAAACCATCAACACTATGCCTTTAGCCCCCAAAAAAGGCTAAGGGTCCTCAAACACGACCTAGGGGCCAGTCGCTATATCTTTAGCCCCTAAAAGGGCTTAGGATCCTCGAGCATAGCCTATAGGCCGCTCACTATGCCGTTTACCCCTCAAAAGGGGGTAAGGGTTCCTCGAGCATGACCCGGGGGCTAGTCGTTATCCCTTTTAGCCCTTAAAAAGGGCTAAGGATCATTACACTTTACTGAATACCCATACAGATGAGTCGATCTTCACTTGTCGTTTCCCTTAGGGAGCACAATCCTACGAAGCACCAGCAATGGCGAGTGTATAGAGACAAGCGAAACAACAAGTGAAGAAGTAAATGACAAGGTCGAGAATTTCATTTCAAAAATTTGGAGATTTCATTAGATAAAATACGGAAGTAAAAACACCAACGAAGGGCCAGTAAGCCGAGCACTAAAAGAACAAAAAGTAAACAAGGACCCTTAGACATCAAATGACGGGATCCTCATCATCATTACGGTCCCCTCGCGCTCCGACCTCATCGTCTTCATCATCAAGGGTTGCAGCCTCGCCGTGTAGAGGTGTAATCTCCTCGTCACCCAAACTGTCTTAATCAGTTGCAGGCGGGTTGAAATCCACTAGCTCAGGATCCCGATTCTCGGCCAGGGCTTGACGACGATCCTCTACGTACTTAACGTACGCCTAAAAATAGTCCTCCTGGCTAAAAGCGTCTGGGGCCAAGGTCACCAAGAGTTCACGAAATAACTCTATGCGATCCTTATGTCCCCACCAGTAGCCCTTATGCTCGGCCTTGGCCGCTTTCTCAACACCCGCTGCGGCCTCAGCCCCTACCTTAGAATAGGCCTTTGCCAGTTTGTGCTACAGGTCTCCCTTCTCGGCCTCGAAGGCTTCTTTCTTTTTCTTCACCTTCTCCCAGCGACGTTTGTACTTGGCCGGAGAATCTTCCGACTTTTGGCACTGTTATCGTTTTAATAACCGCAAGTGCACGGTGCCAGTTGTAGCTAGCAACGGCAAGTACGGGTCGTGTCCACAAGGAACTTGGTTTCAATCACCGAATCCAACCTTTAACACTCAATTTAGGCCAGAGTCTAGTAGAATGGGTTTTCACTAGAAGCTAACTATATTCAATCTAAAGTTGCTACTTTTATCTAAATCAATGGTGACAAGGGTCCTGGATTGGGGTTCACCACACTTTGATGTTCTTAGGATTGTAATCTAGGTCATGTGAATTCGCCTACAAGACAACTGAAATGGAATGGTTACAAATTAAATGCATCTACGCCTTCTCTCAAAGGTCATTAGACTGGTCAAGTTATCCTAGTTACCTATTTTCATGAAACTAGAGTGGCAAGACCACAAGATTGTGTAACCCTTAATTCCCAATTGAAACCCTAACTATTTTCATGTTAAGAAATTCAATTGCTCGCAAAACCGCTCTAAGTAAAGGACTTAACTTTCATTAATCTCCTAAACCCTAATTACGAACATGAATACAACCCTTTCAGGCAATTCATCGAACACCTGGCACGCTAAGCGAGAGTTCAATTATAACATGGGCATCAATTCACGAAAACCTAGGACATCAATCCAAATCACATCAAAGGGGCTACGCCCAATCCAAGACACGGGATTTAGCCTCTAATCGTCATTCTAATCACAATTAAAACCAAGAAAACAAACATGCTCAAAGATATTCAACTTTGAATTAAAACAACGCAAAGGGAAAAGGTAGAGGAATGTACTCTGTGTAATTTACAGCAATAATCTACCAAAAGCATAAAGAGATCTTGATCCACTGTCTTGAATTTCACAACAATCAATCTAAATCCTATGAACCCTAATCGCTGTTTTTCGAGAAAGAAAAAGTAGAGAAAAAGCATTCCCCCCAATTACAACGCCAAATCGCGACTATACGGGGAAAACTAATGTGGCACAGTCATGCCACTCAGCATGGTGCCACCATGCCACTTCGCTGCCCTTGTTTTCTCGCTTTCTTGGGGTGGCACGGTCACCCTGTTTGGCATGGTGCCACCATGCCACTCTCTTTTGGCTTGAAATCCTCCTTTTTAGCTCCTATTTGGCGCGACGCTAGCTTGTTTTTCTCATTTCTTTCAGTCTAACCCCTGAAAACACAAAAACACACTTTTAAGTAGATTTGAGGTAAAGAATGACTAATCAACCTATAAAATCTCGAGATTTTACCAGAAATCGCCAACATGAGAGGTAGAAATCATGCCTAAAAGTGTGTAAAATAGAGGTTTATCAACTCCCCCATGCTTATCTCATGCTTGTCCCCAACCAAGACTAAGGCGTGATTAAACTGACAGGGGATTGGGACCTCTAGTTACTCGCATCCTCAGGCAAGGCCAATGGAAAATCAGCTAAATCAAGCATAGGTGTGCACAACTAGCGGAACCATTCAAGGCATAAATACATAGTTTCAAAACTCATTTGAAAATCATTTGGAAGACCACATGTTCAACTTGTCATCCAGTCACACCATATCACACCCCTCCCAAATCAAGATGCCTCCAAATAAGTGGTGGGCGAGGAGGTCTGATAATGACTCTCATAGGGGGAAACAAAGCAATATGCACTCCCTCACATGTGTTTAAGATGTAGAATGGTTCACTCAACTCTCTTCCAATCGAACAAACTACCATAGGCTTGGTAGGATTCTCAATTCTCCACCGCGAAAATGTAGTATGCAAAACAATAATCCAGAGGACTTTTCAGGGTTGTAATTGGGCTAAGGGCACAGGTAGGAATGGGACAAATGATTTGGGAAAATGAGGAGCTAACAGCCGAAACCAATGAGCAACCAACAACTAAACCAACTACATCGCACACTTCCCTAAAACACAATAAGAATAAATCCTTAACCAGATGGATCATCGGGAAAGAACTGCAATAGCATGCCTAACACATTCATTCACCACTCCTTTTCTTTCTTTTTGCCAAAAGAATCTTAACAAGTTTCCCTTTTTTTCGGAAACATGTTTTTACTTTTTTCTTTTTTTCTTTTTTTTGGAAAAGGGGATGAATGATTGGCATGCACAGTAATTATACACTCAATTCCCAATGATTACCGTGATACATCCCTGCATATACCAAAACAAACCACCAATTTACATAACATCCAAAAGCTTCCCACGAAGTAATGAAGTGTTGCCCTACTGGCTTTGGCTTAGAGGTAGGAGATGTTTTTAGGCCAATAGCTAATAATGAAGGGTTCACAACAAAAACGGGCAAGGCTCAAAGGGGGTAAGCAAGGGGTCATGACATTCAACCATGGGTGGCAGATTTGGCTATGTAGCTCATAAAAACAAATAAATGACTCTATCATATTATCATAATGCACCTGCTGAATGCGATTTCAAAGAGAATCAAACCAAGTTCTAGAGATGTAGTCATGGAAGAGACACACATAAAAGAAAATGTGAGACTAAATTGATGAATTAGTCTATAGGCTCAAAATCTCACAGGTCACACTACCAAGCACACAGCTAGCCCCAAAGATATCCCACTTAAAAGGAATAATCAATCATGATAAGGGGAGTTCAAGGGCAAACAGCTTGCAAACCAAACAGTGTGGTCAAAACGATTTCAAAACCATCAACCAAAGGCATTTGCCACAAACAATCCACAGGTATACACAACCATACCAACCAACTAATTACCAATGCCTTGGTTATCGTCATAAGAGTGGCTTTTTTCCTTTTTTTTTTCAAAGCAATAAATCACCCTCCGCAGATAACTAGTGGATAAATGAAGAGAAGAGTAGGAAGAATTACCTCGCAGTCTTGTGAAACTCCGCTCAACACATTTCCACTCGAGACTAAGGGTTAGGAAATCCAATATATACAATGCATCACCTACCTATATGCATTATCGTACATGCTTTGCTAAATGGATGAATAAAAGGAAAACTAATGCACCCTAACATGCTGCTAAACTAGAATGAGGCCTAAAGTGCTAAATGCAAAGAGTGTATACAATGCACCCCACTAAGCAGATATAGACATCCCCCCCATGCTTGGACCCTTCATTGTCCCCAATGAAAACAGGATGCACAAGAAAAGAAATGGGAAAGGGGGAGTACACTTATAGTCACTGGGTGCCATCAGGCCCTGGAGGTGGCCAAAAATGGGGAGGAAATGGGTGGAATGTGGAGGAATCATAAGAAGGGAAGGATGAAGAGCTACCTTGATTGCCCTGAAAGGAGCGTAAACGCTCCTCCATCTGTCGAATGGACTCCGACTGGCGCCAAAGTAGCTCGTTCATCCTTCGACGCTCCTCGTACTCATGGGCGTCCCTCATAGCCCGTTCCTCCTCCCTCTGAATCTGTCGCTGCTCCCGCTCCTCCTGGCGGTCAACGAAACTGCGAAAGTATGAGACTCCCTCCTCAATGGAGTCCATGCGCCCAGAAAGACGACCAATGTCGTCACGCATGCTGGTGAAGCACTCCCGAAGCCTGGAAACCTCCACTTGGAGGGTGAAGAAAGACTGGAGAAAGGCAGGGTCGAGCGGCATGTATGACGCTGAAGAAGAAGACCCGCCCATCTCGTGTGTGAAAGGTGGGTAAAGTGGTGGTGGAGGTGGTGGGATAGACGCCTCCGTAGCAGGGGTGTCCTCGGGCTCGGGCTGCCCGTGGCACACATCAATGTCCTCCTCCTCCTCCTCCTCATCATCCTCCTCATCCTCACCCTCATCGGCCTCAAGCCTCTCATTAGCTGTTAACTGTTCCTTTCGAGGGAGAACAGTTGCCCTAATAATCCGCCAGTCACAGTTTCAGTTTCTTTTGTTAGCGACCGCGGTACGCTCAGTAGCAGGAACGGTGAAAAGGATGGTTTTGTGGTGGGGGTAGGAAATGGTGTCACCTCTAGTATCAATAATATGCATATGGTGTAGGGTACCAAGGACGAGGTGACCACCTAGGAAGTGAGGCTCAAGAGCGGAGAGCTATGAGCTGTAGCCCAGGGCAGCAACGATGGCGGTAACAGTACCACCAACGCTAATGACGTTCCTGTTGCTAGTCTTGGCGACTTCCGCTAAGTGGCAGATTATGAAGGCCCTCGTGTCAATAGGGGTACCTGACAAGGCGCACCAAATAATAAACAATTCGGCCTTCCGACAACCATTTTGGTTGTCGTTATGGCTGAGTACAATATTAGTGGTGAGGCGCTGTAGGTACCGCAAGTTGACATTGCAAATGTCAGTGGCCTTGGCCTACCGGGGGTCAAAAACCCGAGGTCTCCCCCACCTATCAGTATACTCCTTTCGGTTGGAGTAGGTGATGCTCAACCAAACAGGGTCAGGTCTCCGCAAGGAGGGCACATCCCTATAAGCCCCATCGACCACCGAAAATCTCAAAAGCGCATTAAACATTCTCAAACTCATCCGGTGGTCAATGTTAAACATTCGAAAATAAATGGCGACTTCCTGACCATTATAACTACCATCCCAATCAACAGCTAACGAACTCAAGAGCTCAACCATAAGGCGGTCATAGGATGTGCATTGCATGTTTATATATTCAGTCCATCCTAGCCTACCAAGTAGAGTCAACAAATCATCCCACAGTCCCAAAGAGTGCAAGGAATTAGCATGAAAATACTTCTGCTCAATAGTATTTCTGGTCACTAAAAGCTGATAACGGGACTTTTGCTCTTCGCTCACAAACTGCAGACCCCTAGTGCTCGCAAGTAAAATAAGAGAATAAGCATCTTTAGTACCTTTAGCAGAGGCAGTTGCAGCGGAAGAGGAGGTTGCCCGTGATGATTTCTTGGGATAGGATAGAGCCCTTGAAGTTTCTCCAACTCGTTTCTTTCCCATTGTGTAAATTAACAATAGATCAGGGCCCAAAGGAAGAGGTAGAGGCTAAAAATGGTGAGAGAAGGGTCAATTTCTTTCTCTACCACCTTCAACCTCAACAATGGAGGTTGGGATTGTAGAGAGAGAAAATGAGTGTGGGAGGGGAGGAGTTTGAGATGAAAAAGTGAGGAATTTAGGGAGGAAGGTGAATGGAAGTGAAAGAATTCAAAAAATTTGGGAGGATTTGAGGAGTTTAGGGGGGAAGAGATGAAGTGGGTATGGTGAGAGAGAGGGAGGGGTTTCTAATTATAGAGAGAGAAAGAGGAGAGTTTGAATGGAGGAAGGAGGAAGAAGAAGGAGAATTCAGCCTTTTGGTCGTTTTTTAATGTGGCACAGTCGTGCCTTATGGCATGGTGTGACCGTGCCACGCTGCGGTCTGCTTCTGTGAAATCAGGTGTGGCACGGTCGTGCCTGGAGGCACGGTCTAACCGTGCCACTTTGATGTTCAATGGCACTATTTTTGTTGCTTCCTCTTTTTTCTTTTCCTTCATTTTTTTCAAGTCCCGAGGAGGGGTGGCACACCCATGCCATACGACATGGGGTGCCCATGCCAGCTTTCTGCCCTCTAAACCAACTCCATCCAAATCCGTTGTTTCTTTTTCTCACTCAAATTTTTTTCTGGAACCGTTTTCCTCTCATTACCTCCGTTTTTTTTTTCATTTTTTTTTCCCGAAAGCAATAAAGCTTGGGTTGCCTCCCAAGAAGAGTTTATTTTAGGTCGCGAGCTTGACCGTTAGGATCCCTAAGAAGGAGGGACATCGGGGAGAGCACATGTGACTTTCCCCTCAAGAGACTCACCGGCAATGTAGTGTTTCAAGTGGGACCCGTTCACCTTGAACGAGCTGGTGGTTTCATTGCCTATTTCGATGGCCCCATATGGGTGGACCTTAAGCACCTTAAAGGGACCCGACCATCGGGAGCGAAGCTTCCCATGGAAAAGCTTCAAGTGGGAATTGAAAAGTAGAACCAAGTCGCCTTCCCGAAACTCGCGGCGGTTGACAAACTTGTCGTGCCAGCGCTTAGTTCGCTCCTTGTAGAGCCGAGCGCTGTCATAGGCATCCAAGTGGATCTCCTCGAGTTCATTTAGCTGCAACATCCTCTTCTCTCCCGCGGACTTCAAGTCGAAGTTGAAGTGTTTTATGGCCCAGTAAGCCCTGTGTTCCAGTTCCACGGGGAGATGACAAGACTTGCCGTAGATGAGCCGAAATGGGGTGGTGCCAATGAGGATTTTGAACATCGTGCGGTAGGCCCAAAGGGTGTCATCAAGGTTGTCCGCCCAATCCTTTCGTGATCTTGCAACTGTTTTCTCTAAGATGGACTTGATTTCCCAGTTGGAGATCTCGACTTGGCCACTAGTTTGAGGGTGGTAGCCAAGTCCATATTTGTGGTGCACTCCATATTTCTTCAAGAGAATTTCCAATTTCTGCTCTATGAAGTGCGATCCAATGTCGCTTATTAGCACCCTCGGGACCCCAAAGCGAGGGAGTATGATTTTCTTGAAAAGCTTGGCTACAACCCTTGAGTCATTGGTAGGGCTAGCTATTGCCTCCACCCACTTGGAGACGTAGTCTACGGCGACAAGGATATACTTGTGTCCTCTTGAAGATGGGAAGGGTCCCATAAAGTCGATGCCCCAAACATCGAAGATCTCAACTTCAAGGATAAAGTTAAGGGGCATCTCATTCTTCCTAGACATATTTCCCATCTGCCTAGAGATCGAGGATTCGCCCTTCCAGGCCCGAAACGGACGGAGTTGATCCTACGACCATTAGCGCCGGAGCAAATTCCTAGTGAAACATTCTTTAGGGTTAGCCAAAGAGAGAACAAGTAATAAGATAGAAGGAAGTAGGAGAAGGCTTAGCCTTACCTCAGCAATGGCCACCTGCTTCTCGGTGACCTTTAATGGCTCTGCCGAGCCAGAAAGGGCCAGGGCCCATGACTTAGCCATGCTTTCCACCAAGGCATATTTGGCAGAAAGATCTGCCACCAAGAAATCCATGACTTGGGCTTGAGTGTTTACCAAGGGCTCCCTGATAGCTCGCAGAGCAATGTGCTGGCTTTCCCGGGACCCGCCCGCAGTAGGAGATCCCAGTACCTCGTTGAAGGCCGAGCTCTCCTCGGACCGTCCCAAGGAATTTTCAATAACACCGCGGGAGGCTTCCGGCTGCACGGTGCCAAATTTGGCACTTGTAAAAAAGGAGTAAGGAAGTAAGTTGACACTGAGTTAGCACTTTTTGTTCACAAGAAGTCACCATGCAGCCAATAGACGGACCTTTCGTGCCTGAGTCTCGACACAGCGGCGCCTCTCCAATTCACGACGCCTCTCGTTCTCTGCCGCAATCTCCTGCTCAGTGGGTTGTCCACTCTTAAAAGGAGAAAGCATCTCCTGTGCTTGCTCTGCACAAGACAAAAGAAAGTCAGGTCAGAACCAAAGAAAAACTAGATAAATGAGGGACTTAAGTACTCTTAGAATAATTCTCAAGGATAAGGAGACCCGTGGCGGCAAGGAAACAGTCGTTCTAAAAGTATGGTAGCTTAGGGAGCCAATTGAAAGGCTACCTATAGCTCGACTTGATCCACTTACGTTCTAGCTCTTTGCCCGCGTCCATTATTTACGTGAAGGATTGGATTGCCTTCGGACGATCATCTTCTTGCAAGTAATACTGAAAGTAGCAGGCGGTTTTGGTCTCCTCTGTGGTTGACTCCCCAAATGGGCTGCCGACCGACTTTCTATCGTTCCAGTCCAGAAGGTCCCTCCAACCTGCCTCACAGGGCACGAAAAGGAAGTCATACTTCCAGTTCTTTACTTTAGACTTCTTCTTGATGGCCGTCATATAACCCTTTTTATTTTTAAAACAATACCACCCGGGGTTCTTGGTCTCACTGAGAGCCCTCTGGACCGTATAGACCAGTCTGAAAGTACAGCCTGTGTAGGTTAACCCACGTAACTCACACATTATAACGAAAGAACAACCAATCTGTGCAAGTGCTAGCTTATACTTGTTCAGGATCTCCATGATAACCAAGTAGAGTGGGAACCTTACGCCATAAGAGAAGGCCACCTGATAGATGGCTATATACTTCCAGGGCAGCTTATTTACTGTTGCTTCAGCATCAGGGATGATGAATTTGTACCCTACGGGCACAAGGTATTTCTACTCCAGCGTCGACCTCTTTAGGGAGATGACGACCATGGGGTTAGGGAAATGAGTGCTTGGCCCGTCTAGAGGACCAGACTGTGTGGGAGCCCATAAGAAGGTTGTCCCTTTAGCCACCACTTCAGGATCCGACCTTTTCTGAGCACAACCTCCAATGGAATGAGAAGCCGACGAGAAGAAACTTGACGAACTACTTTCCTCTCCCCCCTATGGAGGAACAAGTGTTGGCAGACCCAGCTTCTTGACTCGTTCTATGAGAGAGGGAGATAGAAGAGTCGTTAACTTCATAAGACCCTTGAACCATGACCTGGTCGGGAGTCTTTAATCGTGGTGGAGCCTGCGACATTGCTAGCATTCATTCTCGAATGTCAGTCATGCAACAAACAACTACATCAATTTCCCACGGATAGACAAACTCCTCCTCAATGCTGAGAATGCTAGGGATAGAAGAGTATTCACAACTAGACCATGAAGCGCTGCCAAGCTCACATATTGGTACGGTATAAGATATTTTCTTAGGCTCCCTAAACGGATTGTTTGGAGGAACGTGCGCAACCACCCGACCATCAATTAGGGTCGGGAGGCTTGGAAACTGAGAGTAGCGACCCTCCATCTGGGGGACGGCCAACCTCTCAGGAACATTCCTACTCAATGAATAGGATGATGACATATTCATACAATATAATACAAGATGTAGCCCTCAAATGAGGCACATAATCATGTACCTGCGAGAAGTGGAAGAGGTTGAAGGTGAGGTTGAAGATCGAGTTAAAGGCAAGGCTAAAGATACACACGAACCCTTTGAAGATTCAAAGGAATGTTTGAAGATGCAATAGTGAGTTTGAAGGAGGATGAACGGGGAGCATAGCTTCTCTCTCTAAAAAACTTGTCTTTCTCTCTAAAAGGGCTTGAAGAGAAGTTGAATAACCTTCCCCAAGGAACCCCACTGCGTTTATATTAGAGCAAAGGGAAGGGATAGTGCACTTCCCAAGATGCTTGAAGGGCATGAACACCACTCAGTCCCCAATACGTGGCATCCAAACACACATAATCACCCCGAGGTGGGAAATTCACCAGCACCGCATTAGGGCTGGCCACCTTCAGTCCCCTAACAAGAAGGTAGGTGTCCCAGTGGCACAGCTTGGTAGCCGATCACTATACCTGTAGCCCCCACAAGGGGCTAAGGGTCCCCAAGCATGGCTTAGGGGTCGGTCGCTATCCCTTTAGCCCCCACAAGGGGCTCAGGGTCCACAAGCACATTGTAGGGGCCAGTCGCTATACCTTTAGATCCCATAAGGGGTTAAAAGTCCCTAAGCACGGCCTAAGGGCCGGTTCTTATACCTTTAGCCCCAAAAAAGACTACGGATCCTCGAGCACAGCCTAGGTGCTGGTTGCTATGCCATTTAGCCCTAAAAGGGGCTAAAGGTTCCTAAGAATGTCCTGAGGGCTGACTGATATACCTTTTAGCATCCAAAAGTGGCCAAGGGTCCCAAAGCTGGGTCGAGGGTCCCAAAGCACGACCTAGAGGCTGGTTAGTATACCTTCTAGTCCCCAAAAGGGGTTGAGGGTTCCCAAGCACATCCTAGGGGTCGGTTGCTAAACCTTTGGCCCCTAAAAGGAGCTAAGGGTTCTCAACACAGTCTAAAGGCCAACTGTTGCACCTTTATCCCGCAAAAGGGGCTATAGTTCCTCGAGCACGTCTTAGGGACCAGTCACTACACCTTTAGCCCCCCACATGGGGCTAAGGGTCCCCAAGCGTGGCCTAGGGGTTGGTCGCTATTCCGTCTAACCCCCAAAAGGGGTTGAGGGTTCCTAAGCACAGCCCAAGGGCCGGTTGCTGTACCTTTAGCCCCTAAAAGGGCTACGCATCCTTAAGTATGATCTAAGGGATGGTTACTTTACCTTTAACCCCCCAAAGGGGCTAAGGGTCCTCAAGCACAGCCTAGGGGCCGGTCGCTATGCCTTTTAGCCCCAAAATGAGCTAAGAGTTCCTAAGCATGACTTGAGGGCCAACTACTATACATTTAGCCCCCAAAAGGGGCTGAAGCATAGCCTAGGGCCCGGTCGCGATACCTTCAACCTCCACAAGGGACCAAGGGTTCCTAAGCATGGCCTAAGGGTTGGTCACTATGTATGAATGAAAAATATAGCAGGTAGAAGAACGTGAAGGCATCGATTAAGAAAAACTAAGTCCCAAGGTAGAAGAACAACTTTTCATTACCATCATCGGTAGGTATAAGCCCTCCCTACAAAGACAAAGACCGAAAGAAAGAAGCGAACTACCAAAGGAACCTAAGGCTACTCCTCGCCAATGGAATGGGGTGGGGCGTCACTCGACTCCAAGTCCTCTTCTTAACCGCTCATCAGTCCAGGTCCCACTCCTAGATTGGCTTGTCTTCGGATCGTCCTCCTAGTAGGGCATGCTTGTTAATCCTTATCCAAGATTCAAAAATAATCCATTAAAGACCTTCAAGGGCCGACTTCAAGGCACTGTCCATGTCTCTGCTCATGACGCCCAGGTCCACAGCATCATTGACCACCATAGCATAGAAGGTGGCTTGGGTCATTTCAGGAATATCAAAAATCCCGTGTGGCCTCCTCTACATCAGAAATAGTGGAGCTTGGGCAAAGATTCTAGTGATTTTCTGGAACAGGCCCGGGAGGGCACGACACCCCCTTTAAATGCTACTTAAAAGTTTCCCTAACATAATTGGTCATCTCCTCAATACCACAAAAAGAGGGAAAAACCATGATGAAGAAAAGGACAGAGCCTCTCTCTTTGGAAAACCTGCTCCTTTCTCTCTAAAAAGGGTTGCAAGCTTGGTCACGTAATTTCTCGCAAGGAATCAAGCCCTATCTTTATAGAAGCAGGCCACGGGAGGAAAGGACAACACACCCTCAAGGATGTTACAGCACCAAAACGCCACTCAGCACCTGCCACGTGGCATCAGAACTCTCATGACCCCTCTTTTTGGGCCTCTAAGGCCCCCACAAATGGGGTTCTGGTCCACCAGCAAGGCCCATGGGCCAGTCCCTAGAACCCAGCCTCCGAGGGGTTGGGGGCTTACGACTCGACCTAAAGGACAATGGCTATACCTTTTAGCCCCCAAAAGGGGCTAATGGTCCTGCTATTCAGCGTGCAAAGCCAAGAATTCTACATCTTAGCTCACATACTAGTCGATAGAACCGCTCCCCTACAGCACAACCCACAAACTAGAGCAAGCAAAGAGAAACACATACTCATAAGTGAACGGGAAATCAGCGTTTTATTGTTTGGATTCGAGCAGTACACGACGGCAAAAAAAAAAGAAGAGAGAGACAAGGTCAAAGGAAGCAAATAAGCATAATGAGGGTCACGATGGACCTAAGTCCTACTCATCACCGTAATAACTAGGGAGGGGGCACGGGTCACTAGAGCTCGAGCTCTCCTCCCCCTCCTCCTGGTCGTTGTTTGCCTCTTGGCAGCGGGCCCGTATGATGTTGCTCCTATAGCACCCCAACCACACCTGGGAAGCGCTTCGTCGCAACTCTTTGAGGGCTAACTCCATAATGCCAATCATCCACCTACGTAGAACACCCAACTTCACAGCATCATTAAGAATCATGACAAGGAACACACCTAGGGCATCTCAGGGAGACTGAAGTCTCGAGTGGCCTCTTTAGCTGCGACAAGGTTAAAATCCGGGCACACGTCCTCGTAATCAAACGGAAGGAGTAGAGGAGGAAAGGCAACCTCCCTACGGTACGACTCAAAGGTCTCTAGGATGTAGAGGGTCATCTCATTTGTCTTCAGCCAGCAAGGGAACCCCATCTTGGAAAACCTTTTGTAACAGTGAAATTTGCACACAAAGCATGAAATTTAGTTCTTGACAAGCCCATTTTATACCTCAGGAGCAAATGATTTCCCAGCCCATCGTCCAACCTTGAGAACTAGGTTGTTTCAAAAAGTCAAACAAGCCAGAGGTCGACAACCGAGTGTCAGTCCGGGATAGGGCGCTCAACCGTTTGTAAGCTACTTCCAAAGGTCCGCCAACCTTTGCTCCACATATGCACTCCACATTTCGTTTAACTATACGTCCGGTCCTATGCACAGGCAAAATGTGAGGGACTAAATGATCCAGAAAATATGATTTCCTAAGTGGAGCCCCACATACTCGATTATGGGCCAGGCCAAGTAAGCACAAACAGGCCCTGACGGAACCCCTGGGGCCTTAACTGGAAGCCCCACGGAGAAAACTATTGTGTAGCCTATTGGGGAAACTTCCACAGAGAAATTATTGTTTTATCCTTTGAGACAGGTGCTATAAATACCCACTTATCAACCTCGGGAAAAGGAATCGCTCTCTGTCACATTTGCTTACTCTTTACCAATTCTCTCTTTATTGGTTTGTCTTTTACTGAGACCCCCCATTGACTTGACCGTCGGAGAGGCGTTCCCTGGATCACAACCGGATGGTGCCTTTTTTACAGGCCCAGTGCCCAAGGAGAAGACCATCAATCATTTCATACATGCCATCACGTAAGCCCGCTGTCATCCCACGTCATCTTCAGTAAACCCAAAAATTTCTAAAATAGGTACTTTTCTTATCATAAAAATATAGGCAATTACAACGAGGCATAAAACAGGTTGCAAAATGTAGCATTTTTACTACGACTTCATTATCTCGTTGTTAACATTCGATGAGCGATTGTAAATTTTGTCAAATTTTTGGCAAAAAATAAAGTGGGACAGTTCCAACAATGTTGTAGAAACCCAGGTAAAACGACACCATTTGGTCTCAAATGTTTCAAAAAAGTTGATTAATCGTGAACCAAAATTTTGGCTCAGAAGTAAGGACTTACTCCTTCCACATCATCTCATGAGTCAATTTTTCAACTCCCAAGTTTTCTTCCTTGCAATGCAAGGCTCAAAACATTACCTCATCAAATAAAATAATACCCATAGACCCACTTTATAACACAACATTATTTTTTGAATAAAAGAACTAATTAAAAATATTTTTAATAAAAACCAAAAAAAAAAGGTTGTTTGTTCCCCACGAGCCGGCTGATGGCCCCGAGCCTCCCTGCGAGCCTCCAACCGTGAGGCAGTCGGTGCAAATGTCCCCCCACCTCACCTCCTTTCTTTTTGCCTCGCGAACCACTGGCTGCATGTGGTCTAAGTTTCTTCCTCATGGTTAAAGGTCAAAGTAACCCTAAGTTCTTCATCCTACACCTATACTCACTTTGCTCTCCTTCTCTCTCATATATAGCTTGGGCTTTGTTCTACAATTGATATTTCTGTCTCCTGGTCAAGGTGACGATGACTCCCACTATCATTGTTGTTATCGCCGTCATTTCAAACTACAAGTGACATTGATTATTTAGTGTTTTGAAGTCAGATTGAACCTTAGTTACCTCCTCCTTTAGAACTCGATTGACATTCTCTTCAGATCTAAGATGTATGCGACAATTGCTCTTATTTTAGTTGGATTTTTAGTTTTGGTTTCTTTGAACATTAAATTGGTTCGATAGGTGCAATTTTAGGGTTGTATCAATAGAGGTTTGCAAGGTTTTCCAGATCCGTTGGTTTTAGGTTCTTTACTTATCCCCTTCTTTTATCATTATCAAATCTGCCACTACTAAGAACAAATTTAGCTTAAAATTTGGTTGTGCATGTGTTCATGAGTTGCTGAACTAATCTTCTTTCTTAGTGCCAAGTGACTACTTATAGTAGCACTTAGTTACGAAACAACTGCTTATCTGGCCTTCTTGGGAAGGTCCATCTAAAAATTATACTGATCAAGTTACTTCATCTCATTTTCATATATTTTTCTATGTTCGATGAATGATTCCAAGGACATAATTGTGTCCTCTTAATCTATTAAGATGAAATTCCAAAATTTTCTTTTCTTTTGTAGTAGAGTGCTTATGCACATCAAATTGAGTTTTTGGACGCCAAGGAATAGAATTATGGAGCTTGGGTACTGTTTCTCTAAAAAAAATTAGAAATAATGTGTTATTGATAGGGATATAAACCCTATATTAATGCTGTGTGTACAGGTTCATGTTTGATGTTTACGTGTCTTTGTTTCTCACATGTTCTTCTTCTCCTATTTGATGAAAATTAGCCCTACTAGTTCTGAGTATACAGAGTTTTGTGTCATCTACGGGAGTTATTTGAAGGAAGTAAGATGAGAATCCTTTTTATTAGTACGAAAAATAAATTAGTATGCTACTTTGGTACTTTGCACTTGTAAGGATCCACCTTTAGGTTGGGATCCCTTACAAATGGTCGAGCTCGCTTGCTAGGTACTTTATATTTTTACTAGAAAGTAGATTTAATTTTGTATTATTATTTTTTTACAGAAAAAGCAAAAGAATTGGGCTTACACAATCACTGGAAACTAGGCCTTACCCCTGACCAAGTAACCTGGGTGGGTGTCCCTGGGGAGGGATAAGTCTAGCTCCCTAGCTTGGGCCCTCTCAACTACCTAAGCCTAGCCTAGAATGTAGCTGGAGGTCTGACTTCTTGGGCCATAGCCAAACCTTGATTCTGGTCCAGGCAGATTCCAGGGTTTGAATCTGTATCCCCAAATTCAACAATGCAGAAGCAAGTACCAGCAGAAATAGCAAAGGAAAAAAAAACATTGAACTTCAACTAATAGAGTCGACAGTAGTTTTAAGAAAAACTTACGAACCGTACTATCCTTTGAAGCAAATCATACTGATAGCGACAACCAAAGTGACACTGAAGCGACTCGGATACGATAAATTGAAGTAACTTCAACAAGGTTTTAGAAAGGTCCCCGAGTTATCCCTACTGGAGGGACCATCCTGACTCCTAAGAACCAAGGTTCTAGATTCGGGGCAAATGATGCGGTGATGTGATAGGATGCATCTTATCACCACGTGTCATCACTGATGACCTCTACTAATCAACACAGAAAATTGAAACTTAATTATATTAACATACATTCATGCAATAAATTAGAATCATTCATATAAGATCAAACAAGATATTCATCCAAAAAAAAAGTAAAAGGAAAATCACTCAAACTGTTGCAGCAGGCAGGAATGAAATTTATTAAAGATTACATCTTTTCTAAAATGCAATCAATCAAGTTCAACGAAAAAACGTAAGGAGAAATGAGATAAGGTTGTAAAATGCGTCCTTAGGATAACCCTACTTGAACCTTCTAGGAATCTAGCAGAGTGACACTTTATGGAATTGATGTCTGATTTTCCTCTCTAAACACTTATTCTCACTTTAGAAAAGGGATCCTAAATCTCTCCCCTTATTTTCCTCTCACTTCATTTATAGCTCTCAATGGTTTAGGGCCAATGTGTTGCTCTAATAATTTTGCATCGTGCCCTCAACCAAAGGGTCAGCCCCTATTTTGTAGCAGTTGAGGAGGCTTGCGTGAAGCAGCCTAAAAAAGGAAGACCTAGTCCTATTCCTCCTAAGCTTAATCTAAAAAAATTAACTTGCCAAACTAGAACTCTAATTAATTAACCAAAATTAATTTAATTAGACGTAGAAATCTAATTCCAATGGGTTCTGTCAGACTAGCCTAACGAGGACAAGTCTCAGTGTTATGCTCCTAAAGGAGCTATAGTAATACTGCAAGCCTAGGATGTCAGTGGTAGTAGTTGAGAGTCGAATCCACAAGGACAGAGTTAAATCTTGGCCACTACAACTAAAACTAACTCATATTAGTTAAATTAAAAGTATGAAACAGACAAAGCATAAACATTCGACTAATAGAATTGAAAGTAATCTAAACATAATTAAATTATAAACTAAATATCAACTATTAAAGAAATTTTCACAACTACTAATGAAATTATAAATTCTAATTAAGTAAGAGACAAGGGAGAGGAAAGAGATTACTGCAACTGCTTTAAGTCAATGAGAAAAATCAAATCTTTAATAAGTTCAATCATGAGTATTCAACATCCATTATAAACCCAAAGGAGAAATGAAAATCGAAACTTTGAGTGAAATGATTTTGGAAGTTCACAAAAATTAAATTAAAATTGAAACTGCAAAACTTAAATTGAGACTGGAACTTGAAAAATTGGAATAAAACTAAAACTAAAATAATTGCATAAAACTCAAATCAAAAAAATTTCTCAAATTGTACTAATTTCTAAAACTAAAAGGAACTAAAGGTACAATTGAGAAGGAAAGAAACCGATGGTCTTCTAAAATGCACCGATGACCCCTATTCATACTAGTAGCAACCCCACATACTTTCCTATATATATACTAGACTTCATACTTTCCTTTCCAAACAATTCTTTTGCTTTCCTAATTACAACAAATCTCTTATTTTTCGAGTAACTTTCACACTTTCCTAATTGGACCCAATGTCCAATTTCTAATTTCTTCATTTATTTAGAAAGGGACTCCACCGCCATATTTCTTTAATTTCTTCACATTTACAATCCTAAACTTTCCAATTTTAACGTGCTAATCATCGTATGATCTTTTGGGCTTGACTTTCTGTGTTGAAGGAGTGAGGCGTTGGCTTCTAGCATGAGGACAAAACGAGGATTAGGTTGAGCTTACACAAGAGCTGGGTCACCATGCCAATTAATGAAAAATCATTTATTCAACCTCTAATTTTCAAGCTTTTCTCTCATCCACTTACTATCTGTAAAACTACACAAAATCCTATTAAAGGACTAAATAAGCGTCAAGATAACCAAAATTTAGGTGATAGTGGTATGATATTTAGCACTTTTGGTGACCTAAAAAAATACCCCCACCTAGATTTTGCTCATTCTCAAGTAAAAGAAAATAAAAATAATGCCTAAAACACCTAACTCACATTCATAGGAATCACGGTTGCACTTAACACATGTAACAAGCCCTTTCAACCCTTAGGTTCTCCCTAGTGGATGAGTGTAGTCTCGTGAGGGTTTGCAAAAGATATACCCCCGAAATTTCTAGAGAAGAAAAGGAAAATGTAAAGTCTTTTTGAACTTTTCAAATATTATCAAATATGTATGAGGAAAAACTATACGCACGTAACCAACAAATCACCACTGCGACCCAAAATCAGATTCTACACATGCACAATGTTCATGTCAAGACCCTTAATCCTCAAGGATGATGCCCACACACCAATTTTTCACCTCATAGGCCTTCAAAACTATGAGCCCATCCTTGTGCGCAGTGCAAGTGTGCCACCACCCTAGGAGTTAAACTACCATGGTTTGACTTAATCCCACTTGACTATTTTATTGACTAATTGACCTAGAAAGCAGGCTTCCCCAGTAGCAGTAATGCCTCAAAAGGTAGCATAGCACATGCATCAAAGGGTTACTTATCATTCCTTTTTATTTTGATTTTTTTCTCCTTTCCCTATTTTTTCAATTGTTTTTTTTTTGTCTTTTTTTGGCTATGTAAAAAGACAAGTGGAAAAATTGAACCATGAAAGCCTAAGACCTTGACATAATGGTGATATATAAACAAAGGTTGGACTCAATATAATAATGAAATAACAGGGTTAGAACTCGGGTAAGAAATGCCACACTTTGAACTAAAGTGTTTCATGTACACAATACTTATATATAACCTAATATTCAGTCACTGGGAGCCAAAGTCAATTAAGATAGTACAACTCTCAAAATCACACAAAAATATAAAATCTTTTTTATTTTTCAAAAAAAATTTCCTTTCTTTATTTTTCAAAAAAATTGAAGTGTGCCTTCCCCTCCCTCACTCCATGATCACACATGTTCGCATTATGGAAAAAGGAGCGCCTAGAAAAAATAAAGGACATGACATGCATAAGATACAATAGATAGAATAATAGTACTGGGTCAGATACAGAACTAAACCTAAGCTATAGCCTCCTAAAATCCACATAGACAAAGACTTATGGAGCATCAGCCACTCCATATCATGTTGAATATAGCTACTCAAGTCATAACCATTACCGTTAGTGAAGAAGGTAGTAGGATATCAAGCTTACAAGAAAAACTCTCAACAACAATGAAACAACAAAAATTGGAGAGTTAAAGCAAGAAAGAGTAACCATATAATCAATGCAGCATAATTAAGGGCCCGTTTCAACCTATCAAATTGTTAGGCCTAGTCATGAATTCCATGGACATACTCACAACAGGCATGTAAATTGGCATCGGCCTAGCAAGTTGATCGTCATGCACACGTTGTCTAGGCACATCAATGGGTCCTAAGCCCACAAGTCTCATAATCTTGGCATGTTCAAGAGTCTAGTCAAAATTAGCAGTCATAGGTACAAAAGTCTCACACTCTAAAAATTCATACTTGGCTTGTTCAAAGATGGCTAGTTATGATAGGTTCAAAAGAAAAGGATTCATATTCAACACAGATATCCACATTCAGACACGCATTGACGTCAAATTCACATAAAAAAAAATTCACATTCCATAGAGAAATGTTCATCATTAAATTCGAAATTAGTGGGCTCAACCACCCTCACGTGACTCTTATGCATAAATATCTTATAATTCATTGAAGTCATGTCATGATGCAAGTTGATCTTAGATTTGATGGAAGACTTAAAATCATCATAAAAACTGATTGCAAGTTCAAGAAATCCTAAACTGGAGTTAGACTCATGCAGATTATAATCCTCCCACTCTGATTAAAACAGTGAGAATATTCAATAATTCTCTCCTTCATAGTCTCTATCATTTTTTCTGTCAATTCATGTATCATCTTTCCAAGGCTCGCACATGTGGCATCAACATAATCATGATAAGGGCAATTATGAATATCATAATTAGGAGACTCACAATAATCAGACCAAAAAGCAATCACACAAGAGTGAGATGGGTGATCATAAGAGTCCCTGAAATGTTCCTGGAAGCAAGGAGTGACACAAAAAATGTACACAAAATGCGTCGGGTATCCTAAGGTCTCTCTAACTTGTTTGAGCTCATAAGTGTCCTAAGCTAATTTTTCGAAGAAAACCCAAACCTTATCTTGAGTTCTAGACGATAATCTTAATAATCCTCCAACATATACTCAATATAACCTATAAATTCAGCATTCAAACCCACAGCAATAACCTCATAAATTTCTCCCTTTTTTAAAGTTTTGATGCAATTGAGCACGATAATTATAAGTCTCCATAAATAGCTCCAAAAAGGTTCATGCTCAAATTGTGGAAATGAAAAACCGTCGTCTTTTTTTAAAGCTTCAATTTTTTTGGATTTTTAAATTTTTTGGGATTTCCAATTAAAACTAACAAAAACAAAACTTATGAGATATGAATCAAATTAATTGTAACTAATTCAAACAAAAAAATTTATGAAACTAATCTACTAATAAAAATTATGAAACTAATAATATAACAAAATAAATAGAAAAGAAAAATAGTGACCTAAATTTAAACCAACATTTCCGACAACGGTGTCAAAAACTTGTTACTCTCCTAAAGGAGGTATAGTAATACCGCAAGCGTACGATTGTTAATCGTAGTAGTTGAGGGTTGAAACCATAGAGACAGGATTAAATCTAGGCTACTACAACTAAAACTGTCCCATATTAATTAAATTAAAAGCAAGAAACTGGCAAAACATAATCATTCAACTAATAGAATTGAACCTAATTTGAACATGATTTAAATTGTAAACTAACTGTCAATTATTGAAGAAATCATCACAAGTAATATGAATGATAAATTCTAATCAACCAAGAGAAAAAGGAGAGAAAAGAGATTACCACAATAACTTTAACCCAATGACGAAAATAAAAACTTTAATGAGTGTCAATCATGAGTATTCACATTATTTACCCGAAGGAATAATAAAAATCAAAACTTTGAATGAAATAATTTTGGAGGTGACAAAAATTGGAACTACAAAGCTTAGATTGAAACTAGAACTAGAAAAATTGAAATAACATTAGAACTAAAATAATTGCATAAAACTCAAATCAAAAAATTTTATAAAATTATAATAATCTCTAAAACTACTAGGAACTAAAGCTAGAATTGACAAGGAAAGAAATTGACGGTCTTCTAAAGTGCACCCACGACCCCTGTTTAAACTAGTAGCAACCCCTAATACTTTCATTGTTATACTGGATTTCCTACTTTTCAAAGAATTCTTTCACTTTCCAAATTACAATGGATATCTTATTTTTCAAGTAACTTTCACACTTTCGTAATTGTACCCAACTTCCAATTTCTAATTTCTTCATTTATTTGGAAACGCACTCCACTGTCATATTTCTTCAATTTCGTTACAACTACAATCCTAAACTTTTCAATTTTCACGTGTAATCACTGTATGATCTTCTAGGCTTGACTTGGTGTGGTGAAGGAGAATGGGCGCTGACTTCCAGCCTCAGGACAAAACAAAGATCGGGCTTGGCTTGGACAAGAGTTGGACGCCATGCCAATTAATGAAAATTCATCTATTCAACCTTCACTTTTCAAGCTTTCTCGCCATCCACTTATTACCTACAAAACTACACAAAATCTTTTTAAAACACCAAATAAGCTCAAAGATACCTAAAATCTAGGTGAATAATGGTATAATATTTAGCACTTTTGGTGACTAAACACTCAGCAAAGTTATGAAGAGGAACCCTACTTAGTTCTCCTCACAAGGAACCCAATTGAGTTTTGTCGTCCATTAGGCTAGTTTCTCCTGCGTATTTGATTTGTTTAAAATTTTCTTTCTGATTATTCCTTTACTAGGCCCTGAGAATTCAAAATGGGATGTTAATCTTGTCATTAGCCCTGTTAAAAGAAGATGCCATTTTTGGCGTCTATAGTTGGCCCCCACTTTGGCTGAGCCGGAGTACGGCGAAGGTCAAAGTAATAGTTTCTTTTTGCACTTGTCGGTCTGGCTATGTTGATTTAGAATCCATATTTGGTTGGTCCTGAGACTTGTTGTTTGCCTACGTTTACTACGCGGTGGCTGATGAATCTCACTGAACTCACGTATTTCCTTATCGCCGGGGCAATGACCCTTCTGCCGATGAAGCACACTTGCGATGATTTTATCTTTTTGCCAGATTAGCGGTTTTGCATCACTAGATTAACAGACATTTTTGTTGGCCAAGCAAGCTTGAGAATATATCCTTTCACCAGATCAATGGGTTTCCGTATGCTAGAGTAGCAAACATTTTTGTTGATTAAGCAAACTTCTGAATTTATCCTTTCGTCAAATTAGCAAGTTTTCGTATCGCTGGAGTAGCGGATGTTTTTGCCCGCCAAGAAAACTTCTGAATGTTTCATTTTGCTAAATTAGTGAATCTGCTTATCGCTGAAGTACCAAACTTTTTTTTTCGGCCAACCAAAATTGTGAATTTATTATTTCGCCGAATTAGCGGGTTTCTGTATCGCCAAAGTAGCAGACCTTTTTAACAGCTAAGCAAATCTTGATAATGAAATGTCCCATTATGTGGGGAACTATCAATTTTAGCTTTTCCCTTAGATCCTTTTGCATTGGCTTCTTCTTTGTTTGTATCTTCCAACAGAAACTTGCGTGCATGGTGGTGGGAATCCAACCAGGTTTGGTTGACCACTTTTCTTGTTTTCGCTTTTCCTTCCTTGTTTGCATGCCTTGTGTTCTTTTGATGGTTGTAGGTTCCCATGCACATAGAGAACCTGGTCGGGTCCTCTTTGTGAATTATTTACTTTTTGGACCTTTGAAGTATAGTACATGAATTTTCTGAAACCACAACTGTGAAATTGAATTTTCTAAATCATTGAACTATTATGCAATTAATTTTTGAAAGACAAGTCACTATTGAACTTTTTATATAATTCCTAAAACTTTCAGTTGCAAACTTTATCCCAATCTTTAAAAACTTTCTTTTGAAATGTGCATTCGATAGTATTCTCATAAGTAGTACTCAAATCCCTCTTTAATATGGTATCAGAGTCACGTTACCAAAATAACTAAGATAATTAAGATTAATTAGTAGTTAATTAAGATAATTAAATATGTTTAATGCTTGAATTGCCTCCTGCTTGTCCTGCCCCTAATTATTCTCATATTGTGTTCTCATTGGAAGCATCCATTTTAGTAGCACCTCAACTAAACTATATCACTGATATAGTTTTTGTAACGGCCGAGAATTTTTAATATCAAGCTAACTGTTTAGATTAATAGTTTTATTAGCTATATTTATTAGCTGAAGTAGGTTGGCGTTTGTGTGTTTATCAAAGTGAGTAAGTTTATTAAATCTGGCTTCGAAATATTGTGACTTATTACATAAGCGTAAATATTAAGCAACCAAAAGCATACTCTCCATCATTTTCTCTAAATTGGATGTTTGATGTGCTTGTTGAAGGCAATGTGGTCTTTGAAATCCAGGGGGTGGTCTAAAATTCATTTGAGTCATAGGAGGCACATTAGACCTATAGGAGAAATTGGGGTGATTCCTCCAACTAGGATTGTATGTGTTGGAGAATAGATCATTGGTCGGTCTGGGGCTATAGATGTTGATATAGTTGACTTAGTCACTAGCATCTTGAGCAAATAGGCTCTTAACTTGACAATTCACAATCAACTGATCAATAGACCCATATATTTCACATGATGGGGAAGGGGTACTTGAGCTAATAGAATTAACATTCAATCATTCTAACCCTTGAGACATGGCTTGTGCTTTAGCAGAGATCATGGAAATAGCGTCAAGTTCTAACTTACTTCCTACCCTTTTGGGTTGGCTTCTCTTATTGGACCAGTGGTAGTTATTAAGTTCCATCCCCTCAATAAGGTTGTAAGCCTCATCTTCTGTCTTGTTTATAAGTGTTAGATCTTAGAGTATACTTCCACAAGAGAGGGGGTGAATTGTGGTGTCTGATTTTCGTGTTATAAGTAGTAAACACCCTGACTGAGGTTGTTCTCAGATGACGAACACCCTGTTAACTTGTTTGCAGGGGGTGTTTTCAGATATTGTAAACACGAAAATCACCAAGATAAATGCGGAATTAAAGCACACACAATTTTTACGTGGAAAATACCTCTAGCCTAACTGAGGTGTGAAAAACCACGACCTACCTCGTGTAGGATTTAACCACTTCACTAAACCGGGCTTAACACGTTACAATTGTAACACACCTTGTTACAACCTTGCAACCACGTAATCTCCTTCTCAAGGTAGATTACACCACGTCCAAATCTCACCAGATTGGACACGTCCAAAGTCCACACGACTTAGGACCACTCACTCACTTTTCTGATTCAAGATCAGGGTCACAAACACCTTACAGGGGGTGCTTCTGACTAAGCAGATGTAAGGTACAAATGAAGATCCTATTATGCCAATATATTGAAAGCTTGCTTTAAACACAACTTGAACTGGTTTTTCTTTTTTCAAGTGAGGCTCAGAAATTCTTTTCACTAGAAAAACCTCTTTTCAAATTTTGCCTTTTGGGAATGTTGTGTTTCAAGATTTCCGTTTTGCTTTCTTCTCTCTATAGCTCAGCATGTGTCTCTGTATGTATGTCAGTGAAAAAGAGAGCTGTATTTAACCGTAACTTCCAACGGTCAAAAACCAAGGAAGAGAAAGGAAATCACCTAAGTTTGGAAAGAGAAAATGCTCCCAACGGCTAGTGATAAAACATTTTCCAAAAACTAAGGGATTTGTTATCTTAAGAGATAACCTTTATCTCCTTATAGCCGTGGGTTAGCTTTAAGAAAGGCAACCAAAAATCTTTAGCAATTTTAAAAACTATATCACATCCGAAGATATGGGCAGAAAAAATCTTCCAATTTTGGCAAATCTCCCAAAATCTATTTTCTCAAATCTCCCATAATATATCCAAGAAATATATTTTCAGAAGAATAACATTTGAAAATATTCTGGAGATTTTGACCAACCAAAATAATAATTTCAAGGATAATCGGGTATGGCCACTTCAGGTCAGAAACACCCTAGGCACCCTGTTTGCAGGGTTGTTCGCAGTCTAGTGTTCTGAAGCACTTAGTGCAAATACCGATTCAAGAGATGTTTAAAAAGCTTTTTCAATATTGGCATATTAACAAGAGTCTAAAAAAGTAAAGCCTATATACCCAAGACTTCTTGTTTTGAATCTTGTCCAAGGTCCGTAGAGCTGCTGTGAACATCAAGGCTACCTTGTTTGCTGAGGTTGTTCTTTGCATCGCTAGAGAAGCTGCTGGGAACATCAAGGCTACCTTGTTTGTTGGAGTTGTTCTTTGCATTGCTAGAAAAGCTGCTGTGAACATGCCTTACATCCAACTGTGAGATGGCGTTCTTAACTAAATGTAGACTCACCCAAAGAACCTGTTTTAGAGGCTTGTTCTCACATGTAGCAAACCGGTTAATACAGTAAATATTACAAACACCCGTTAGGCCTGTTTACAGACCATGTTTGGAGCAACACTACTTGGACACATTTTTACACTTGGATTTGTTATCATCAAAACTAGAATATAATAACTCAACAAATTCCCCCTTTTTGATGATGACAAACCAAGTGACCATATTGACAAAACAACCAGAAAAGACTGCTGATAGGGATTCACGTAAGTCAAGAGCAAGTCAAGAACAGGTTAGTCAGGTCAGATTTTCACATGTTGTCAATGTCAATAGGGTGTCACCTCTTTTTCTTCCCCCTTTTGGCATCATTAAAAAGCAATAATAACAAGTATAAAGGAGAAGGAATAACAAGCAAGAGAAACTGCAAAAGGATATTTCATTAAAAAGCACAGCAGTACAGAGGTAAAGACAGAACAGAAACAGCAACACAAACAGAACCAGAAACAGCCTATACAATCAGGGAGCAGGGGGTGGTTTCGTCTGCAGGGGAGGAATACTAGGAGCAAGGGAGGATAGAAGAGTAAGCAAGTCTGCATGACGCTTAGCAGAGAGAGCTTGTTCTTCAGCAAGAGCAGCCTTGACAGCAGAGAGCTCATCCTTGAGGCGAGCATTGTCCTCAAGAACAACCTCTAACTTGGTGGATGGTTGCTCAGAAACAGGTGGTCGAGGTGGTCGACGACCCTGTTTGGAACCGGACCCTTCCCCAAACTCAAAGCCACACCCGAGCAAAGTGTCAATCCCAATTGCATCGATTACTTGGGCCTCCACTCGCCTTGTGAGCACTATGCCAAAGTGCTCAAACACCCTTGTCAGCAGAAATCCATACCCGAGATCATGAGCCCGGGTGGTGTTCGCAATTCGCCCAATGTGGCGAATCATGATTGCTGGAAGATTGATGGGTTCTTCCCTGTCCAGAAGGTCAACAAGGCATTGATCGAAGAGATCTGCCGAATTGCGCCCTTGACCTCTTGGAATCATGTTCTTGATGACGAACATGAACAGCAGTTGGTGGGGAGGAATGAGATCACCCTTCTTGACAGAGGAGGGTGTTCTCAGACCCTGTTTGTGACTTAGGCGTTTGGACACCTCCAGGAGCCTGGCTTGTTCCATGGCTGTTTTGTCTTCCCTCACATACACAGCAAAACCTTGTGAGGGCACTCCAAGAATTTTCCCAAGCGTGGGCGCATCGACCCTGATGCCTTGCCCATTTACAGAACTTGTCACCATCCCTTCGGTGACTCTGCAGTTGGCGTAGAATTCAGCCAACTCAGGCACAGAACACCCCAACTGGGTGTTTGCAAACAACGCAAGCCAGCCTTGGGCTCGAAGCTTGGTCAAAAACACCCCGAGACCCTGTTCCTCAAAGAAACTGACAGACACTACCTTCCCCCTGACAACATTGCGCTTAAGCAACTTGGCATGTTTGTTAGACATAGGATAGGGAGTGAACTGCCTTGGGCGTTTGGAGGCAGGAACAGAGGTAGTCGCTTTTGGTAGGGGGGATGTTCTTGGTTTTCTTTTGAGGGGTGGTTTTGCTGGAGAGGACTTCACAGCAGGTTTAGTGGTTGTTTTTGGAGGGGCTTGATCTTCAGAGGACTCAGAAAACACCGATGTCCCCTGTTTGAAGGTGTTGTCCTCAGAATCAGAACTCGAGAACCCTTCAGTAGAAGAGGAGATCTCTTCGATAATAGGAACGGAGGGTTTAGAGGTTCTGGGGGTTGATTTGAAGATAATTCTCGCAGACTTGCGAGGAGGTTGAGAAGGAGGTGAAGAAGGAGTTAGAGAAGGGCGAGACCTTGGTTGTGGTCTTGTTCTTTGGCGTTCGAGTGCGCCTAGCAACCATCTTCACCCTTTTCCTCTTCTCTCCAGTTTGAGAGTCGAGAGGAACAGAGTCATCCCCAACAATGGTTTCTGGATTCTCCAAGAATTGGTCTTGGAGACCCGAAGAGTCAGCACATGCTGCAGGAGGAATAGGACAGGGGATTGTTCCCACATACACCATTAATTCCCAACCAAAGGGGTAGGGAATATCATTCAACCCAATCCCAACACTCGTGAGGTTAAGCTGAGTGAGATACCCCAAGGTTTTGTGGATAATTGGGCGAGGAGGAGATGGAATTGAGGGTAAACTCAAGTTGCAAGAAACAGGGTTGATAGCCATTGTCGTAAGGAGGAGGTTCGGTTTTTTGGGAGGTTTTTTGCTAGGGTTTGAAAGCAAGAACAGAGGAGAGAGAGAGAGCAAGATGAAGAGGACAGACGCACGCAATGCAGTTTTTAAACTCCTTACCTGACACGAAGGGATACCTAGGGAACACCTGGAATTTTAGCAGGCAGCAATCAATAAACGCAATTAAGGCATACCTGTTCGAGCCGCCTGTTCTTGAGCATGCTTTTCTCATTCCAAGGTCTGTCATGATTACTCTTCCTCCATCTCCCAAGACACAGTACATAATCATTAGAGTATACTGACTATATATATTCGCTAAGCACAGACCACAAACATTAGAAACAGGAGAGAAGAACAGGTATTATAGGGTGTTTTTCGACAGCTTGATCTACCTCTGAGAACAGGTGTTCTCAGGGTGTTTTCACCAACCCCAGTTCCAGTCTATTTCTCTCAAACTGATCTCTAGCTAGTGCCTTAGTGAATATATCAGCAATATGTTTTTCCGTTGAATAAAAATTCATAGAAATTAAGCCTTTTTCCACATTATCTCTTAGGAAATGATGTCGAATGTCAATATGTTTTGTCCTTTTGTGTTGACATGGATTTTTGGAAATATTAATAGCACTTGTGTTATCACAAAAAATAGGAATGCATCCAGTGTCAACACAAAAGTCTTTGAGCTGTTGCCTTATCCACAATAGTTGAGCACAACATGAAGCTGCAGCAACATATTCAGCTTCTGCTGTGGACATGGCAACTGAATGTTGCTTCTTGGTCGCCCAAGATACCAAACAAGGTCCAAGAAAATGAGCCATACCTGAGGTACTCTTTCTATCAACTAGGAACCCTGCATAGTCAGCATCAGCATATCCAACAAGATTAAAATTACAGCCTTTAGGATACCATAGAGATAAATCAGGTGTATGCTTTAAATATCTTAGTATCCGTTTAACAGCCTTAAGATGAGTCTCTTTAGGACTAGACTGAAAACGGGCACATAAACCAACACTAAAAACAATATCCGGTCTACTAGCGGTTAGGTATAGGAGTGACCCAATCATGCCCCTATAGAGTTTTTCCTCAACTGAGGGACTCCCATCATCCATAACCAATTTCGTTGAAGGAGAAATAGGAGTGTCTATGGGTTTGGCCGACTCCATCCCAAAACGCTTAAGTAGCTCCTTGATATACTTTTGTTGATGGATCATGGTGCCGTTTGGAGTTTGCTTGATTTGTAAGCCCAAGAAGAAATTAAGCTCACCCATCATGCTCATCTCAAACTCACTCCTCATCATATTTGAAAATTCATGGCATAAATCATGATGAGTTGCACCAAATATAATGTCATCTACATATATTTGGACGATCAATAAATGTTCCCCCTTAGATTTCAGAAACAAGGTATTGTCGACCTTGCCTCTTCTAAAATCATTTTCAAGTAAAAAGCTTGACAACCGTTCATACCAAGCTCTTGGAGCTTGTTTTAAACCATGAAGTGCTTTGTCAAGTTTAAAAACATGATTTGGGAAATCACCATTTTCAAAACCAGGGGGTTGTTTGACATACACCTCTTCTTTAAGGTATCCATTTAGGAATGCACTTTTCACATCCATTTGATATAGCTTGATCTCCATATGAGCTGCAAAGGTTATTAAGATTCGGATAGCCTCAATTCTTGCAACTGGTGCAAAGGTTTCTTCATAGTCGATTCCTTCTTCTTGATTGTATCCTTGAACCACCAGCCTTGCCTTGTTCCTAGTGACTGTTCCTCACTCATCCAGCTTATTTCGAAACACCCACTTGGCTCCAATGATTGTTCTGTCTGTAGGTTTAGGTACAAGGTACCACACTTTGTTTATTTCAAATTGATGAAGTTTTTCTTGCATAGCCGTGATCCAATCTGAATCTGCAAGAGCTTCATTCACACTCTTTGGCTCAATGTTAGAGAGAAAAGCATAGAAAGCACAAAAATTCTTGAGTTTAGATCTAGTTTGCACTCCAGTATTAATATCTGACAAGATTTGATCAAGAGGGTGCGAACTATGGTGCTTCCATGATCTTGGATTAATTGGATCCACAGCCAGATGTTTTGTTCTAACTGAAGTGTGTGTAGGATCAGGCTCAAGAACACCTCTTGATCCTGTTTCTGTACCTGTTTGCAAGCTGGTTCCTGAAGAACATGGTTCCGAACAGGGTTCAACGGTGTTTCCCCCTGTTTGGAGCTCACCTTGACTGTTGTTTTGAGGAACAGCTTCTGTACCTGTTTCTTTCAAGGTGTTCTCACCTGGTTTCTCATGGTTCGGCAATTCCTTTTGGACAAGACCTAATTCAAACTCTTCTTCCTGTGCATCACTCTTATTCACAGTATTAGTTTTATCAAAAATTACATGCACACTTTCCTCAACACACAAGGTTCTTTTGTTAAAAACTTTGTAAGCCTTGCTGTGAGAAGAATAACCAATAAATATTGCCTCATCACTCCTAGGGTCAAACTTTCCTAAGGCATTCTTCCCGTTGTTATGCACGAAACATCTACAACCAAATGTTCTTAGATGCATAATGTTGGGTTTCCTGCCTTTAAGAAGTTCATAAGGAGTTTTGTTCAAAATGGGTCTAATCATGCATCTGTTTATAATGTAACATGATGTGTTCAAGGCTTCTGCCCAAAAGTTCTTAGGAAGACTACTATCAATAAGCATTGTTCTAGTCATGTCTTCTAAGGTACGATTTTTTTGTTCAACCACCCCATTCTGCTGGGGTGTTCTTGGGGCTGAGAAGTTTTGATCAACACCATGTTCATTACAAAATTTTGTAAAGCTTGCATTTTCAAATTCAGTACCATGATCAGACCTCAAGCTAACCAATGAATGTCCTACTCTCTTTTCAACCCTTTTTAGAAAAGCAATAAAGTTTTCAAACGTTTCATCCTTGGAAGCCAAGAAGAGGGTCCAAGTAAATCGAGAGTAGTCATCCACTATGACAAGCACATACCTCTTCCCACCTCTACTTACTATCCTCATGGGACCACATAGATCAATGTGTAGTCATTCAAGAGGTCGGGTAGTGCTTACACACTTTTTAGATTTTAAAGAAGATCTGACTTGTTTTCCTTTTGCACAAGCTTCACATACCTTGTCATCATTATACTTGATGGAAGGTAGTCCAACAACCAAGTCCTTGGAAACAAGTTTGTTTAGCAAGTACAGGCTTGCATGACCTAGTCTCTTGTGCCATAGCATTATATCAGCATTTAAAGCATTAAAACAAGTCAGATTGTTTTGGGGAAGAGTGGAAATACAAACTTTATAGACATTTTGACATCGCTTCCCCCTCAACACAACATCTCCTGTGTCGCCATTCACAACCAAGCAACGTGTTTTTGAAAACAGTACTAGGTTGTTCTTGTCACACAGTTGGGACACACTTAGCAAATTGTGCTTTAACCCATCAACTAAGTGCACATTATCAATTGAGTGGGAGAGAGTTTTACCAATATTACCTATACCGACAATTGTCCCAGATTTGCCGTTTCCAAATGCTACACTCCCACCATCCAAAGTTGTAAGTGAGAGAAAGTTTGATTTTTCACCAGTCATATGCCGCGAACACCCACTATCAACATACCACAATTGCTTGTTTTCAAGGGTGTTTGTGGGGTTGTTTGTAAGGTTGTTTTCTCTCACTTCAGCCTGCAAAACAAATCACGGGTTAGTTTTGGGAACCCAGATCCACTTGTGTCCCATTTCTTTAGACATGTAAAGCTCATCTTTTCTAATCCAGATTTGTTTCACATACTTTTCATTCTTTTCATTGGCATGTTTTCTTAAAGGACAAGTATATCAATAATGACCCGTTTTACCACAATGAAAGCAAACAATATTTTCAGGTAATCCCACATACTTCCTATGTATTGGGTAAACGGTCCGTTTAGGCTTGTATCCAAGTCCCTTTTTGTTTCGACTGTGGTGAGTGTTTAACCAATCAAGGGCTTGTGAGGACTTGTTCCAACGCTTGGTCGTGGCAAGTTCGGTTTCCAGTATTTCTATATTAGCATGCAAGCTCTTGTTCTCTTTGAGCAAGTCTTCAACCATTCCTTCCACCTCAAAGAGTTTTTCTTCCACTCGAGCATAATCTCCTTCTTTTATAAAGAGATTTTCTTTGAGCATGTTAATATTTTCATGTAAACCAAGTTTTTCATTTTTAAGAATTTCATTTTCAAGCTCTAGGTCACAAACTTCTCTTTTTAGATCAGCACAGGTGTCTAACACATTATATAGAAGTTCTTCTAAAGTAGCTTTGTTAAGACCATGTACCTTGTTCTTGAGATCTGAGAGGCTGATTGTTGATTCATCACTTGAATCTGAATCACTTTGTGCCATTAGTGCTACAACCTCTTCTTCAGCTTCAGATTCTCCTTCATCTTCAGAGGAATCTCCCCAAGCAGCCAGCATAGCTTTCGAGAATCGCTTGCCCAGATTGTTGACAGGGTGTTTTCGACCCTGTTTTTGAGGTTGTTCTGGCATCTGATCTTCTCGAATCAGATGGCAGTTTTTGACTAAGTGATCTGGTTTGCCGCACTTGAAACACCCTATAGGTTGATCTTTAGGGGTGTTTCTGGACTTACTGAATTCTTTTCTTTTGTTGTTCTCCTTGACCTTTTTGAAGAATTTCTTGAATTTTCTGAACATTAGGGCCATATCTTCATCTTCAAGGTCAGAGTCAGTGTCCTCATGTGCTTTTAAGGCAAGCCCACGATCCTTCTTTTGCTCCTCTTTCTGTTGTGAGTTTTTCCGGAGTTCATAGGTTTGGAGATTACCAATCAACTCGTCAAGGGTGATTTTGTTCATGTTTTTAGCCTCTTGAATGGCTGTTACTTTGGCCTCCCACGTACGAGGTAAAATTCTAAGGATCTTCCTCACCAACTCTTTAGTGGTGAAGGATTTTCCCAAGGATTTTAGCTCATTCGTTATGTGGGTAAACCGTGTATACATATCCATTACAGTTTCACGATCACCCATATCAAACAACTCGTATTGTCGCATAAGTAGCTCAATTCTAGATTGTTTAACTTGACTCGTACCTTCATGAGCAACTTGCAAGGCGTTCCAGATAGCTTGGGCTGATTCACACTCAGAGATGCGTGTGTATTCATCTAGACCTAGGCCGAAATATAATAGCTTCTTGGCCTTAGCATTCTTCTCCATTTTCTTGTAATCTTCAGAGTCAAACTCAGAAGGTTCCTTGGAAACTTTCTTGCCATCTTCAAGTATTTTGTAGGGAACAAGGGGCCCGTTCTTGATGAGCATCCATAACTCATAATCTTCTGGCTGAATATAGTTCTCCATCCTATTCTTCCACCAACTATAGTGTTGGCCGTTGAAATAGGGTGGGCGAGTGATGGATTGCCCTTCAAGAATTCCTTGTGGTGTACTCATCTTCAGAATCTCTCAAGGTGTTAGCCTTGTTGTGAGAGAACCTGCTCTGATACCACTTGTTAGATCTTAAAGTATACTTCCACAAGAGGGGGGGGTGAATTGTGGTGTCTGATTTTCGCGTTATAAGTACTAAACACCCTGAATGAGGTTGTTCTCAGATGACGAACACCCTGTTGACTTGTTTGCAGGGGGTGTTTTCAGATATTGTAAACACGAAAATCACCAAGATAAATGCGGAATTAAAGCACACACAATTTTTACGTGGAAAACACCTCTAGCCCAACTGAGGTGTGAAAAACCACGACCTACCTCGTGTAGGATTTAACCACTTCACTAAACCGGGCTTAACACGTTACAATTATAACACACCTTGTTACAACCTTGCAACCACGTAATCTCCTTCTCAAGGCAGATTACACCACGTCCAAATCTCACCAGATTGGACACATCCAAAGTCCACACGACTTAGGACCACTCACTTACTTTTCTGATTCAAGATCAGGGTTACAAACACCTTACAGGGGGTGCTTCTGACTAAGCAGATGTAAGGTACAAATGAAGATCCTATTATGCCAATATATTGAAAGCTTGCTTTAAACACAACTTGAACTGGTTTTTCTTTTCTCAAGTGAGGCTCAGAAATTCTTTTCACTAGAAAAACCTCTTTTCAAATTTTGCCTTTTGGGAATGTTGTGTTTCAAGATTTACGTTTTGCTTTCTTCTCTCTATAGCTCAGTATGTGTCTCTGTATGTATGTCAGTGAAAAAGAGAGCTGTATTTAACCGTAACTTCCAACGGTCAAAAACCAAGGAAGAGAAAGGAAATCACCTAAGTTTGGAAAGAGAAAATGCTCCCAACGGCTAGTGATAAAACATTTTCCAAAAACTAAGGGATTTGTTATCTTAAGAGATAACCTTTATCTCCATATAGCCGTGGGTTAGCTTTAAGAAAGGCTACCAAAAATCTTTAGCAATTTTAAAAACTATATCACATCCGAAGATATGGGCAGAAAAAATCTTCCAATTTTGGCAAATCTCCCAAAATCTATTTTCCCAAATCTCCCATAATATATCCAAGAAATATATTTTCAGAAGAATAACATTTGAAAATATTCTGGAGATTTTGGCCAACCGAAATAATAATTTCAAGGATAATCGGGTATGGCCACTTCAGGTCAGAAACACCCTAGGCACCCTGTTTGCAGGGTTGTTCGCAGTCTAGTGTTCTGAAGCACTTAGTGCAAATACCGATTCAAGAGATGTTTAAAAAGCTTTTTCAATATTGGCATATTAAGAAGAGTCTAAAAAAGTAAAGCCTATATACCCAAGACTTCTTGTTTTGAATCTTGTCCAAGGTCCGTAGAGCTGCTGTGAACATCAAGGCTACCTTGTTTGCTGGGGTTGTTCTTTGCATCGCTAGAGAAGCTGCTGGGAACATCAAGGCTAACTTGTTTGTTGGAGTTGTTCTTTGCATTGCTAGAAAAGCTGCTGTGAACATGCCTTACATCCAACTGTGAGATGGCGTTCTTGACTAAATGTAGACTCACCCAAAGAACCTGTTTTAGAGGTTTGTTCTCACATGTAGCAAACCGGTTAATACAGTAAAGATTACAAACACCCGTTAGGCCTGTTTGCAGACCATGTTTGGAGCAACACTACTTGGACACATTTTTACACTTGGATTTGTTATCATCAAAACTAGAATATAATAACTCAACAATAAGAGTGCCAACCACTACTGCATCTATAGTAGACCTCACTTGTTGAGTGGCTCCATTGTAGAAGGCTTGCACTATCATCCACCGTTGAAGCCCGTGATGTGGACATAGCCTCAATAGGTCCTTAAACCGCTCCTAAGCTTGATAAAGAGAGTCATCTTCCCTTTGAGTGAAGGTAGTAATTTGGTTACTTAGACTGGCCATCTTGCTTAGAGGAAAGAATTTTGCAAGAAAGCCTTGGTGAGCTCATCCCATGTTGTGATACATCCGGGAGGTAAAGAATGAAGCCATGCTCTCACCTTGTACATAAGTGAAAAGGGAAACAACCGCAATCGAACAACATTCGTAGAAACTCCATTGAGCTTCAAGTTGTCGCATACCTCTAAAGATACCGAGAGGTGTAAGTTGGGATCTTCTAACGGGGTGCCTCCAAATTAGGATTGTTGCATAAAGGTAATAAGAGCTAGCTTGTGTTCAAAGTTATTGGCTTCCACGTTTGGTCGAGCAATGTTAAAGGTAATGCCTTAGACTTTCAAGGTGACAAAGTTCTGAAGGGTCCTTCTCTGGTCACCTCTTTCTCCCGCCATCACTAAAGAGGTTTCTTGAGCTTTGGCTCTTTGGTCCTCTAACTATAACTTCTTCCTCCTAGAGCAAGAAGTCCTTTATGTTTTTGGATCGAATTCTAAAGGAAAGGGGCTTCGCATATAAGTGGAGAAATCCTGCAAAGATCACCAAAAAAGACTCTACCAACGTAAATCAACAAATTACAATGAAAAAGAAAAACACAAAAAATACTTAGTCAATCTATCAAGGCGAACTCAATATCCACATATTGGTCCCCGACAACAATGCTAAAAGCATGACACTTCTGCAAGCACATGTGTGTTGTAGTTTAGTTTTAATATTGTTCCCATGGAGACCAAATATAATCTATTGAGTTTTGACCTATAACAAAAGGCTAAACAAAGAAGTTCAAATGGGTTGTTTGAATTATGTGAATAACTGACTCGCAAATTCAACCGAGTTAAAATATATAGGGAATTGTTTCAGTTAATAAAGAGTTGGATCAATGAATTAAATCGTGCAATTAACTTAGATGAGACAATTGAAAGCAGTACAATTGATCTAAAATTCAGCCTTTTCTTTCAAAATAAATTGAATTATCTAAATCAATCCAATTAGTATTCTTTTAAATACCCTTGTTTTAGTCTAGGTTATAGGTTTTTATTAGCTAAAGTTTCCTCTTAGCAAGCAAATCTCTTTCAAGTATTATTAAATCAAGTCCTAACCTGTCAGTCAAATAGCGAGCTTCTCCTTTCGATAATTCACTCAACTATCTAGTACTAGCAAGCAAATTTGGCAAAAATTCACTCACACACTTTACTCAAAGGGTAGAATTCAGCCCTTCGAACATAAAATAAATACAAGCAATGAAGATTAAGAATTGAACATCAATACTTTAGCTAATAAGTCCATATATTAAACAAACTACTCACTTATGTTCAAAATTAATAACAATCTAAAATAAAAGTTTAAGAAAAATGCTAAAGGAGAGAAAACTTAGCAACAAATGGTGATTCTCCAATGGTGTCCCAATCTTCAAACCTCCAAAGCCAAAGCTTTTCTTCAGTTTTCTTCTCTATCTCTAAAGAATACAAAGTAAGAATCCTAAACCTAATGGAAATATGAGAGAAATGAGTGTAGTGAGATCTGTCCTCTCTCTTTTCTACTATCAAACTACCTCTTATAAGCTTGAAACCAAGCATCCTCAGCCATAAGACAAAGGAAGACAAAGAGGCAGGCAGTTTTAGGTTTACCACGGACTATGGCCTTCACCACTGAGCGTCTGTGGTTGCCCCTGTCTTGAAGTTCTCTGACTCTTCTTTTCCTCAATGGACATGGTGACGTGGGGGCATCCATAAGAAGTCAAATCATACTCAATTGGGGGTCAAAGCAAGGGCAAAAAGGTCCAAAAACATGCAAAACACAGAAAAAAAGGCATACAATGGGAATAGGAGTGTAGATTATAATATAACGTTCATAAATCTCCTTAAAAATGCAGCAAAATGACCCCAAAATGGAGTAAACTCTAAGCATTTATCAGTGCTCCTCCGTCAGCGGCAAGGAGGCGAGTAGGATGGCTACTGCATCGCTGCAAGTGAGATGAGAAGATGGGCAACAAAATCATAATGATCTAACCCTTCTCAGTAGTGCCACCACCACCGCCTTCCCTTCAGGTGGTAGGCCTTAATTTGACAAGAACATCAAAAGAAAAAAAGAAAAGAAAAGGGGGAGCTGATCCATGGCAATTGCAAGTGGGTGGAAGATGCCCAAAGTGTGACTTGAATTGCCCAATAACCTAGGAGTTCGGTCTTTTAGCTTGGAATCGAGGTGGGTGGTTATTAATTCTTAAATTGTTACTAATTTGCAAAGTTTTTATCATTTTATTCAATAAATTAAGTTACATGTGAAGTCAGAATTTGAATGTGTGAGAATAATGGTAATAGAGAGGCTCTTTGAGTTATTTGGAAAGATTTGGGATTGAAATTGACTGGGTTTTAAGGGTTCTTGTGAGTGGTACTACAGGGAGGGAGTCGGATTGTGCATAAGATCCATGGATTTTATTGCTATGTTTAACATTTGATGTTGTGTTATTACTTGTCAGTGGTCACATTTGTAATATGCTGCAAAATGAATTGTTTCGAATAATATGTGGCTCATGGTTGCCTGGTTTAGCGATAAAGTGAAGCTGGAAATAGGGGAGTTAGCTGAACAGTTCTGTGAATCATGAATTGGGTTTGTGAACCCAGCAGTGGCAAGCTCGAGTCCCCACTTACTCTAACTAAACCACACTTGCCTGATTGATTGTGTTTCGAGGCTTAGTTTACTGTTGTACTTGAACCAGAGGCAATAATTGGACTATCTTACGATTTAGCTAAATTGTTCAACTAGTTGAACAGTCAACCCAAACATTGACACGTTACCCTTGAGTAAATGAAGTGTCAAACAAAGGTTGCGACTAGCTTTAAATAGTACAGTTTTGTTTAATTTGAGATGAATTAGGCAAACTAGAACCATTTGATTTGACTTATAGAACCAAACTACTAAGTGTTTTTAAGTGAATTTAATTATGCATAAGTTGCAAATTAGTGACTTCTAAGACGGGTTTTATTGCTCCTTTCCTTGAAAAGTGAATGCTACTTTCTCATTAATTCGCTCACAAGCATACTTTACTGATATAAGTGGTTATATCCTTATCATAAGTCAAATCGATTTTATTTAGGCATTTAAGCCTTCTTGAAAATGAAAATGGCATTGTTGCGATATGATGAGAAATTCGATGCAGAACGTGTTGAAAGTGAGATGCATTTGAAGAGGAGAGTGCTAGTGAGTTCCTAGGAAGTATACCCAGATGTAGGAACCCTACAGGACCTTGATGACAATAAGACATAACTTTATAGAGCAGACCCGATAAGCAGGAACCCTAATTCATAAGGAGCATACCCGGAATTGGGAACCTTAGAAGACCCTGGCAAGGGTGGAATACAAGCTTAGGAATAAGACCCTATATGCTGGAACCCTAATTCTTAAGGAGTAGACCCAGAAGTGAGAAACCTAGAAGATCCTGATGAGAACAAATGCTCACTTGAATAGAGCGGTAACATGTGAATTTGATGCCCCCAAAAATGATTTCTTAACCATTATGTGTTGAAAACTCCTCATTCGATGATTATACTAGTGAAAATGTATGGAAAAATATATGTGCACATTAAAGAGCCTCGTTGGATTCCAAATGACTTACTTGTGAGTACTGGTTGTTTTTATGAGTGCTCACGTGTGAACTGAACACCCTACTGTTCTTAATGCTTAGATTGTAGTTTAAGGCAACTTGCCATTGAGTCCTTTATGCCTATTATGTGATGCAAAGTAAGAGTAATATGTGGTTGTCAATGCTAAGCTACGAGAGTCCTAGGTTAGGCAAGTTGAGAGTTTCTTATGCATGAAATGAAAGAAGAAACAGGACATCATTTGCATTTTGGAGGATATTAAAATATTGATGGATATAGGTGACCTTATATGATTATTATATGATACTAAATATCATGATTGCTACTTAAGAGTATTATGTGTAACCGTTTTGTTTTTGTGGGGTTGAGAGTCACTCATTGATCGTGTAGTAGCTTGCCCCCTCTCTCTTTCCCTTTTTCCTAGGTTCTTGATGTGATAGGTGGAAGTCAACTCATGTAAACTGAGTTGAAACCACTCTCTTGCTTTGGATAAGGAGTGATATACGTAGATCAGGAGTTGAATGATGTTATGTAATGCATTCATAAGTTTGTGGACATGTATACTTAGTTACTTAGTTCATGTAATACACATTGACTAGTTGTTGCTTTGTATGGCCAAGTAAGCCAACCATCTGAATAATTGATCATTTGGTTTAGTTATTCTTAATTATTTTTGGGATGTAAGCCATGGTGCTCCATTGAGTTGTACTGTTTATTTCTTTCCCTTATTGAACTTTATACTTTGTGTACTCCAGGCTTGTGGCCCATAGAGTTGTGGTCTCTGGTGTGCAGCCGTCGAGCTAGTTGGATATGTCTTTTATGTATAATTTATTGCAAGGACCTAATGTAAGCCTTTGAGCTTAGGTTATGGTTAGCGTTTACGCGGAACTTTCTCCGTTTTGGTCCAGAATTTCAGAAATCAATAACGCCCCTAAACCTAGGTGATAGGGGTGTCACAATTTTAGAATTAAAAGTCAAATTAGTAATTATTCAAGACTAAAGTTAAGGAGATTAAAAAGCAATTGTCTGTAATCCATTTTTCTTTAGTCAACGAAATCAGACATAGTGAAAAATATACTCTAAGGGCCTGTTTCTTTCGTGGGTAAATTGGGTGGGTCAAAAGGGTGAAGTAGGTTGAAATTGGTTGAGGTGGGTTGAGGTAGGTTGAAGTTGGTATTTTTTTTTTTTTTGGTAGGTTGAAATAGGTTGAAGTAGGTTGAAGTGGGTTGATGTTGGTTGAAGTTGGTTGAAGTTGATATATTTTTTGTGGTGGGTTGAAATGGTTAAAATAATGAGAATGTAATTAATATGTGATCATTTATGAAGTTATCGAATTTTT
>JACYFF010002017.1:60545003-60564968 GCA_017589665.1 Selenicereus undatus
ATAAAAAATGAAAAATGAAAAAACTGAAAAATGAAAAAATGAAAAATGAAAAATGAAAATTGAAAATTGAAAAATAAAAAACTAAAAATTAAAAAATAAAAAAATAAAAAAATGAGAAAGAATAAACAAGAATTTCACAAAATTTCGATAACTTCGTAAATTATCACACATTAATTAGATTGTCATTATTTTAACCCACCTCAACCCACCACATGAAAAATGTACCAACTTCAACCCTCTTCAACCAACATCAACTCACTTCAACCTATTTCAACCTATTTCAACCCACTTCTAAAAAAAAATACCAACTTCAACATACCTCAACCCACCTCAACCTACTTCAACCTATTTCACCCTTTTACGCACCCAATTTACCCACGAAAACAACAGGCCCTAAATATCGCATGATACTTTAGAAATTATTAAAATTATGAAGGGGTGGGTTGAACTGGGTTGAACTGGGTTGAGATAGGTTGAAGTGAGTTGAAGTTGGTATTTTTTTTTAAATGGGTTGAAATAAGTTGAAATAGGTTGAAGTAGGTTGAAGTGGGTAAATATGAATTGACCCACGAAAAGAACAGGCCCTAAGTATTAATACTCCATTTCAGCATAACTATCCTTTCCAAAATCCAAAAAAAAAAAAAACTATTTCCTTTGCATGATATAAAAATTCAAAAAGAAGTAGGAGAAAAATTAACTAAAAAATCATCTGAAAAAGCAGGGAAAGAAGAACAAGACGAAGTATGAGCAGTATAATGTTGAAGAATTACAGATGTTTGATAAAGAACAAAATTTTTAAGAATTAAACAAAATCATGAGCGCAATACTGGATAAACAGGATGTATTATTGGATGATAATGAAGAGACAAATAATGTCCAGTCAGAAGAAGAAATATATCAGCAGATGAACTTAATTAAATTAGAGGATCTTAATGTTGTACTTTTAGAAGAACTTAGAAGGAAACTAGATAAAAAAAAATATGGGAAAATGGTATTGGATGATGAAATCGATGAGATTGAAGAACAACTCAACATAGACGTAATCGAATCCAATCTAGTTAACAATTTTGTTCCTAAACCTTAGAGTTTGGTAAACCTTTTAGAAGAAATACCTATTTTATGAGACCGAGGTACGTTCCATTAGGATGCACAACTAACTTTTCCTTTGAGTTTATCCCAAGGAAAACCAAGTCTTATGAAGAAATTGAAATTACCCCAATTAGTGAAATGGGATATATTTTAAACATCGACCGAGTTCATAATAGATAAGAAATGTTTGAGCATTGAAAAGAGGCATGAATAGTGTTCTAAAGTTCAATACTACATGGACTACAGGAAATTTCCTAAACTATATCGAGCATAACTTTTTTGGCACGGTAGTTGACTGTTATGATTTATTAAATGAGGATGGTAAAAATGCATTAAAAATTATGGAAACACCAGCTGCAATGTTTAAAAACCTACATAAGGAAATAAAAACTGAATTCATTGAAGCTAAAATTGGTTTCGAAGAAAAAGAAAGACAATGACCAAGAAAGATTAATAACATAGAACTATAGGATATGAGGTATCTGGAGAATTATATTACTGAATTTAGTCAATATTATTACAAAATTAGGCACAGTGAAACCAATTTTGGTATATTTTATGATAAATTAGTATATCCAATCAATTCTATAATGAATAAAAAGTACATTGCATGACTTGAAAAGCAGCTGTCATTGATACTGTTGGTTCTAGAATCTCTTAACAGAGAAAATAGGTCAATGATCAATTTCTCGATCTCCATACGCAAAAGAAAATGAAGAAATAATTTCTAGATTGTTGGTATAATCTTCACCAATGTGAAAAAGAGAAGGAAAAGAAACTTTTAGAAGAAAAAGAGCTTTAGCAAGCAAACGGGAGGGAAATATAAAGAAAATATTATGACAAATCAAGCCCTAAAAAACAATGATTTTTTAGAAAAGTCGCTTATTGTCATGCTGGAAAAAACAACTATAAGTGTTTGGCATGCAGAGAAATGGGTCATCTTGTAAGTGAATTCAAAAATAGGAATAATAACAAGCTCAAAACCTTTGGCTGTCTAGACTATTTTGAACTTAGCGAAGAAGAGGCACTACACTTAGCCCTGAAAAACAACAAGGGAATTGTTAATTATACTAGAAGTTGAATATAAAGAAAGTGATTATGAAGAAACTACTCATATGATGAAAATTAGTTAGTTAGTCTTGGTGATTTTCAAGCAGAAGAATTGCTTGTAGATAATGAAAACAAAAAAAGTCAAAGGAGATTGTGTCCTTCCTATAATTCAAAAAGATATAATCTATAAAAAAAATCCGTCTTTTAGTTAAAGAGTAAATAGGTATGTGAAATGATGGAAGGAGACTTAGAGATAAAAGATTGTGAGTACAATGGGGGAGAAGTTAATCTCATTAATTGGAAAAAACATCCTTAGGTATAACAAAGATAGAAAGTACATGTATATCTATGTTGGAAGTGTCCAAGTGCAAATTTACTCCATTGCAATATTATGGCAAAGAAGTTGATCTTTATGCGTTGCTTTGTGATATTAGGCATAGCAAATCTAATAATAAAGTTATAGCAAGGATTAAGACCAATTTATGTAATGGATCAGTAGGATTCAATTGCTGACCTGGATATTATGTGAGCCAAAAAGATGAATTTGCCAAAAACTTGTTATCCCTTAAGATAAAAATAGTTAGGATGGGCATGAAAAGATGAGGACACCCACTAAAAATATTTTGGAAAATAATCTAAAAATTAGATAACACTATAGATCAAAAGGCTAAGGTAATGATGGTAGACACAAAAAAATTTAGAAGTCCTACTCCTATGCAAAAAATCCATAGGATAAAATCAAATCCTCAAGAGACAATGATTGATAGGTCATGGATATCGAGCTTTGCCAATCCCGTAAAATTCAATAAGAAAAATGTAATAAAAGTTGATAAGAATGGTAAAATTACTATTAAATCCGAATTATTAAGAACCATGAGTGCAAGATTAGAATGGGGAGAAGGGCCTTCATCAGCTAAAGAAGAGCTCAAATAAGATGATATAATTAGCATGGCCAGTGAAACGAGTACAATGAGTCTAGATAGGAAAGTCATTAGGTACACAATAAGAGCTTTTAGTAAACCAAACTATGAGGATAAATTAGTTAAAAATATTACTATATGGAGATATGCTACGAAGTCACCAACACAAATCCTAATAACATCTATATCCTAACAAATGTATACCAGGATGTAATAAATATGAATTGTGTGCCTACATAGACAATGATTGTTTTGTCTGTTTTGAAAAAAGATCTTTATTTTCGAACTTCATATGGAAGAAAGTCAAGAATCCTTTACAAGTAAGGATAGTTGACAATAGCATAATGAGCTATGAAGAGGCCATAGAAGGGTTATTCGTAGAAATAGGAGGACTCCAATACATTATATCAGTTCTATGTGCTACTGATCAACCCTTTCATGATATGATTATTGGAAATAATTTTCAGCGGGCTGTATTCTCCCGGTACATAGACCATTAACCAAATAATATTCACAATAAATAGTCACTTATTTCCCATTGATAAATTAAATAAAGCTTATACTCATCAGAAAATTTAGTTTACATGCAGCCAACGTGGTGCGAAGCTAATGTCTACACAATCTGAAATAGCATTAACAATCTCACTACTTGAGCTATCTATTAAAGAGCAAAGTATTAAACAATAAGAGCAATTATGTAAAGAACTCTACTATAATACCATTGAAATTTTGGGATAAAGGTAAAACATTTGCAAAGATTACTTTAATTTGTCAAATCCTAATACTATTATTCAAGTCAAACAAATGGTATATACACACCAGGATATCGAAGAATTTAGAACAAATCAAACAACTTCTAGATGAATAACTAATTAGAAATAGCAAGGGTCCTCACACCAGTCCCGCTTTCATGGTAAGAAATCATGTTTAGGAAAGAAGAGGAAAAGCTAGAATGATAATTAATTAGAAAATTCTTCATGATAGTACTATCTTTAATGATCATCATATTCCTAAGAAAACACTTCTTTTCAATAGAATTCAAGGAGCCTCTTGGTTCTCGAAAATGGATTGCAAAAGCAAACACTAGCAAATTAAAATGAATGAAGAAAGCATTCCTTTAAATTCTTTTTCTGTCCCTCAAAGACAATATGAGTGAATAGTAATATCATTTAGTCTTAAAAAATGCACCTCAAATATTCCAAAGAAGAGTGGTTAACATCTTCAAAGATCTTAATCATTGTTGCCTAGTGTACATTGATGGTATCCTTATCTTTTCAAAGACCATAGAACAAGCAAAGATGATGTCCTGGCCGTCACTTAAAGTTACATTGATCATGGTATTATTATTGGTGAGAATAAGTGCATTTACGCTGAATAAGAAATTGAGTTTTTAAGTGTAAAAATAAAAGCTTGACAAATTATCTTACAAATGCATATTCTAGAAAAGATAAAAAAATTCCATGAATTGAAGATAAGAAGCAATTAGAAAGTTTCTTGGATGTCTTACCAATGCTTCCAGACCCCGCGAAAGCAGGACCCACATTGGGAGTTTGTTGTTGTTCTTGTAAGAAAACCTTTGCAGCAGAAACTTATGAAAGAAGTAAGGAGGACATAGACCCCTAACGATTTAAAGATTGTTCAAAACTTCAAAAAGATGTATAAAAATCATCATGTTTTTGATTTTTCAATTGGCGGAGATGATTTAATTCATGAGACAGATGCCAACAATGAACACTGGAATGCAGTACTCAAAATCAAAGAAGGAGATAAACTTTGCAAATATTACAGTGAAACTTTTAATAAAGCGAAACAATTATCCCATGATGGATAAAGAAATACTCGTAGTCATATGGCGAATTGAAAAGTTTTTAATCTTTTTAACCCCAAAACATTTTCTTATTTAAATTAATTGTAAAGGAATACTTGGTTTTGTGAAAAAGAATTTATCAAATATGTAAGTGCAATGGCGACTCTTGCGTTGGCAATTATGGCTTAACCAGTTTTCTTTCCCTGTTGAACATATACAACGATTGAAGAATTTTCTGGCAGATAGTTTAACTCATGAACTCAACAATGGTGATCTTCAAAAAAGAACTCTTGCTAAAAAATGAGGAAATCCAAAATGAAATGCCACCACTACTAGAAGTTTCTCCTTCTAGTAGAATCCTCATGGATATTTTGGAATTCAATACAGAAAGTCGATCACGCTTTGGTCTATTGTCTTCTGCCTATCCAATGACACAAGGATTAAGTTTGTAAGAGAAACAAGTTACCTATGGTGTTCTTATGATATCAAGAAAAAAATAAGTTCACATGTTCGAGAAAAATGGTTCAATGAATATTATACAACCTGTATAAACTATTACCTTAATTATTCTTATGATATTGGGGAACTATGCAGTACTATAATCTTTTTTCCTCATAGATATAGAGTTGTGGTGTTGGATTCCCAACATATTCAGTCTCTCTAGATGACCTCATCATAAAAGCTTGGGAATATGAAATGGTAGCATACCTCATGGAAATCCCAAACCCAAAGCTCCCGCTCTTCTCATGACCTACTAAGTTTCAACAAATACATTTAAAAGGATCCATTGGATTCTCACACCTCTAGATGGTCTAACAAAAACTCTATACATTAGAAGTTTGTATGTCGAGGTACATTGTGCAATAATTGAGTATGAAAATGGAAAAGCAAACCAACCCATTATCTTGTGAATTTAGTTGATTTAGACGATTCCAATGATCAATGACAAGAAGTAGTTAGTGATCCTGCTTTAGCAAGAGCCATTGATTTTATAATATTTATCATCAAATGTGGGCATTAATTGAACTGGGAAGACCACTAATACATTGTGAGAAAACTGCTTTTGTTTGTCATGATGATCTTAGCAAATATATAAATGTAGGACCTACTTTAGAGGACGTCTTTGACTATCTTTTTGATATTGGAGCTAAAAAATTCTTACTAGAAAAAGAAAAGAAATACCTTCATGAATTATTTGGAAAATGGGTTATGGAGCATCTTTAACCTAATGAAGATTTTAATGATTATCTGGTTAATGATGGACTGGAATACATTAATGGAGATGAAGGCATGCAAAATCTCAATATGGATGACTAGTCTGTCGGCATTGAAGGCTCTGAAAATTGGTTGCTCCATTATTATACTATTTCATCAAGTATCAAGTTAGTAAAATAATGCTCTCTAATGCAACAATGTAAGGACATATGTATTCATGTGAAAATATTAGTTTGCACTATAGTCATTAGGGCATCCTTTGTAGTTCATCTCCTCTATAATTTGAGCACACTTGAGCACAAGGGAAGGTGGGACTCTTCATTTCTCTATGAACAAGCATCTCTGATGATCATAATAGTTTAAGTCCCTCTTCAATCTTTCAATTATAATATTTTCACTTTCTAGCTTTCAATAAAAGAAGTTTTCTAGTGGCAAACATTATTCAATCAAACCTGATGTGTTAAATGTTATGATTTCTTGATTGAAGTCTCACTATCCTTAAAAAACATATAAAACTTGATTAGTGACTATGTTTCGAGGTAGGAAACAAAACGGATCTACAATATGCCTAATCTAAGAAAGGAGTGGTTGATATTAGCAATATCTGTAAACAGGAAGCTAGAGGAATGCTAGAGTCCAGTGCCGACTAAGTTCAAGTAACGATCAAAATTGTCTAATTAAGCTTTATTATTCTGCTAAGCATGCTAGGCCTATAATCATAGAAAATATAATATCTATAATATAAGCAGTAGATTGTGATAACTATTTCTAGTGAAGTTATTATAAGAAATTAAGTCGTTTAATACAAGCACCTTTCTTGAAAAACCCAAAAAATAGCAAAACTACTCAAAGTATCTCCTTTGGGCCAAAGTTGAAAAATTTTGAAAGTTCTGGGCCAAATAAAAATAAAAAGACTAGAAAGTAATTTTCTCCAAACCTTGAGGGTTTGAAAATTTTTTCTTAAACTTTTTTGTTCCAAAAATTCAGACACCAAAGTTAGAGGTGCTGAAAAGTAAATAACTACCTCTTTGCTTGTTTTCTTCCTCTTCTTTTAGTATTTGACACTTCATAGAGCCAATATGCCCATGTGAGTGGTAGGGAACCCAACCAAGTCCTCATACTTGGAATCCCTTTGTTTCTACCTTTTTGTTTGGTTGCATTTATCTTATTGTGAAGGAATATGCCCATGTGAATTATGGGGAACCCGATCAAGTTCCCCTGTGGCTTCTTCCTCCTCAATTTGTCCATAAATCGCTTAGATTGTAGAGTGTTCAATTCACCCTAAATCATGCTTGTCCTCTGTCTTTCTTTCTCCTTTGCATTTTCTTGCTTTCATTACTTTCAAGTGCTTTTAAATATGAGTTTGAAAAGAGCATATCCTCCTCGCCTATCCTATCAAGAAAATCTTGCAGAAGATTTATTTATTGACAAGGAATGGAGACCCGTTGAAGCTTAGGATGACATTGATCTTCTTATTGAGATCAATGCCATGCCTCGAACTAGGCTATTGTAAAAAAAGGTGAATGTTCTTCTTTGTGTTCTTCCTTCTTCCTTTTGTTTATCAAATCCTATTGTCTAATTTTCCTCCTCCTTTTAGGATGACCTAATCAGTGGTAGAGGTACCCCTAAAAAGTTCATAGCCAACAAAGTTCATAATAGACCTTAGGTGTAGAGAAATCCACATTCGAACTGTTCTAGATAACATAGGCTTTGGATCTTTCTATTCAGCTTTGTGAGGAGTATCCCAACTTATTGATCACTGTGACACTCATGAAATTGTTAAGAGATTTTACGATACTACTAACACCCCTCAATTCCCTTTTGAGAAGATGACTATTACCCCTTTTGATTTTACTGTACTAACAAGCCTCAGACTTCTAGTGACGCATTAGTGTATCAACAAGACTTTCATCATGATTGGGCTTGCCTTTTTGAACTTTTTGTCCGTATCATAGGGAAAATGCCTCCTAGAGGTAGCTTTTCCTACACTACTATTTTTACACTAATGCAGGATGATGCTGGATAAGCTGCACAGACTCTTGACCAGTAACTTTGTATTATCTTAGTCCTCCTCCTCAACACCACTATATTTTTATTGAACTAGCAACCACCGTTACTTTCATTACTTGGTTAACTTAGTTGATTTAGACAGAGTTAGACATTTGAATTGGGAAGTGGCTAGCTATGCTACTTTTATTCATGGCATGCGAAGTGGAGTACGGAAGACCAATATAGGCCAAGGTGAAAAGAACACTAGTTTGCCTCATACTGTTTTGTGGAGGATAATCGAGGTAATAATACCATAACTTTTCTAATCCACTTTTCTTTCTTAAAACTCCCATCATTGTTTTGGTATTTTTTTGCAGCTTCGGTTCTACGAATATTTTCCTGAGCTATCACCAAGAACCCAGGAACCTACCCTTTTCCTGTGATGCTTTCATGGATGATAGAGAATCAAATTCAACAAAAGTTTCAGTTAGGAAGTTTACAGGGACTTCGGAGGGCTATAAATAACTTAACCATGTATGGTAGCCGATTTTGCTTATTGTTCTTCACACTTTGTTGTGACGATGGTGCTTTGTACGCTAACTTCCACCAGTGGAGTGCTTGCACGGTTTCCCCTGAAATCGAGATTGCTCAATATTGCACCCAGAGGGGAATCCTGATGAAAAGGCCTTTTGGCTTCATTTGGTATTTGGGTGAAAGGTTATCACCGTAAAGTCTCCACTAATGGACTCCTTATGTTCTAATGGATCCCTCACATTCTATGTTATATGCTAGAACATTGTCTTTAACAGACATGGCGGAGATGAAGATGGGCATCATTTTGTCGATTTCGTTGACCATGAGGGCGATTACTGGGTATACCTTTAGTGAACCATGACTCACTTGGTAGTCCACTATGCCCTGCCTTCTTATCTTATTTATTATTTTAGTGATGCCATTTTTACCTTGTTCACCTCTTTTAGGGAATGTGCATTGATGTTCTGATTTCTAACTTAAACATTAATGTGGTGCCCTAAGGAGAGCCTGAGCTGTATGCAGAGATTCCCTTGTCCTGGAGCCTGAGTGCCCCAAGCTTCAATTTCCTCCCACGTTCACAAGGGTAAGTACATTTCTGTTTCTTCTTATCAGTCAATTTCTCATTGCTTATTCTTAGTTTTTTCTGTAAAATGTTTTCACTGAATCCTTCTTCTATAAAATGTTTTCACAAAATCTTTTTTGTGGGTCTTCCAAAATTAGCCTCTCTATAGGCAAGAATTTCTCTAGAGGTAAGGTTGCCTATACCTGGATCTCCTCAGACCTCAAAAAAATAGGATCCATATTAGGAGGTGTCGTTGTTCCTTATTAGTCAAATTCCTGCACTTCTCGTCCCCCCTCTTTTAGCACAACTGGGAGCAATCCAGTATGCTGGCATGCTATTTTTCTTATGCTACTGAGGCATTCGCGAGCCTCTTTACCTGCCGCCATCTTCGAATAGATGAGGAACTTCGTCCTTTTTCATCTTTCTTCTTTTTCCCTTTTATTTCTATTTAGAACATTTGTTCTTTCTTACAAAAAAGGGCATGAGGATTATATTGGATGAGCACCCCCTTTTAGATCTCAATCAATGAGATGTCCTCCTTATAGGGCTCGAGATGGTCCAAAATCATCTCACGCTTAGGAGGCGAGACCCTACCTGGATTCGTAATTAGAACTTGAACCTCTATAAATCTATGATCCTTAATATCCTTATGCTGCTGCTTCATCCTTGGGAGAGCCCCAGGTTCCTCAAATATTATATAGAGATTGGTCATCCGGGACTCTGCATAGTGAACTCATCACTCTTAGGTTCTTGGGGGCAGTTCTCTTTCAAATGTGGATACGAGCTAAGCTTCAGTTGATTATGGCTTCGTGTCAAATTATGTTGAGTACTTCTTTGGTGAAAGTAGTAGTGGGTTATAGGTTGATGAATAGAGTTATCATGTAAGACTTATATATGATACTATTATGCTGACTTTGTAGCGTAATTTACTATGAAAGCAAAAATGCAAGACTCATAAAAAATGCAAGGCTTTGCCCCTTCTTCCCCCCTAAAAATACTAAAAAAACAAAAAACAACCATAAGTGTAAAGAGCTTTTGGTGGTCCTGGGCAACAAATCATCTTATTTCATTAACTATATATTTTTAACATACAACGAGGGGTGAAGCAAAAGGAAAAAAAAGTACAAAAGCTCCTGGGCCTTAAGGAACCTGGCCAAGTTCTCCGTGAATTCAACTTAAAATTGGTCATGCAGATGACCGAGAAGCTGTAATATCTTGGACTACCTAGGAAACCCGAGCGACTTCCCAGTCCAATGCTGACTAGACTTCAGCATGTTACACTATATAATTTACTTGAATCTAGTGTTTTTGCATATCAGTTGTGTCAATGTTTCTAAGTAAAAAAAAAAAAAAAATAAATCATGTCTTTTAAGAGGAGCTTGCCTTCGTGTTTACTTGCGCTAGACTCCCAAGACAAGCATGAACTAAAGAACCTTTGCTTGCCTTCATGGCTCCTTAGCTTGTGTCAAGTCAAAATCTCCTGAAACCTTCTTAGAGTCACTATGACCTTTTGGGGCCCGAAGCTTCATGTCTTTGGGCTCAAGACACGTTAATTGCGCCCTCTAATTGAGGAATTTAATGTTATTTTAGAATTTCTCATTTACTTGCCTCCCATTATACCTTTATCTTCAAAACACTTGTCTGCCCAATATTGTCACCTATTAGGCTGAGCTTAAAGGATGTGTGTTCTGTTGTTATCGATGAAGAGGTGGACTTTATGTCTTTGATTGGTTATTTTAAGAAAGAACGTGGCTATGCACTAGAAGGCTTGCCTAGTTGTAGGACTACAATGCTATACCTTTTAGGTGTATTCCTGCTCATAGGGGGTTCTAATGGTAGAGGTCGTGCTATGCTTCTCACAATGGCAGACAAGATTCATCAAGGCAATACTCGCTTGCCTCTTGTGCTGGCTTACACCATCCTCTTCCTTAATCGTCTTCGCCAAGATGCTAATCAAATTTCTCGGGAAGTCCTCTGCTACTCCAGGTAGTGACTATTGGTCCAATGGGCCATCTTTTTCCTTTTCTGCAGTCTGATTTGCTGTTCTATTGATGGCAAACTTGGCCGGGATTTCAATTGATTGTAGCCTAGTTTCTAGCCTGCCTTCTGTCTGTCTGTCTCTCTCTCTCTCTCTTGTTAAAGTGACTTCCTTAATCACTTATTAATTTATATGGAACCCCATATTGACATATAATATTGTTAATCATGAACTTTGCTACACGTTTTGAGGTGATCTTGGCATAAGATGCTGCCTCCACCCATTTTGCGAAGTAATCAATTGCTACAAGCGCATAGTCATAACCTCCATTTTTTTTGGGATTATCCTTCCAATGATGTCAATTCCCTAGGCCGAAAAGGGCTGTGGAGAAGTTAATGTTCAAAGGAAAGAAGGTGGCTACTGTTTTAAGTTTGCATATACTTGACATTTATGTCATCTTCTTACATACACATAACAATTGGCCTCCATAGTAGACCAGTATTATCCCATTCATTGGACCTTCTTTGCCAAGATGCGATTGTTCATGTGTGGTCCGCATTCGCCACCGTGGACTTCTTTCATTATCTCATGTGCCCCTTAGTGAGTGATACAATCTAAGTTAATACCTATGTCGGTCTGTTTGTATAATTTCCCTTTATCTTCAAAATATTATGAAGCTAGCATTCTTAGTGTTTGTTGGGCCCTTCGGGAGGATCCAGGTGGTATTCCTTCTTTGTTAAGTATTGGTAGATATCGTAATATCAAGCATCGAGGTCAGTACTTGTTAAGTCAAAAATCATGCATTCTTTTAGTAATTATTTTGATTACATTATATATAGTATTTCTTCTCATTTACTTTATTTTATATATTTTTTCAAGTTAGGCATTAATAAAATAAAAAGGAGAAGAGAAGACGTCGAAGTTCGGATTTTACACGCTGGGCTATCAAGTCGGTCCAAAAATAATGATTTATGGAAAATATTGTTTCCATAATGATTTATTTGGGCTAGGCTTACAAGAGTTGAAGAGAAGCTAGAAGACTTGGGGGAGAGGGAGTCTAAGGGAAAAAAACCCTAGCAGCTAAAACCCTACCTCACCCTCCTCTTCTCGTCATCATATAATCACCTTCATTATCTTAAGGGAGGGGGAAAAAAAAAGCAACCTCCTAAACACCCTACTGTAGCCTCACCTCACACCTAACCTTCACAATTCATCCTTATCTCACCATCACGACCTCTCCATCATCTCACCATCACACCTTCTTCTTCCTCACCATAAATCATCACCATCTTCATCAAACAAGGGCACGACAGCCACACTTCTTCACCTTCATCTCACAGCATCAACACCACGCCTAACCTTCACCATCTTAATGCATCATCACCATAAATCATCATCCTCATCATTCATCGCTTCCCAGCCATGATGTACAGGTAGTATTATTCTGATTTTTTTATTTCAATTTTATTTGTGTTTAGTTTATTGTTAAGCATGGAAGCTTTGGTTAATTATAGTGATTTTATCTTTAATATGAGTGAGTAATTCCTTTGTACTTAGTATGATCTATTTGAAACCATGCTAAATTAATTATTTTGAAACAAGTTTCATATTTTATTGTCTACTTGATTTTCATTCATGATTCTATATCGATTAGTATTTATCGTTCATGATATTCGTATTATATGAATTAGAATGGATGCTAGTTAGTTTAATACGAATTCATATGATAGTTTAAAGGCTTTAATACATAAAAGTTATAGTCTTTTAAGTATTAGTATCACCCTAATTAATCATGGATGACTCAAACCCATATCTTTTAATTAGATAATCGTTATAGATCTTTCTTAAATCAATTTACTAGTAAATTGGTTACAAGGCGTTAGATGATGTTTTTTTAATAAGTAATGCTCTAGTTTGATTAAATTCTTGCGTTGTTGTGAGGGTTATCAAAATTAGTAGGGTTTATATTACTGCTGGACCTAAACAAACTATAATATAAGGAAAAATGGAAAAAATCCGTTGGTGGGTGTCTTCTACAGTCTGACTCATGGATAAAATCGATGTTTGTGTTGATGATAAATATTAATTTGCATGGTGGATATAGATTATGCTAAGTATTTTTCATAAATTTGGTATCTTTGATAACTATTTGTTGCCTTTTAGTTAATTTGGTTAGTTTATCAATTTTTATTCTTCAATTTATAAGCTTTAATATAAATTTTGCTTCCCCCCCCCCCCAAAAGAGTAGTCTTTTAGGAGTGTCTTGGTAATATTAGATCAGTTAGATTTTGTTTTTTAGTGTGATTATAATTTTTAGATTTAATTTATATACTGTTGTACCGTTTCATTACCGGTTTGTTAGAAATTAGGTTAAAAATAGTTTCTTTTATATTTTTTCAATTTTTAGTCCATTATAGGGTTTATATAGTGTCCTATTATTCCCCTATTTAATTTTGGAATTTTTGAAAATTATTTGATAATTTTTCAGAATTATTTCGTGAATTGGATATGTGCAGATTTTTATTTCAATAAATCTGAAAATTACGTATTAATTTTTATTTCATGTTTTTTAGATTTTATTAAGTCCAGAAAATTATATCCTAAAATTTGGGCAATTTTTCTATTTAATTTCATATTTATATTAGTGCAGTTTATTTTTTTCTCTAATTTCAGATTTTATTTTCTGCTTGCATTTTCTGGAGTTAATTTTCTGTTTCGATTTTTCTGAATTATTTTACATATAAATTTTAAGTTATTAAGTTAGAAACTTGCATAATATTACTTTGGATTACTTTTTGTAATTTTTAATGTTAATTTTCTGCTTGTTATTTTCTGTTTTAATTTTCAGTTGAATATTGTGTTATTATTTCGGTTTTTATTTTCTAGATTATTTAGGATAGCTATTTACTTTTTTATTTCCATAATTAAATTTAGAATATTTAGGAGCAATATTAAGTATTTTTTTCATATTTTTATTTACTAAATTTGATTTGTTGTAGTAATATAAAGAGAAGTTATAATAAATTTGAGTAGTAAAATCGTTCAGAATTAAACTAGCTTATTATCATAATCTTTCCTCGTGTGATCGATCCCTACTTCCCTATGCTATAAATATTATTTATAAAATCGAAGTAGTAGTCTAATGTGTACCTCTACGACAAGCTATACAGTACTATATGCTTCTATTACATAGCAATGCATGGGCTTATCCCTCCTTTCCACTACTAATGACATATAATGGACATTGCTTAGAATATTAATCATTGAGGCTAGCTTTGCTAGGTCGTCAACAAATTGATTCTCCTCACGGGGTAAGAGATATAGGTAATGTGGCTAAAGTTCTTGCTGAAGTCAACCAAATGAGCTTGGTATGGTGTTAAAGAATCATTCTTCACGTTCCATCTCTGTGATATTGATTAATTATGAGGTTGGAATCACTATATACCTTTATGTTAATCTTCACCCTTATTTCAATAGTAGCTCGCAACCCGATGATGCAGGCTTCATACTCAGCGACATTATTGGTGATGTCTCAGTCTAGTTGGAGAACCCTAGGAGGGTACCTACTCTAAATCCCTTTGGGTTTGAAGCCCCATGAAAGCACATTGACCACATGTCCTCTTCTACTGAGAGAACCCTAACATCATGAAATCGACTTCTTCTTAACCCTCTGTTAGCAAATTTGCTAAAAATTTTGGCACAACTCTTCCCCCAATTGATTTCTCTAGAAGATGGAGGTGGTCGAACTGCAAGAACATAACCGTTCACCTAGCCACCTTTCCATTGATCACTAGTTGCTCTAGTAGGTTTATTGGATGGCTCCACTTGTATTATATGGGTCAACATGTAATGTCTATGTTTCTTGGATACCCATACTAAGACAAAAGCAGTGTTTTCCATGGGAGAATAGCGAGTTTTATGTTGATGGAATTTCTTGCTCAAATAGTAGACTACCCTTTTTCCTCCCTTAATTTTTTGGGCTAGCGTGGCACCCGTTGCTTTCACAGTTGTCGTGATATTTAGGATTAGAGGAATGCCTGGTTATGAGGAACTAATAGTAGTAGATAGGAAATGTACCCCTTGATCTTATCGAATGCTTCCTGGCACTCTTCATCCTACTGTGGTTTGATCTCTTTCTTCATTTTCTTGAAAATGGGTTCATACACCGTGGTTAATATGGATATAAAGTGGCTGATGTATTATGGGCACCTTAAAAATCCTTATATTTTCTTTTCTATCTTGGGAGGTGACAATTCTTGTATGGCTTTGATTTTCAAGGGATCAGTGTTAAGCTTGTCGTGGAACTGCAAATTTAACCACTACTTTGATTTTATAAATAATATTCATAGCATAGGAAAGTAGAGATCGATCCATGAGGAAAGATTATGTCAAAAAGGCTAGTTTAATTCTAAATGATTTTACTAATCTAATTTATTGATTCTTCTCTTCATATTTCTAAAATAAATCAAATCTAAAAAATAAAAATATGGAAAAATACTCAATATTACTCCTAAATATTATAGATTTAATTCTGGAAATAAAACAGTAAATAGCTATCCTAAATAATCTAGAAAAAATAAAAGCAGAATAATAACTCAATCCTCAACTAAAAATCAAAGCAGAAAAGAATAAACAGAAAATTAATATTAAAAATCAAAAAAATTGACCTAAACTAATATTATTCAATTTTATAAGCTTATAAACCCAGAATTACATATAATTAATTTCAGAAAAATTAAAACAGAAAATTGCTGCAGAATAATAAAACAGAAAATTAAATCTGAAATTAGAAAATAAATAAACTGCACTAATATAAATACGAAATTAATTTAAAAAATTACCCAAATTTAAGGATATAATTTTCTGGACCCAATAACACCAAAAAAACATGAAATAAATATTAAAAAAGCAATTTTCAGATTTATTGAAATAAAAACCTGCACATATCCAATTCACGAAATAATTCTGAAAAATTATCAACTAATTTTCAAAATTTCCGAAATTACATATAGGCATATTAGGACACTATATAAACCCTAGGATGGATTAAAACTTGAGAAAAAAAATAAAGGAACTATTTTTAGTCTAATTTCTAACAAAGCGGTAATTAAAGGATAAAACAGAATATAAATCAAATCTGCAAATTATAACTACTCTAAAAATCAAAATATAACTAATCTAAAATTACCAAGACACTCCCAAAATGCTATTCTTTTGGGGGGGGGGGGTAACCGAAATTATTTCGAAGCTAATAATTAACGAATAAAAATTGACAAACTAAACAAATTAACTAAAAGCAACAAATAATTATCAAAAGATATCAAATTTATTAAAAATGCTTAGCATAATCTATATCCACCATGGAAATTAATATTTATCAACAACACACAAGTCGATTTTATCCATGAGTTAAACTGTAGAAGACACCTACCAGCGGATCTTCCCCGTTTTCCCCTATATTATAGTTTAATTAGGTCCAACCCTAATATGAACCCTACTAGTTTTGATAACCCTTACACCAGTGCAAGAATTTAATCAAACTAGAGCTTTACATATTAGAAAAACATCATCTAACACTTTGCAACGAATTTATCAGCAAATCGATTTAACAAAGATCTATAACGATTACCTAATTAAAAGAGATAGGTTTGAGTGATCTATGATTACTTAGGGTGATACTAAGGCTTAAAAGACGATAACTTTTACGTATTAAAGTCTTTTAAACTATCATATGAATTCATATTAAACTAATTAGCATGCATTCTAATTAACATAACATGAATATCATGAACGATAAACACTAATCGCTATGGAATCATGAATACAAATCAACTAGACAATAAAACATGAAACTTGTTTCAAAATAATTAATTTAGCATGGTTTCAAATAGATTATACTAAGCATAAAAAAAATTAATTACTCATATTAAAAAATAAAATCACAATTAACCAAGGGTTCATGTTTAACAATAAACTAAACACAAAAAGAAAAAAAAGAAAAAAAATATGAAAATCAAAATAAGGAGAAGAAAGAGCTGTGAGTTCTTTTTGTGTAGCCGTGGCCTTGTGGTGTTGAGGCGTGAAGGAAGAATGAAGAAGGGGTGATGTGCCGTGGGGAGATGATGTGATTGAAGATGACGATGGTTTGTGATGATGCTGATGAGGGAGGAGTGTATGATATGGTGAGGGGGAAGGGCGTGGGATTGAAGAGGATGGTAATGGTGATGGTGATGAATGATGAATATAATTTATGGTTGGGGGGGGGGGGGGGATGCGTGAAGGTGATGCTTGCCGGCAGCCGTGGTTTGTGTTGGGGCATTTTTTTTTTGGTGAGGTGTGGCCGTGGCTTGATTGTGTATTTATAGGGAGATGATGATGCATGATTTTATGGTGGGAAAGGTAGCTAGGGTTTTTTTTTTTCTTAGATTCCTTCTCCCCCAAGTATTCTAGCTTCTCTCCAACTCTTATAACTCTAGCCCAAATAAATAATTATGGACATAATATTTTCCATAAATTATTATTTTTGGACTGTCTTGGTAGCCAAGCGTATAAAACCCGAACTTCGACATCCTCTTTTCTACTGTTTATTTTGTTAATGCTAAACCTGAAAAATATATAAAATCAAGTAATTTAGATGAAATAATAAATATAATATAATTGAAATAATTATTAAAACAATGCATGATTTTTGGCATAACAAATTCCCCCACAGTTAGACTTTGGACGTACCCGTGCAAGGAAATCTTCGACTCGAATTAACAACTTACCCTCTTTCTTTCTTATAAAGTTATGCATAATTATGATACTCATACTAGGCCTTGGCTTGCTTTAAAAACAGTTTTATTGAAAAGTGATTAGTTTTTCCTCATACAAGTGAATAATTATTAGACATCCAACTACCATGAAAGAGTTTATTCATCAACCTCACAACATTTCCTTAATGAAATAACAAGATTAATAATTATCCATATCTTTTAAATATACATACACCGATCAAGAGGTCTAAAAAAAAAAATTTAAGATAGAACAATTTAGGTAGGGTATGGCTATAGAGACAATTGAACTAGGTAGAATAACTCATTGAATTGATTCTAACTTGCCTTGTACTTATTTCTCTTTCCTCTTTTTTTTTTTTCAAACTCCACTTGCGCAGATATTCGAGGCCCATATAGGGTCATAGAAATTTAATGCTCTCTGTCTCACACTCACTCAAATAGAGGTGCTGGAGCAAACAATTCATTCTCATCTTTATTTCTTTTTTTTTTTTACTGTTAGTTTTGGCGAGTCATTGATCGGCCCAAAAAGGGGCATGACTCTCCCAATCATGGGTTGCTATATCCATAAGGCTCACTTGAGGCCTAAATTTAAGGGGAAAAGGTGTCAAGCCACCTATTCCTACCTATGTTGGTAATCTAACCTTTTTTCCTTTGCTTTTTCACTTTTTTTTTCTTTCTTTGTATAATAAACAAACAAGAAAAGTCACAATTTTAATGAGTTATTCTACTAATTCAATAGTCTAGAAAATGGGTAGGTCATTTTATTACCTCTATACGGCTATATAACATGATACAATAAGATGGATAATCATGATAATTACTCATTAAAGAGATATATGCGGATCAACTTCAAACTTCTTTGAAAGACAGCTAACATACTCAGAAGTCTTCACTTATAAAAGAATAAACTACAACATAGCTAAGAAAACCAAAAAAATTTTAAGCACGCAAGCCTAGCATAAACTCATGTCATGCATTATTTATAAGAATTTTTTTTTCCCGATTTTCTTTGTGTTTTTGTTTTCAAGAATAAATAATGCAGGAATTAAATGCAGGATGTACCCCCCAACACATAATTCATGCATTGCCCCTAATGCATGCAAAAAGATAGAAATAATGAAAATAAAAACAAAATTAAATAGGTACTTCCCTAAAAAACGTTGGGTTGTCTCCTAACCAGCACCTTTGTTTATAGTCGTTGGCTGGACTTCATGAAGCTCCTGGGTCCTCTAGTTGGATTTCTTCCCCTAGATCATCATTAATCTTGTAGGGCACTTTTTGAAACTTAGCATGATCAAGACTCTTAGTTAGCACAATAAAAAATTCATCTTCATTGGACAAGTCATAAATATCTTGGGGCAACTCATCAATAACATCAAGTGCATGCACGTTGTTGAGTTACTCTTAAACTCAGAATAAGTTGGATGATATTTTCATGAAAGACAAAAAGGATTGAATTAATTATGAACCAAATGAACCTAAGTAGTGATGTTTACATGGCTGGCAAATTTGAAATAAGCATGAAAGAAGTAACCCTTTTATACTAGTGATAATGATAATGATCTTCATGATAAAGTTAAAAGCTTAGAAAATAAAAATATGGAATTGCAGGCCAAGTGTGATAATGATCACAAAATAATCTTAAAATTCACACAAGGACAAGAAAATTTGGACAAGCTACGTTGTACCCAAAATGCATCATTTAACAAAGAGGGAATTGGATATAATCACTCCAACAAAAAGAATACCTATAAGAATTTCTTTGTTAAATCTACTTCATATAAAAAGGATGTTAGAACGTGTCATTATTGCTTTAAAATGGGTCATATTGCATACTCATGTCCACTTAGAAAACCATCTTCAAAGATGATTCAGATTTGGATTCCAAAGGGAACAAGACCACTTAATATGGTGGACACTAATGGACCCAAATTTTTCAAAAGTGCTTTGAGAAATGTTTAAGTTATTTTATAAGAGTACTTGATGGCTGAGCAACCAAATAATAATAATAATAATAATAATAATAATAATAATAATAATAATAA
>JACYFF010002017.1:60564978-60601717 GCA_017589665.1 Selenicereus undatus
AATAATAATAATAATAATAATAATAATAATAATAATAATAATAATAATAATAATAATAATAATAATAATAATAATAATAAGTGAAGCTCTAACATTTGTATACATACATAATATTTTTTCATGCTCTAGACCTTGACTCTATTATGCATGCTTGGACAAACTGATATGATTCTTTGTCTATGAGGATTCACATGCTCTTTGTGTCTTCCTGAATAACTATTTTAAGAAAGGAAAAATATAATTTATCCTAGATTGTTTGCAGTTTTATATGTCTTATAACCTTATACTTTTGTCTTAAATTAATGTACGAAGGAAGAGATAAACAATTTGAATTGTGTATATATCTTTTCACATCCTCTACATTCAGGTTATCACATGGTTCAATCATTTTTGAAAGTGGGGAGATGTAAAGATTTTTGAAATATGACATTCTAATATATTAATGTCTCCAAAGAATTATTGACATATAACTCCATTTTGACATTTATGAGTGTTATATTAATGGGAAGCTTTGCAATTAATCTACAATGACATTTTACAACCCTTTTTGTATTGATGACAAAGGGAGAAATATTATACAAGGATCAAGGTATGTGTCTCCATGTTCTTCCATACTAGCATTATTTTTTTTTTTTTACCTTCTCCTTCTAATACGTTTTTGATGAAATACAAAAAGGGGGAGAAATATGAAATGGTAAGATCACTATAAGCATTTTAATTCTTCAAGTTAGATTTTGTCTTTCATCAAACATGGGGAGATTGTTGAGTTACTCTTAAGCTTAGAATAAGTTGAATGATATTTTGATGAAAGACAAAAAGGATTGAATTAATTATGAACCAAATGAACCTAAGTAGTGATGTTTACATGGCTGGCAAATTCGAAATAAGCATGAAAGAAGTAACCCTTTTATAATAGTGAAACATGTGTATGATTATGGAGAAAATATGTGGGCATCATACAATATCAAAATGATTTTATTTGATTGATAAATTAGGGAGTTAACCAAGAAAATTATCTATCTCATTCAAAATTTGAATTTCAAATTTTGAAGAATCAAATCTCTTGATATTATCTCGCTTTGATTTTGTCTTCACAAAATAAGCATGCTTCTAATCCATTATACTTGTCGTATAATTTGATCTTGAAAATTTAAAATATTCTGTTGACAATATTATCAATTTACTTATTTACAAAGAAATGTCACATTTTTGTCAAGGATCAAAATCTCTTGTTATTATATTGGATTCTAAGAATAATATCAGCAATATTTTCAAGAGCAAGGAAAAGATATTATGCAGTCTCATATCAATGCAAATCGTGGCAAAGATTGCAAGAAAATCAAATCAGAATCTGCCAACCAGATTTCAAGGCCCTGAATTGCAATTTCAAGATATTCTGGGCAGAATTTCCTTTCTTGACAGAATTGATGCACGACCACAAAAGCCTATAAATAGAGGCCAAATGAGGAAGAGCAAGAATCCAAGCAAGTTGCAAGAACATTGAGCTATACATTTGTAAATTGACTCTAAGTATTACATTGTGATCAAAAGTTGTGATTGTATTCAGGAATTCTTTATTAAGGAGTGAACTTAGGAGTTGGTGTGAGGTCACAACTCCCTCATACTTAAATCAAGAGGTTGATTTAAGTACTTGGGATCACCAGAGTGAGGTAGCTCTGAGAGATTGTGAGAGTTCATCTTAATAAAAAAAGTAGAGAGTTGAATCCTAGAGTTGGATAACTCTAAGCGGGGACTTAAGCCTGATTGAGGCCCAACCTCGATAAAGTATCATTGCGTATTGTCTCATTTTAATTTCTGCATTCAAATCTTATTTTAATTTTAAGTTTTTGCAATCACCCTATTCACGTCCCCTGTAGGGTGATCTGAGTCTTCACACGCAATTCACATCAGCAGGGAATCTCATGGCATCAAAAATATTAAATTTAATCACTTGACAATCAAATTCCATGGTTAATGCTCCTTCATGCACATCAATTTTAGTCCTAGCTATTTTCAAAAATGGCCTGCCAAGCGAGATGGGAATATCATGACATGCATCCCCCATGCTCATCACATAAAAATTAGTAGGAAATACAAGTTCATTCACTTGGACTAAGACGTCCTCTAACACTCCATCTGGGTAAATATTGCTCATATCAGCTAACTGAAGCACTACACTAGTTTTCTTTAACTCTCCTAAGTTTAGTTTGTCATAAATAGACATAGGCATAACATTAATGGAAGCACCCAAGTCAAGCATAGCCTTATCAAAGTAAAGATTTCCTATCTTATAAGGAACAGAAAACACACCTGGATTTTTGCAGTTAGGGGGAAGTTTCCTTTGAAAAATTGCAGACACATTTTTCCCCACACTTACCTTTTCATTCCCTATTAACTTCGTTTTAGTAGTGCACAATTATTTCAAGAACTTAGCATAACGAAGCACCTGTTTAATAACATCAAAGAGAGGTATGTTGATCTCTACCTTCTTTAATGTCTCTAAGATCTTTTGGTTAGCCTCATTCACCTTAGAAGTAGGGTTTCCAAATCTACTAGGAAATGGTGGAATTGGCTTATAAGGTTCTCTTTTCTTCTTTCCTATTTCCTTAGTAGTTATATTAGAGTCTGCATCTAACTCTAGTTCAGCCCCTTTGACCTCTAACTTAGATCCTAATTCTCTACTCTTTCTAGTTTCTTTTAGTTCTTTCGCACTCGCAAGTGTTATGACACTAACATTCTCCTTTGGGTTAGGGTAAGGCTGAGAGGGTAACCTATTTTGCATTTGAGCCTGCAAAGTGCTAACTATGATATCAGTCACAGTCTGTCTCTCTTGAACCTGCTTAAGAGTTGTCTCCAAAATCTGGAACCTATCATCCATCTTCTTAAGGACTTGTTCTAATAGGAAGTTGGTCCTATCCTGATTAGAAGATTGACGAGATGTTTGATCAAAACCAGGTGGATTGGTTTGAGAGCCATACCTAAGATTATGGTGGTCTCTCCATGCTTCATTATAGGTGTTAGAATAGGAATCATACCTCGTTTGACCTTGGTTAGAATACACAGCATTAACATTCCCTTTTGAAGTGTAGGACATGCATCAGTAGGATGCCCCTGTAGATAACAAATGCCACATATGACTGCTTTTTGAATTCCCCGAGTAACAATCTTATTTAACATATCAGTAATGTGAGATAACTGACTCTCTACAGATGAGTTAGAACCAATCTCATTAACCCTTTTAATTTGTGACTCCCTAGCACCAAACTACTGAGTATTTTGGGCAATTAGATTAAATAAATTTCTAGCATCTGCTGGAGTTTTATTAACTAGAGCTCCCCCACTAGCAGCATCAACCATATTACGATCCATAGGAAGCAAACCCTCATAAAATATTGAATCAACAACTGTTCAGTTATTTGATGTTGTGGACAACTAGCACACAATTTATTAAATCTTTCCCAATACTCCCAAAAAGTTTCCCCATTCAGTTGTTTGATACCACATATATCCTTCATAATATATCCAATTCGGGATGCAGGAAAAAATTGCTCTAAAAATAATTTATGCAATGTAGCCCATGTAGAGAAAGATCTAGCAAGCATGTAGTACAGCCAATCTTTTGCATTACCAAGCAAGGAAAAAGGAAATGCTCTTAACCTAATTTGGTCTTCAGGAATCCCCTCAGGCACCATAGCAGAGCATGTAATAAGGAATTCACTAATATAACGGTATGAGTCCTCTTCAGCTAAGCCATGAAACTTGGGTAACAGATTGATGAATCCAGAGTTCAGTTTTAGAGGTTTATCTAATGCAGCATAAGTAATGGACATGAGTTGAGTTTCTAGGTTAGGGGCAGCAAGTTCTCGAAGAGTAGACATTCTTACCTTTTTAACCTTAAGACTTACTGTGTTAGGATGACTCTCTTTATTTTTACCTTTCAATGGTTGCTCCTTGTCCTCTCCAATTACCTTACCATTCCTTAATCTCATAAATTACAGGAAATCTAAAAAAAAAATACTAGAGTTAAAACAAAACTAATAAAAGTAGCAAAATTAAATAGAAGTAAACTAGCAATTTTATTTTCTATCCTCGGCAACGGTGCCAAAATTTGTAAAGCTTGTCGTGGAACTGCAAATTTAACCACTACTTTGATTTTATAAATAATATTCATAGCATAGGAAAGTAGGGATCGATCCATGAGGAAAGATTATGTCAAAAAGGCTAGTTTAATTCTAAATGATTTTACTAATCTAATTTATTGATTCTTCTCTTCGTATTTCTAAAATAAATCAAATCTAAAAAATAAAAATATGGAAAAATACTCAATATTACTCCTAAATATTATAGATTTAATTCTGGAAATAAAACAGTAAATAGCTATCCTAAATAATCTAGAAAAAATAAAAACAGAATAATAACTCAATCCTCAACTAAAAATCAAAGCAGAAAAGAATAAACAGAAAATTAGTATTAAAAATCACAAAAAGTGACCTAAACTAATATTCTTCAATTTTATAAGCTTATAACCCCAGAATTACATATAATTAATTTCAGAAAAATTAAAACAGAAAATTGCTGCAGAATAATAAAACAGAAAATTAAATCTGAAATTAGAAAATAAATAAACTGCACTAATATAAATACGAAATTAATTTAAAAAATTACCCAAATTTAAGGATATAATTTTCTGGACCCAATAACACCAAAAAAACATGAAATAAATATTAAAAAAGCAATTTTCAGATTCATTGAAATAAAAACCTGCACATATCCAATTCACGAAATAATTCTGAAAAATTATCAAATAATTTTCAAAACTTCCGAAATTAAATAGAGGCAGATGAGGACACTACATAAACCCTAGGATGGATTAAGACGTGAAAAAAAAAACGAAAGGAACTTTTTTTAGTCTAATTTCTAACAAAGCGGTAATTAAATGATAAAACAGAATATAAATCAAATCTGCAAATTATAACCACTCTAAAAATCAAAATATAACTAATCTAAAATTACCAAGACACTCCCAAATGGCTATTCGTTTGGGGGGGGGGTAACCGAAATTATTTCGAAGCTAATAATTAACGAATAAAAATTAACAAAGTAAACAAATTAACTAAAAGCAACAAATAATTATCAAAAGATATCAAATTTATGAAAAATGCTTAGCATAATCTATATCCACCATGCAAATTAATATTTATCATCAACGCACATGTCGTTTTTATCCATGAGTTAAACTGTAGAAGACACCCACAAACGAATCTTCATCGTTTTTCCTTATATTATAGTTTAATTAGGTCCAACCCTAATATAAACCCTACTAGTTTTGATAACCCTTACACCAGTGCAAGAATTTAATCAAACTAGAGCTTTATGTATTAGAAAAATATCATCTAATGCTTTGTAACCAATTTACCAGCAAATCGATTTAACAAAGATCTATAACGATTACATAATTAAAAGAGATGGGTTTGAGTCATCCATGATTAATTAGGGTGATACTAATGCTGAAAAGACGATAACTTTTACGTATTAAATCCTTTTAAACTATCATATGAATTCGTATTAAACTAACTAGCATTCATTCTGATTAATATAACACGAATATCATGAACGATAAACACTAATCGCTATAGAATCATGAATACAAATCAACTAGACAATAAAGCATGAAACTTGTTTCAAAATAATTAATTTAGCATGTTTTCAAATATATTATACTAAGCACAAAAAAAGTTACTCACTCATATTAAAAAATAAAATCACAATTAACCAAGGGTTCATGTTTAATAATAAACTAAACACAAAAAGAAAAAAAAAGAAAAAAAAATGAAAATCAAAATATGGAGAAGAAAGAGTTGTGAGTTCTTTTTGTGTAGCCGTGGCCTTGTGGTGTTGAGACGTGATGGAAGAGTGAAGAAGGGGTGATGTGCCGTGGGGAGATGATGTGATTGAAGATGATGATGGTTTGTGATGCTGCTGATGAGGGAGGAGGGTATGATATGGTGAGGGGGAAGGGCGTGGGATTGAAGAGGATGGTGATGGTGATGAATGATGAATATAATTTATGGTGGGGGGGCTGAAGGTGATCGTGAAGTTGAAGAGGGGGGGGGGGGGGGGGATGCGTGAAGGTGATGCTTACTGGCAGCTATGGTTTGTGTTTGGGCGTTTTTTTTAGTGAGGTGTGGCCGTGGCTTGATTGTGTATTTATGGGGAGATGATGATGCATGATTTTATGGTGGGAAGGGTAGCCAGGGTTTTTTTTTTCTTAGATTCCTTCTCCCCCAAGTATTCTAGCTTCTCTCCAACTCTTGTAACCCAAGCCCAAATAAATAATTATGGACATAATATTTTTCATAAATTATTATTTTTGGACCGTTTTGGTAGCCAAGCATATAAAACCCGAACTTCGACGTCATCTCTTCTCCTCTTTATTTTATTAATGCTAAACCTGAAAAATATATAAAACCAATTAATTTAGACGAAATAATAAATATAATATAATCAAAATAATTATTAAAACCATGCATGATTTTTGACTTAACAATCAGCCTCGATTCTTATTGGACTTACCATGTACCCTAGTAACTTTGCACTGATGATCCTAAATGCACATTTCCGTGGGTTTAGATGCATATTATATTTCCTTGATCTCATAGAGAATTTTTGAAGAGTCAGGAGATGCCCCGCTCTGTGCATTTTATAGTCACGTCGTCGACATACACATATGATTGCTTGTTCATAGGTCATGTAGTAAGGGGGTGGCGGTCCTCTGATATATTGCCCCATTCAACCCAGATGGCGTCACAGTATCGTAGTAGGTTCCCCATGGGTGCTGAAGGTAGTTTTTTCAATGTCTTCCTCGGTCATTTTGATCTGATTGTATCTAGCATACCCATCTATGAATTATAGGAGAGCATGCCTGGTGGTGTTGTCAACTAGAAAATCTATAAGTGGCAAAGGAAAATTATCCTTTGCACTTGCCTTGTTAAGCTCTCTAAAATGTACACACATTAGTATCCTCCTGTCCTTCTTAAGGATTGGACCTATGGTAGCCACCCATTGAGGGTACTGCAGAACATGATGAAGCTGGCATCCAGCTATTTCTAGACTTCTTCTTTTATCTTCAAAACTCGTCTGGCTTCATTATATGGAGTTTTTGCTTTACTCGTTTGACATCTGCATAGAGAGTGATCTTATGTTCAACAATATCTCGATCTATGCCTGGCATGTCTTTGGAAGTCCAAGTGAATACATCTATGAATTCCCTCAAGAGTTAAATGAATTCTTTCTGCTCCCCGGGAGTTAAGGAGTTCCCTATTTTAATTTCTCGAGATTCTTTAATTGTCCCAAGTTAACTATCCTCTGTTATAGAACTTCAATTTTCATGATCTTCCATTGCTTTAATTAAGTGTTTTGGGATTGTTTCTTCATTTTCATCATCATTAGAGCATTCATAAGGAGAGAAGTAAGATGAGTCTTAAGCAAAAGAGTTCATCTTGTTAAAATCAGAAATGAGTACATCTAATGCGGATTTTGAGAATAGAAGACTGACTCATAAACTCTACCTAACCCCAATACTATACTCTCTTAAAGCTACAGTGAAGATTTGTCATTCCTTTTCAACCTTCCAAGTCACTTGTGTGTAACTCTTCGTGCTGGCCTCAGTGATAAATTTGGTAGGGATCAAACGTAGATTGGCTATGGCAAGGGATAAGACAGCAGTAGGGTCTCCCCTTTTCCTACACTCTTTTGCCCAAACAGGACACCAAAGATGTTAATGTCAGCTTGACTGATCCAATCTAGTGTGGATTGGTCTTCGCCCTTCAAGGTGAGTGCCTTGTCTTCCAGCAATTAGCCATTACTGAACACTTCTAACCCTGGAACCCAGATTCCCTTTTATTTTATATAGTGCGGTTCGAAGTAACCATATTAAGAGAAATTGTCTCCTTGGCAGATGAACTGTCCATTAAGAGTCCTAGTATATGAATTTGTTATGTAGTTCTTGAGGTATCCTTTCTTAGTTGCCATTTTTGCACTTGCTCTTTGTACGGGGCTTTAACTATTTCTTTAAGATTGAGTAGGTACCGTAGCCCAAATTCATAATTTCCTGTTGGGTCAAAGGAGAAGTGGTCGAACCTTGTGCTCTTCGATCGATAGCCAACCCTGGGAAGTATCCTCATCTCTTAGAATGGCATTCACATTTAAGTTTGGGTAAGGATCAGAGTCGAAAGAAGCTTGATCCTTTTGTAAGGCTCCTATTATTTTAAATTTGCAGAGATCTTTATCATTTCGACTATGATCTACTTCCAATATCGGCCCATGGAGGGTGATAGTGGCACATAGTCTGTCGCTTTCAATGGTGATTGCTTCACCCTTTATCAGCATCTTTACTTTCTGGTGCAACGTGGAGGGAACGCCCAATGGTCGTGGAGCCATCAGCATTCTAAGAACATATTAAAAGTATCTGGGGTATCTAGAACTTGGAAGTTTGTATTCCTCTTGATGAGGAGGAGAATAGTGTCCAAAACTAAGCTCTTTTATCATATGCTGGAAGATGTGTAGAAGAGGCAAAGAGCTAACTTTCTGTAATTCCTAACCTTTTTGTTGTCCTCCAAGGTCAAACATTCACAATTAACCCATTATCCACCAAAGCGGTATATGCTTCTGAAGGCATGTCACAATCAAATATAAAGCATTGTTATGTGTTATGCCTCCCAATTGAAGATCCCTACTGTTAAAAGTTATAGTGCCCTTACCAGTAGTGATTGAGGGTATCATTTCTCTAGGTGTGGTGCCCAGTGACAGATGTATCTTATTTAATTCTTCAATTAAGAGTTGCCTATACTTTTGTAAAGCCAATATAAGCTACTAAATGGTTAAATCAGCTTCAAGTTTATTCAACTATTTTAAAATAGGGTCATCTTCCTTGATCTATGTCCCAATTGCTTTTTCTTAGGGTGGCTATGGGCCATCCTTGGTTGATATTACCTAGTTTTTGCGAGATACTAGCCCTAGTCTCGATCTTTTTCTACTGGAGAGTCATCCTTCACACAAAAATCTTAATCGATCTCTTCATCAGGTCGAAATTACCTTTGAGTTGCATACACATCTTCTTCATCACTTTCCCATAAACTACAGACCTCTTAATGATGTGCAAGAAGACAAGTCCTGGTCTTTGGTTCATTAGCACTCTGTATGAATACTGAAGGGTCCCAATTATTTTTAGGATTGTTGCTGATACTGAAGATGCTATCATAGTCTCCAATTGGGTTTTTCCTATTGATGGGTTTTAAAAAGCCTTAAGTAAAGGCAGTTGTCCCGACTTGAACATTTGCTTTAACCTATTGTTGAAAGTCCAACAAATCTCAATTTTATGGCCCTGAGCCCATTGATACTTGCAGTATTTAGTCGAATCAAAGTACTTTCTCTACCTAGTTGCTTCTGTTTCTGGTTTTATTTCCTAGAGATCAATCTTTTCCTGAGTTAACAAATGTTCCACGGCTTGGGCATAAGCAGTCTCGATGGGAATATGCTCTATGTAGTGATTTATTGCATGCATTTCTTTATTACAAGAACTGCCAACTTTCTTTTCCTTATTCTAGTAGTTATTTTTTCGACCAACTTTAATAGGTATTTTATTAGCTAACTCCTCCTCTACCAGCACCCCCACGTTCCTCAATGTGAAGAAATTCTCAAAGTGAGTAAATCACAAGTGCTATATGTACATGGGTTGTAAGCTCCTAATGAATAACTGTCCCTGATCAGCTTCATAGGATCGCATAAGTGCTAAAAGTGTACATCATTTTAGGATCATTTTGCTCCATTTTTAGGAGAATTATGTGCTTAATGTTAAAATTTATACTCCTATTGTCGTTTTATGCTTGTGTATGGCTCTTTGATAACATTTGCAGGACTTTGGACCATTTTGACCAGGCGTTTGACCTTCATCTGAGTATATGTTGCCCCCCATGGATGCCCCTAAGATGCCATGCCTGTGAAGTATAAGAACAGTAGAAAATTCAATTCAAGCCAAGACCATGCTCGAATTGTGGTTAGTTAGCAACTTCTAACCTCTTCGTTTTCCTCTATTGTGCGGCTAAGGTTACTTTGATGGCTGCTTAAAAGAGCATGTTTCAGAGCAGAAAAAAGAGCGATCTTCTTCAGCAACCATTGTCCTACTTTCACATCTTTTTAGTTTAGTGTAGTTTTCGTTGAAATTAGAAGGGAGAAACTTGCTCTTGGAAGCTTGAAGATTGTTGCACAATTCAACGGCTGCCATTGTTGTAAAGTTTTCCTTCCTTCTTTTGAATTTGTTTTAAACTCTTATTTTAGTTGAATTTAGAAACATGAGTGAGTAGTTTCATCTGTTCTAGGGATTTGTTAGCCATGGAATTGTTGTTGGACCCTGTATCCTTGAATTCTTGTGCTTATTTCATATTTGGAATGATTCATGTCTACCTTGAAATTGGAATATTGTGAGTTTAATTTGGCTAATTTTACTTGCTTATATTAGGTAGTAGAGTGAGGTACCAAAAGGTGAAACTCTCTGCTTGATTGACTTGATAGAACTTAATTCAACAAAACTCGAGAGAGAATTGCTTGTTAAAAGGAGACTTCGCATTCATAGATCTTTAACCTAGACTAAAATCAAATACACTTGAGATAGTGGTAGTTGCTTTTGTTTAGGCAATTTAGTCTGTTTTGGAAAGAAAGGATTAAATTCAATTTGATTGCTATTCCTTGAATGATTCTTCTTATAAAAAGTGCATGTTGAGATCCATGATCCAACTCTTTACTTGGTGAATCAAATTCCTAGATGTTTTCTATTATTGAATTTTCGAATATTTAAATAGTTTATTTAAATCGACCATTTGAAAGGATTTGTCACTTAGGAAATTCTAATAGGCTTTTGACTTGATAGATTACTTTAGTCCCTGAGGATGATCTTTTAATCTATACTATTACACCCATGCGCTTGCGGACATGTCAAGTTTTTGGCGCCATTGCCAAGGACCAATTGGTTAATCATTGAGTTAGTCTTACCAAATTAACTTAGTGTTTTTTTTTTGTTTTTTTTCCTATTTCTTGTTTGACTGCGTTGGTAGTGTTGGTGATTGTGCTCACAGGAACCTTCCCCGTTTATGCAAAGTCCATTTCTCTACGAACTCAATCCCGAGATCTAGAGGACTTTCTGTTTAAGGAGGAAGAAGCAAAAGATTGAAGAACAAAGACACGAGGCTAAAGGAACTTCACCAAATATGGTGGGAGGATGAGGAGACCAAAGAAGGACGCTTGGGGACTCTGTTACCCCTGGAGTCCAAGGCATTGCTGTAAGCATTGCTCGCCCTAATGTTGACGTAAATAATTTTGAGCTCAAGCCGACTCTCATTTTCATGGTGCAACAATCCTAGTTTGGAGGCACCCCTTTAGAAGACCCAAACTTATACCTCTCGGTCTTTTTAGAGGTGAGCGATACATTGAAACTTAACGGAGTCTCCATCGATGCCATCCGATTGTGGTTATTTCCTTTCTCACTTAGGGATGATGCAAGAGTATGGCTACATTCTTTGCCTTCGGGATGTATCACCACATTGGATGAGCTTACTAGAGTTTTCCTTGCCAAATTCTTCCCACCGGGCAAAATGGCAAGTTTAAGGAATGAAATCACCAACTTTACTCAAAGGGATAATGAGACACTCTATGAGGCTTGGGAGCAGTTCAAGGATTTGTTGCAGTAATGCCCTCACTATGGTCTTCAATGATGGATGACTGTTCAAGTTTTCTATAATGGGGTAACCCAACCCATAAGATCCACCATCGATGCGGCGACAGGAGGAACTTTGATGAATAAAACTGAAGACGAGGCCTATAATTTGATTAAGGAGATGGCGCTCAACAATTTTCAATGGTCCACTGAACGAAAAACTTGAATTGATGAACTTACTTTGCTTTTTGTTAAAGTTGATGCTATGAGTAAAAGGTTGGACCGTATGAATGTTAATGCTGTGAATTCTAGCGCCTCTCCCCCATGTGAAATTTGTGGTTCTATTGAACATGTGACTTTGAATTGTCATGTTACAAGTCCTTTTTCCCAAGACTCTAGTGAAGCCAATTATGTCCAAAACCTCAATCCGAGACTGGCCAATGACCCTTACTCTAGTGCCTATAATCCGGGTTGAAGGAGTCATCAAAATTTCTCATATAGGTCTAACCCAAACCTTCTTACTATGCCCCCAACGAATGCTAGGCCACCCTCAGGTCTTCAAAGACTATCTTTCCCTCGACAAGCTCCCCAAAAGTCCAATTCAGAGGCTATGATGGAAAGTATGCTTATGGTGCAACAAAAACAAGATGAGTATATAAAGCAATTAGCCTCTGTGGTTGATGTGCTTACAACTCACAATAATATGTTGGAAACCCAAATTGCCCAACAAGCTAGCTTCTCATCTATACCCTCGAGTAGACTTCCTGTTAGGCTCGAGCCTAACCCTAGGGAGTAATGTAATGCTATGATTTTGAGGGGTAGGGGGAGCAACTAGAAGGACCTAAGGGGTTGCCAATTATGAGTCTTTGCATGATAAGAATGAGCATGCTGAGAATGTTGAGAAAAAGGTGTCTACACCCTCTAAGGATGTGATCGATGATGTTGTGCATAAGTCTGATGAGGTTCCTAAGGATCCTAAGATCACTTCCGCAAAACCCTACACCCCACCTTTACCATGTCCTCAAAGGATGGATAAAGCAAAACTTGATTTGTAATATGGGAAGTTTTTAGAGGTCCTTAAGAAACTCTACATAAATATCCCATTTATTGATGCTTTGTCACAAATGCCTTCATATGCTAAATTTTTGAAAGAAATTCTATCTAACAAAAGAAAGATAGAAAAGCATGAGACTATAGCTTTGACTGAAGTGTGCAGTGCCGCGATCCAAAAAAAGCTTCTGGCTAAGCTTAAGGATCCCGATAGTTTTTCGATTCCCTGCCTAATAGGGAATGTGTCTATGAACCGTGCTTTGTGTGATTTAGGGTCAAGTGTGTGCCTGATGCCCCTTTCTACGTGTGAGAAATTGGAAATAGGAGAGATGAGACCGATTACTATCTCCTTACAATTGGCAGACCGTTCTGTGAAATACCTTGTGGGTGTTTTAGACGATGTTCCAATGACAATAGGAGAGTTGTACGTGCTAGTAGACTTTGTGATTTTAGAAATAGAAGAGGATACACACACCCTCATCATTCTTAGGAGGCCATTCTTGGCCACCGCTTGGTGTCGTATTAATGTGAAAAATACTAAGCTATCTTTTCATGTGGGGGATGATCATGTGGAGTTTAACTTGTTTAAAGCCTCTAAATTCCCTTTTATTTCTAATGAATGCAATAAGATTGATGTGGTTGATGGTTTGATATGGGAAACTGTGTCTAACCTTGATTCCAATGATCGTGTTGAGCACTTGATGTTGAAAGATAGCACTACTAAGGATGAAAATCCATAAGTAGCCATTTGTGCCCAACTTTTGAAAGCCTCTCCAGCAATTCTGCCTTCCCTTGTTAAGGTGGAACCATTAAAGGTTGAAAATAAGCTCTCATATGATGAGGTGCAAGCTCCCAAGGTAGAACTGAAACCTCTCCCTCCCTCATTGAGGTACGAATTTCTTGGACGCAACTCTACGTATCCTATGATTGTGAATGCAAGTTTGAATGCATCTCAAGTTGACTCTTTGCTTAGAGTACCTAGAGAGCATCATAAAACCATAGGATACAATCTTGATAAGTTAAAAGGAATTTATCCTTCTGTGTGTATGCATCGAATCTTAATAGAAGACAACTATAAACCCTCAATTAAACACCAAAGGAGGTTGAACCCTAGCATGTAAGAGGTGGTGAAGAAGAAAATTTAAAATTGCTAAAAGCCAGCATTATCTACCCTATCTCCGATAGTATGTAGGTAAGCCCGATCCATGTTGCACCTAAGAAAGTGGGGATGAATGTTGTCAAAAATGAGAATAACAAGCTAATTCCCACTAGGACGGTCGCATGATGGCTTATGTGCATTGATTATCAGAAATTGAATAACGCCACCCATAAAGATCACATCCCTTTTCCTTTCATTGACCAAATGCTTGAACGATTGGCTAAGAACTCATGTTTTTGCTACTTAGATGGGTATTCGAGTTTCTTTCAAATCTCTATCTATCCTAATGATCAAGAAAAAACTACTTTTGCTTGTCCTGATAGTACATATGTTTATAGGAGGATGCCATTTGGGAATGTAACACCCCTATGACATTTCAACGTTGTATGATAGGTATTTTCTCTGATTTTATTAAGGACATAATGGAAGTCTTTATGGATGATTTTTCTATGTATGGTGCAGCCTTGGACCATTGCTTGAATAATTTGTCTAAGGTCTTACACAGATGTGAAGATGCGAATTTGGTTTTGAATTAGGAAAAGTGTCATTTTATGGTATAAGAGAGAGTTGTCCTCGGTCATATTGTCTCTAACAAACGCATTGAAGTTGATAAAGAAGAGGTGGAGGTGATTGAAAAATTGCAACCACCAACCACTATAAAGGGTGTGAGGAGTTTTCTTGGACATGTTGGTTTTTACCAACAGTTCATAATGGATTTTTGGAAAATTACAAAATCTCTTATTTAATTACTTATCAAGGATGTGCCTTTTGAGTTTAATGAAGAATGTTTGAGTGCTTTTCTCATGTTAAAAGAGGCATTAATAATGGCTTCAGTCATGTAAGCTCTAGATTGGGAGCTACCTTTTGAGGTGATGTGTGATGTAAGCAACTATGTAGTGGGTGCCGTTCTTGTCCAACAGAAGGCCAATAAGCCATTCGCCATATACTATGCAAGTCATACTCTTGATGAAGCTCAAGTGAACTATGCCACAAGGGAGAAAGAATTCTTGGCGATTGTCTTCGCCCTGGAAAAATTTCGATATTACTTGGTTAATTCCAAGGTCATTGTCTTTATTGATCATGCCACTTTGAAGCACTTACTGAATAAATCCGACTCCAAGTCCCGACTCATCCGCTGGGTGCTCCTTCTTTAAGAGTTTGATTTGGAAATCAAAGACAAGGCTGGGTTGGCAAATGTGGTTACCGATCATCTATCTCACTTAGGCCCCGAGGCTACTCCTGGTGAAGAGTTCCCCATTGATGACTCCTTTCTTGATGATAAACTCTTTTCCATTTCCCATAAATCCACCCCATGGTATGCTGATTTGGTCAACTTCAAAGTGTGCGGGGTGCTACCTCCTAGATTGTCCTACCAACAAAGGAGAAATTCCTTTTCGATACCAAATACTATGTGTGGAAGAAGCCTTTTCTTTACAAGCTGTGTGGAGATTGGATCTATAGAAGATGCTTGCCAGAAGATGAGGTCCATAGTATCTTGCACCATTGTCATGCTTCAACCTATGGTGGACACCTTGGATCGGATAAAGACAATTGTAGAAGTACTCCAAGCAGGCTTTTATTGGCCTGCACTTTTGAAATATGCAAGAAAATTTATCATGACTTGTAATAGATGTTAAGGAATGGGGAACATTACTAAAAGGCATGAGATGCCTCAAAGTGGCGTGCCTGAGGTTGAGTTGTTCGATGTATGGGGGATTGACTTCATGGATCCTTTTCTTCCTTCCCCTAACAACCTCTACATCCTTGTGATGGTTGACTATGTTTCTAAATGGGTAGAAGTCGTTGCTGCCCCTACCAATGATTCTAAGGTTGTCATTAAGTTCCTTAAAAAGAATATTTTCACAAGGTTTAGCACACTGAGAGCTCTCCTAAGTGACAATGGAACACACTTTTGCAACAAACCTCTTGAGTCACTAACATCTATCACAAGTCATGACAAATTTTCTTGCATCTTTGAAAAGCCTTACCATCGCCAAATGAGTGGGCAATGTTGATGGTTTTTGAGGGGGAACGGAAAATTAAAGACAAAAGAAACCTCAAATACTCACGATTGTCAGTCGAAGTACTTAAGGGTCGGTCCACAGGGAAAACGTGAAATTTATGGTCATTTGAAACAAAATAATTAAACTAATTAACTAATTAAACTAAGTGGAATTATTTAAAGCGATTTAACAACCTAATTCAACTAAACTCATTTGATTCTAATTAACTTTTCTAATCCTAACTCAACAAAGAATTAAAATAACCTACTTAACTAAATAGACTAAACCTAGATTAACCCTCATGTTAATTACCCAAATTAAACCAAACTAATCTTGCAATTAATCATGATTTAAAACTAACATCCTAATTACTTTATTATTCCAAAATCAAACTAAGGTAATTTATGAAAATCAACAGGGATGAAATTAAAGCTAAGCACAATTGAAAATGAATGGAGAACAGCAAGGCAGATCGAGCACAGGGAACACACAGAACAGAACATCACCAAGCCAATAGCATAGAGCAACAAACCCAATACCAAGATTCAATCAACTCAGAATTATCCAGAACAACGAATTTGAGCCAGCATGAATTAAAATCCAGCAGTAACCCAGAATAGCAGCTCTAGCACAGGCAAATTCGAAACAACAAGAAAAGAACACCAAAGAAATTCGCAACAGGGAAGGGGAAAATCAAACTAAGAACAAATCACGAAATTGAGTAGCAGGGCAAAATAACTATGAGTGAAAATTCGAGTTGAGGGATCTGAAAGCAAACCAAAACCGTGTCCAAGTCGAAGCCATTGTCCCAATTTGAAGCCAACAGAAAACGCAACAGGGGATTCGAACCAGGGGAAAAAAACGCAATTACTCTGAACAAAATCGCAACCAATCTTCTCAAAATTAGACTAAAATCACAAACTACCACTCACATACTCGAATTGAAATGTAATTACATAAAATCGAACCCAAAAGAAAACGATTGAAATCGAACCCTAATTGCTGAAATTCGAAACAAGAACACGAAATTGAAGAACACGAATCGAAATTGACATTACCAACGAAATCAAACGAAATTAAATGAAATTAAACCTAATCTACTCCTAACTTCTAACCCTAAATTACCTAAACTTGAACTTGGCTTTCAATGGCGTCGCCTCCTCCTTTTTATACCCGAAGCCCGTCGAATTTCAACCCTTCGATGCGTGGATGCCGTGGACGGTAGATGGGGAAGATGAGGTGTTGTGCTGGCACCGTTAGCATGAAACGCGGTAGAGGAGGACACGGTGCTGGTGTCGATTCTGTGGGTAGAAGGTGGATGGGTTCGGTTTCTGGGAAGGGGGTGTGCTGGAGGAGAGAGAGAGAGATGACGAGGTAGAGAGAGAAGGAGGCGAGCGAGATGGATGGGCATGGAAGATGAGGATGAGTCTGGGTTTCTACGATTGGGTATCGGGGACGCAGAGGAAGACGCGAGAAGAAGAAAGAGAGCATGAGAACGAAGGGGTGGGGGATTAAAACAGAACCGGTCCAGCTGAACCGGCCGGTTCGGTTCACTGGACCGGTCTGGTTTTTAATTTTTTTTATTTCCTTGGCCGGTTTTTTATTGCTTTTGGCCCGGTTCTTCAACCTTTGAAAATTCTTCCATTTTTCTCGCTTTTTCCGCCATTTAAGCCCATTTTTCGCATTTATTCAAAATCTGCAAAATAAAATAAAATAAATTAAAAACCCTAAAAATATTATTAAAACGAGCATAAAATTGGTGAAAAAAGTACCTTAAAAATATATCATTTTTGGCTCAAATAGGCAAGTAGAGCTCTTGAATCGGGAGTTGAAGAGTATATTGGAGAAAATGGTGGATCGATCCCGTAAAGATTGGTCACTCAAGCTTGATGATGCTCTTTGGGCTTATTGAACCGCCTATAAGACTCCTTTAGGCACCACTCCATACAGGTTGGTGTTTGGGAAGTCTTGGCACTTATCGATTGAGATGGAACATAAGGCATATTGGGCTATAAAGACACTAAATTTTGATCTTAAAGCAACTGGGGAATGAAGATTCTTGCAATTGAATGAGCTAGATAAATTAAGGTTAGAGCCCTATGTGAGTTCATGCATCTACAAAGAGCGAACTAAGAGATGGCATGACAAACACATCATGAAGAAGAGATTCAAAAAGGGTGACATGGTCCTATTGTTCAACTCGAGATTGAGATTATTTCCAGGCAAGCTGAAATCCCGGTGGTCGGGACCGTTTCAAGTCACCAAAGTTCAACCTAATGGAGCAATTGAAGTGTGGAGTGATTTTACCAATGCATTCACAGTTAATAGACAGCATCTAAAACCTTATCTTGTGCGACAACCTATTGAGAAGGCCACTGTCCGTACAGTCACTGATCCAGACCCAGCATAGAAGGATGGTCAAGCTCCTAACCTTAAAAGAGCGCATCTTGGGAGGCAACCCTAGCCCCCTTTTTTTAGCTTTGATTTTCGTTGTTTCTTGTAGTTTTTCATAGCATAAAAAAAAGAAAAAAAGAAAAGAAAAAAAGAGACAAAAAAAGAGAAGAATAAATAAATAACAAAAAAGAAGAGAGAAAAGAAGAAGGCATCATAAGACAAAAAGGAAAAAAGAGAGAGAAAAAAAAAAGAAAAAAAGAAAAATATGCCGGGCAGCACGGCCAAGTAGCCCAGCAACACGGCCATGGGGGTGTTCAACTAGGAACACCAAGACACCGAGTGTCCAATAGACACCACAGTTGGCCTGTGGTGACACCCACGACCGTGGTGATCTACTACAGGCCGCGGTCAAGGGTTTTAACTGTTCTGACCCTTCCTTTTCCACCAAATTCGTCTTCAACCTTGACACAATCTCTGTCTACCTCCCTCTTTCTCTCTCTCTGAATGCACCATTACTAAACCTCTATTTCTGCCTTATTTTCTTCTCATTTTTACTCCATTTTCCCTCAAAACTTCGCCTTTTCACTTAATATTTCTCTTTCTCCCACAAATTTCTCCTATTTCTACCATTTCTTATTCAACCTCATCTCACCTTCACCCATCCTCCATAACCATCTTCTTCCCCCTCTGATTCTTCCTCTTTTTCATTTGAATTTTTCTTTTTTCTTTCTCAAATTTTATTTTTTAGGTTTTAGTTTCAATTCTTCTTCTATTTTGCAACCATGGCACCCACCGAGAGACAAAGGAATATTAAGGAGTTGGGATCATCTAGTCAAGCACCTTTTCATCCTCAACGGACCTCCCGAACTTTCACCAACGCACGAGCTCAAGGTAACGTTCCTCATCCTCTTGGTTTAACCAACCCCGATCATGTTGCTGCATATGCTTGTTTGAATGAACGCATGATTGTGGAAACTCATTATTATGATGAGGACTTATTAGGCCGTTTAGGAATGTTAGATGATATACGTTGGATGTTTGCACAATGGGGTATGGGACATTTCATTGAACTTAAGTAGCATACATATCGGGACCTGACCTTAGAATTCCTGAGTATATTACATGTTGAGGTTACTAGAGGGCCTCAATGTCAAGCAAGGTACATTTTATTTTATTTGCAAGGGCAATTTTATGAGTTGAACTTAGATACCTTCAATAGTATATTTGATTGTCCACCTAGTATGGATTTACCAAACTGATAAGTCCCCTGAGAATTCAACCCAAATACATTTTGGGGTGAGTTTTCGAGGAGTGTTAAGTACAGTACTAGTTCTTCTAAATGCACCTCTATTCGAAACCCTTGTATTTAGGTACTTCACCATATCCTAGCTTGGTTTTTCTTTGCTTTGGATGATAGTTTGGATGTCCCAAGATTGTCTGAGTCTTGTAAGCTTGATGGTGTTCTACTGGACCCTCGGGTGTTTTTGGCCAAGCAATTGTATAGTGCTGTTATTAGCACTAAGGATAGGATAGTCATTAGTGGTATTGTCATAACTGTTGCTAGATTTTTGTGTGTTTAGCCCAACCCTGAGGATAGAGTATCGGGGTCTAAGCAACTTGATCAAGCTGCTTTTGAGATAATGAACTTTTGTAACGTAGAGGTTGGACTTTTATGCTTGATTTATCCCGGGGATTGGATTCTGCCGCTTCCTAATGTTGATCGAACTACCTTACTTCACTAGCCTAACCTTTATTAGGTACTTGGCGATGTCAAAGTTGTTTAACCTGTACCCCTTCCCCCCTTATTCTAGTCCAGCCGGACCTAGTTCTTCCTCCCAAGCACCCCACACTAACTATGCTGACTGCCAAGCCACCCTTAGGTCCATTCAGGAGGAGCAAGTATCTCTTCGAGCATATATTGCTTTTGAGAATGCCACTCTTCATGACCTTGTCCAGGAGCGCCACGATGAGCTCCGTTGGATGCTTGCTACCAAGACTCAACACTTCCAGGATTGTAAGGCTTGTTTAGAGACCTGGTGTGATTAGCATATCTCTTATGGCCAACCACCCATCCACCTCCCCCACCTCCTTTCTGATTGCTTTTTGCCACATCGATTCCATTTTCCTCATCTGTGCATACATCGAGGACAATGTTTTGTTTAAGAATAAGGGAGTTAGTCGGTATTTGATGGCGTCTGATGCCTGATTTGGTTTGGTGTGTGCTTGTGTATGTATTGTATATGTTATTCATGATTGCATTTGGAGTTGCATTGTAGGTTTTAATCCTATGTGGTTAGAAGCATTTTAGAAGTTCATTCAGGTTTCTTTTCATTTTAGGTTGCATTTTAGAGTTTCTTTTCATAGTTTTTGTGTTTTACATGAACTAGTTATTAGGAGCATGCATATTTGAAAAAAAAGAAGCAAAAAAACATTAAAATGAAAAAAAAAACAATGAAACAAAGGAGAGAAAAAAATCATCTGATGATTATCTTTGTAGATTACGTAGACCTCTTTGGTTTAGATTGATCCTTTGATTTGCCCAATTGCACGTAAAAACGTTTGAGAGTGAGTTTTCAAAAAAGAGCTTCATGTTTTGACCATATGCTAAGTGCGAGTTCATTACCCCACGACTCTTTACATGAATTTTGGTATGTGTTTACAAATGAGCTATATTTCATGTCTTGTATGCTTGATGGTGTTCCGCTTGACCCTCTTGCATTTTTGGCTAGGCAATTGTATAGTGCTATTGTTATCACTAAGGGTAGGATAGTCATTGGTGGTATTGTCACAACTATTGCTAGATTTTTGGGTGTTGAGCCCAACCCTTAGGATAGATTATCTAGGTTTGAGCAACTTGATCAAGATCCTTTTGAGATAATGAACTTTTGTAAAGTAGAGGCTTGACATTTGTGCTGGATTTATCTCCGAAATCGGCTTTTGCCACTTCCTAATGTTGATCGAACTACCTTAATTCATCGGGCTAACCTTTATTGGGTAGCTGGTGATGCCGAGGTTGTTCAACTCGCAGCCTCTCCACCCCCTTATTCTAGTCCAGCCGGACTTGATTCTTCCTCCCAACCACCCCACACTAACTGTGCTGACCTCCAAGCCACCCATAGGTCCATTCAAGAGAAGCAAGTATCCCTTCGAGCATATGTTGCTTCTGAGAATGCCACTCTTCATGACTTTGTCCAAGAGCTCCACGACGAGCTCTGTGAGATGCTTGCTTCCCAGATTCAATACTTCCAAGACTATAAGGCTTGTTTAGACACCTGGCGCGCTTGGCATATCTCTTACAGCCAGCCACCCCATCTACCTCCCCCACCTCTTTTCTGATTGCTTTTTGCTACTCCGATTCCTTTTTTCTCATCTCTGCATATATGAGGCACAATGTTTTATTCAAGAATGGGGGAGTTAGTCAATATTTGAAGGCGTCTGATGCTTGATATGGTTTGATGTGTGCTTGTGCATGCATTGTATATATTATTCATGATTACATTTGGAGTTACATTTTATGTTTTAATCCTATGTGTTAGAAGCATTCTAGAACTTCATTTAGGCTCATTTTCATTTTAGGTTGCATTTTAGAGTTTCTTGTCATAGTTTTTGCATTTTACATGAACTAGTTATTAGGAGCATGCATCTTTGGAAAAAGATAGAAGCAAAAAAAAAATTAAAATGAAAAAAACAATGACAAAAAGAGAAAAAGAATCCTCCTATGATGATCTTTGTGGATTAGGTAGACTTCTTCCGTTTAGATTGATCCTTTGATTTGCCCAATTACATGTAAAAATGTTTAAGAGCTTCATGTTTTCACCATATGTTGCACACGAGTTGATTACCCCATGGCTCTTTCCATAAATTTTTGTATGTGTTTACTAATGAGTTATATTTCATGTCTTCTATGCTTGATAGTGTTCCACTTGACACGGGGACATTTTTGGCCAGGCAATTGTATAGTGCAGTTGTTAGCACTAAGGATATGATAATCATTGGTGGTGTTGTCACAACTATTGCTAGATTTTTGGGTATTGAGCACAACCCTGAGGATAGACCATCTGGGTCTGAGCGGCTTGATCAAGCTTCTTTTGAGATAATGAACTTTTATAAAGTAGAGGGTGGAGGTTTGTGCTAGATTTATCCCGGGAATCGGCTTCTGTCGCTTCCCAATGTTGATCGAACTATGTTACTTCACCAGACTAACCTTTATTGGGTAGTTAGCGATGTCGAGATTGTTCGAACCACACCCCTTTATTGTAGTCTAGCAAAACCTAGTTCTTCCTCCCAACCACCCCACACTAGCTATGCTAACCTCCAAGCCACCCATAGGTACATTCAGGAGGAGCAAGTATCCCTTCGAGCATGTATTGCTTATGAGTGCGCCACTCTTTGTGACTTTGTCCAAGAGCTCCACGACGAGCTCCGTCGGATGCTTGCTTTCCAGATTCAATACTTCTAGGACTATAAGGCTTATTTAGCGACTTAGCGCGATTGGCAAATCTCTTATGGAAAACCACCCCATCCATCTCCCCCATCTCCTTTCTGATTGCTTTTTGCTACTCCTCTTCCCTTTTTCTCATCTGTGCATATGCTAGGGACAATGTTTTGTTCATGCATGGGGGACTTAGTCGGTATTTGATGGCATCTGATGCTTGATTTGGTTTGGTGTGTGCTTGTGTGTGTATTGTATAGATTATTCGTGATTACATTTGGATTTAAATTGTATGTTTTAATCTTATGTGGTTAGAAGCATTTTAGAAGTTTATTTAGGTTTCTTTTCATTTTAGGTTGCATTTTAGAGTTTCTTTTCATAGTTTTTGCATTTTACATGAACTAGTTATTAGGAGCATGCATCTTTGGAAAAAACAAGAAGCAAAAAAAAAATTAAAATGAAAAAACAATAAAAAAAAGAGAAAAAATCCACCGATCATGATCTTTGTAGATTAGGTAGACTTCTTTGGTTTAGATTGATCCTTTGATTGCCCAATTGCGCTTGAAAATGTTTAAGAATGAGTTTTCAAAAAGGAGCTTTATGTTTTGACCATATGTTGAGTACAAGGTGATTGAGCCATGACTCTTTACATAAATTTTGGCATGTGTTTACAAATGAGTTATATTTCTTGTCTTGTATGCTTGATGGTGTTTGGCTTGACCCCAAGGTGTTTTTGGCCAAGCAATTGTATAGTGCTGCTATTAGCACTACGGGTAGGATAGTCATTGGTGGTATTGTTACAACTATTGCAAGATTTTTGGGCGTTGAGCCCAACCCTGTGGATAAAGTATCTAGGTTTAAGCAGCTTGATCAAGCTGCTTTTGAGATAATGAACTTTTGTAAAGTAGAGGTTGGACGTATTTGTTGGATTTATCCCGGGAATCGGCTTCTGCGACTTCCCAACGTTGATCGAACTACCTTACTTCATCGGGGCTAACCTTTATTGGGTAGCTGGCGTTGCCGAGGTTGTTCAACCCGCACCCCCTCCACCCCCTTGTTCTAGTCCAACCGGACCTAGTTATTCCTCCCAACCACCCCCCACTGACTATGCTGACCCCCAAGAAACCCATAGGTTCATTCAGGAGAAGCAAGTATCCCTTCGAGCATCTGTTGCTTCTGAGAACTGCGCTCTTCATAACTTTGTCGAAGAGCTCCACGATGAGCTCCGTGGGATGCTTGCTTCCCAGATTCAATACTTCTAAGACTATTGTTAGAGACCTGGCGTGCTTGGCATATCTCCTATGGCCAACTACCCCATCCACCTCCCCCACCTCCTTTCTGATTGCTTTTTGCTGCTCCCGTTCCCTTTTTCTCATCTGTGCATACATTAGAGACAATGTTTTGTTCAAGCATGGGGGAGGTAGTCGGTATTTGATGGCATCTGATGCCTGATTTGGTTTGGTTTGTGCTTGTGTATGTATTATTGCATTTGGAGTTATTTTGTAGGTTATAATCTTATGTGGTTAGAAGCATTTTAGAAGTTCATTTAGGTTTCTTTTTATTTTAGGTTGCATTTTAGAGTTTCTTTTCATAGTTTTTGCATTTTACACGAACTAGTTATTAAAAGCATGCATCTTTGAAAGGAAAAAGAAGCCAAAAAAAGGAAAAAAATAGTGAAAAAAAAGAGAGAAAAATCCTCCGATGATGATCTTTGTGGATTAGGTAGACTTCTTTGGTTTAGATTGATCCTTTGATTTGCCTACTTGTGCGTAAGAATGTTTGAGAATGAGTTTTTGAAACGAAGCTTCATGCTTTGACCATTTGTTGAGTGCGACTTGATTACCTCATGACTCTTTACATGAGTTTTTGCATCTATTTACTAATAAGCTAGTTATGACCTTGGTAGATGTCCCATGAGGCTTTGAGCTTTTAAAGACTAATTTATCAATTTAATCTCTTGTCAATTCATGTGCGACGCGTCCTTTACATTATTTCTCTAGAAATTGCTTTGATTCTCATTAAAGATCACATTTCACATATGCATTTAGGCGATATGATTGAGGCATTCTTTGACTTGTTAACCCAAAAGACCAGATAGCCACCTTTACTATATCTTGTATCCCTTGCTAGCCCCTTTGAGCATATATCCGTTTTTATTGATTTGATGCTCCTACCATAGCCTTTGACCAAATGATTATCTAACCCTTAAGGCAGGACTAAAGGAGCATTTCATACTCATGCATCGAGTTTAATTGGGAACTAATAAGGTGTATTGAGATCTCTTTAGTGAATTTGGTTGTTTGGTGAAGGGATGTGTGTTCTTATATTGATATAAGAAACCTGTTGTCTTGTTGAACAAAGATTAGAGAAGAGTTGAAATTCTCCATTTACATAAGATTTCACTTGGCCAACTCTTTGTGGAAAATTAAAAAAAGAATAGGAGAAGAAAAAGAAAAAACGAAAAAACAAACGAAAAAAAGAAAAAAAAGAAAAGAAATAATAAAAAGAATGTTAGCCTTGTTTGGATTGCCAAAAAACAAAATTTTTATGACTTTCAACTCTTTGTCGCTTCAATTGGGGATGTATTTTTGTCGATAAATTGTTTTTGTTTACGAAAAATGTTGTATGATGCATTGGAAATGTTTAGCTCTTAGTTATGGCTTTAGCTCCACATTTTCGAAAACACTTGTTCCCCTCTTACTTTACCCATGGCCCCATTACAACCTTACGAAATTCCTCACGATTGTCTAATGTGTTTGCATTTTAATGATGGCGAATTAGAGAGTCTTGTCAAGCTTATGGTAGATTTGAGTTTATGGAATGAGAATTGAGGGAACTGTCATATTTTTTCAAACACATGAGTGATAAGTGCCACATAACTATAGTGAGGTTCTATTGGCATTGCTAGCTCTATTTGTTTCATATGTTGATATGATTGTATTTGATGATTTGGGAGGATTGATTCATATTTGACATTGTGGTATATCAAGTGGTTTTCAAAAGTTTCATTCCCTAGTCTGTTTGCCAAATAATTTTTACACCTTTTTGGGCTAACTTTGAATCGGCTTTGCCATTGAGATGCTACCAATTTCTATCCTAAGGAGGTTTTAAATAATTTTTGGTCTTAGTGTTGCTTGGGGACAATCAACAATTCAAGCATAGGGGAGTTTGATAAGTGCTAAAAGTGTATATTATTTTAAGGTCATTTTGCTGTATTTTTAGGAGAATTATGTGCTTAATGTAAGTTTATACTCCTATTCTCGTTTTATACTTGGGTATGGTTCTTTGATGACGTTTGTAGGATTTTGGATTGTTTTGACCCGGCACTTGACCCTCATTTGAGTATATGTTAACCCGCTAGGGATGCCCCGGAGATGCCATGCTCGTGAGTATGAGAAGAGTAGAAAATTCGGTTTCCTCTATTGTGCGGCTGAGGTTACTTTAATTGCTACTTAAAAGGGCATGTTTCACAGCAGAAAAAAGAGATCTTGTTCAGCAACCATAATCCTACTTTCACATCTTTTTAGTTTAGTTTAGTTTTAGTGTAATTTTCGTTGAGATTAGAAGGGAGAAACTTGCTCTTGAAAACTTGAAGATTGTTGCACAATTCAAGGGTTCCCGTTGTGTGTAAAGTTTTCCTTCCTTCTTTCGAATTTGCTTTTAAACTCTTGCTTTACTTGAATTTAGAAACATGAGTGAGTAGTTTTATCTAATCTAGGAATTTGTTAGCCATAGAATTGTTGTTGGACCCTTTATCTTTGAATTCTTGCACTTATTTCATGTTTGAAATGATTCATGTCTACCCTGAAATTGGAACGTTGTGAGTGTAATTTGGCTAATTTTGTTTGCTTATATTAGGTAGTAGGGTGAGGTACCGAAAGGTGAAACTCTCTACTTGATCGACTCGATAGAACTTAATTTAGCAAAACTCGAGAGAGAATTTCTTGTTAGGAGGAGATTTGGCATTCACTGATCTTTAACCTAGACTAAAATCAAATACACTTGAGAGAGTGTTAGTTGAATTTGTTTAGGCAATTTAGTTTGTTTCGAAAGATAGGATCAAATTCAATTTGATTGCTATTCCTTGAATCATTCTTCCTATGCAAAGTGCATGCTTAAATCCATTATCCGACTCTTTACTTGGTGAATTAAATTCCTAGATGTTTTTCCGTAATTGAATTTCCAAATAGTTAAATAGCTTATTTAAATCGACCATTTGAAATGATTTGTTGCTTAGCAAATTCTAATAGGCTTTTGACTCGATAGATTACTTTGGTCCCTAAGGACAATCTTTTAATATATACTAGGATACTCGTGCACTTGCGGATGTGTCAGGATTAGCATACCATGTGAGCGACTGTAAGCTCTAGGTCTCTTAGAGTGATTGGGAGGTTAGTATTGTATGAATACAAATGCAAGAGCTCTCTCTACTCCCAGTTCATGACCTTTTGTAGGTCCATAGCACTGCAACACCTCATGTCATTCTTATTGAAAATCTGACGGAATATAATGTGAACGATATCTTTGTCAATTCCTTTTAGAGTCACAGCACTAATAAGTTACTCACATGCTGATTATGGTTTTTAGTTCCATGAGATTTTGTGTCTGGCATAGTGAACCTAGGTGGCAGCTTCCCGTTCAGGATAGTGGTGAATGTTATGTAATCATTAAAATAAGTATTAAATGTAGAGGATTATTTCAATAACCGTTCTATACGATCCCCCTGTGAATCCATTGAAGGAGGGCGTTTTTTCCTCCTCTTCTCCCTTTTTCGATGGTTCCAGGTTTTCCTTCTTATCTTTCCCTTCTTCTTCATTGTCAACTTCTTTGCCGCAACATTCTTTGTTACAGTTTTGGGGTGCAGTAGCCATTGTGTCAATCTTCTTGTCACTTTCATCTATCTTACGCAGAACCTTTGCTAGCTTCTTTAGGATTTGAGTTATCTCATCACTATTTCTAGCCATTGGAATTGGTGTTGCATTGTACTTAGATTTGGACCTTTTCCTCACATTAATAGATGAAGTTTCCTCAAACTGCTCTCCTGATAGAAGTTTCCCGGACTGTCGACTTTGCTAGTATACTTTCTTTGCCTTCTCTATGCTAATTGCCAACAAACAGTGCTCAAAACTAGCTCATATAGAAGTTTTTTATTAAAGACTTTACATGAACCACTATAGACCTAATACTAATACTAAGAGACCATAATACTGCTTCATCCCTGAGTGCAAGCCCTAAAGGGACATGAACTTAACCTGACCTCCTAATTGGATACCGATCGGGTTCTAACCCGATCCAAAACCTATCTCCTATTACTCTGACTTTTCACTAAAACTTTTATGCATGTAGCCTAACCAACTCTACTGGTGAACCTGATAGATCCCAGCTAGGTTCTATTAGGCTTAACTTGGACTTAATTTATTTTGAGACAGAGGCTACCAAATCACATTTTTTGGATTTTTTAAGGATCCTAACCACTACCTGCTGCAAGGGCACGGATAGTCGTAGTATAGATAAAAGATATAATTCCTCAGGGACTAAAGTAATCTATTAAGTCTAGTCTTGTCAGAATATGCTAAGTAAAACTCTATTTCAAGTGGTTTCGATTAACTACTTCAAATGAACTCGTCTAAATCAATAAGAGAAAAACATTTAGGAATTTCCGTAGTTAGGGAAGAGAATTGGATCAATATTAATAAACATGTGCTATTCTCTGATTGGTTAATTCCAAGGAATTGTAATCTTTTCTAGAAACTTGATCTATTCTTTCTAAATCAATCAAACTTGCCTAAACTAAGCGAATGTCGTTTTTTCAAACTAATTTGACTTAATCCAAGTTTAATATATTCGATTACTTACTAGCCCTCCTAACATATAAATCTCTCTTTCGAAACGAAATTACGCTAAGTCTATTCAAGGAGTCCAACAATCAAATGCTCACTCGATTGTTTCAAGTGTGCAATTAAATTTTGGCCAAAAAAATCAACCCACAACATATCAAGCATTTTATAGAGAGAAATCATACCAATCATGAAAATAAGCACAATTGAATAAACTAAAACATGATCCAGTACACTTCCAAAAAGTACTAAATTCCTAGACTAAGAAAACTACTCAGACATGATAAAATATAAACAAACTAACCAAAAATCGGCGAAATCAGAGCGGAAAAGGCTCGTCTGAGATGGCCTTCACCAAGGGCTTCAAAACCGCCTTAGGATCATAACTCTCATACTCAAAACTCACACAAAAGTAAAACAAAACTAAAGAACAAAATTTAAGAGAAAATAAACTAAACTAATCTTCACTAGGCTAACTCTAACTTACTTAGCTTGCTAGGGATTGCTCTCCTTCGCTGCTGAGCATCACTGTTTATAGGAAATTCAAATTGATCTCAGCCACATAGCCAAGGGAAAATGAAGAGGCAGCAGTTACAGGCCTTTCACGGTCCGTGGCATCCACCACGATCCGACCGTGGTCTGTGCTAAAACCGGTTTCTTGTCTTTTCTTGCTCCACAAGTGTGGCAACTCATGGATGACCATGGGGGAGGTCAAAACACAACCATTAATGGGTAAATGCTGGGTGAAAACGTTACAAATCTTGCAAAACACATAAAACAACTATACTCAAGCATAAATCAAGAATAGAGTAAACAACATCATTAAGCAGAAAATTCTCCTAAAAACAAGGCAAACCATCCCTGAAAAGGTGTACACAACCTCCTCAGGATAGACATAGGTAACATTCAAATGACAAAGATGATCCAAAGGTAGCCCAAAGAGATACAAAAATCATTAATAAACTGAATAGGGAATTTAATTTCAAAACCTTTTAATAGACCACAACGCAAAACTTGAACCAATCTTCCGCCAAATTATCAAGTACAATGATTCTAGCATATGAAACGAGTAAGGCTAGCAAGGCCGGTAGAACCTCACTATAGTTATGTGGCACTCAGCACTCATGTGCTTGACAATGTATATATATGAAGGTTCTCTTAGTTCTCATTCCTTGGACACAAATGTACCATAGGCTTGACAAGGTTCTTAAATTCGCCACCACTAAAATGCAAATACACTAAACAATTATGAGGACTTCCATAGGGATGTAATGGGGCTTAGGGTAAAGGTAAGAGGGGAACAAATGTTTTTGGAAATGAGGAGCTAAAAGCCAAAGACTAAGAACTTAAACAATTCCAATGCATCATACTACATCCTTCTCGAAACTTATCAAAATAAATCTCAAAATGAAAAGAGATACAGTCGAAAATCACAAATATCTTACATTCCCACCAAGGCTAATCACTTTCTTCGAATTTTTTTTTCTTTTTTTTTCATTTCTACTTTCTTCTTTATTCTTATTCTTTTTTTTTCTTATTCAAAAAGGAATATCCAAGGGAATTCCATAACGAACTTTAAAATCGAACTCTTCTCTAAACGTTACACAATAAAACAAGGGATTTATCAAATGTTTACATCCCTGCACCAAACATCCAAAATTCACTAAAGAGAATAACAATCTACCTTGCTAATGCCCTATCAAACTTGATGCAAAAGAAAGTAACGCTCCCCTAGCCTTGGCTTAAGGGTAAGACAAGTATTTGGTCATGGGCTAAAAATAGGAGGTTCAAATAAAGAAAAAAGGTTATAGGCTCAAGGGGGCTAACAAGAGACACAATACATAACCAGGGTGGCTATTTGGCCGTGGTGTTAAACAAATCAAGGAAAGAAAAATGGCATCATATTGCCCAAATGCATATGTGAAATGTGATCTTGAATGAGAATCAAAGCAAGTTCTAGAGAAATGACGTCAAGGAAGAGTCACATATGAAAGAAATATGAGAGTAATAATGATAAACAGTCTCTAAAGGCTTAAAGTCTCACGGGATATCTACCAAAGTGAAAACTAGCTCATTAGCACACATATGCTAAATCTCATGTAAAGACTCATGGCAAAAACAATTCGCATCCAACATGTGTCAAAACATGAAGCACAATTCGAAGACTCATTCGCAAACTTTTATGCACAATTTGGGCAAATCAAAGAATCAAACTAAACCAAAGAAGACTACCAAATCTATAGAGATCATCATCGGAGGATTTTTTCTTTTATGCTTGTTTTTTTGTAAATAATGCAAAATAAAATGCAAAAGAAACTAACAAAAGAAAGAAACTAAAATGCAACCTTGAAGAAAACTAAACGCACTACTAAAACAAAACTAAAAGAGAAACCACAAAAACTACCGCTAAAAATATATACAAAGCAAAATTACACCAAAACAGAAATAAGCATCAGATGCCAAGTATAGGAACTAACTTCCCCATGCTTGAATCACACATTGCCCTCAATGTGGGCACATCATAATAAAAAGAGAAGGAGAGTAGCAGAAAACAAGATTAGAGATGAGGAGGTGGAGGAGGATGGGGTGGTTGTCCATAAGGGATATGCCAATCTCGCCAGGTCTGTAGACATGACCTGTAGTCTTGAAAATATTGAGTATGGGAAGCAAGCAACCCACGAAGCTCATTGTGGCACTCTTGGACAAAGTCCCGAAGAGCATCGCTCTCTAAAGCAACAAAAACTCAAAGGGAAATGTGTTCCTCTTGAATAGACCTAAGGGTATCTTGGATATCAAAATAGTCAGGTAGGGGTGGTTGAGAGGAATAACTAGGTTCTGCTTGACTAGATCAAGGGGTTGGTTAGTGGGGTACAGATCGAACAACCTCGTTATCACCAGGTACCCAGTAACAATTAGCCCGGTGAAGTAGAGTAGTGCGATAGACATTGGAAAGTGGCAAAAGCCAGTCCCTGGGCTAAATCCAACACAAACGGCTAGCCTCAACTTTACAGAAATTCATAATTTCAAAAGTAGCCCAGAAACTATATCATCAGGATTTGGCTCAACACCCAAGAATCTAACAATAGTCGTTATAATTCCACCAACGAGTATCCTACCTTTAGTGCTAACAGCAGCCCTATGTAATTGCCTAGCGAAGAATGAACCTGGGTCAAGTTAAACACCATCAAGCATACAAGATAGAAAGTACAACTCAGACAATCTCGGGACGTTCAGACTATCGTCCCGAGCAAACAGAGAACAAGTAATGATACGCTGAGCTACTCCAATGCAAGGGTTTCTGATCTGTGTACATTTTGATGAACTAGTACTGTACCTAACGCTCCCAAAAAGTTCACCCTAAAATGCATTCGGGTCGAATTCGCAAGGGACCTTGCAATTCGGTAAATCCATATTATGTGGAAAACCGAAGATACAATTGAAAGTAACTAAATTTAGTTCGTACAATTAACCCCTGCAAATAAAACGACATATATCCAGCTTGACATTGAGGCCCTCTAGTGACATCGACATGGAGTGTACTTAAAATTTTAAGGTCAGGTCCCGGTATGTACGCTCTTTGAGTTCTAAAAAATGACTCATACCACCTCTAGCAAACAACTAACGAATATTATACAACATTCCCAATCTGGCTAACAAATCCTCATCATAGTATCTAATTGCTACTACTACACGTTCATTCAAACAATTGTACCTAGCAACATGATCGGGATGAACCAAACCAAGAGGGTGAAGAATCACTACTAGAAGTTTGATGTTTAACGACCACGTTTTAACGACCAAACATAAAATTCATCGCTAAATGTTGTCAATAACGACGAAAGTGATTATTTGTCGTTTAATTTCATTAAAAAATCGTCATTAGACAACGAACAATAAAATAGGTCTCTATTGATTTTACAATGTTTATCGTTATTATCAATAGGAAGGAAAGTATAAAAATTGGGGAGGGAAGATAAAAATGAAAATAAAAAAGTTAAGTACAATTTCCCAATAAGTTAAAAGCACCTTACATTAATGAATAAAAATAACAGGTGGAGCTTCAAAAGAATCGAATTATTGACTCTTAAACCGGGATATTAGAATTTCTCATCGAAATCGAAAGAACAGAGCTTCGCTGTGCTTCGCAACTCTTAGTTGAAGAAAACCCTAACATCTCGCCAAACCCAGAAACCCTCACAAGTGACTCCTCTAATTTTGATTTCTTGTCATGAATTTTGCTTCAATTATGCTTAATTTCAGGTTTGGGTCACCTTCTTCTTCTTCCCTTTTCATGAGTTTACTGATCAATTACATAGTTCGGGTAATCGATATAGTGATTAGGGGATGTTTATTTGAAACTAATTGGGCATGATTTGAACGAATTATTCTTCTAGCAGATTGCTTATTTCGCTGGGGGTCTGCCAACTTGGTGAGTGCTTTGCAGGTAGTCAATCCACTTGGTGAGTTTTTTCTCATATGAATTATGGTTAAATTGCGTTTAACTGGGAATTTTGGAGATTTGGTGTTGTTGGGTGGTTGGAATTGAGTGATATATGATAGAATTTTGTGTAAAGAAGCAGTTTGGTTATGAATGCCAATAAATTTATCAATAAAGTTTGGGATTAGAGTACTTTATTAACGTGCACATTACATGCTCGACAAAATGTCTAACTCAGATAGCTTAGTTTTATTATAATGGGGATGATACCTTCTCTTTTTATTTGTTCTCCCACTCGTCTCTTTCCCTGGATACTTGTATGATTTTGGCTTGATTGTGGATAGTTTGTTCTGAGCATGTTATTGCAGTAGATTGTGATATTGCATTAGATTCTATTTTATTGTGCATGTTCTTCTTAGCTCCCGAAATCTAAGTCCCTCAGGAAATGGAATGTCAGATGTTAGAACCATTCCGGGATGGATCCTTAGAGGGCTCATTCTTTGAAGGTGCCTTTTCAATATGCAATAGTTCATCTAATGGGTGGACCAGCGTATCGGACCATCTATGATGTGGTGGTTCTGAATCTGCTTAGTAATCTCTAACCTGCATCTTGAGATAAAGTCAATAGATAGTTGGAAATGATACGTATCTTTGTCATCTTTGGTTGTATGTGATAAGCTGGCCTGACATGGATATATCTTGCTATGAGGAAAACATTCATTCCTGAGCTAATGAAATCTTGCAAAGATCCAAGCATCTTTAGAGATAGCCAATGATCTGGTTCTACATGGATATTTTACACTATGTGGAGTATGTTGTGAAAACTTGGATGCTCTTTCCTGTTCTCTATAAAATCCTAAGTGGAACATGATATCCTTGCAAAATGCAAATCCTTTTCCCTATAAGAGGACATTCCAGTTTCTTGTTTATAATATCATCACTACCTAGTATGTATTCTTAATTTTGTTTAGTGATCTTGTAGTAGATTTATTTGACCAGGTAAACCATGGAATGACTGTTTTACGTAGTCCAAGTAGTTTATTATTTGTTGAGATGATGTTCTTAGCTATTTGAGTGCTGATTAGTTTTGTGGATCCTAATCTACAGTTGCGGATCTTAATCTGCAGTTGTTGGTCAGTCCTGTGCACTGCCACTAGTCCCTAAAGTGTCTGTGAGTAATTCTCCTAGTTCCAAGCCTGATGTCAATGTAGTTGTTAAAAGGGTGCATGTATATGGCTTGTCAAGAATGAAAAATCTTAAAAGATTTTCGCATTCTACGTTGGTGAAAGTTCCACGTCTTAATTCCAGTCTTCTTGAACCAAATGTTGAGGTTTGTTTTCATAGGTAAGTATGCAGAGCTAAGATTGTATGGTTGGGGTGATAAGACAACTCAATGGGTGAGTTTCGGCTTGTGCATGTGTCTATCTTCAGCAGAAATTCAACACATAATCGATCTTAATGAGTTATGTGAGTCTTTCTTATATTTAAGGTATGTACTTTGTACACATATGGTATTAATGAGTTATGTTGTGGCAAAAGGTTTTGATTTTTGAACAACTTATATTTAAGATCAACCTCGAATAATATTGTTCTTTGGAGAGAAGAGCTTTAATACTGTTATGATCTTTTGTCATCTCTCCAAAAATGTAGCTTTATATGCTTAATTGTTCTTTCTGCTTCTCTTGCTCTTGCTCTTGCTCTCAATGCTAGTTCTGATCTTTGAAGTACTGAAATTTTAAAACTTGTGCAGGTTTGCTCTTTATGTGATAGTTATTTTCTTTTAAATTTCAATTAAGTATGTCCTACTGCATTTACTGCGTAACTGAAGTTCGGATAAGATGCTGAATCATCTATTGGCATGTCATAGGGGCTGACCTCATAAATGAAGACTTAAGTGGAAAGAAAAGATGATATTAGGTTTCTTATCATGCCCATTTATGTGGGTCTTTCTTTGCTTGTTTTCCAGTGGGTTTATTTTATAAACCTTTTTGTACCATGAATTTTTACACTGTTTGTTTTATTATGTTAGCCTTCATATGTTCTAACTCTACATCTATCAGGTTGCTCTCCACTTTGTTTTGCCTTATTTCTTGTGTCCTTTTTAGCTCCTTCATTTGCTATGACTATTTTAACTCTTAACAGGTCCAATATTGTGTCTTGCTTATTGTAAAACATCATCATCTTGATTATATTTGTTTCCTTTGTGTTGTTGCTAGAACTATGTTGCAGTGGTGCCATCTGTAAGTGGTTTTGCTAGCCGGTGCACTTGACACAATTAGCTCCTTTTCTTGTAAGATGGCTTAAGTAGTTAGAAAATCTTTATAGTTGTCTACAAAATGATTGATCCAAGATATTTGTTTTTGCTTATTGCCCTGGCCTTTTGTGATATATGTAACTGATCCTTTATGATTTTAATATGAAGATTTTAACTTTTCATGGATTTTTTTGGGCAGGTGGCTAAGGATCTGGATCATCATTCAGCAACTTCTGCACTTTTTTTAAAGGAATACCATTGCATAGTTATTGCCTTCATGATTCTATGGGCATTTCAATGGCTAATGTATATTGATCAATTTATATTGTAACATGTGTAATACATTCAGTACATCAATAGAATCGTACTTTTTTGTAAGCTTTGATCATCCTAGTTTTGTTTCTATTTTTTTTAAAATCTAGTCAATTGTGATAGGGGCTTGTATGGATGCTTAATGTATAATTTGTATTTTAATAATATAATTAATGTCAAAAGATTGGTAGGTAACCTTGTTGAAATTGTAGATTTCAACAATGAACAAGATCCCTGTAACAATTAACTCTAAAGAATAACAATGAAATAAAGTCATGGTTGTTGTATACTCCGTTGTTAATAAATAATTAATAACGATAAGAACTTGCATGGTCGTTATTTGTACTAACGATGAAAATTTTCAGATCGTCGTTGGAAGTATTAATGACGGGACCAATAGCGACGAACAATGACAAACATTTTTTTGTCGTTAAAAGCTTTAACGACAATAAAATAGATTTTTAACGATGACTTTTTTCATCGTTAGATGTCTTTTGCCTAGTAGTGAATGTTACCTCTAGCAAGCGAATTTGTTGATGTTTTGGATGTCCTTTGAGGTCAGAGTGGTGTTTGACTTGATGAACAAACCTCCTTGGTGCTCCTTTGCTTTTTAGTTAGTGCCATGGCTACAAAACCTAACCAAAAACAAAACTAAAACCAAAAATAGGAACCAAAACCTAGAAAATTGAAGAAAATAAGTAAAAATATGAAGAATTTGAGAGAGTAAAGGATGGGTATGGTGGATGAATGAGGGTAAGACGAATTTTGAAGAAGAAGAAGAAGAAGAGAAGAGATGAGATTTTGTTGATGAAATGGGGACATTAAGTGAAAGGAAAGAGTTTGGTGTGATGATAAAGAAATATGGAGAAGATTTGAGGGAGATTGAAGGTGTTGGTTATGGAGGTTTTAGAGAGAGAGATGGGCGGAAGAGAGAGAAAGAGTCGAGTGAAGAAGATGAAGTGAGGGGAAAGGGGAAAGGCACCACGGTCAAAAACCTAGACCGCGGCTCGTAGCAGTCCACCACGGACCGTGGCGGTCACCACAGGCAACCCATGGTGTTTGCTGGCATTCATTTTTTTCTAGTTTTTCAAGCTTGGCACCCTACGGCCGTACATCTGGTGTTCCTAACCGTGGTGCCAAAATTTCATTCATA